>CM066038.1:317171173-317800173 GCA_033557465.1 Ichthyophis bannanicus | reverse complement strand
CTGGAGATTCCTAGCTCTGCAGCACCATTCCTCTGGCTTTCCCCAGTCCAATGGTGTATGCTGGCCCTTGGAATACCTCCCAGTATACGTACTGCTTTGGACTCTTCTAGACCTTTCAAAGGCTTTTCTCCTCTTTCTTCCAGAGGGCTTCTTTCCCTCTCTGTTCGTCCGGTTTGGCTTCTGCTTCTGATGATCCTTCAGATGAAACTGATGATCCTTCTCTGGATACCCAAGGTGATCATGAAGAAGATGGTCATCTGTAGAATAAACTCTACTCTTATTCTGCTTAGATGAGTGCTCCTCCCTAACACAGCGCAGCTGTGCTGAATCAGGCCTTGCCTTTTGAGATGAGTGTTCCATCCTAGCACAGCGCAGCTATGCTGAATCAAGCCCTGCCCTTTGCAATGAATGCTTGGGGATTACCTCATAGCCCTTTTGATTGAACACACGTTTTCTCACTTCAGCTCCTCTCATGGCTGTTGGAAACCTGATGCATTCTGGGACTGGTAGTCTTTTATGGCAAAATTCTGTTTTCTCATTTCTACCAGCACTGACAGGTTGCTTGTTAGAGACACTTCACCTTTTCTATAGCCCCTTCCTGAGCTATGATAAGCTTCCTTATCACAAGACCTCCTAGAGAATAAGGAGCAGCTCACAGCACGGTTGCTGGACTCTCAGGCTGACTGGATATCCATAGTGCCATCCATTGTCAGCTGCCCTGAGGCAGGCAAGGCCGGACTGACTGTATCCCTCGGCTGAGAGAGGGGGAGTAGGCCCTCCAGGAGTGACCCAGAAGCTGCCATGCAAGAAGAGCAGAGTTCAGAAACTGGGGAAGAGAGGCACCTCACTTTCCACAGGCTAAACAGTTTAACGTTTCCTGGAAAGACATAGAGAGTTATATGCAGGTACTTCCTGTTTCTCACAGAACAAAACTGTAGCTACTACAAACCTCTATGCAGCACTTTTTCCTGCTTATCTTTCATTTATTTCTGTCTCTAACTTTGCCTGACTCTTCTCAGGAGAAAGTCACAATGTCTCAACAAACTGTCACTTATATCACCTGACCAGGCACAACAGCTCTCTGAAATCTGCCCAGCAACAAGATAATGGCTATTTCCACAGGTCTGCATCAAGTCATTGTGCACTGAATTAAGCATTCCTTGTGTTATACAGCTCAAAACCTGATGTGACATGAAGTGGGATTCACCTCCCTTGATACCATCCTATTCTCCAGGACCAAACAGGAAGTCAGCCCTCACATATGGGTGACGTCGGTGCCGATGGAGCCCCCGTGCGGAGCATTTCCCCAGCTTTCAAAGAAAGCCTTTGGGAATGCAGCGCGCCTGCGCGGTCCCCTTCCCGCCCAAGGGTGCCATCTTGCTCAGTCTTTCTTTTTCCACGGAGCCCAACGGACGTAGTTCGTGTCACCCAGGAAAAGTAGATTTTTTTTTCTGCGATTTTTTGCATTCTTTATCCGATTTGACGCCGGTTCCCCGTCCCGCCTGGGCTCGGTACACTGGTATCGAGTCCGGAACTTCTTTTTCATTTTTTGTCCTTTGTGACTAGCGTTCGTGCTTTTTCTGTTATTTTCACTGGCAGCCCGGTCTTTTGACCTTGCAGGGGCCCTTTTTCCCCCAATGGCTGCCAGTGGGTTCAAAAAATGTGATCGGTGCAAGAAACGTATGTCTCTCACCGAAACACATGACTGCTGCCTCTGATGCCTCGGGCCCGACCATGACCGGCTGGTCTGTGACCCATGCGGCAAAATGTCGTCGAAGGCACTTCAGCGCCGTCAGCATCAACGTGGGAATTTTTTTCAGAGGCCTTGACATCTCGGGAGTCTGACCCCGAGCGCTGTCGTGGTTCCTCTGAGAGGGGGTCTCCCACCCGGGAGCACAAAAGGAAGAAGCTCATGAGGGCGGCATCAGTGGAGGCCCCTGGGTCCTCGAGGGCCAGGTCGCGTAGCCCTGACCGCTGCCCCGTGCTCTCAGAATCGGAGAGGCCGTCCAAACTACCTCGCATGGAGCCGGAGTCCCCGAGTCATGTAAGTTCTGTTGTCCTCTTGGACTCTCTTCCGGGAGAACTGACGTCAGGCCCGACACCGTCGGGGCCCGAGTCGGGGGCTGCTGAGTCTCCTGAGCTCGGACAGGCTGATGGCCTTGGAGAGCAGCTTGGCTGCCTTCATGGAACAGCAGCAGGTGCTGATCGCCGGTTTGACCGGTGCATCTGCCCCGACCACCGGGACCTCGATGTCTAAGTCAACCCCGGAGGCCGAGCCGATCCTTGAGTCCCTCGAGTCTATCCTCAGGCAAGGTCCCCCTTGACCTCCCGTGCGGGGCTGAGGTCGTCGACGCCGGTGCCTTTGGCATCGGGGTGAGTGGCACAGAGGCCCACACAGCTGGAGCCGCTCGACTCCTCGGAGGAGTCTCCTGACACCTTCCGGACCCGGTGCGTCCCTTCGGACTCCCCGGAGTCCAAGCCTCAGAGAAGGTCCCCCCCTGGAGGATACCCGGTTCTCAGACTTCGTGAGGGGCATAGCCAAGGCTTTGGCATTCCCTCTGGACGCTGAGGAGGAGCCTCGAGCCGAGGAGCTTGATGCCCTCCAGTATGATTTTCCTCCGAAGGAAGCCTTTACTGTACCGGTTCCTCCGATGCTGGAACGGCCATTCTTCGGTATGTGGGAGGCACCGGCCTTGGCGCCGGTTCTTAGCAAACGGGTTGATTCCATTTATCGAGTCCGTAGGAGTCCGGGGTTCCAAAAGGCGCAGCTACCACATAATTCCATGGTTGTGGAATCGGCCATGCACCGCCTGAAGAGTCAGAAGAATACACTCTTTGGTGCCTCCCGGCCGGAAGGCCCGGAACCTGGATGCCCTCGGTAGAAAGTGCTTCCAGGACTCTATGCTATCTTGCCGTGTCCAGACTTACCAGCTGTACATGGGCATGTACTTACGGGACCTGGCAAGGAGATTGCCGGGTTCTCAGCTGGCCTCTCTGAGGAACCCTTGCAGAGGTTCAGAGCCTTGTCTACAGGGATCCGAGAGTGCTCGAAGTTTATCTCTCGAGCAGCCTATGATGGCTTCGAGGCTTCGGCTCGGGTAGCCACGGCCGGCATCGGTGCATGCCGTCATGCCTGGCTACAGTCATCAGACCTGGAGTTATGGGCACAGGACAAGATGGTCGATGTCCCATGCCAAGGTGACAACCTATTTGGTAAGCCCATGACTGAGAAGGCTGCAGAAATCGAAACTGAGACTCTCACCAGGACAAGGCTGTCCAGAAAGACTTCTGCCCCTTCTCAAAAAAAGAAGGGCTCGGGAAAGAAGCGCTTTTTCCCCAGGAAGGGTGCTGCCTACAAAACCTACCCTCAGTATCAGGCCTCTCCAGCTCCCTAACAGGGCCAGCAGACCAAGGGGCAGGGGCATGGGCCCCGTAGGCAGAAGACCCCCAAGCCGCCAACTCTGGCTCCTGCACAGCAGGGAGCGGGGTTTTGACTCCCACAGCATAGCCTTTCCTCCGTCGGTGGCTCCACTCAGCACAGGAGGTCGGCTGACCCTGTATGCCTACAGGTGGCCAGCCATCACAGGGGGATACCTGGGTACTGAGTATAGTCTAAAAGGGCTAATTGCTCCACTTCCACCAGCTACCCCCCCCTCCTACTATCCAGGGGAGCCTCCAAGACTCCCTCTACACAGGAACCTCCTCCTTCAGGAGTTGGCAAGTCTTCTAAAGGAACAGGCAGTGGAACCGGTGCCTCACCACATGAAAGGGCAAGGCTTCTACTTCAGGTACTTTCTGGTACCAAAAAGGACAGGAGGCCTCCGGCCTATCCTAGACTTGCGAAACCTAAACCAGTTTCTGGAGAGGCAAAAGTTCAAGATGCTTACCTTTGGGATACTGCTGCCCTACCTCCAGCAGGGAGACTGGCTATGCTCCTTAGACCTAAAGCATGCTTATACTCATTCATCCAGACCACAGACAATATCTCAGATTTGTGGTGGGAGGAAACCATTTTCAGTACAGGGTACTTCCCTTTGGCCTAACCTCTGCCCCCTAGTGTTTTCACCAAATGCCTGGCAGTGGTGGCGGCTTATCTCAGGAGTCAGGGAATTTTTGTCTTCCCATACCTGGACGACTGGCTCATCAGGTGACAGTCTCTCCAGGAGGCCCGACAAGCCACTCTTCGCACTGTTTCTCTTCTTCAGTATCTGGGCTTTGTCATAAACTACGCAAAGTCCACTTTGCTCCCCTCTCAGAACCTAGAATTTATAGGGGCAAGATTAGAAACCCTTCAGGCAAGAGCTTACTTGCCCGAGGACAGGGCCCACAGACTGATGGACTTGGCCAACCAGTTCCAAAGCAATTCTCAGATTTCCGCCAGGCACTACCTGCGGCTCCTGGGCCACATGGCATCCACTGTACATGTGACTCCGAATGCCCGTTGCACATGCGGGGCTGCTCAATAGTACCTCAGAGCTCAGTGGACACAGGCCACAGGCGACCTCCGAGACAGAGTAAAGGTGTCCAAACCACTTTAGGACTCCTTACAGTGGTGGCTACATCTCCCAAACCACCTCGGGGGGGGGGGGGGGTACCTTTTCAGGTTCCAGCACACACAAGGGTGCTGATGACCGATGCTTCCTTAAAGGGCTGTAGTGCACATTGCCAGGGCATGTGCCCTCAAGGCCTGTGGTCTCCTCGGGAGGCCACACAGTAAATCAATCTTTTGGAGCTGTGAGCAATCCGCTTAGCTTTGCAAACATTTTCTCATGCCCTCTCTCACCAGACTGTCCTAGTTCAGATGGACAATCAAGTGATTACCTTTGTGTTCCTTGAGAAGAGGAGTGCTTTCCAGAGCTTTCCCAAAAGGTGATTTTTGCTGAATTTGCTGCTTAACTGTGAGTTCTCTTTGTCTCCACATATTTATCTTTTTGTCCTTATTGGTGGGTTCCCTTACCTACTCCATTGCTGTAGAGTTTTTTTTTACCTATCTTTCTCTTAGTCTACCTGAGTGACTACCCCTCCCCCCTGCTGAGCTTTTGTTGTAGACCTCCATTTCCTGTTATGCATGTGGGCTTGCTCACTCAGATTACCTTTCTGTTCCTTGAGGAGTGCTTTCCAGAGCTCTCCCAAAAGGTGATTTTTGCTGAATTTGCTGCTCTGTCCCCAGAACGTGCTGCGTTTTAAACTTTTTTTCCTCCTCTAGCCTACCTGAGGGACTACCCCCTCCCCCCCTGCTGAGGTATTGTGTAGCTCTTCTTCCTGTCTCCTCCTCCCACGTGTGCATAGTCTGTTTGCCTCTCTCTGCTCTGGGAAGAGCAGTGCCCTCACAGTGCTCTGCTAGAGAGGTGGATATTTAACTCCTGTGACGACTTTGCTGTGAGTTCTTGCTGTCTATTTATTTATTTGTTGTCTTTATTGGTGTGCTACTTAACCTCCCTCTTCCCTTTAGTTTTGCACTTCAGCTTTCTCAGCTGTATAATTTACCCTGCCTCTCTCAACTAACTGGCCTTTGTGTGGTAGCCCGGTTAACTGTTACTTTAAATTAAATATCTCTCCCTGCTCTGTCCCCAGAACGTGCTCTAGCCTACCTGAGGGACTAACCCCCCCCCCCCCCCCGCTGAGGGTACAGGACAGGGTACCTTGTAACAGCCCTCTTTTAATAGGTCTTATTTCCCTCCCTCCCTCCCTCCCCAACCCCTGGGGTAATTGTAGCTTTATAGGTACTTACATGTCTTAGAAAAAAGGGGCTGCTCTCAGGTGCAGCTCTTTATCCAAATCAGTCATACATTGAGGACCTGAGATTAATTAAGCTTCAGGTGAACAAGGTATATTAGAGGTATTAGATACACTTTTATTAGTATAAGCATCTACACCAACCCTTAGTAAGTACAGAATTTAAAGATCTAAACACAAGCTTTAAACTAAGATGCAGACAACAGTCCAGCAGCAAGATGGGGGCTTTCCATTCTTTTGCATTGAGTGTCACATGTATGATTTTCTCCCAGTTGGTGAGAGGTCTTACGTATGCACTAAGTGCAAGGAGCTCTTTGCTCTCAGGGAACAAGTCCATTCTCTAGAGGCTAGAGTAGCAGACCTGGAAGACATAAGAAAGACAGAGAAGTACATGGACGAGACCTACAGGGATATAGTCCTGAAGTCCCACCTCCAGTCTGGCAGCATGGAGGAGAGAAGTCACGTGACAGGAGAGCATCACCCTGGTATGGCAGGACGTGATCCTGTAACTAGGACCTGTCCTCCAGGTGATGTAAAACCCTATTGTACTGAGGACGTTTCTCCAGGGCCATGTGCCCATGAGGGAAGGGTTAGGACAGCTGTTATAGTTGGTGATTCAATCATTAGGCATGTAGATAGCTGGGGGCTGGTGGACGTGAGGATCGCCTGGTAACATGCCTGCCTGGTGCGAAGGTAGCAGACCTCACGCACCTCCTAGATAAGATCTTAGTGCTGGGGAGGAGTCTGCTGTCTTGGTACATGTCGGTACCAATGACATAGGAAAATGTGGTAGGGAGGTTCTGGAGGCTAAATTTAAGCTTTTAGGTAGGAAGTTGAAATCCAGAACTTCCAGGGTAGCGTTCTCCGAAGTGCTTCCTGTTCCACGTGCAGGACCCAAAAGGCAAAAACCAATCCAATGCATGATTATTGTAGGTAAGACAAAATGTATTTTCATTTATTGGCCCATTACCACCCGACACAGGCCGTGTTTCGATTACCCTTCGTCAGGGGTGGAACTGGTAAACACACTATAAATATAAAACCATACATTAAAAGTCAAAACATTAAAAAACAAAGCCACAATAAGAACAGATGCCTAAGAAATAATTAAATATGTACAATAGATTTTCTTCCTTATTCGCTCCTGCTACGTCTTAAGGTTGTTTCTGCTAAGTTATATGATTTCATACATTTGGTTTTATATATATGTTCTTATGATGTGTTTTATTGTACATATTATTTTATTCTTTTATTGGTTATATTTTTATAGCTTGACAACAAGTTTTATTTTATACTGGTCACAAGTTGAAGTGTCCTCAATTTTCAACACTGAGGTATTTACTGTTGCAATGTACATATCATTAAGTATTATAATGCTATAAATGTTTGATGGTATTATTTTAACTTTTATACATATTTATTATGATTTATTATGTTTTATTTAATTATTTCTTAGGCATCTGTTCTTATTGTGGCTTTGGTTTTTAATGTTTTGTCTTTTAATGTATGGTTTTATATTTATAGTCTGTTTACCAGTTCCACCCCTGACGAAGGGTAATCAAAACACGGCCTGTGTCGGGTGGTAATGGGCCAATAAATGAAAATAAATTTTGTCTTTCCTACAATAATCACGCATTGGATTGATTTTTGTGTTTATCTGCTTTTTTGTGGTGCATTTTTGGCTGGACCCAAAAGGCAGGCAGAGCTCCGGAGTCTCAATGCGTGGATCAGACGATGGTGCAAGGATGAGTATTTTGGATTTGTTAGGAAATGGGGAACATTCTGGGGAAAGGAGGGGCTCTTCCGAAGGGATGGGCTTCACCTTAACCAGGATGGAACCAGTCTGCTGGCATTAACCTTTAAAAAGTAGATAGAGAAGCTTTTAAACTAGAAAATAGGGGAAAGCCGACAGTTGCCCAAGAGCGCATGGTTCGGAAGAAGGTATCCTTGAAGGATACTACCAAAAGCAGTGAGGTTCAAAAAAAGAGTAAAGTAGCCCAAATGCCCTTGAGTATGGTGCAGACAGAGCGTAAAAATTCCAAATTACCCATGCCTACCAATAGCAAGATTAATATTAATAAAATACAGTTTCTAAAATGCTTGTATGCAAATGCTAGAAGTCTAAACAATAAGATGAGAGAGTTAGAATATATAGCACTAAATGAGAGGTTAGATATGATTGCAGTCTCAGAGACTGGAGGATAACCAGTGGGACACTCTGATACTTGGATACAAACTATATCGTAATGATAGAACTGATCAAATTGGTGGAGGGGTTGCGCTCTGTTAGAGAGGGCATTGAGTCAGAAAGGATTGAAGTTTTGCAGGAAACACAATTTTCAATAGAATCTCTATGGATTGAAATTCCATATATGAAGGGGAAGGGGAAGGTGATGGCAGTGGGGGTGTACTATCGACCGCCTGGCCAGAATGAACAAATGGATGATGAAATGCTCAAAGAAATCAAGGAAGCTAACAAAAGTCACAGCAGAGTAATAATAATGGGTGATTTCAATTACCCCGGTATCGACTGGGTCAGTGTCACAGCAGGACATGCTAGGGAGATAAAGTTCCTAGATGAAATAAATGACTGCTGCTTGGAGCAGCTGGTTCATGAACCGACCAGAGGGGAAGCCATACTGGACCTAGTCCTTAGTGGAACACCAGATCTGGTGCAAGAAATAAGGGTGTTGGGGCCACTTGGCAATAGTGATCATAGCATGATCGTGTTTGATTTAATTAGTGGAGGAGGGATAGTAAAGAAATCCATAGTACTACCTTTTAACTTTCGAAAGGGAGACTATGATAAAATGAGGAATATAGTTAAGAAAAAACTAAAAGGATCGGTTGCAAAGGTTAAAGACTTACATCAAGCTTGGGTGTGTTTGAAAAATACTATCCTGGAAGCCCAGGCCAGCTGTATTCCATGCATTAAGAAAAGTGGAATAGAGTCCAAAAAACTGGCAGCATGGTTTAAAGGTGAGGTCAGAGAGGCTGTTGCTGCCAGAAAAGCATCTTTCAGGAAATGGAAAAAAGAGCCAAACGATGAAAACTGGAAACAGCACAAGCACTGGCAAGTTAAATGCAAAGCATTGATAAGGCAGGCAAAGCGAGAATTTGAGAAGGAACTTACTACGGAAGCAAAAACACAAAATAAAGACTCATTTACATTCGTAGCAAAAGGCCTGTGAGAGAGTCAGTTGGACCGTTAGATGACAGAGGGGTAAAAGGGGCAGTAAGAGGAGACAAGGCTATAGCGGAGAGACTGAATTCTTTGTTTCGGTCTTTACTGAGGAAGATGTAGGGATTGTTACCCAAGACTGAAGTGGTATTTAAAGGTGATACTGCAGAGGAATTAAGAGAAATACGCTACACCAGGAAGATGTGTTACAACTATTTGATAAACTGAATAGTAGCAAATCACCTGGACTGTATGGTATACATCCAAGGGTGTTGAAAGAACTGAAATATGAGACTGCAGACCTGCTATTAGTAATCTGTGAACTTTCATTAAAATCATCAATATTACCTGAAGATTGGAGGATCGCCAATGTAAAGCCAATTTTTAAAAAGGGTTCCAGAGGTGATCAGGAAAATACAGACCGTTGAGCCTGACGTCAGTACCGGGGAAAATGGTAGAAACCATCATAAAGAACAAAATTACTCAGCATGTAGATAGTCATGGCCTAATGGGAGACAGCCAGCATGGCTTTAGACAAGGAAGATCTTGTCTTACTAATCTGATATATTTTTTTGAAGGTGTGAATAAACAGGTAGACAAAGGTGAGTCGGTTGATATAGCGTATCTGGACTTTCAGAAAGCCTTTGACAAGGTCCCTCATCAGAGACTTTTGGCAAAACTAAAAAGTCATGGGATAGGAGGCAGTGTACTATTGTGGATCGGGAACTGGTTAAAAGATAGAAAGCAGAGGGTAGGGCTAAATGGCCAATTTTCCCAATGGAAAAAAGTGAATAGTGGAGTACCCCAGGGATCTGTACTGGGTCCGCTACTTTTTGACATATTCATAAATGACCTTGAAAAGGGGATAACTAGTGAGGTTATCAAATTTGCAGACGACACAAAACTGTTTAAGGTTGTTAAAACCCAAGAGGATTGTGGAAAACTGCAGGAGGATCTGGATAAATTGGAAGACTGGGCATCCAAATGGCAGATAAAATTTAATGTGGACAAGTGCAAAGTTATGCACCTAGGAAAGAACAATCCACATTATGGTTACACAATGCAAGGTTCCACATTGGGAACCACCACCAAGGAAAAAGATTTAGGAGTCATCGTGGATAACATGTTAAAACCCTCCGCCCAGTGTGCAGCAGCGGCCAAGAAAGCAAATAGAATGCTAGGTATCATAAGGAAAGTAATGGTAAATAAAACAAAGGATATTATAATGCCTCTGTATCGTTCCATGGTACGACCGCACCTTGAATATTGTGTGCAATTCTGGTCGCTATATCTTAAAAAGGATATAGCGTTTCAGAAAAGGTACAGAGAAGAGCCACCTAAATGGTAAAGGGGATGGATGGCTACTCCTATGAAGAGAGGCTACAAAGGTTAGGGCTCTTCAACCTGGAAAAGAAACGGCTGAGGGGAGATATGATAGAGGTCTATAAATTAATGAATGGAGTGGAACGGGTAAACGTAGACTGATTGTTTACGCTATCAGAATATAGAAAGACTGGGGAACATGTAATGAAGCTACAGGGTAAACTATTTAAGACAAATAAGAGAAAATATTTTTTCACTCAACGTGTAATCAAACTCTGGATTTTTTTACCAGAGGATGTAGTAAGGGCTGTTAGTGTAGCTGGGTTTAAAAAAGGTTTGGACAAGTTCCTGGAGGAAAGGTCCATAAACCATTATTAAAAAGGGACCCAGGATATCAATGCTTGACCCAATACTAGCATTGTGGAACCTGTGTCTCTTGGGGATACTGCTAGGTACGAATGACCTAGATTGGCCACTGTTGGAAACAGGATACTGGGCTTGATGGACCTTGGTCTGACCCAGTATGGCATATCTTATGTTCTTATGTTCTTAAGTGGCAATGTTCTACGTGAACAAACAAGGGGGCACGGGATCCAGGCTCCTATGTCAGGAGGATCTGGATCTTGCTCCTTTGCGGTCAAACAGGGTATGTTTCTCGAAGCAGTTTACCTACCTGGTCAGGAGAATTTCCTGGCAGACAAGCTAAGCAGGATTCTCCAGCCTCACCAATGGCAGTTGAATCCACTGGTGGCCCAGCAGATCTTCCTCCTCTGGGGACTTCCTCGTCATCTGCCCAGGTTTTGCTCCAGACAACCGTATCCCCTGAGGATGGCAGCAGATGCTTTTCTGATCTCTTGGTCTACGGGCCTCCTGTATGCTTTCCCTCCCACACCCCTGGTGGTCCGAACTCTGTTCAAGATTCTCCGGGACAAGGTCTCTGTGATTCTGGTAGCCCCCAAATGGCCGAGGCAGCCGTGGTTTCCACTTCTTCTGCAGTTGGCGGTGGAAGCTTCGTTTCCTTCTGCACCCCAATCTCAGGTCCCTCAATCTGATGGCCTGGCTGCTGAAATGATAGTGCTAGCTCCCTTACTTCTACCTAAGGAGGTTGAAGAGGTGGTCTTGGCCTCTAGGAGGCAGTCCACCAGAAAGTCCTATGCCCTCAAGTGGCGTAGGTTTACGGTATGGTGTGCTCAGCGCTATGAAAATCCTTTCTCTTGCCTTGTGGCAGTAGTACTGTAGTATCTACTTCACCTTTCAGACCTAGGCCTTAAGTCTAACTCTGTTCGGGTCCACCTCAGTGCTTTGTCAGCGCACCACTCACCGGTGGACGGACAGTCTCTGTCGGTTCACCCCTTGGTGTCCAGATTTCTCAGAGGTTTGCTTCTACTCAAGCCTCCGGTTTGTCCACTGGCGACTGAGTGGGATTTGAACGTGGTCTTGCAGCAACTTATTCGCCCACCGTTTGAGCCGATGGCAACTTGCCATTTGCGCTTCCTCTCGGAAAGCACTCTTCCTGGTGGCTCTTACCTCGGCCAGACGTGTGAGTGAACTACAAGCTCTGGTTTCTGATAGATGATACACGCGATTCTATAGGAACAGGGTAGTCCTACGCACCCATTCCATGTTCCTTCCAAACGTGGTCTCCTCTTTCCACCTCAATCAGGAGGTGGTTCTTCCGACCTTTTTTTCCAGGTCGCATGCCAGCCGGGCTGAAACAGTCTTGCATACCCTGGACTGTAAGAGGGCGTTGTCCTTTTCCATAGAATGTACACGGGGGCATCGAAAGGCTACTCAGCTCTTTGTCTCCTTTGACCCTAATAAGATGAGGTTACCTGTCTCCAAGCATACATTGTCCACTTGGGTAGCAGATTGTATCGCCTGGGCATATAAGGCAGCCGACCTCCCTTTGCAGGGTCGAGTCATGGCCCACAGTGTCAGGGCGAAAGCCGCGTCAGTAGCTCATCTCCGCTCTGTTCCGTTGGCAGACATCTGCCAGGCCACAACTTGGTCTTCAAGCCAGACCTTTGCAGCCCAGTACTGCCTAGAGAGAGAGTCCCGAAGGGACAGTGCTTTCGATCAGGCGGTACTCCGTAATCTCTTTGAGGTTTAGGCAAATCCTACCCTCCGGCCCTTGTGTTGGGCTACCGTCCGGGGGTGTTCTCAGAGAAAATTCTTATCACGGATGCTGAGGCTCTTCAGAGGGAGCCATTTTTTCAGCTTTGGGTTCCCAGTAGCCTAGAGCTGGGGAGTCCCATATGTGACGACTGACTTCCTGCTTGGTCCTGGAGAAAGAATAGTTACTCACCTGTAACAGGTGTTCTCCAGGAGCAGCAGGAATCAGTCCTCACGACCCTCCCTCTTCCCCTGGAGTTGCAGTCATATCATTCACTTTGATTTTTTGCTGTCTTTGAGCTATGTCATCTGACTGAGCAAGATTGCACCCTTGGGTGGGAAGGGGACCGTGCAGGCGCGCTGTATTCCCAAAGGCTTTCCTTGAAAGCTGGGGAAATGCTCCGCACGGGGGCTCCATCGGTGCCGACGTCACCCATATGTGAGGACTGATTCCTGCTGCTCCTGGAGAACACCTGTTACAGGTGAGTAAGTACTCTTACCAGGCACTGCGGTCTGGCCGGCTTGGTGGCAAGGGCTGCGGGCACTCACCAGGAACGCCCTCAGTCTGTAACTAGGTAGGTAAAAGGATCCCTAGCACAGTGCACCTCCAAGGGCTCAGGCACGGAGCACTTGAGTACCTGAACTAAGATAAAATAAAGCACTTTACCAAAATCTAATTAACTTAAATTGAAAGGAAACTGCAAATGGCCCCCTAGGAAGAAGCTGCTCTGTCCTGCTTTATTCTCCGGTAGCTGCCTTTCCTAGGCACCCAAAATACAGCAGGGGTTAAAAAGCACGCAGGTCTCAAGAAGAGGAAACTGCACCTAAACACAGCGGGGGTAGTTTCCCGCACCACTGCAGGCTCCCAAACACACGGCTGCAGGCCACTTTGTCTCCTCGTGTTCTTGTGGTTGCTAGGGGTTGCTGCTGTCCCCCTCCGCCTCTTACTTTGGAGCCTCTTTGCCGTGTGGCTTTTCTACCCCTCACGCCCAGCTGTCCTTCCCGGCTTTGGCGCTGAGGGGAGGGGGTGACTCGGGGCTGCAGGCTTTCACTCCTGTCAATCAATTACTGCCCCTCTGATGGCTCCTCACCCGATAACTGGTTCGGGAGCCACCAGAAGTCTTGGACTGAGGAAGACCCCCACAGAACTCCCCCGGAAATCCTGGGGGAGGTGGGGGGGGGGGAAGGATTAGCCTCCCCTCAGCCCTGCTATCCCCCGGGTTTTTGTACCTTATCAGGGGACATAAAAAGCAAACTCTGAATGTTAGGTGTTTGAATTTTCCTCATACTTGTTTATTATCGCCGCAGATTTTCTTTGATAAGTATTTGATAGAAATCTTGGGGTATCAAGTTAATACTAAAGCTCTTATGACTAAAATGTAATCTCCAGGAACAAGCAGGAATGAGTCCTCACTTATGGGTACGTCGGAACCGACGGAGCCTGCGCGGGAAAGCTCCCCAGCTTCCCAGAAAGGAAGCTTTTGGGGCCTCCCACAGCGCATGCGCGCTGCCTTCCCGCCTTCCTGACCAACTCTGTTCAGTTCTTCTTTTTCCGCGGAGCCAGCAGGTCGTGTTCCTGTCACCGCTGAAGAAATTGTTATTTTAATTTGTTTCTTTGACCGCGTGTCTGCCTTCCCTAATTCCGGACCGGTACCGACAGTCCTTTTTTCATTTATTTAAAAAAAAAAAAAAAAAAAATATTACCTTCCCTACACTTGGTGTATTTTTTCTGTGAGGCCCCTAGGCCTTCTCAGGTCTCCCTCATGGACAAACCAGCTTCTGGTTTTAAAAAATGCACTAAGTGTACCGGTACTATTTCAATTACAGACACCCATGACTGGTGTCTTAAATGTTTGGGGCCTGACCATTCCATTCCGGATTGTCCATCCTGCTCTCTGATGTCCAAAAGGGGCTTACAGAACAGAGCAAATAAATTTCATATGCTGTTTTCTACCGATACTCCAGCATCAACATCCTCCAGCATCAACATCCTCCAGGTCTTCTTCTCCTGATGGATCTCAGGTAACCAAACATTCTTCGGGCAAGTCCTCAAAAGGCAAATCTCCCTCTAAACAGCGAGAGGCCCTTGTAATTGACACTGAGGACCCTGCCCCAGCCAAAAAAAACCCCGGCGGGAAGCTCCGGCTTCCAAAGCTCCTCCTATGGGGTTACAGGTAGACATCGATGGCACGGCCTCGACCGATCTCCTGTTAGACTGCTCTGGGGTACCGGCTAACACCGGTACCGACTTCCAGACAGTTGTGGCGGCTATGAGTACTACGGTACAATCCATGCAGCAGGCCTTACTAACTTTCCTTAATACTGCACCGCCATCGGTACCGCGACAAACGGTTCTGACTCCGATTCCGGTACCGCAACCTATTCCGGTACCCAGAGCATCTACTTCCAGTAGCATGCCGGTTCCGGTCCCCGGTTCCGGGGCTTTCTTCGATACCGCTCCGGTACCCGGTACGCCCGATATCGGTACCGATCGGTACGTGTATCGATCTCTGGAAGCGAATAGACGATACTTTGAATCCTCTGAAGAGTCTGATGCCTCAGATGATTCTGCTGACGTCTCTTTCACTCTTCCTGAGGAGCCCTCTTCTCCAAAAAGGAGAATGTCGTCTCCTCCAGAGGATTTGTCCTTTCAAGACTTCATTATTGAAGTATCTAAAGGACTCTCCATCTCTGTATCCTCAGAAAAGGAACCTAGAGCAAAAAAATTAGATATTTTAGGATACTCTAAGGTTCCTAAAGAGGCAGCCACCTTACCCATACATGAAATTCTTCAAGAACACATGATGGATTTATGGGAGGCTCCTCTTACCCTATCTCCACATTCTCGACGTTTGGACACCATGTATCGGGTTCCTCCTTCTCCTGGTTTTCAAAAAACTCAGCTTCCTCACCACTCTATTGTGGTGAAGTCTGCTATGAAAAAGATAGAGTACCAAAAGACACTCTTCTACCCCTCCAGGAAGAGAATGTAGGACTCTGGATGCTTTTGGGAGAAAAATCTTCCAAGCTAGCATGCTTATTGCCAGAATCAATTCATACAGCCTTTATATGGGCATGTTTTTGAAAGAGATCGCATTAAAGATACGTCAATTTCTCCCCTTTATCCCAGAGGATAAACAGTAGGAATTTCTTCTTTTGCTAAAGCATACTCAAGATATTTCCAAGTTCTCCAACAGAGCAGCCTTTGACTCTTTTGAGGGAGCAAGCAGGGCCTCTGGCATAGCCATAGCTGCTCGCAGACTGGCTTGGCTCCAGGCCTCTGATTTGGAACCATGGGTACAAGAAGGCTTGGGCAATTTGCCCTGCACAGGTGAAAATCTCTTTGGCAAAGAGTGGCAAATCAAAGCCACTCAAATGTATGCAGAGAATGCTGCTCTAGATAGACTTTCTAAGTCTACCTCTACCCCTGCCAAGAAAAAACCTTTTAAGAAAACTTTCTATAAAAAGACCAGATTTTCCACTAATACTGGCCAGCAATCTTCCCAAGTTCGCTTTGCTCCTAAGCGTCAGCAACCTAAGCAGGCCAGAACAAAGGCCACAGGGTCTGCTACAACCCAGCAGTCCCAACCTCCTCAGAGTTTTTGACTTGGTTCTAGAGAACTTACCATTTCTGGCTCTGCAGCAGCCAGAACCTCTCACCATTCCAGGAAGGTTAGCTCATTTTGCTCCCAGATGGGAACAAATCACATCAGAACCGTGGACCCTCTCTATCATCAGAGAGGGCTACAAACTGCATTTCTCCAGCCTTCCTCCCCATACCATGGTGAGACAATTCAATTCTCCCCCATCTCTCCTGTACCTGTTGGGACAAGAGGTGACCACTCTTCTCGCCCAAAGGGCAATAGAAGAGGTTCCTCTTCCTCAACAAGGGTCAGGTTTCTACTCCCCCTATTTTCTGATTCCCAAGAAAACAGGGGGATACAGACCAATTCTAGATCTCAGAGAATTGAACAAATTCCTCTACAAAGGGAAATTCAAAATGCTTTCTCTAGGTATTCTCCTTCCATACCTACTGAGTCAGGACTGGCTTTGTTCTCTAGATCTCAAGGATGCGTACACACATATACTCATCCATCCATCCCACAGAAAATTCCTACGGTTCATGTTCCAGGGAAAACATTTCCAATACAGAGTACTCCCCTTCGGTCTAAACTCTGCTCCAAGGGTATTTACCAAATGCATGGCAATAGTAGCTGCATTTCTACGCACTCTGGGGATCTTTGTCTTCCCGTACCTGGACGACTGGCTCATCCGAGCTCCATCTCAGTCCGAGGCTCAGACTTCCCTGGACCACACCAGACACATATTGCAGTATCTGGGACTTGTCATCAATCTGCCAAAGTCTCAACTCACCCCTACTCAATCCCTAGAGTTCATCGGGGCTTGGCTAGATACTACCACTGCAAGGGCCTATCTTCCTCAGGCCCGTTGCAACCGTCTAGTGCACTTGGCCTCTCAAATTCAGTCCAGAAGCCACTTGACTGCCAGAGAGATGCTACAACTGCTAGGTCACATGGCATCCACTGTTCATGTAGTGCCTTATGCTCGCCTACATATGAGAGCAGCTCAATGGACCTTGTCCACACAGTGGACCCAAGCATCAGGAGCTCTCTCAGACCAAATAGCAACCTCGAAACGTCTTTTTTTGGTCCCTCCAATGGTGGATATCCAATCAAAATCTGTTGTTGGGGGCCCCCTTCCAACCTGTGTTACCCCAAGCAACTCTTACTACAGATGCCTCCCGAACAGGCTGGGGAGCTCATCTCCAAGACCTCTCCACTGAGGGCCTTTGGTCTCCACAGGAGACCACCCTTCATATCAACCTTTTGGAGCTGCGAGCAATTTTCCTTGCTCTCAAGGTCTTTCATACCCTCCTCATCAACATGACAGTCCTTGTTCATACCGACAATCAAGTAGCCATGTTCTACGTAAACAAACAAGGAGGGACTGGCTCTGTCGCTTTGCAACGAAGCTCTAAAACTCTGGGCCTTCGCCAGAGAGCATGGGATTCATCTCCTGGCAGTGTACCTCCCAGGAATCCAAAACTCTTGGGCAGACAGACTCAGTCGAGTCCTGATGCCACACGAATGGTCTCTGCACATGGGTCAGGTACTCAGAATCTTTCAAGAATAGGGGACCCCGGACATAGACCTCTTTGCAAGTCCGTACAATGCCATACTTCCCCGGTTCTGTTCCAGGATTCCATGTCAGGGAGCTCAGGCCAAGGATGCCTTCCTCCTTCATTGGGGTCAGGCCTTCCTATATGCCTTTCCACCCATTCCCTTGATTCCCAAGACTCTATTCAAACTTCAGAGGGATCAAGGATCCATGATCCTCATAGCTCCACGCTGGCCACGCCAAGTGTGGTACCCTCTACTTCTGCATCTCTCCCAGACACCCTCCCTGGATCTGGGAGCTGCTCCAGAACTTCTGTCTCAGGAGGAGGGGACTTTGTGGCACCCAAACCCCAAGTCCCTTCACCTCAGAGCTTAGTTACTGAAGGCCTAGACCTTCAAGACTTGAATCTTTCTTAACAGGTGAAGGATGTCCTCCATGCATCGAGGAAACCTTCCACCAGGCATTCTTATGCTTTTAAATAAAAAAGATTTTCAATTTGGTGTGCTGACAAAGGTCTTAACCCTCTAGCACTACCTTTGAAGTCTTTACTCGAATATCTCCTGCATCTTTCCAATGCAGGACTTAAAACAAATTCTGTAAGGGTCCATTTGAGTGCTATTGCAGCATCTCTTCAGCCTATCAATGGACAACCTGTTTCCTCTCATCCTCTTATTGCAAGATTCATGAGAGGTCTAACTTTAACTAAACCTCCCATTCGGCCTCCTCCGGTGGCATGGGACTTAAACGTGGTTCTTGGTCAGCTTATGAAGCCACCCTTTGAACCCTTAGCCTCCTTGAAATTTCTTTCCTGGAAAGTCATTTTCCTTGTCGCAATCACTTCTGCTCGCCGCATCAGTGAATTGCAGGCTTTAGTGGCTAATCCGCCTTATACAAGGTTCCATCATGATAAGGTAGTCCTTAGGACAAATCCTCACTTTATGCCTAAAGTGGTCTCGCCTTTTCATCTTAATCAAGAGGTATATCTACCTGTCTTTTTTCCAGCTCCTCATGCATCCAGTGCAGAGAGGAACTTACATACCTTAGATTGTAAAAGAGCCCTTGCCTTTTACATCCACAGGACACAGCAACATCGAAAGTCTTCTCAACTTTTTGTTGCTTTTGATCCTTCTCATTTAGGACTTCCAGTCACAAAAAGAACACTGTCCAATTGGATTGCTCAGTGTATTTCTTTTGCTTACCAGAGTAAGAACCTTTCTCTGGAAGGCCATGTCACAGCTCATAATGTGCGAGCCATGGCCACATCTATGGCTCATCTTCATTCTGTATCCATCGATCAGATCTGTCGAGCAGCCACCTGGGCCTCGGTTCATACCTTCACAGCCCATTACTGCTTGGACAAGGACTCCCGCCGGGATGCCTTGTTTGGTCAGGCTGTCCTCAGACACCTGTTCCATTCTTAAGCAACTCCTGCCCACCTTCCCTTAATGGATGCCTGAGATCCATAGGAAGATGAGGAACCCTTGGAGGGGGATCTCCCCGGCATCTCAGCTAGGGAGTCCCCATAAGTGAGGACTCATTCCTGTTTGTTCCTGGAGATAGCACAGTTACTTACCTGTAACAGGTGATCTCTGGGAACAGCAGGAATTAGTCCTCACAACCCACCCACCTCCCCTAGGAGTTGTATCTCTCTCTCTCTCTCTTTCCTTTCCTCTCTCTATTGTCTCAGCTTTAAACTCGAACTGAAGAGAGTTGGTCAGGAAGGCGGGAAGGCAGCGCGCATGCGCTGTGGGAGGCCCCAAAAGCTTCCTTTCTGGGAAGCTGGGGAGTTTTCCCGCGCAGGCTCCGTCTGTTCCGACGTACCCATAAGTGAGGACTAATTCCTGCTCTTCCCAGAGATCACCTGTTACAGGTAAGTAACTGTGCTTTATTTGCCCCAGTCGGGTTCGGCAGCCGGTGGGTTGCCACAGGCTGCCGCTCCGTTGTCTTCTTTAGGTTCCTTAGATGTGTCTAATTTTATTGAATCATCTCAGGATATGATTCCTACGAGATCTACCCTTGTATCTTTTTCCTCTGAGGCTGACAAAAACACAGTTATGCAACTTTATTTTCAGAATAAGAATGTTGATTTTTGTGGGGGGAAAATTAATATGTTTCCCGATGTGTCCAGGCAAACTCAATCCAGACACAGGGCCTTTTTGGCTTTAAAGCCACGGGTCTTAGCTGCTGGTGCAACATTTTTCCTTAAGTTTCCCTGCAAATGCCTGGTCACTATCGGGGGCACTAAGTATGTTTTTTCTGAAGTTACCTCTTTGGAAACGTTTCTACTCAATCAGGTTCCACAGGTATAATATGATTGTTGTATTGCTTTCCTAGATTTTGTACATTAGCAATGTTAGTAATAATTAGAGTTCAGTTTAGTATTAGGGCATCATCTCTGATCCATGCATGTGCTTCTCTGGATGGTGGACTATTTGATTTTTGCTTTTTCTTCTTTTGTAATGTGTATTGTATAAATTTGGAATTCATTAATAAAAATCAAATTCTAAAAAAAAATAAAAAGCAAACTCTAAACCTATCTCCTTAGTTGTCCCTTCAGTGAGTCCAGCACCCTGGCTCACTACTTCCTTCAGCTGCTTGGAGACCGAGCATACTGGGCCTGGTAAACGGTGCCAGCTGCTTAAGTACACTGGTGACATAAAAAAGATGACATGCTCAGTCTCCAAGCTGCTGAAAGTGGTACACTACCTAGAGGTGTGGGACTGGACTGGAGGACGATAAGGAATGCTACTAATGCATGCAGAAAATGGCGGGAAACCTCCACACGGCGCCAGTAGTCTACCCCGAATTACATCCCAGGCAAACTGAATTGGGAGCACCCAACAAAGACAATGACTAAGTCGAGCCTTGGTATTCACCTCCTGAGATCCCCAGGCAGAGTACAGTGCTGGGCTCAGCTCTACTCCCGTGAAACAGTTTGACTGGCTTTGCAGCACTGTGTTGAAGGTGGCTGGCAGAACCTTCTAAGAGTCTTCTGCAGTAGTGGTGTGGGAGTGTTTGAAGGCTATCCTGAGGAGCCACTACATATCACTGGCCAAGGAATAGGAAATGATGGAGCTTTGGTCTAGGCTGTTGTTGTTGTTGGTGCTTCTCCTCTCCTCTAAGTGAGGAGGTCTCAGCCAGTTCAAGGCAAGAGAACTGGATGACGTAAGATCCAAATTATATAATACTACTACTACTGAATTCAAGAATTCATAATTCATTTACCCCATAAAGGGTGTATAAGTAGGTTGGAGTCAACACAGAGGGTGGCTACTAAAATGGTTAGTGGTCTTCGTTATGTAGCATATGAGGACAGACTTAAAGATCTTAGTACTTTAGAGTAGGGGTCTCAAAATCCAGTACTGGAGGGCCACAAACCAGTCAGGTTTTCAGGATATCCCTAATGAATATGCATGAGAACTTCAAATATAACAGGAGCAGTGCATGCAAATATGTCTCATGCATATTCTTAGGGATATCCTGAAAACTCAGCAGGAATGCGGCCCTCCAGGACTGGTTTGGAGACCCCTGCTTTAGAAGAAAGGCGGGATAGGGATGATATGATAGACATTTAAATACCTCTGTGGCATAAAGGCACAGGAGGGTCTCTTTCATAGAAATATAGAAACATGACGACAGAAAAAGACCACATGGCCTGTCTATTCTGTCCTTCCATATCAACCACTACAACAGTCCCCTTTTATCCTTGAGATCCTCTGTGTTTGTCCCATGCTTCTTTGAATTCAGATACTCTCCTCATCTCTACCACCTCCACTAGGAGACTATTCCATGGATCCACCACTCTTTCCATAAAGAAATATTTCAGCATATCATTCCTGAATCTATCCCCTTTCACCCTCATCCCATGTCCCCTCGTAGCAGAGCTTGCTTTCAGTCGAAAGAGGCACTTAAACATCTCAATCTATCCCGCCTTTCCTCTAATGTGTACATATTAGGATCCTTGTCTGTCCTCATATGCTTTATTTTATTTTATTTATTTATTTGGACAACTTTTATATACCGCTGCTTCCAAGGATCAGCAGCGGTTTACATTATAACAAACAGAACAGGTACATTGAACTTTAAGAACTAGGAACATTTTACATTATAACAGATCAAATATCAATACAATAGATTTTACAATAGATTTTAAATGTTGTTTTTTTGTTGTTTTTTTTTATAAATTTTACATTATAACAAATTGATTTTACATTATAACAAATCAAATATCAATACAATTGATTCAGAACTTTATAAGTTAGTTTACATTATTACAGATATTACATTATTACAGGTATTGTATAATGCAATACTAGTATAAATGTATTACAGTATAAAATAACATTATTGAGCTATATTACAAGTAATAGTTTATTAATGTAATTGTTACAATTAATGTAATATATTACAAGTAATAGTTTATTAATGTAATTTATAATGAAGACCACTAACCATTTTAGTAACCACCCTTTATACTGACTCCAGCCTGTTTATATTCTTTTGAAGGTGCGGTCTCCAGAATTGCACACAATACTCCAAATGAGGTCCAACCAAAGACTTATACAGTGGCACAATCACCTCCTTTCTTCTGCTGGCCGTTCCTCTCCCTGTGCACCCAAGCATCCTTTTAGCTTTTGCTGTCGCCTTTTCTACCTGTTTAGCTACTGTAAGATCATCAGACACAGTCACGCCTAGGTCCCGCTCTTCTTTAGTGGACAAAAGTATTTCACCCCCTATACTATATTGCTCCCTTGGATTACTGCAGCCCAAATGCATGACCTTGCATTTTTTAACATTAAATCCTAGCTGCCAAATTCTAGATCATTCTTCAAGCTTAGCTAGATCCCTCCTCATGTTATCTATACCTTCCTGGGTGTCTACTCTCTTACAGATTTTGGTATCATCCACATAGAGGCAAATGTTACCCAACAGCCCTTCCGATATATCACTAAAAAGATGTTAGAAAGAATCTGGCCAAGTACAGATTACCACAGCACACAACTGGTAACCCCCCCCCCCTCCTCCTCAGAGTGAGCTCCATTTACCTGTACCCTTTGTTGCCTCCCACTCAACCAATTTCTAACCCAAGCAGTAACTTGAGGGTCCATCCCTAGGGTGCTCACTTTGTTTATAAGTCGCCTGTGAGGAATGGTGTCAAAGGCTTTACTGAAATCTTAATACACCACATCTAGGGCTCTCCCTCGGTCCAACTCTCTGGTCACCCAGTCAAAGAAATCAATCAGATTTGTCTGACAAGACCTGCCTCTGGTGAATACATGCCGCCTCGGATCTTGTAATCCGCTGGACTCCAGAAACCTCACTATTTTCTCTTTCAGCAGCACTGGCCTGTAGTTTTCAACCACATCCTTACTTCCGCTTTTGCGTAAAGGAACCACACGTGCCTCTCTCCAGTCCTTTGGCACCACTTCCAACTCCAACGAGGCATTGAAAAGGTCAGTCAGTGGAGCTGCTAGAACATCCCCAAGTTCCCTCAGTATTCTAGGGTGTATCCCATCCGGTCCCATTGCTTTGTCTACTTTAATTTTAAGTAGTTTCTCACTAACAGTGTCTTCTGAACATAAGAACATAAGATCATAAGATATGCCATACTGGGTCAGACCAAGGTCCATCAAGCCCAGTATTCTGTTTCCAACAGTGGCCAATCTAGGTCATATGTACCTAGCAGTTTCCCCAAGAGACACAAGTTCCACAATGCTTGTACTGGGTCAAGCATTTATATCTTCGGTCACTTCTTAATAATGGTTTATGGACCTTTCCTCCAGGAACTTGTCCAAACCTTTTTTAAACCCAGCTACACTAACAGCCTTTACTACATCCTCTGGTAACAAATTCCAGAGTTTGATTACACGTTGAGTGAAAAGATATTTTCTTTTATTAGTCTTAAATAGTTTACCCTGTAGCTTCATTGCATGTCCCCTAGTCTTTCTATATTCTGATAACGTAAACAATCGATCTACATTTACCCGTTCCACTCCGTTCATTAATTTATAGACTTCTATCATATCTCCCCTCAGCCGTCTCTTTTCCAGGTTAGAGCCCTAACCTTTTTAGCCTTTCTTCATAGGAGTATCCTTCCATCCCCTTTACCATTTTGGTGGCTCTTCTCTGAACCTTTTCTAAAATTGCTATATCCTTTTGAAGATACGGCGACCAGAATTGCACACAATATTCAAGGTGCGGTCTCACCATGGAACAATATAGAGGCATTATAATATCTTTTGTTTTATTTTCCATTCCTTTCCTTATCATACCTAGCATTCTATTTGCTCTCTTGGCCGCCGCTGCACACTGGGCTGAGGGTTTTTAACATGGTATCCACAATGACGCCTAAATCTTTTTCCTGGGTGGTGGTTCCTAATGTGGAACCTTGCATCGTGTAACCATAGTTTGGGTTGTTCTTCCCTAGGTGCATAACCTTGCACTTGTCCACATTAAATTTCATCTGCCATTTTGATGCCCAGTCTTCCAATTTATCAAGATCCTCTTGCAATTTTTCACAATCCTCTTGGGTTTTAACAACTTTAAATAGTTTTGTGTCATCTGCAAATTTGATAACCTCACTCGTTATTCCCTTTTCCAGGTCATTTATGAATATGTTAAAAAGCAGTGGACCCAGCATAGATCCCTGGGGTACACCACTATTCACCTTTCTCCATTGGGAAAATTGGCCATTTAGCCCTACCCTCTGCTTTCTGTCTTTTAAACCAGTTCCTGATCCAGAATTGTACACTGCCTCCTATCCCATGACTCTTTAGTTTTGCCAAAAGTCTCTGATGAGGGACCTTGTCAAAGGCTTTCTGAAAGTCCAGATACACAATATCAACCGACTCACCTTTGTCCACCTGTTTATTCACTCCTTCAAAAAAACATAACAGATTAGTAAGACAAGATCTTCCTTGTCTAAAGCCATGTTGGCTGTCTCCCATTAGGTCGTGACTGAGTAATTTTATTCTTTATGATGGTTTCTACCATTTTTCCTGGTACTGACGTCTGGCTCACTGGTCTGTAGTTTCCCGGATCACCCTTGGAACCCTTTTTAAAAATTGGTGTTACATTGGCGATCCTCCAATCTTCAGGTATTAGAGATGATTTTAATGATAGTTCACAGATTACTGATAGCAGGTCTGCAATCTCATATTTCAGTTCTTTCAACACCCTTGGATGTATATTGAAACATCTGAAAATTGTTTAAGATGCTCCTGTCTTTGAGTGTTTTCTGAGGTCCTGCTCCTGCTCCTGGTTCTTCATCTGTGAACACAGAACAGAAATATTTGTTAAACAATTCTGCCTTATCCTCATCAGCTTCTACATATTCCTGCCCTTCACCCTTGAGTCTGACAATACCATTTTTGCCCTTCCTCTTCTCACTGACATATCTGAAAAATGTCTTACCCCCCCCCCCCCCCATTTTATTGCATTGGCTATTTCCTCCTCTTTTTGAATGTTTGCTTTCCTGACTACTTTGCTAGCTTCTCTAAGTTTTCCAAATATAGATGCCTGTCTTCCTCTCTCTCTGATTTCTTGTATTTCATGAAGGCCTCCCTCTTTTTTTTTTTTTTTTACCTTTTCAGCAGCTACTTTCAAAAACCATAGCAGTCTCCTTTTCCTTTTACCTTTATTTACCATCTTAACAAAAAGGTTGGTTGCCCTTAAAATATCCCCTTTAAGTTTTGCTCACTTTTCTTCTGCATCCCCCAACTGTCCTCATCCCGCTAACGACTCCCTGAGGTATTGGCCCATTTTGGCAAAGTTAGTTTTCCTAAAGTATAAGACCCTTGCTTTTGAATGGATTTTAAGAGCCCTAGTCCTAAATATTGAACCACACCATCTGGTGATCACTGGATGCAAAATGATCTCCTACTATAACATCAGAAACATTTTCACCATTGGTAAGCACCAAGTCCAGTATGACTCCTTCATGTGTGGGTTTTGTTACCAGTTGCCTGAATAGCTCTCCCTGTAAAGAATCTAGGATCTCCTTTCTTCTTGATGATACTGCAGCAGGAATGTGCCAATCAATGTCTGGCATATTGAAATCCCCTATCAGTAGCATTTCCCCTTTCCTGGCAATGCTGCATATGTCTTCAATCAACTCTCTGTGTCCACCTCTTCCTCCTGTGAGGGAGGTCTGTATATCATGCCAATGCAAATAGATTTCTCTTTCCTTCTTTCTAGTTTCACCCACAGTGCCTCCTCTCTCCCTTTTAAGCTTTGTAGTTCCAAAGCTTTAATATTTTTTTTGCATATAGTGCCACTTCTCCTCCCCTTCTTCCTATCCTGTCCTTTCTGAATAAAGCATAGTCTGGTATACAGTAGTTACATCCCAGTCATGGTTTTCTGTGAACCATGTTTCTGTAACTGCCACTAAATCCAAGTCAGCCTCTCCCATTAAAGCTTCAACATCTGGGATCTTATTTCCCATACTACGGGCATTTATACACACCGCTTTCCATATGTTGCCCCTTTTACCCATTTCCATAAAGGTATTTAATGTTTCACTTACCTGGGGGCTTTCTTCACCCATCCCCAACAAATCTAGTTTAAAGCCCTCCTCAGTAAATTAGCCAATCTGCTACTGAAGACGTATCTACCTTTCTTGGACAGATGGATGCCATCTCTGTTCTGCAACCCATTGTCCAGGAAACCAAAACACTCTTGATGACACCATCCACGCAGTAATGCATTCGTCTCGGGATATGAACTTCTCTGCCTTGGCCTTTACCCTCAACAGGGTGGATTGAAGAGAGCGCCACCTGCGCCCCTATCTGCTTCACCCTCTTTCCCACAGCCATGAAGTCACTTTTGATATGCTCAGAGGGATACCTGGCAGTATCATTTGTGCCGACATGGATTAGCAGCATTGGGTAATATTCAGTGGACTGGATGAGTCTCAGCAAACTCTCTAACATCTCGGATTTTGGTACTTGTCAGACAGCATACTTCTCTGGACATCGTCTGGTCTGCAGATGGACACCTCGGTACCCCTCAGAAGAGATTTACCAACCACCACTACCCTTCGCTTCCTTGTGGTCACTGATTCTGCAACTTTGGGGCACTCAAGCTCTGGTTCTTCCCTTTCCAGGGATGCTTTCACCTCCTCCACTTCCAGGGCTGCATAATGGTTCTTCAGTTCAAGGGCTGGAGAAGTTGGATTGGTGATTCTGCAGGCCCTGGTGACTTGTGTCCAACCTTTGTTGTTCTGTAGGCTCCCATCTTCTACTCTGCTGGAGAGCTTGGATGTTGCAAGAAGCATCTTATCAATGTACTTCTCACCGTCTTGAATGCTCCTCAGCCTCGCCACCTCCTCTTGGAGTTTCTCCACTTGTTTCCTGAGAGCTTCAGCATGCAGGCATCCTGCACATAGAACTGGTCCTTCAGCTGGCATTGGGAGCTCTGTCTGGACAGAAGCAGAAGCTGTAATGGGGGCAACAGCTTTGGCGATATGATTTTTCCCAGTCATTGTTCACTTGGTGGGGCTTAGGTATCTGTTAGAACAAAAGAGAGAGAGACCTACCAAAGTACCAACTGGTTTCCCAGCTGTCCTTTGAGAGAAAAAGCAGTTAAATCTCTTAGGCGTGTTTAAAATGTGCTGTTCCAAGTCCCTGTGTGTAGTTAATTGGGGAGGTGCCCTATAAAGCAAGGCTGCTCACTAGGGGTGAGTGGGAGTTGGTGGGGGGTAGGGGAGAACTAACACCTGATGAGGTGTCAGTAGGTTCAGAGAGCTGAGAAAGATACTAAAACAGAGTTTTAAACCTACCCCACTAAAGAAAATATTTCCCCTTTTAAACTAAAGCACCTAAAAGAATGTAACTTTGTTTTAAAAATGTATCAAAACCCTTTTAAGAGCTCCCAGGCAGAAAGTTAGTAATTTAAAAAGCCACAAACTGTTACCTTTGCTTGAAATGTATAGTCCCTGTTAGGAATGCCTCAACAATGCAAGGCTCTGAAGCCTTTTATGCAGGCCTCAGCTGCTCTTAGTTCTTTCACAAGCTAATCAGGCTCACGAGCTCCTGATGAGGTATCAGTAGGTTCAAAGGCTGAGAAAGATACTAAAGCAGTTTTCCCTCTGCTACGAGGGGACATAGGATGAGGTTGAAGGGGGATAGACTCAGGAGTAATATGCGTAAATATTTCTTTATAGTAAGAGTGGTAGATGCGTGGAATAGTCTTCCAGTGGAGGTGGTGGGCATGAGGATAGTATCTGAATTCAGAAAAGCGTGGGACTAACATTGAAGATCTCTAAAGGTAAAAAGGGGACTATTGTAGTTAGATATGGAAGGGCGGACTAGACAGACCATGTGGTCTTTTTCTGCTGTCATGTTTTTTTTTTTTTTTTTCAACCCACGCACGTTCAGCATGCCAAAGCGCAACCCCCTTAAGAACCAGCCACTCCCCCACAACACAGGATTCCCAGCCACTTCCCCATCCCTCTCCCTTCGCTTCAAACAACCCCAGCCCTCCACCCCCCCCTTAACAACATGGCTATATACCATATAACCTTACCCTGAAGCATGACGCACCCACCCCCGGGCCACAATCACACCTGTAATACACCCATTCCCTCTCAATCCAATCACTCAACCATATGACACACCCCTTCCTTTCACACTCCCCAAACTGCTCCAAAAAACACCCATTCATCCCTACAGCAACACCATACACTTCCCCCTTTTTCTGCAAACCATGCCGCCCCCAAATTTGACAGCAATCTCAGTAAAGTTTGCTCGAATTTCACAAGACCGGTCTATCACTGGTTGATCCGCCTGCCTTCAAAGTTTTCCCCTCCTTGCTTTACTCATTGCCAACATGTTGTAGAAAGGTCTCCCTTCTGGCCTTGCACAGCTCCAGGTTCATGCAGTGACAGCAAGTTAGTCCATCCTGCACCCAAAGGCCCGATATGGCGGCTTCTGGGGTATGCGCCTTAATCTCCAGTCCTGACATTGAGAACTGCAGACCTAAGGAAAGGTCCATCTATATTGCACACAGCTCTGTTGCTTTGTAATCTCCCGAAACTATCTGGTTATGGTGGGAAAGGTCCAAGTATGTCTTGATGGCTGAACTCTCCTAATGTATCTTTCCCAGCTTCCACGCTGACTGCACCACCGCTTCCCTTGTGGCAAATTCGTGGAAACATGCTTAACACATTGCTGGGGCTTTCCAACCTCTGCGGTGTGCACATTCTATTTTAAAGCAGAAGTCCGCAGGGTTCATTTAGGCAGCCTTGACCACAGCAATGCTGATTTGCTCAGTGATTTTCTTTTGTAGTCCATTGTGTTATCTGTCTCAGGCTACGGATGCATATAATGCAATTTGGGATCTGTTTTCCAAGTCCTCCACTTTTAACTCCAACTCATCATTCTGTTTCACCATCTCTTGCCATTTATTTTTAAGCTCAGTGTGCACTGTCCCACTCATCTATATGGGTCTCCACTGCATCTACTTGCTGACTCAGGGTCACACACGCAGGGTCACACACGCAGGGTCACACACGCAGGGTCACACACCCAGGTCCACACGCAGGTCCTCTATCCAAACCTGGGCCTCTTCTTTATAGGAAACCAGAATCTCTTCTAGGTCACCAAACCATTGCTGAATCTCTGTATGCAATTGCACCACTTCACTCTGTTGCTCTGTCAAGTTCAGCGGTGCACTCTCCACTCCCTCCGCATCCATGTTTTCTTTATTGGTCACCATCTTGCTGGACCCTGCAGCCGGTATTCCACTGTTTTTGTATGCAAAAGATTTAAGATCGAGAGGGGCTCCTTTTCACTGCCATATAACTATAGCGGAATGGAGTACATCGCCAAAGGTGCTTAATTAAGGGGTTTTCACGAACGCTCATTGGGAGTTCTAGACTTAGGCCACCATATTTGTCAGTGATATTACTTCCTCCTTTTGAACTTGTTTTGGATAGAAGCAAGCCATAAATGTGTTTCCATATCGTCCCTCCAGTCCAGTCCAAGATACAGTCAGGATACAGTCGGTTTTTCCCCCTCCTAGATTTGAGCATGCTCAGTCCTTAGCTGCTGAAGCCCCCACTTAAGGGCTTCCTCCTCTGACTCGGACTCCAGTATCTTCAGTCCTCAGCAGCTGAGGGAGTTCATCTTCACTGGGGACTCTGCTTGGGGGGGGGGGGGGGGGGGGGGTGGAAAGGAAGAAATTGGAGGCATTCTTATTGAAAGTTTCTAGGTCACAGATGTAGACTATGCTAAAGTTGGGTTGCTGGTTCTCTGCTGTTCCTGTATAAGGCTAACAGTGCCCAGTGCTCAGGGCGGCATGCTACATCAGGATCCTTGATTGGGTCAGGTGAGCCTAAGGGGTTAAATACCTGGTAGTTCAGGTCCCTTCCCCCCCCCCCTAGCTGGACACCCCACGTCTCAGGTCAGGGATCTCTGGGGCCATTTCATTTCCTGTATGGGCCATTGACAATATTTATGTAACTGAGCTCATTAAAGTTGACGACAAAAAAAAACCCCAAACCAGAACGGAACAGCAGTATGACAAACCGGAGGGTCCGAGGAGCTGGGCAGAGCAGTTTTGAAGAAGCCGGTGGGGAACAGCGATTGTCAGTAAGGCTTCAATGTGCCATGCGGCTTGTCCCGCATTTCTCACTGCAGCAGTACAGGCTCCCTTTGCCTTGTAGCCTTGCCCTTATCTTTGCGAGTACCCCAGTCAGGGTCTCTGTCAATCTTTGGGTTCTCCTTCGCACAGGGTAAGGAAGCCACGGGGGAAGAGGCTGTGGGCTCACTGCATGGGATTGGCAGTCTGGCAGGGGCATGGAGAGCTGAGGGGAGATTCTGGAGGCAGGCGCTACATGGTCGGCAATTCCTATGGTATTTGCAGGAACCACAGCCATTTCTGAACAGACCGCCATGTCCTTGGGTGCAGAGAAGCTGCGCAAAAGAGAGGCGAAAACTCGCTCAGTGGTTACTGAGGCGCCTGGAATAGCTCCTGGTGTCGTTCTGGAGCAGGGGGGGGGGGGCTTGATTTTCTTGGCAGACTTCATTCTTGCTTTACACAAGGCCTATTTGCTGAAACAAACTGAGTCGGAGTCTTCAGGCCTACCGAATTTGTCAGCTAGTAAGCTGGGGCACAAGGTGCACCAGGGCAGTAGCCTGGAGGAGACAAAAGCCGCCCTATTGGGGGAGGATCTCTGGTGAGGTCTGGTTTCCCTGCACTCCCAGGTCTCAGAGGATCTGGGGGAGGGTTCCTCGGACCTCTGGGGAGAGTCAGATCAGGCAGTATTGGAAGAGGGGGAAATCCCTTCTAGTGATGACCCCAATGTTTTTAGAGTGTTTCTTAAGGAAGAGCTTGCAGCTCTAATTAAACATTCCTTAGTGCCCCTTAACATTGCTTCACCTATGCCGGTGGCATAAGAGACCCTGGAGGATCCCTTGCTGCAAGGGTTCAATGGGTCCCAGACATGTTTCCCTGTACATAGGGTGATCAGGAAGATGATAGAAGCAGAGTGGGAGGTCCCTGAAGGGGGACTCGGAGGGGGAATGGCAATGTGTCGCCTGTACCCCATTCCCCAGGAGGAGAAGGAGCTACTTAAAATGCCTAAGGTAGATGCGGTGGTCTTGGCGGTCATGAAGACCATGATTCCGGTCAAAGGAGCAGGGGATCTGAAGGATGTTCAGGATCGCAAGCTAGAGTCTTTGCTTAAGCAGGCATTTGATACCAGTGTGTTGATGTTGCAGGCCTCTATTTGTGGAGCCTACATGGCCAGAGCTTCCATCCGCTTGCTCCAGGTGCTGGCGTCGTCGAAGTTAGCAGCCCAGCCTGTTGCTTATGAGGGCTCCAAACTGGAGTCGGCTGCATACCTAGCAGATGCCTTTTACAATCTTATACGCTCATCGGCTAACTTGATTGCCTCTATTGAGGCAGCATGCCGGGTTTTGTGGCTATGGAATTTGGCGGCGGATGTTTCCTCTAAGACAAGGCTCAGTAAGCTGCCTTTCAAAGGTAAGCTGCTTTTCGGCAAAGCTCTGGACAAGCTCGTTAGGGGAGTCCAAGGCTGGCTGCTAGTCTGAAGATCGGCCCTAGGGTGTTAAACAAGGGGCTTTGCAGCGTGGTCAGCCTTGAGACTTCTGCAGGTTTTGGTCCAGCTGTTTCTTGCCTTTTCAGAGTGGGCGCTATAACCAAGGGACCAGTTCTTTCGGGGCTTCTGGAGGGCCGGTGGGAGTTTTTACGCATCCCCTCAAGCTTCCGGCAAGAAGCCACGATGAAGTAAACAGGGTCCAGGCAGAGAGAGTGCCAGTCGGAGGATATTTTGAAACTTTTTTTCTCTGCATAGGCCAACATAACATCTGACCTGTGGGTGCTGGTAATCATTCGCAGGGGCTATGCACTTGAGTTCGCTCGCCCTCTTTCCAATGCCTTTGTACACTCACCTTGCCCGGGGGCAAAGGCAGAGGTGGTTCGGGACACCTTGAGCAGTCTTCTACGTGGGAGCAGCTCAGCCTGGGACGCTATTCCATCTACTTTGTCGTGCCCAAGAAGGATGGGGCATTTCGGCTGATTCTGGACCTCAAGGTGGTCAACAGGTCCTTGTGGGTGCCCCATTTTTGTATGGAGACGCCGCGGTCTGTCATTATAGCAGTGCGTCAGGAAGTTTCTGACTGCCTTGGATTTCACGGGGGCATACCCCCCATATTGCTATTCACCCAGACCAACAAAGGTTCTTCCGCTTCGCTCTACCTGTGGGTATTTTCAGTTTTGAGCCCTATCTTTCGGCCTCGCCACGGCTCTGCACACTTTTACAAAGGTCATGGTGGTCATTGCGGCAGCTTTGAGGATGCAGGGAGTGCTGATGCATCCCAGTCTGAACAATTGGCTCCATTCAGGCAAAGTCCGGCGAAGGAGTCTCGGATGGCAAAACAGACTGGTACCTTCGGAGTTTGGGCTGGGTAGTCAACTTAGCCAAGAGCCATTTACAACCCGCTCAGAGACTGGTGTACTTGGGGGCGCTTTTCGACACGCTCGTGGGGCGCGTGTGTGTTCCATCGGAAAGGATTCTGAAGCTTCAGAGGCAGGTGTCCCAGTTCATCATGATGAGAGCCTTGTCGGCTTGGAATTACTTGCAGCTTCTGGGGTCCATGCAGCGTCGCTGGAGCTGATCCCTTGGGCAATAGCACCCATGTGGCTCTTAAAGCAGTCACTCCTTTCTCGCTGGTCTCTGCAGGAACACCCGCTTTCCCAGGGACTACCATGCCCTGTGGGTGTGAAGGAGAGTTTAGACTAGTGGCTGCAGAGGCGTCGCTTAGAAGCTGGCATGCCTTTGGAAATGCCGGAGTGGGCGCTCCTGACCACAGATGCGAGCCTCCTCGGCTGGGGAGCGCCTTGCCAGGCGCAATGATGCAGGACTTATGGTCGTCTGAGGAAAATGCATGGTCCATCAATCGACTGGAGATGCAGGCAGTGTTTCTGGCGTTGCAGGCCTTCCGGCCCTTATTTGAGCGTAGAGCAGTCGGTGAGTGCTCAGATTATGCAACCAACGTTGTGTATATCATCCGTCGGGGGTACAGGAAGTGCAACCCTTGCAGTGGACGCGTGACCGCTACTGCTGTGGGCAGAGAAATGCCTGATGGCCCTGTCTGCAGTGCATGTAGCAGGCAAGGAGAATGTGCAAGCGGATTTTCTCAATCGTCATTACTTGGATCCTGGAGAGTGGGAGTTCAGTCCAGAGGTGTTTCACAAGATCACCCTTTGCTGAAGCGTCCCAATCATGGATTTTATGGTGACCTTGGTGACTGCAAAGGCGCTTTGGTTTTACAGCAGATGGTGGGAGCACATGTCTGAAGGGCTGGATGCTCTCACGCAGCCTTGACCGACAAATGGCCTTCTGTACGTGTTCCCTCCATGGGTGCTGATCGGGCAGCTGATCCAGTGCATAGAATGTCACCGGGGTCCGGTGGTTCTGATTGCACCAGATTGGCCTTGCAGGCCATGGTACACGGACCTGCGCGGTCTCCTGATGGACGAGCCATGGTGGCTGCCCGATCGGGACAACCTCCTGAAGCAGGGACACGTTCAGATGCCTCAGGGTGAGTTGATTCTTTCTTATAGCATGGCTATTGAAAGGGCTCGCTTGAGGCACAGAAGCTTTGCACCGGCAGTTATCATGGCTTAGAGTTCTCAGAGATAGTCCACGAACTTGGCGTGTATGAGTATGTGGTGTATTTTTGAAGACTGGTGTGCTTCCAGCAAGATTCAGCAATTGGCGGCAACCATCTCGGAGATCATGTCTTTTCTGCAGGTTGGCTTCAAGAAAGGTTTGGCCCTCGGTTCCTTGAGGATGCAGGTGGCAGCTATCTCTCATTACCAAGGATGTGTTCAAGGTCTGTCTTTGGCTTCCCATCCTGATTTGGTGCACTTTCTTTGGGCAGTGAACCAACTTCGACCTCCGGTTCGTTCTGTGGTGCCTCCCTGGGACCTCAATGTGGTGCTCTCTGTTTTGGCAGAAGATCCATTCGAACCGCTGGTAGAGATTTGACGTGTTTGTGCTAAAAGCGGTCTTCCTGGTAGCAATATGTTTGGCATGCAGGATTTCAGAACTGCAGGTGTCCTGCAGGGAATCTTTTCTGGTGTTGTCCAAGGAGAAGGTGGTTCTCTGGCCAGTGCCTGCCTTCCTCCCTAAGTGATTTCCACCTTCCATCTCAATCAGTCGGTCACTTTGCCAGCCTTTCAGGGGTTGGGTGACTGAGGAGGATCGGCAGCTTCAATAGCTCGACCTGTGCAGGGTGCTATGAACATATTTGAAACGGACGGCATCTTTTCGATGGTTGGAACGCTTGTTCGTTTTGTTTGGAGAGCCACAAAAAGGGGAAGCAGTCTCTAAAGCATCCGTGGTGTGTTAGGTAAAAGCAGCTGTTGTGGCAGCGTACGTATCACAGGGTAGGCCTGTTCCTTTGGGGCTGTGTGCTCACTCCACACAGTCGCAAGCAGCGCCATGAGTGGAGTACTGTCAAATTCTGCCAGTGGACATTTGTAGGGCAGCGACCTGTTCATTGTTGTATGTTTTTCACTTCATTACCGCTTGAATGTTCAGGCAGTGGTGGACATGCGTTGGAGTGGCGGTGCTGCAAGCTGGACTCGCTGGTCCCTCCCGGCATCAGTACTGCACTGGTTCATCCTGACTGCATTCTGGACTGGAGAGACGATATGGAAGGAGAAATTAGACCATACCTGCTAATTGTCTTTCCAGAAGTCCCTCCAGTCCAGTCCAGGTCCCACCCGGGTGCAGATGTTCTGATTCAGGGGTCGTGGAGTTCAGCTTCGGTACCTAGGCAGATCACCGGAAGAGTTCAGGGGTGATTCCATTTGACTTTTCGGTTGCTGTTAGCATAAGAGAGTTAGGCAGGCTTCACCTGTCACATGTGCCCTTGGTTCCTGTATATAGTTCTGTTTTTTCTCAACCCAGTTTTTTGAGATGGTCTAGTGCTGTGGCCTCTCCTTTCCCTGTCAATCCAGGGGCAACTAACGGGAGTTTGAGTATAGGTTGTCTTAGCTGGTTACAGCTTTATCATTACGATACTAGAGTCCGAGCCAGAGGAGGGAGGGAGCCCTTAAGTGGGGGATTCAAGATTTGAGCATGCTCAGTCCTCAGCTGCTGAAGGAGGGGGAAAACCTGACTGTATCCTGGACTAGACTGGATGGACGTCTGGAAAGACAAATAACAGGTAAGGTCTAATTTCTCCTTTTAAATGAAAAAATTAAAACACGCCGATGCAAAAAAAATTTAAATAGGTGTTTATTGAATAAACCCTGGAAAAATACCAATTCCCCAATACATTTTTGCCCCCCTCTTGTCTTATATCTTCTGCTCAGTTTGGTTTTTTTTTGTCTTTTCTGGGTTAACAACTTCTACGTGACTCAAACTTTTATATGTTTAATGCCACGGGAAATGGTACCTAGGAATAGTACCTATAGCACAAAAACAATTTCTTTTTTTTTGGACTCTCAAATACCAAATTAGCTGGAAAATAAACACGTAATTTACATTTTATAAACACCTAGAAATAGAAGCTGTAATTATAGCATAGGTCTCCCCTTCTACCCCCCCCCCCCCCCATGCCAGTTTGCAGTAATTTAAGATTGAGACTAGAATGCCATATGGAGTCAAAAGCTTTTGTAAAGTCAATAAAACTGAAAAATTCTCTGAGTGTATCTTTTGTATGTATGCTGACCTGTCTGTAAGATTAAAGATGTGATCATTGGTTCTATTCTTTGGAAGGAATCAAATCTGACTGCTGTTCCTTAATAATTTTCAAATTTGTTAAGTATGTTACAGAACAATTTGCGAATGTTGCTACTGACACAGATCTCTCTATCATCGTTTGGGTTAGTTGCATTTTTGTAGACTCCCAACTTTGTCATCTCAAGTAAGGAAGAATTAAAAGGCACAAAAAAAAATGTACATCTACATATAAAAAGGGAACACATCAAAATGTTCTAATGTAAGTTTTCAAAGGATTGATATAAAGATTTAAAAAATATGGAAGACAAGAAAGGGGGAAAAGACAGAATACTGATGGACTGCCATCTTGAGTAGCATTACAATAGATAGCACAACCACCATAACCACTCTAAAAGATCTAGTACATAGAAAAGATTTGAGCTTGCCATAAGTCTCTGCAACAAAATTTCATGGTGCAAGGTATCAGAACAGCTGAAAGATAAAGAATAGACTATCAGCAAGCCTGAATCTGTCGTCACCCCCACCCCCACCCAACCTTCCATCCAGCCACCACCACCTCTCAGCCAGTAAGGCCACCAAGGCCATCTCCATGCTGAGCATGAACAAAAACTGGATTCTGTCCATGGCTTTCTTTCAAAAATTCCCTCAATTGCACAGCTACACAAAATTATATTATTTTGGCTAAAACAAGCAAAGTAGAGATCCATCTGTAGCTAGCAATTCATTCTTTAACAAAGGTCCAATCGCTTCCTGTACAGTGGGTGTTAACCCTTTTCCATTGATCGACATACGACTTCCCTCAAAAGAAACAATATCGGCATCTGTCAGATCTTTTAATAACTATGCAGGATATGGCTCCGCAATACTATTTCCTTTTGCAAAATGATGTAATAAACTTCTAAGACTCATCAGGGGAATAAAAAAATTAAAAGAACTCCAGAGACTGTCCCCTAAGTCTGTTCCCCCACAGTTCATTCCAAGCCCTCACTTGGTTTGCAGCTTGTCGTGCTGTGAGGGCTTGCGTGCATCAGTGATGCTGAGAGCTAAACTATCGGTAGTTTAACTACTGGCAGGGTCTCCCAAGATGGACAGGTCTCAGCTGAGGTGCCAGACCAAGACAAACCACCCATCTGGGCAGCAGCAGAATGGGATAGTGTTGATGGCGGAGGATCACATTTTTGTGACAACGGCAACAACACCAAACTTAAACTGCGCGGAAGAAAGGCCCGGCAATCTACTTCTGTATCTTGCCATGAAAACCCAATGGATAGTTACAACAAAACAAATTGTGCTATGGTGCTGGAAGATGAGACCCCCAGGTCGGAAGGCACTCAACTAGCTCCTGGGGAAGAGCTGAAGACCTTTCAGAGTAAAGCCAGCATTTATGATGTGGTTGGATCAAAGCCCTCGGGAAGTCTGACTGCTGATGTAGCTGCGCATGAAATGAGAGTCAGAAGCTGTAAAGATGTCTTACACATTGGAACATGGAACGTACGAAGCATGAACCAAGGGAAGTTGGAGGTGGTCAAGAATGAAATGGAACGTGTACAACTTGATCTGTTGGGTGTCAGCGAACTGAAATGGACTGGCATCGGGCACTTTGCATCAGATGATCACATGGTCTACTATGCTGGAAATGAAAGACAAAGAAGAAATGGTGTTGCATTTATAATAAAGAAGAAACTTGCAAGAACTGTAATGAAATACAATGCAGTCAGCGAACGCTTAATCTCTATTTGTCTACGAGGATTGCCTATCAACACAACTATAATTCAAGTATATGCCCCAACAAAAGCTGCAGAAGAGAATGAAATTGAAGAGTTCTATGAACAAGTACAAGCTGAAATTGACAGAACATGCAAACAGGATATCCTGATAGTCATGGGTGACTGGAATGCAAAAGTTGGCAACAAAGAAGAAGGCAAAGTAGTTGGAAAATATGGACTTGGCAACAGAAATGAAGCTGGAGAAAGACTGATAGAATTCTGCAAGACCAATGATCTATTCATCTCAAACACCTTCTTCCAGCAACACAAGCGGCGACTGTACACATGGACTTCACCCAATGGATTGTATAAAAATCAAATTGACTACATCTGTGGAAGTCAACGATGGAAAAGCTCTATAACATCAACAAAGACAAAAACCTGAAGCTGACTGTGTGGTACAGATCATCAACTACTAGTATGCAAACTTAAGCTAAAGTTGAAAAAGAGCAAACCACTCATGAATGCAGCATAATATGACCTTGAGAATATACCACTGGAATTTAAAGACTGCCTGCAAAATCGATTTGCTGCTTTAGATACAAATGACAGAGCTCCGGAAGAGTTATGGAATGACATCAAGAAGGTTGTGTTGGAAGAAAGCGAGAAGGCTCTACAAAAGGTGAAAAAGCAAAAACGGCCAAAATTGATGACGGAAGAAACTCTGAAAATTGCCCAGAAACGTAGAGAAGCTAAAGCCAGAGGAGAAAGAAAGACAATCGCAGAACTCAACAGAGATTTCCAACGTGCAGCAAGACAGGACAAGGAAAAGTACTACAACGACGCATGCAAGGAAATAGAAGCAGAAACTATTAGAGGAAGAACAAGATCGGCTTTCCTAAAGCTACGAGAATTAAAGAAAAAGTTCCAGCCTCGAATTGGAATGTTACAAGATGCTCAAGGTTCTATGTTGAATGATGCTGAGAAGATCAAGAAAAGTTGGAAGGAATATACAGCGTTTTTATATGATAAAGATCAAGTGGACCAACAGCTGTTTCAACCTGTACCTTATGATCGGGAACCATTGGTGATGAAGGAAGAAGTTGAAGTAGCATTGAAAGCCTTATCAAAGAACAAAGCACCAGGCATTGATGGCATTCCTATAGAGGTATTGCAGCAATCTGATGCAGCTGTTACCATACTTACAAGGCTCTGCCAAGAAATATGGAAGACAACATCATGGCCAACTGACTGGAAAAGATCTGTGTTTATACCAATACTAAAGAAAGGTGATCCAACTTACTGTGGAAATTATCGAACAATCGCTCTGATCCCACATGCCAGCAAGATTCTACTGAAGATTATTCAAAAGAGACTACAACCATACCTGGAACAAGAGCTACCTGAAGTGCAAGCAGGGTTTAGGAAAGGGCGAGGAACGAGAGACGACATTGCGGATGTGAGATGGATCCTTGAAAAGACTAAAGAATACCAAAAGGATATCTATTTGTGCTTTATCGACTATAGCAAGGCTTTTGACTGTGTAAACCATGAGAAACTCTGGGCCACATTAAGAAGCATGGGTATACCAGAACACCTGATCGTTCTCTTGCGCAATCTGTACACTGATCAAGAAGCAACAGTTCGAACGGAACATGGAGAAACAGAATGGTTTAAAATAAGCAAAGGTGTAAGACAAGGCTGCATACTTTCCCCCTACCTGTTTAATTTATATGCAGAACAAATCATCAGAGAAGCAGGATTGTATGAAGACAACAGAGGTGTGAAGATTGGTGGAAGACTCATCAACAACCTTCGCTATGCTGATGATACTACATTACTGGCTGAAAGTGAAGATGATCTGAAACATTTGCTTCTCACAATCAAAGAACATAGTCTCAAAATGGGCCTGCACCTTAATGTAAAGAAGACAAAGATCATGACAACTGGCATAATCAACAGGTTCATCGTTGAAGGAGAAGAAATTGAAATTGTGAACAACTTTAACCTACTTGGATCAACTATCAATAAAGAAGCAACAAGCAGTCAAGAAATCAAACGACGCATTGCTCTTGGCAGAACGGCTATGAAAGACCTAGATAAGATTCTCAAGAGCAGAGATGTCTCTCTCCATACAAAGATGCGACTTGTTCAAGCCATGGTATTTTCAATAACATCATATGGATGTGAAAGCTGGGCAGTGAAAAAGACAGACAGGAAGAAAATTGATGCCTTTGAATTATGGTGCTTGCGGCGAATACTGTGTATACCATAGACTGCCCGAAGAACAAACCAGTCGGTACTAGAGGAGATCAAACCTAAGCTTTCTTTAGAAGCTCAGATGGCAAGACTTCGACTTTCATACTTTGGACACATCATGCGAAGAGAGAGGAGATTAGAGAGAGACGACATGCTTGGCAAGATAGAAGGTCAACGCAAAAGAGGAAGGCCAGCAATGAGATGGATCGATACAATAACAGCAGTTATGGGTACTAGTCTGTCAACAATGAGCCGCCTGACTGAAGACCGAACACAATTTAGGATAGCTATCCAGAGGGTCGCCATGAGTCCACTCCGACTCGACGGCACTTAACAGCAACTGGGGTATATGAATAAACTCCGTACAAATAGTTTTGAATCTTTTCCAAAAAACTACTGCCAACTCATTAGAATCTGATATCAAAAACATATCTTTTATCTCTAGGGAATGCTCAACTAAAGGTTCTTGAGCAGTCTTTAATAGTTGCTTTGTAGAGTGCTGGGCACCGAATACTACCAGTGAAATAATCCCATTTTAATTTAAATATAAACAGTTTTTATGCTCTAAAAGAGATTTTCCACTACTTCAAATCTTGTTGCCTACTTTCTGTGACTTACATTCCAATCGCTATAATATCAACCTTTTAACTTCTAACAAAGGAAAAGTAAAGCTCTTCAACTCTTTCCTCTTCCTCTTAACAAGTGCAGTTTCCTCATTGTCCCTCCAGTTCATTCCAGACACGTGGGTTATGCTTTATCACCAACAGATGGAGATTGAGAAGCACTGGTTTTGATGATGATCCCCCTATAAGGGATATGTGCAGACCTGCTCATACCGGTATTTCACTCTCCAGTAGTTGGTGGTGATCTCCTGTGCAGACTGGACTCCACTATAGGATGACTGGGCTTAAAAAATAATAAAGAAAAAAAGAGTGATTTGATACTGCCCCACAGAGGGCTCAGTGCGGAGTTTAAGCACTTTTTGGGCTTAGGGATGCAGAACCTAGTGGTCTGGTCCCTTACCCACAATTCTCCACTTTACACCCAGGGTGGTAATTAGCCCTTGGGGGTTGGGTACTCCAATCCTTCTCCCCAACCTTTGGGAGAAGGCTTGGGTACTTGGGGGAGGGGGAAAGAGGCAGTGGACGGCCAGCCCATTTATTTCTTGTTGCTGTATGTTGAGGGAGCACCAGCAGAGCATTGAACAGTGCAATCAGCCAAGTCATGTCGACTGGGTGGCCGTGTGAGGTGAGAGGGATATACGAGTCACCAGAGTGAGCACGTGGCTGTAGCCTGTCAATGCTGTTGGGCCGCACAGCCTGTGGGAGGCATTTGACTGACACTGGATTCTGCCGTGGAGGCAAGGCCAAGAGCCATGCCGCAGAGGATTTTATTTAGGGAAGCTGCAAAGGGAAACTTGAGGCCCCAATGAGCCTGGGAGGTGATTTTGAGCGGCAGTCCGTTACTCCATAGCCTGCGGTTTTGGCAGAAAATGTGGCCATGATACAAGTAGCCAGGTCAGAAGTAGGGGGACCTCATTGCTACTCTAGAGGCTGGCAGATACCACTGGGGAGTTTGCTGAGGTGCAGGGAGTTCCCTTTTCCCCAGAATTCATGTTGCTTTTGCATCAGGCTTTTTGCATGTAGCAGGGCCTGGCGCAAAGCTGTCCTCTTTGTGTAAGTGGCAAGGAGAACGGGGAAGAACCAAAGCCTGAAATTAAGGATCTAGGGGAGACTGTTAAGTGTTGGAGAATGGAGAAGGGGGCCAGGGATGACTAGGGTTCTGTGTTCGAGGGGCTCTGAGGACCCCCTAGAAGGGCCGTCAGGGGTGCTGGAACACCTCAGAAGAGGAGCTAGTGGAAGGCGACATTTCTCCATCTATTAGGGTCTTTCAGTGTGAGGAATTGGAAGCTCTTATCTCCTAGTCGTTGGCGGCTCTGAATATTGAGGAACATTCCCCAGCAAAGGAGGGGAATTTGGAGGATCCCTTGTTGCAGGGAATTCGCAAACTCTCAAACTTTTTTCTGCTGCATAGTGCCATCACAGACTTGATTTCAGCGGGTTATCCATTCCATGGCGTGAATCTATCCCATTCCACTGGAGGAGAAGGACTCTTAAGTCTTCTAAAGGTGGATGTTTTGGTTTCAGCTGTAACAAAATTATTATCCTGGTGCAGGGCAGAGTGACCTTAAAGGATGTCCAGGAAGTCGGTAATGGTGTTGAAGCAGTCCTTTGAGGTCTCTGTCTTGGCATTGCAATGCAATGTGTGCCTTCGAGTCAGTCCTGACTCCTGGTGACCCAGAAGCTCCTGGGTTTTCTTGGCAGTGTCACTGGAAGTAGATTGCCAGGCCTTTCTTCCGAGGCAATGGAGGGTTAAGTGACTTGCTCAAGGCCACAAGGAGTGCTAGCGATAATTGAACCCTGGTTGCTTGGTTACCAAGCCAGTGCTCTAACCACTAGGCTACTCCTCCACTCCCTGTCTTGGCATTACAGGATTACAGGCCTTTATTTGTTGTTCCTACATAGCTAGGACATGTTTATGATGGGCTTGGAGTTCACCCAAATCTGCTACAGGGTCTCCAGAGGACCTTTTGGAAGTGGCTAAGCTAGAGTTGGGGTCAGCTAATCTGGCATATGTGCTGTATGATCTGGTAAGGGCCTTGGCTAAGAATATGGCTTCTGGGGTGACTGCGAGACGTCTCTTGTGGCTCCAGAATTGGGCAGCGGATTTAGCTTCCAAGACCCAGTTCAGTAATCTTCCCTCTGAAGGGAAGCTGCTTTTTGGAGAGGCATTTGAGAAGTTTGTAAAGGATCTCAGAGTCTAAGGTTCCGAGGTTGCCGGAGGGCAAACCTTGTGGTGGAAAGTCTACCAGCCCTCCTAGGGGGGCATTTTAAAGAGACTTGAAGATTCAGGGGTTTGCGTTTTGGTTCCTTTTAGCAATCCTGGTATCCTTCAAGGGGCCAGACCTTTCAAAAGGGTCATAAGGGAAGAGGACTATTCAGGGACTTCAGGAAGCCCCAAGAAGTCCCAATGAGGAGTTGCAGGTCTAGGTGGAATTGGTTCCAGTTAGGGGGTCATCTGCAGACCTTTTACTCTGCCTGGGTCCAGATCAATTCCAACCAGTGGGTTCTAGAAGTCATTCACAAGAGTTACACGCTTCAGTTGGCTTGGCCCCTCTCAGATGCCTTTTTGCTGTTGCTCTGCAAAGCTCAGGCAAAGGGGGTGGAAGACACGGTCAAGAGACTGCTTCAACTCACAGCAGTGGTTGAAGTTCCCCAAGAAGATCCCACGGTTTTGGTCGGTATTCAATTTATTTCATGGTTCTTAAGAAGGAAGGGTCTTTTGGCCCATTCTAGATTTGAAACATGTCAAGCAAGCCTTGCAGGTGCCATGTTTTGCATGGAGATGTTGCTGACTGTCATGGCTAAGCGGAAAGGCAAATTTCTGTCTTCTCTGGATCTTTCCGAAGTGTATCTTCACATTCCCATTTGGTCGGATCATCAGCGATACTTATGCTTACCAGTTCCAATGGGACATTTTCAGTTTCAAGCCCTACCATTTGGCCTCGCCACGGCACCTTGGATCTTCACAAAGGGTGATAGTCATAGTAGCGGCTGCTCTTTGGCATAAGGGAGTGTTGGTACATCCCTACCTGGACGACTGGCTGATCAGGGCAAAGTTGATGCAGGAGAGTCCAGAAGTGATGGTGAGAGTGGTGTCTTTTCTCCAATGGTTAGGTTGGGTCATAAATTTTTACAAGAGCCATATGCAGCCGTATCAGGATCTGGTTTATTTGGGGGCTCATTTCAACACCAAATCAGATTTAATTTCTCTTCCTCCAGAGCGGATCTAGAAAGTGCAAGGCCAGGTGTAGAAGTTCTGTAAGATGCAGTCTCCACGGGTATGGGACTAACTACTCTGGGTTCCATGGCGTTGAAATTGGATCTTGATTCCATGGTCCAGAGCACACATGTGACCTCTCTAAAGACTGTTGTCTCAGTGGTCCCTCGGAAGCATTTACTGTGTCAGAGATTGCACTGCCTGGAGGAGACAAGAATGAATCTGCTGAGGTGACTGGACTCCGCCAAGTTGATGGCAGGGGGATGTCCCTAGAATCTCCAGATTGGGCTTTGGTAATCACCAATGCCAGCCTGTACGGGTGGGTCAGGTGACACAGGGGCAATGATCTTGGGGGGAACAGAGCTGATCAATAAATCGGTTGTAGATGAGAGCAGTGTTTTTAGCACTACAGGCCTTTCACCCTGTGGCTCAGCACACAGCAGTGAAAGCCCTTTTGTACAATGTGACCACAGTAGCTTAAATCGATCGGCAAGCTGGCACCAGAAGTGCAGTGTTGGCAGCAGAGGTTGAACATCTGCTTCATTGGGCAGACACTCATCTCCTGGCACTATTGGCAGTTCACGTAGCCATAAAGGAAAACGTGCAGGCCGATTTAGCTCAGTCAACATTGATTGGTTCTGGGAGAATGGTCTCTGGTGGTCTCGGTGTTGCAGCAGATAGTGCTGCTTTGGGGGGGATGCCAGTCATGTATCTGATAATGGCTGTGAACACCACCATGGTGGATCAATTCTTCAGCCACAGGCGGGAAAGGATGTCGGCCTGGAAGCTCTAGCTCAAAAATGACCAAGTGGCTGTGTCCTGTATGTGTTCCCTGCTGTTAGCTCATAGACCAGGTACTCCAGAGGATAGAATTCCTATCTGGGCTTGGTGATCTTGGTGGCAGCGGCTTGGATTCTGAGGGTATGGTATGCGGGTCTCATATGCTTGATGGTAGACGGGCTATAGCATGTTCCGGTGATGGTCATTCTGCTTTCTCAGGGTCCAGTTCTCATGCCAGATGTAAGTTCATTCTTTCTTACAGCCTGGCTCTTGAAAGGGCTAGGCTGAGGAAAAGGGATATCTCCAGGAACAAGCAGGAATGTTGTCTTCACATATGGGTATCGTCGGTACCGACGGAGCCTGCGCGGGAACGCTCTGCAGCGTCCAATAGGAAAGCTTTTGGGAGCATCCCACAGTGCCTGCGTGCCGCCTTCCTGCCTTTCCAACTCTTCCTCTTCAGTTTTTTGTTTTCCGTGGAGCTGACAGGATGAATACCCTGTCACCGCAGAAAAATTTATCCTTATTCTTTTGTTTTTTTGTGGTCGCGTCTGCCTTCCTTTGACGCCTACCGGTACCGCCGGTTCTCTTTTTTTTCTTTTTAAAAAATAAACAACCTAGTTTTCTAAAAGATTTTCTTTCAGGAGCCTTTCCCCTCCCGGGGTTAGGTGCCATTTTGGGCACTAGGCCCATTTTTCTTCAAACATGGAGAAAACAGCTAGTGGTTTCAAGAAATGTTCTAAATGTGGCGGTACCATTCCCGTCACCGACCCCCATGAATGGTGTCTTAAGTGTTTAGGTCCTGACCATTCTCCATTGGAGTCTCTCTCCTGCAGAAAGATGACTATTTATTTTTATTTATTTATTTAACAGTATTTCTAAACCGCCTTATCATAATAATCAAGGTGGTATCACAGCAAACAATCTGGTAGTGTGAGTGTTGATACATGCAGTGAGGGTGGAAAGTTCGTTGGGTGTGTGTTGTCTTGTGTGCTAGATTGTTGTGAGCTATGTACAATGTGGGCTATTTACAGTGGTGCTAAAATCATTTTATATACATCTAGTGTTAGGCGGTAACGTGTGCTGCTATACAGTTCCTTAGTTTATGTGATGTGTCCAAAGTGTTCTATGAACAGCATGGTTTTCAGCTGTTTTCTGAAGTCCTTGAGCTCTGTAGTTGCCCTCAAATCGTCCGGTAGTTTGTTCCATATTGTTGGAGCAGCCATGGAGAGTGCTCTGTCTGTTGTGTCCTTGCGTGTGTGTTTGTATTCACTTGGGGTGCTGACTCGGGGCCTGCAGAATAGAGCTGAAAAACTTGGTACCCTTTTTGCCGCAGATATGAAGTTAGTTGCATCAATGTCTTCCAGGGCTTCATCTTCCTCCCATGGATCTCGGATAACTAAACTTAAGTCTTCTATGACTTGCCAGTCCTCAAAGGGTAGATCTCCTTCAAGTATTGAGATGCCACTGGCATTGCTCTCGAGGAAAGTTCACCGGCAAAACAGTCTCGGCGGGAGGCCTCGGTCTCCAAAGCATTAACGGGGCTTCAGAATGTTCCAGAGGCCTCCACCTCTGCAGAACTACTGGTGCCATGTTCTGGGGTCGTAGCCGCTTCCACCGGTACCGACACTAGGGCATCGACAGGAGCGATGGATCACAGAATCCTCACTATCAAATGCAGTCTAGCGGCCCTCTTAGCTGCTTCGGTACCGCTACAGATGGTTCCACAGGTATCGGTACCAACAGTGGTACTGGTACCGAGTGCCTTGGCGGGTATGCTTCCCCCCCATGCCGAGCCTCAAGTCTATCTCAGGTATTGACAGATTGGTACCGAGACACCCCGATACTGACTTCGAGCAATACCGGTACCATGTGTTGCAAGAACACCTGGCGCAGAGATACTTCAAATCATCCGATTCCGTTGACTCTGATGACTCTGCCAGTACTAGAGCTATCCTTCGAGAGGATCCAGCTCCTCCTCAACGAAGAATGTCTCCTCCAGAAGACATGTCCTTCTAGGATTTCATACGTGTTTTAGCTCGAGGTCTTGCAATCACAGTGACTCCAGAGAAGGAACCTAGAGCAGAAGAATTAGAAATGCTTAACGCTCCTAAAGAGGCAGCTACTCTGCCTATTCACAGAATCTTTCATGATCTTATGCTAAGAATGTGGGAAACTCCTTTGACGGTGTCTCCACACTCTCGACGACTCGATACCATGTACCGAGTTCCAAACTGTCCTGGCTTTCAAAAGACTCAGTTACCACACCATTCAATAGTAATGGAATCGGCGATGCGTAGGATTAAGAGTGCTAAAACACATTCTTCCAATCCGGGCCGTGAATCGAGGACCCTCGATGCCTTTGGGCGTCGATGTTTCCAATCCTCCATGTTGGCAGCCAGGATTAGCTCCTACATTCTCTATATGGGAATGTTCCTCAAAGAAGTTACAGGTGACTTGGAGCTCATGAGCCCTCTTCTCCCTGAGGAAAAAAGGGGGGAATTCCGTACTCTGGTCAAACATGCTCAGGATGTCTCAATTTGTAAACCGTGCAACTTTTGATTGCTTTGAATGCATTAGCAGAACATCTGCTATTTCCATTGGTGCACGTCGTATTGCCTGGCTTCAGGCATCAGACTTAGAACAATGGGTGCAAGATAAACTGGGAAATATTCCTTGCACAGGAGAAAATCTCTTTGGCAAGGATTGGCAAGACAAGGCTAATCAGATTGAATCTGAAAATACTACCTTGAATAGACTATCAAAGTCTACAGCCAACCCAGCAAAGAAAAAGTCAGTCAAGAAACCCTTTTTTAACAAGAAATTTTTTTTTTACCCATCTTACACCCATCAGGGACACTGTCCAGTTCATGTTCCCCAAAGGGGATAACAACAGAACAGACAGCAGAGGAAGCCACAAGTTCCAAGAGCTCAACCAGCTCAACAGACTCTGCCTCCTCAGGGGCTTTGACTCCTTCCTAGAGAACTTAGTTTTTCTGCCCCTGAAAGGTCCAAAACCCCTTACCATCCCGGGCAGGCTATGACATTTTGCCTCAAGATGGCAACAAATAACATCAGAAAACTGGACTCTGTCCATTATACGAGAGGGGTACAGACTTCATTTTCACGCTTGGGTCAGGAGGTCGCATCACTTCTTCCTCAAGGAGCAATAGAAGAGGTACCCATACCCCAACAGGGTACGGGATTCTACTCCCCCTACTTTCTCATACCAAAGAAAACAGGGGGACACACGCCTATACTAGACTTCAGAGAATTAAACAAGTATCTGTTCCGGGAAAAATTCAAAATGATCTCCCTCAGAACACTCCTGCCATATCTTCAGAGTCAGGACTGGCTATGTTCTCTAGATCTAAAGGATGCATATACGCATATTCTCATCCATACAGATCACAGGAAATTCCTTTGATTCCTTTTCCAGGGAAGACACTTCTAATACAGGGTTCTTCCCTTCGGTCTGGCTTCTGCCCCAAGAGTCTTCACAAAATGCATGGCAGTAATAGCAGCATTCCTGAGAACTCTAGGAATATTCATCTTCCCTTACTTAGACGACTAGCTCATTCGAGCATCAACAGTTCCAGAAGTCAGCTTCGCTCTTTGTCGCACCATGCAAATCCTTCGATTCTTGAGACTGGTCATAAACCTCCCAAAATCTCATCTCGCCCCTTCTCAGTCTCTGGAATTGATAGGGGCTCGTCTAGACACAAAGCAGTCAAGAGCTTTCCTATCACAGCCACAGTATCTTTGTATAGTACAGCTGGCCTCCCAAACAGCTATGAAGGTCTTCCTGACTGCTCGGGAGATGCTTCAGCTTCTGGGGCATATGGCATCCACGATCCATGTGGTTCCCTATGTTCGCCTTCATATGCGAGCAGCCCAGTGGACCCTATCCTCTGTGGACACAGGCCTCGGCTCGGTTAACGGACAAAATCAGAAACTCCACACGTCTCATTTTGTCCCTACAATGGTGGCAGTCACTGGAAAACCTTCTCATGGGTTATAACTTGGCCTTATATAATGGACTTTTTCTCCTTCAGTCCAAAGATATCATCCATGTAACACAGTAATATAGTATTTGATGGCAGATAAAGACAAGTATGGTCCATCTAGTTTGCCTGGTAAGGTGGCTAGAGGGGTTGTACCTGACGCTCTCTGCAGGTCACCCCCTCAACGTCTTTATTTAGGATTGTACCCATCACTCCGTGCAGGTCACCCCCTCTGTTTGTTGAAGTGTAAAATATATTTGTTTATTTTGATTTTATCCTCCATCTCTAAAAGGATCCAGAGAGCTATTCAAAATAGCTTGTACCCTCACCAAAGAAACCAACCTTAGGGAGGAAGATTTGATACATCTGCAGACCTTCGCTGACTTTCTTCAAGCCAAATTCACATCTCCCTCACCAAACTCTCCGAGCATCATCTCCAAACCCACAAAACTCAGGCAGATCAGTGGAAAGTTCAGCATCCCATCACCTGAACAAATAACCAAAACCATCTCTGCGCTCAACACCAGCACTGCTCCTACAGATCCATGCCCGGTAGCCTGGATTAAATCTTTAAAAGATGAGCTCCGTCAATTCATCCACAACATTGTCCACCAATCCCTCACTCAAGGTAGCATGCCTGATGCACTAAAACTTGCTACGATCTGGCCAATACCCAAGAACACTGCCCTAAGCAAAACCGACCCTGCAGCTTATCGGCCCATCACGAGCCTGCCCTTCCTAACCAAGATCATTGAAAAAACAGTACAGCGCCAACTCCAGGACCATATCGACTCCCTTGCTCCACTGGACCTGCAACAGCATGGCTTTCGACCAAACAATAAAGTCGAAACCCTTCTGATATCCCTCTTCGCCAACCTGATAAGAACTATCGACAACATCAAGATGGGAGTTATCCTCATTTTCAATGATATCACCTCTGCATTTGACATGGTCTTGCACAGCATACTACTGCAAAGACTAGAAGAGATTGAGCTGCATGACACCACCATGAAATGGTTCACCTCTTACCTCACAAACAGATGACTTCAGGTTAAATACGGCTCCAACACTTCCACACCATTCTCAGCAAAACAGGGCATGCCACAAGGTTCCTCCCTTCCTGCCCTTCTCTTCAATGTTTACATACAGTCCATTTGCACCATCATCAGAAGACACAGGATCAACTACACCATATATGCAGACTATATAATGATTTACACTCCGATCAACCATGACAACCCAGACTACACAGGAATAGCAGATTGCCTCCTAGAGATGACGTGCTGACTAAACCAAAACAACCTAATGATAAACTACAAAAAGACAGAAGCCGTCATTATCATACGATACTCTGGATTTACCCCACCATCTCAAATAAATCTGCACACCACCACGTTACCCATCAAACCCGAAATGAAATACCCAGGAGTCACTCTTGACAGCACTCTAAACCTCCAGTCTCATATCAACAAAACCATCAAAAACGCCTATATTAAGATGCGAGTCATCAGGCGACTCAAACCACTACTCTGCCCAGAACACTTTCGTTCTGTCTGTCAAACAGTACTCACCCCATCTGGGACTGCTGCAATCCCATATACCTTGGACTACCAATACAATCATTACACCCTCTGCAGATAGCATAAAACATTGCTGCTCAGATTTTAACAGGATCATCAAAGTACGACCACATCACCCCTATCTTGAACCAACTCCACTGGCTCCCTATTACCTCCCGCAGCAAATACAAAACATAGTAACAGTAAATGATGGCAGATAAAGACCAGTATGGTCCATCTGGTCTGCCCAGTAAGATGGCAAGAGTAGGTGCACCTGCCACTCTGTGCAGGCCACCCCTCCCCATGTCTTTGTTTAGGGGTGAACCCACCGCTCCATGTAGGACACCCCTATTTGTTGAGAAATTAGATGGTTCAGTTTATTTTGATTTTATCCTGTTGCTCTAAAGGGATCCACTGTGTTTGTCCCATGCCATTTTGAATTCCGTCACTGTGTTTGTCCCCACCACTTCCATCGGGAGGGTATTCCAAGCATCCACCACCCTTTCAGTGAGAACTTATTTCCTGACATTGCCTTTCAATTTACCACCTTGCAGCTTCATGTTATGCCCTCTAGTTTTACAGCTTCCCCTTCTTTGAAGAAGGTTTGTTTGTTCATTAATACTCTTTAAGTATATAAAGGTCTGTATCATATATCCCCTGTCCCTCCTCTCCTCTAGGGTATAGATATTTAGGTCTTCAAGTCTCTTCTTATAAATCTTCTGGCACAGGCTCCAGATCATCTTGGTTGCCTTCCTCTGAACCATTTCAAGCCTTTTTATATCCTTTGTGAGATATGATCTCCAAAACTGAACACATGTATTGGTAATATCTGAAAGGTTTATTGTGGTGTCCATTCAGAAATGTCACTTCCAAGTCTGATGTAAAATTGTTGGTCTGAGAGGAGATGCGGCAATATTCCCCAAGTAGATGGCAGAGCAAGATGCTCCAAACTTTAAAGACAACTTCCCTGGATCAAGAGCACATAGCAACTGTTGCAAAACTAATCCAATTCATTGTATGCACAACTTCTTCAGTTTCGATAATGACATCTATCGATAGATTATGGGAACCACAGTATGCCAGATTTTTTATGTCAGAATTGGAAGAGACATTTCTGAATGGTTGAGGGGCATATTCAGTGGTGGCAGCTAATGCAGCTACAGCGGCTAGCCATTGCTGCTGTAACATGAACCCGGATATTTAATGCCGGGGTCATATCCGGCCACCAGCATTGAACATCTAGGTTGGCCAGATTGCGCTGGCCAGATTGCAAAAGTGGCTAAAGTTAGGGCAGCCATTTTGCTGCCATTTCCACTCAGCTGCCATTTCCACTCTGCCATTTTGCTGCCATTTTCACTCTGCCCTGTCAGCTAGCTTTAGGGCACTTAATAGCTGGAACTGAGATATTTAGTGGCCCTAACCGTGTTAGTACCTCTGAATAACCCAGTGAGCAGCATTTAGGCAGTCTGAAGGTCTGAAAACCACCTAAATGCCTTTGAACATCCCCACTGTTATTTTAATTTTTATTTATTTATTTAGTTAGTTGTGCCGTTTTTCTATACCGCCCCTTCCATAGATCAGGGGCGGTTTACATTTAACAAAAACAATTACAGGGAACATGTTTGAAAACACAATACATTCAACTATGAACATTAACTATATACATAGTGGCTTTCAATTTAAAGCATAGTAGAAGGTGGTTAACAATCAGCTATTTACATAGTACTGAAACACTATGTACATGGTACAGGGGAATTAGTATATATGGGTATGGAATTGCTAAGGGGGTCACTGTTTCTGTAGTGGTAGTTGGAGGAAAAGTGTGTACTAGAGATATTTCAGGTGGTGTTATTATAGTACCTGGAGAAGAGCAAGGTTTTATGCTAAATGCTTATTGTTACCTTGAAAGGTAGCATATAAAGAATCCCAATAAAGAAAGTTACCACAACAAGCCTTTCAGTTATTACTGGTATATAGATGATATCTTCATAATTTAGAGTGAAGGAGAAGAGAATTTAAACGTTCTCTACAACTCATTCAGTGGAGTGGAGGAGTAGCCTAATGGTTACTGCAGTGTGCAAGGAACATCAAAGCTAGGATTCAAAGTCTATTAATTATTCTTGTGGCCTTGAGTAAGTTGCTTAAACCTCCATTCTTCAGGTTCAAACTTACAGGCCGATGCAGAAAGCTAGCACTGGCTTTAAGCACTGATACTGCCATGTTTACGCACACTTTAAGCACTTTTTAGCTAATCTCAAATGTGGAAAACAGACACATGCGTAAACACCGATAGAAAAACTAGCACCCAATTAATACCATGAGTATTTAAATGTATTTAAACGTATTTAAATTGTAGAAAAATGAGCTGCACATAATAGTGTGGTATGCAAATCATGGCTACACCCGATGCAGAGACAGGCAAGGAGGATTTTGCAACCAGTCATAGCGCCAATATTTTTACTGCAGGGACTGAGGTGACTTAAACCTCTAGCGTGTGCACCCGACAGTATTTTGATGGTACTGGGTGCTTTCCACAATGTCTGGATCATCTTCTCCTCAGATGATCAGGCATCCGGGGGCTTTTGCTCAGGGCGATGCATTCTGGGATGCACCAGGTGGGGTTAGACTGCCATAAAAGGCATAGTCTACCTTGGTGGCGCCATTTTTCAAAAGGCAGACCCAGAGCAGGAGAGTGTAGGCAGCGCTCCCACTTATTTTAAGGTACTGGGTGGGAGGGGGTGGCTTTATTGTCCACTAGATCACCAGGCTATCTTATTTTAATTTGGGATGGGGGATTCATGGACTGCTAGACCACTAGGTTATTTTATTTTAATTGGGGGTGGGGGTTCCAGGGGCTGCTAGACCACCAGATAATTTTATTTTAATTTGGGGTGGGGGTTTAGGGGCCACTAGACCACTAGATAGTCACTTTCTGTCAGGGCACCGACCCCAACAGTATTTTGTTAAACCAACTTGCCCCACAGGACTACCACATCTTCAGCTCCCCAAGGACTAAATGCCATGGCAGTGGTGTCTGCAGGCTCGCAAGAAAACATCTCAACTTCCACACCCTCTCTAAAGAATCCAACAGTAGCCTGGACCCACAATAACAAACAGCATAATCATCCTCCTTGCCTACAGGTCCCCAAATGCTGACCCTGATCAACTGGACACAATCCTTATTTATTTATTTATTTTATTTGTGTGCTTTTGTGTACCGCCCCTTCCAGAGATCAGGGGCGGTTTACAAGGAACTTAAAAAACAATATAACAAACAGTGAAATATTGTATTACATAGTTCTTATGTTCCCTTAATGTTCTATGTTACAAAGAAACAATGTGTAAATTATTTACATGGTTGAACAAAAACTATTTACAATAGTTATTTGTAATTATATGTACAGTGTTGGGAGGAGGGCTGTTTAGAATAGTTATTAAAGGAATTAGTTAGGATTCAGTGAGTGAGAAGTATCAGAGATGGTTATAAGCAAATGCTAACAGAAGTGAGTCTTGAATTAGGTGGGGTAGACTTGTGTTTGGTTAGTTGTGTATTCTTGTGTAGTATATTTGATTGTAGGTTGTAGGTTGCTGTAGTGTTGACTAAACAGGTAGGTTTTAAGTTCCTTCCTGAAAGAGGTAAGGTCCTTAATCTCTCTTAGGTTTAGTGGTAGTTTGTTCCATTGGCTGGGAGCATAATATAAAAAAGCAGTGTTGGTGGTTATTTGTTTCGATTTTCTCACGGCATTGGGAATTAGTAGCATGTTGAGATTTGTTTTTCTTCTAAGTCTGTTATCTCCAGGAACAAGCAAGAATAAGTCCTCACATATGGGTACGTCGGTACCGACGGAGCCTGTGTGGGAATGCTCCCAAGCTTCCCAGAATGAAAGCTTTTGGGGCATCCCACAGCGCATGCGCGCTGCCTTCCCGCCTTTCCTACCAACTCTCCTCAGTTCTTCTTTTCCGCGGAGCCAGCAGGTCGTGTTCCTGTCACCGCTGAAGAAGTTCTTTATTTTAATTTATTTCTTTGGTCGCGTGTCTGCCTTCCCCGACGCCGGACTGGTACCGCCGGTCTTTTCTTTTCTTTAAAAAAAAAAAATATATATATATTTCCTTATCGTTCCTCCAGTTCAGTCCTCTACCTCTGGGTTGTCAATCTCCTCCTGCAGCTTGGAGACTGGTATGTCAGAATGATGACATCACTGGATATAGCCTGCTGCACTCCTCCTTCAGTCCCAGTGTTACCAGTCTCCATGCAGCAGGAGGACTTGACGAGCCTTTTAGAGGGCTCTCTGGAGGAATGGATAAGGAGCCTTTACTGTAGTAGCAGCTAAGTGTAGAAGAATTGGGTTTTTTGTTTTTTAGTGTAGTGCCTCTTTAAAAAAAAAAAAAAAAGGAAAGAGCTCTGCTGTTTTCAATCTGTGCTCTGGCTCCCTTGCTCCCTACCTGTGCCTGTGGGGTATTTTCGGGGGTTCAGGCTCAGGGCTTTCGAGCCTTCCCTCCTTCGGGGCCCAGAGGTCTCTCTCCCAGGACTTTTCGGGGAGAGCCCCTCTTGTGACCGTGCCTACTTTTGGCCGGCAGCCTGCCTTACCGCGGCTTCCCTGACTTCTCGGGAGTTCAGCGAGGCAGTTGGTGCCGGTGCTGAGAGCCTTCAGCAGCTCCGTTTTGTGCCGCACAGCAACAGACCGCGCCGGTAAGTCCTCCGCCGGTGTTGATCTGTTTTTTCCAACGGAGATCAACTTTTTCTGAAGTGCAGGGCACTCGTGCAATTTTGGCGCCGCCTTTTTTCCCTTCAACAATTTTGCGGCGGCCATTTTCGGCTCCGCGGTGAGCCGCTTGCTAGCAGGGAGCCTGCCGTTTTGGGGCAGAGCGTCTCGAGGGCCCGATTTCTGTTCTTTAATTTTACTTTATTTTACTTTATTTTTCTTTATATTCATTTCTTTTCATTATCTTCTGTTTTTTGTTTCTTTTTGCTGGGAGCTTCCCTTGATCGTGCCTTTGTTCAGCCCTCCTACAAGGGGGGGGGGGAGCTGAGGAGGTTCTTTTACGAGGGGGCAGTGTGTTAAAAAAAAAAAAAAAAAAAGGAAACAAACAGGGACCAGCTTAGGATTCCATACCTTTCTGCTCCAGAGCGCTGAGTTTGATACCAGCGGTGGGAGTAGGGAAGGCTGCAGGCTATATGGCTGCCAGGCCTCAGTGTATTGTCTGTGGCACTAGGAGAGGCACGGTGGCTGATACTGGGGTTTGCCGGGGCTGTGCGACGCTCTCATCTGCAGTGGAGCAGCAAGTGGAGTTGCAGGAGTCCCCGGAGGCGCAGGGGACGCCCACGGGAGGGCGAGCTGCGTCCCCTCGGCCTTTAGCGCAAGGGGGACTGTTGGAAGAGCTGGCGGGACCCTCCGGTGTTTCCCTTCAGGTCCTGGCGCCGTCTCTCGGAGAGTTTAGTCCAGAGTTTATTCTGCTGATGCATCAGGCTTTCTGCCTCAGACAGCAGGGTGCAGCAGTGGGCACCGGGTCCCTGGTCTCTCCGGTTCCGCAGCTGGAGGCGGCTGAGGTGTTGGCGGAGGGACCTCCGCCGCCTAAGCGTGCAAGAGCTCGGGACCCTGTGCTATCAGAGGGCGACTGGCCTGAGGCCTCAGCGCCGGAATGGGACCAGGAGGAAGGTTCCCAGGATCTCGAAGAAGGGGAGATTCCTGAACCCGAGGATCAAGCTAAGATAGTTAGGGTCTTCCGTAGAGAGGAGTTAGCGGCCTTGATCTCGGAGACCTTGAAGATGTTGAATTTGGCTACGCAGGTAGCCGTGGAGGATGATGTGGAAGATCCAGTTATCCGGGCAGTGCGTCAGACGCAGGTGGTGTTTCCAGTGCACAAGGTAGTGGACCAAATGATTCAGGATGAGTGGGATAAGCCGGAAGCTGGTCTACGGGGCTTATGGAACTTGAATAGATTGTACCCTTTGGCTGATAAGGATAAGGAGAGGTTCCGGGCTCCGCGGGTAGACGCAGTGGTTTCCGCGGTTACAAAAAAGACCACCATCCCGGTGGAGGGCAGTGCGGCCTTGAAGGATGCCCAGGACCGTAAAGTGGATGGCCTGCTCAAGCAGGCTTTTGAGGCAGATTCTATGTCTCTACAGGCGTCCATCTGTGGGGCGTGGGTGGCCCGGGCATCCCTGAGATGGGCGCAGCGCCTGCGTCAGTCCCCCCATTTGGATCCCGAGGAACTGAAGGACAGGGCGGCTTACTTGGCGGATGTACATTACGATTTGATCAGGGCGCTGGCTAATAGCACAGCGTCTGTGGTGGCCGCCAGGCGTTCCTTATAGTTGCGAAATTGGGCGGCGGACGGTCCTTCGAAGTCCCGCCTTAGCAAGCTCCCCTTTAAGGGGGGGTTATTTATTTATTTATTTATTTATTTAACATCTCTTATATACCGCGCTATTAAAATCAGCGCGGTGTACATCGAACAAAATATACTGCAATGTGTACAGGTAACATCGAGTTTACAGAGAACAAGGGAATATAAAACATGGAATAACAGGGATAACTATGTACAATAAACATTATACTATTTATATGCTTTAATTATGTACCATATTTAAACTCGAGTTTGGAGAGGATTTGGAGAAGTTAGTGAAGGACCTGGGGGGAGTCCAAGGCGGGTCGCCTTCCGGAGGATAAGCCGAAGCCCGGCAAGTCCAGCCCTGGCTTTCGGGGTCCATTTCGTGATGTCCGGAGATTTCGTTCTCCACGATTCGCTGGTTTCCAGAGGGGCCGGTATTCGTCTCGGGCCCAGGGCTTTCGCGGGTTTCGAGGCGCGACTAGAGGTTTCGCCTCCAACCCGGCTACCGCTTCTCGTAAATCGCAATGAAGCGAGGCGGGTCCCGGCGGAGGGGCCTCCCATCGGCGGGCGGCTTCGGGAGTTTCTTTCCGCTTGGACCCAAATCACTTCCGACCAGTGGGTGCTCGAGATTATTCAGCACGGCTATGCGCTGGAGTTTTCCAAACCCGTGCGGGATTCCTTTGTCATGTCCCCTTGCCGGGGTCCAAGGAAGACGGCGGCGATCCGTGGAACCTTGGATCAGCTTCTTCAGCTGGGGGCCGTGGTGGAGGTTCCCGAAGCCGATTACGGCTTGGGTCGGTACTCGATTTATTTCATCGTGCCAAAGAAGGGCGGCACATTTCGGCCCATTCTCGATCTGAAGGCCGTGAACCGGTGCTTGCGGGTGCCGCACTTCCGGATGGAGACCCTGCGGTCGGTTATTGTGGCGGTGCGTCGCGGGGCGTTCTTAACGTCTCTGGATGTTACGGAAGCATATTTGCACGTTCCCATCCGTTTGGCGCATCAGAAATTCCTACGGTTCGCTTTTCCCTGGGGGCATTATCAGTTCCAGGCCTTGCCTTTCGGGTTGGCCACGGCGCCGCGCACCTTCACCAAGGTCATGGTGGTGGTGGCGGCAGCGTTGCGCAAGGAAGGCATTCTCGTTCATCCTTATCTCGACGATTGGTTGATACGTGCCAAGTCCAAGGAGGAGAGTTACCGGGTGACGGACAAGGTCATGCACTTTTTACAGAGTCTCGGTTGGGTGGTCAACACGGCCAAAAGTCAGTTGAAGCCCACCCAGGTTCTCGAGTACCTCGGGGTCCGGTTCGACACCAGCAAAGGGCAGGTGTTTCTGTCGCACCGGCGGGCCGAGGGCTTGAGGTCCCTAGTCAGACAGTTTCGGGCGGTGTCTGCGCTGTCGGCGTGGGATTATCTCAGAGTCCTGGGAACGATGGCAGCGACTCTGGAGGCGGTACCGTGGGCCAAGGTCCATATGAGGCCTCTCCAACGGGCCCTTCTTCGCCGCTGGTCGCATCAGGCCGATTCCTTGAGCAAGCGGCTTCCGTGCCCGATCGCCACCCGGCGCTCGCTTCACTGGTGGTTACTCCGGTCGTCGCTGGAGGCGGGCATGCCGCTGGAACAGCCGGAGTGGGTTCCGTTGCTGACGGATGCCAGTCTATCCGGCTGGGGAGCCCACTGCGAGAACCAGTTTGCGCAGGGACTTTGGTCTCCGCTAGAGGCGTCTTGGTCGATCAACAGGCTGGAACTGAGGGCGGTATTCCTTGCCCTTCAGGCGTTCGAGGATGTGCTTCGCGGAAGACCCGTCAGGGTGCTCTCCGACAACTCGTTGACGGTAGCGTACATCAACCGCCAGGGGGGCACGGGAAGTGCCGCCCTGGAGTCGGAAGCGGATGAGGAGTTTGCCTGGGTGGAGTCTCGATTCCCAGCGCTCTCGGCAGCGCACATTGCCGGGAAGGACAATGTCACCGCAGACTTCCTCAGCAGAGTTCAGGTGGATGCAGGGGAGTGGGAGTTGCATCCCGACGTTTTCGAACAGATCGTAGATTGTTGGGGTACTCCGGTGATGGATCTCATGGCATCCTTCCGCTCGGCAAAGGTCGCACGGTTCTTCAGCAGAAGGCGCGAGCGAATGTCCGAGGGCATAGACGCGCTGTTGCGCCCGTGGCCAGACGGCCTTCTGTATGTCTTCCCACCTTGGGCGTTGATCGGCAGGCTGGTTCAGCGGATCGGGGCACACAGGGGGAAGGTTCTGTTGGTGGCTCCCGACTGGCCGCGGTGCCCTTGGTATGCGGATCTCGTGCGCCTCTTGGAGGGTCTGCCCTGGCGGCTCCCGAGGCGCGCAGATCTGTTGTGGCAGGGTCCGCTGTTCATGCCTCAGGTAGATCGGTTCTCGCTTACGGTATGGCCATTGAGAGGGCTAGGCTGAGAAAGCGAGGTTATTCGTCGGCGGTCGTTGCAACGTTGCTTAGGGCGCGTAAACCGTCGACGTGCCTGGCGTATGTGCGGGTCTGGCGTATCTTTGAGGATTGGTGTTCTCGTCGTCATCTCCGCACACTTACTGTGTCTATTCCGGTGGTCTTGGAGTTTCTGCAGGACGGGTTTGATAAGGGTCTTGCAGCCAGTTCTTTGTGCGTCCAGTTAGCGGCCCTGGCCTGTTATCGTGGTAAGATCAATGGGGTACCCTTGGGGACTCACCCGGATGTGGGTCGCTTCCTGAAGGCGGTCGCTAGATTACGGCCGGCGTGTCGGGTGTACATTCCGCCGTGGGATCTCAATCTTGTTCTCGCGGCATTGGTCAAGTCGCCCTTTGAGCCTTTGCGCCATGCCTCTCTTAAGGATTTGACGTTAAAGACAGTGTTCTTGGTGGCCATTTGTTCGGCTCGGAGGATTTCCGAGTTGCAAGCCTTGTCGTGCCGGGAATCATTCTTATCTTTTTCTAGGGAAAAAGTAGTGCTGCGCCCGGTTCCATCCTTTGTGCCTAAGGTGGTTTCCCCCTTTCATTTGAATCAGGTGGTATGTTTGCCCGTCTTTGGGGCTCAGGAGGGGGGCGCCTCGAATCGCGGCCTTCGTCTGTTGGACGTGAAGAGGACTTTGCGTCAATATTTGCGGGTAACAGAGTCCTTCCGTAAGTCGGATCGGTTGTTTGTGCTGTTCGGTGGAGTGCGCAAAGGTGAGGCAGCGGCGAAGGCTTCCATCGCTAGGTGGGTCAAGGAGGCGATTGCCTCCGCTTATTTGCTTCAGGGTCGGGTGGTGCCCGACGGGTTACGGGCGCATTCCACCAGAGCGCAGGCGTGTTCTTGGGCGGAGCACAGCTTGGTTCCGCCGGGAGACATTTGCAGGGCGGCGACTTGGTCGTCGCTACATACTTTCAGCAGGCATTACCGGCTGGACGTAGCAGCCGTTGCGGATGCTCGTTTTGGGTCGGTGGTTCTGTCCGCTGGCTGGAAAGGTCCCTCCCAATGATTACTGCTCTGGTACATTCCAGAGGTAGAGGACTGAACTGGAGGAACGATAAGGAAATCATAATTACACTTACCTGGTAATTGTAGTTCCTTGAGAGACGACAGTTCAGTCCTCCTTCCCACCCGGCTGTTTATAGGAGGTTCCAGCTACGTTGACGGACCTATGAGAGTTCCAGGTGAGTCCAGATTATTTCACTTTCCTGGGGTATTCACTTTCTTTCTGGCGAGGCAGGGTGGAAGGAAGCCTGGCTGGAGGGGGTGGCTGATTGGGAGTTTAGTTCTAGTTCTGTTTTCACTGTTATAGTTGGCTACTTATTTGTTGCTCCTGTGAGTCTGCTTTGTTAATAGTTCACACTGGGACTGAAGGAGGAGTGCAGCAGGCTATATCCAGTGATGTCGTCATTCTGACATACCAGTCTCCAAGCTGCAGGAGGAGATTGACAACCCAGAGGTAGAGGACTGAACTGTCGTCTCTCAAGGAACTACAATTACCAGGTAAGTGTAATTATGATATACTTTTCCTCACTTAGTGTATTTCTTTTCTTAGGCCTACAGGCCCACAAGAATTTTTCCTCCATGGATAAACCAGCCTCTGGTTTCAAAAAATGCACTAACTGTAGCGGTACAATTTCTGTTACAGACACCCATGAATGGTGTCTTAAATGTTTGGGGCCTGAACACTCCATTCCGGATTGCCAAGCCTGTTCTCTAATGTCTAAACGAGGGTTACAGAACCGGGCAGCCAAGCTCCATGTGCTGTTTCCCACGGATGCACTGGCGGTGGCATCGACATCTTCCAGGTCTTCCTCTCCTGATGGGTCTCAGGTAACCAAACATACTTTTAGCAGGTCCTCGAAGGGCAAATCTCCCTCTAAGCATCGAGATGCCTCCGGGCTTGCCCTTGAGGATCCTGCCCCAGCCAAACAACCCTGGCGGGAAGCTCCGGCTTCCAAAGCTCCTCCTATGGGGTTACAGGTTGACATCGATGGCACGGCCTCGACCGATCACCTGTTAGACTGCTCTGGGGTACCGGCACAATCTCCCGGTACCGACATCCAGGCAGTCGTGGCGTCCATGGATCACACTGTGCAATCCATGCAGCAGGCTATACTGGCTTTCATCAAGGCTGCGACGCCGTCTGTACCACAACAAGCTCCGTTGTTGGTACCAACTTCGATGCCGGTACTGGCTGCATTGACATCGGCCAGGATACCGATTCCGGCTCCCTGTCCTGGGCTCTTTCTCGGTACCGACCCGGTACCGGGGACACCCGATGTCGGTACCGATCAATACGCCTATCGATCTTTGGAATCGAGCAGACGATACTTCGATTCTTCTGATGATTCTGATTCATCGGATGAGTCCCCTGAAGTATCTGTTACTCTTCCTGAGGAGCCTTCTTCTCCAAAAAGGAGAATGTCTCTTCCAGAGGATTTGTCCTTTCAAGACTTCATAATAGAAGTAGCTAAAGGACTATCTATTTCAGTAACCACCTGAAAAAAAAACCTAGAGCAAAAAAATTAGATATTTTGGGATACTCTAAGGTTCCCAGAGAGGCAGTCACCTTACCAATTCATGAAATTATTCAAGAACATTTGATTGAATTGTGGGAGACTCCTCTCACCCTTTCTCCTCATTCTCGTAGATTGGACACTATGTACCGTGTCCCTCCTTCTCCTGGATTTCAAAAAACTCAGCTTCCTCACCACTCCATTGTGGTGCAGTCAGCTATGAAGAGGATAAAGAGTACCAAAAGACACTCTTCTACTCCTCCAGGAAGAGAATGCAGGACCTTGGATGCTTTTGGAAGGAAAATCTTCCAAGCTAGCTGCTTATTGCCAGAATCAATTCATACAGCCTTTATATGGGTATGTTTCTGAAGGAGGTTGCAGAAAAGCTGCACAACTTTCTCCCTTTTATTCCAGAGGACAAAAGGGATGAGTTCCTTCTTTGGCTTAAGCATACTCAAGACATTTCAAAGTTTTCCAACAGGGCAGCCTTTGATTCTTTTGAAGGTGCCAGCAGAGCCTCAGGCATTGACATAGCTGCTCGTAGAATTGCTTGGCTCCAGGCTTCTGATCTAGGACCCTGGGTTCAAGATGGTTTAGGAAATCTGCCCTGTACAGGTGAAAATCTATTTGGCAAAGAGTGGCAAATTAAAGCCACTCAAATGGATGCAGAAAATGCTGCTCTGGATAGACTTTCTAAGTCTACCTCCACTCCAGCCAAGAAAAAATCTTTTAAAAAGTCTTTTTACAAGAAGGGCAGATTTCCTTCCACTTCTGGTCAACAATCTTCTACAGGTCGCTTTGCTACTAAGCGTCAGCAACCTAAACAGGCTAGGCCTAAACCTGCAGGGGCTGCTGCAACCCAGCAGTCCCAAGCCCCTCAGGGTTTTTGACTTGATACTAGAGAACTTAACCTTTCTGGCTCTACAGCAGCCAGAACCTCTCACCATTCCAGGAAGGTTAGCTCATTTTGCTCCCAGATGGGAGCAAATCACATCAGAGCAGTGGACCCTCTCCATCATCAGAGAGGGCTACAAACTTCATTTCTCAGACCTTCCTCCCTACACCATGGTGAGACATTTCAATTCTCCGACATCTCTCCTCGACCTTCTGGATCAGGAGGTAACCACCCTTCTGGCCCAGAGGGCCATAGAAGAAGTTCCTCTTCTTCAACAGGGGTCAGGGTTTTACTCCCCCTACTTTCTCATTCCAAAGAAAACAGGGGGATACAGACCCATTCTAGATCTCAGAGAATTGAACAAATTTATATGCAAGGAGAAGTTCAAGATGCTTTCTTTAGGCACTCTCCTTCCATACCTACAGAGTCAGGATTGGCTTTGTTCTCTAGATCTCAAGGATGCGTACACTCATATACTCATCCATCCATCCCACAGAAAATTCCTACATTTTCTGTTCCAGGGAAAACATTACCAATACAGAGTGCTTCCTTTCGGTCTAGCCTCTGCTCCAAGAGTGTTCACCAAATGCATGGCAATAGTTGCTGCATTTCTACGCACTCTGGGAATATTTGTCTTCCCCTACCTAGACGACTGGCTCATCCGAGCTCCATCTCAGTCAGAAGCCCAAATTTCCCTGGACCGCACCAGGCGCATTCTGCAGTATCTGGGACTTGTGGTAAACCTCCCAAAGTCTCATCTCACCCCTACTCAGTCCCTAGAATTCATAGGGGCCTGGTTGGACACCACTACTGCAAGAGCCTATCTTCCCCAGGCTCGTTGCCAACGTCTAGTGCAGTTAGCCTCCCAGATTCAGTCAAAGAGCCACTTAACTGCCCGGGAGATGCTACAGCTACTAGGCCACATGGCTTCCACAGTACATGTGGTGCCCTATGCTCGCCTACACATGAGAGCAGCTCAATGGACTTTGTCCACCCAGTGGATTCAAGCTTCAGGAGCTCTCTCAGACCAAATAGCAAACTCCAAATGTCTCTTTTGGTCTCTCCAATGGTGGATGTCCACTCAAAATCTGTTGCTGGGGTCCCTCTTCCAACCTTTGTTGCCCCAAGCAATCCTCACAACAGTTGCCTCCCAAACAGGTTGGGGAGCTCATCTACAGGACCTCTCCACCCAAGGCACTTGGTCTCCACAGGAGACCTCTCTTCATATCAACCTCTTGGAACTTCGAGCAGTGTTCCTAGCTCTCAAGGTCTTTCATACCCTCCTCAGCTACCAGACAGTCCTCATTCAAACGGACAATCAGGTAGCCATGTTTTACATAAACAAGCAAGGAGGAACTGGCTCTCTGTCGCTTTGCAACGAAGCTCTAAGATTATGGGCCTTCGCCAGAGAGCATCAAATCCATCTCATGGCAGTATACCTCCCAGGAATTCAAATCTCTTGGGCAGACAGACTCAGTCGAGTTCTGCTTCCACACGAATGGTCCCTGCACATGGATCAGGTACTCAGAATCTTCCAGGAATGGGGAACCCCGGACATAGACCTATTTGCAAGTCCGTGGAATGCCAAACTTCCCCGGTTCTGTTCCAAAATTCCGTGTCAGGGAGTTCAGGCCAAGGATGCCTTCCTCCTTCATTGGGGTCAGGACTTCCTGTATGCCTTTCCACCCATTCCTTTGATTCCCAAGACTCTGTTCAAACTTCAGAGGGATCAAGGATCTATGATCCTCATAGCTCCACGCTGGCCACACCAAATGTGGTACCCTCTACTTCTGCATCTCTCCCAAGCCCCCTCCCTGGACTTGGAAGCTGCTCCAGACCTTCTGTCTCAGGAGGAGGGGACTTTGTGGCATCCAAACCCCAAGTCCCTTCACCTCAGAGCTTGGTTACTGAAGGCCTAGACCAGTGATGGCTAACCTTTTTGAGCCCGAGTGCCCAAACTGCCGCACAAAACCAAAGAATTTCCTCAAAGTGCCAGCACGTCCATTAAAGCCTCATTTGCATAAGGTGCCTCATTTGCATAAATATTTGCATAATGTTACCATACACTAACTTTTAGTAAACATGCCTCTTAATGAGTATATGGATAAAGAAAGACTAAAAGGTTTCTACATTACTATAATCCAGTACCAACCGCCAGGCACATTAGGAACTACTACAAACGCTGCCCATTTAGAACCCATAGCAAACCCGCCGTATCCTAACAGTACTACCAGGACTCACAAAGCACCATACCCTAACTATCAAAAGGCAACACTGCAAATATTAAACCAATACATTTCAGAGAACAACAATACATGACCTACTGGGGAAAGAACAAGTGGCAATGTCAAATAGGAATTATATAAACAGAATACCTCAGCTCAGTTACACATGCAGAACAGACCATCACCAAACAAGGAATCACAATTTAAAAACAGGAAGACAATAATTAAACTGGGAACCCCAAAAGCCAAACTTGGAATATACAACAACACTGTAGAAATAAAACTATAAATTAATTTCCTCTTGTACTAAATAAAGCGCAAAAATTAATGATGCACATTTCCCAGAGCTGACATATTCCAGTTAATAAATTCAAAATAAAGAGATATTTTTCTACCTTTTGTGCATTTTTTTTCAGTTGCAATTGCTCCAGCCACTTTCTTCTGGTTTCTTCGTGTCTTCTCCTAACTCTCCATCTGCTGTCCATTTGTCCTTTCTTCTGTCTTCTTGGTTTTTTTTTTCCATTCTCTCTCTACATCTGCTTTAACATACTAATCTTTCTCCTTTTGCTCTTTCCTCATTCCTATTTCATCTACTCAAAATTTACCCCTCCATCCTCAATCCCCACTTATTCTCCCAATACCCGGCCAATTGTAGATTTTTTATCCCTCCCACACAAAATATTTTTCCCCTCTCCATTTTACTCTCCCAGCCCCATCCCATTCTAATCCTCCCCCAACACCAGCTCCCTTCTAGTTCCAGCCTCACCCAGCATCCATTCCCTTCTAGTCCCTGCATCAGCCCATTTCCAGTCCTAGCAGCCCCCCAACCCATTTCCAGTCCTAGCAACCTCCCAACCCAATACCAGTCCTAGCCCCCCCTCATCAACCCACTTCCAGTCCTAACCCCCCATAAGCCCATTTCCAGTCCTAGCTCCCCCATCTATTTGCAGTCCCATCCGAGTCCCTCCATCAGCTCATTTCCAAACCCAGCCCCCCATGAGCCCATTTCTAGTCCTTTCCTAGCCCCACCATCAGCCCATGTCAAATCCTAGCTCCCCGCCACTCAGCCCATTTCCAATCCAAGCCCCCCATGAGCCTACTTCCAGTTCTAGCCCCTTCATGAGTCCATTTCAATCCAAACCCCCACCACAGCCCATTTCCAATCTTAGCACCCCCCAACAGCCAATTTCCAGTCCTATTCTAGCCCCTCCATCAGCCCATTTCCTGTCCTAGCCCCCCTCACCCATTTCCAGTCCTAGCTCCCTCCCCCTCACAACCCATTTCCATTCCAAGCCCCAATCCCATCAGCTATTTGCAGTTCAAGCCCTCCTTCCACTCAGCCCATTTCCAGTCTTAGCCCCCCCATAGCCCATTACCAGTCCTAACCCCCCCATCAGCCCATTACCAGTCCTAACCCCCCCATCAGCCCATTTCCAGTCTTAGCCCCCCCCCATAGCCCATTACTAGTCCTACCCCCCCCCCAAATCACCATCACCATCACCAGCCCACTTCCAGCCTTAGCACCCCCCATGGCCCATTACTCGTCCTAACCCCCCCCCCCATCAGCCCATTTCCAGTCTTAGCCCCCCCCATGGCCAATTACCAGTCCTAACCCCGGCCAATTACCAGTCCTAACCCCCCCCCCTGGCCAATTACCAGTCCTACCCCCCCCCCCGGCCAATTACCAGTCCTACCCCCCCCCCCGGCCAATTACCAGTCCTAACCCCCCCCATCAGCCCCTTTCCAGTCTTAGCCCCCCCCCATGGCCAATTACCAGTCCTAACCCCCCCCCGGCCAATTACCAGTCCTACCCCCCCCCCTGCCAATTACCAGTCCTACCCCCCCCCTGCCAATTACCAGTCCTAACCCCCCCATCAGCCCCTTTCCAGTCTTAGCCCCCCCCCCATGGCCAATTACCAGTCCTAACCCCCCCCCCATCAGCCCATTTCCAGTCTTAGCCCCCCCCCCCATGGCCAATTACCAGTCCTAACCCCCCCCCCCATCATCAGCCCATTTCCAGTCTTAGCCTCCCCACCATAGCCCATTACCAGTCCTAAACCCCCTTCCCCCCTATCATCCCAAATTAAAAAAAAAAACCCAAACAAAGCGGCTGCTTCTGCCGCGGCAGCCTCCAGAGCTCTGCCGCGGCAGCCTCAAGAGCTCTGCCGCGGGCCCCCCCCTGCCCGGCAGAGCCTCCCTGCCCGGCAGAGCCTCCCTGCATCATCTACCTTCAAGTCGCAAAACGCGGGCTTCTTTCAGAGCCGCGAGAGTTTCCTTTCTCGCGGGAGAGCCGCGAGAAAGGAAACTCTCGCGGCTCTGAAAGAAGCCCGCGTGTTGCGACTTGAAGGTAGAGGATGCAGGGAGGCTCTGCCGGGCAGGGAGGCTCTGGCGGGCCGGGGGGGGGGGGGCCCGCCGCAGAGCTCCTGAGGCGGCCGCGGCAGAGCGCTTGAGGCTGCCGCGGCAGAGATCTTGAGGCTGCCGCGGCATAAGCAGCCGTTGTGGTTGGTTTTTTTTTTTTTTTAATTTGGGACCTTTTAAATGCGGACCTTCCCGCGTGCCAGCTGCAAGGCCTTCGCGTGCCACAGCTGGCACGCGTGCCATAGGTTCGCCATCGCTGGCCTAGACCTTCAAGACTTTAATCTTTCGCAGCAAGTGAGAGATATCCTCCATGCTTCCAGGAAACCTTCCACTAGGCGTTCCTATGCTTTTAAATGGAAAAGATTTTCCATTTGGTGTGCTCAACAGGGTCTTGACCCTCTGGCACTTCCTGTGAATTCTCTATTAGAATATCTCCTGCATCTTTCCAATGCAGGCCTTAAGACAAATTCAGTAAGGGTCCATTTAAGTGCTATTGCAGCATCCCTTAAGCCTATCAATGGACAACCTGTTTCCTCTCATCCTCTTATTGCAAGATTTATGAGAGGCCTAACTTTAACTAAACCTCCCATTCGACCTCCTCCGGTGGCATGGGACTTAAATTTGGTTCTTGGTCAGCTTATGAAGCCACCTTTTGAACCCTTAGCCACTACCTCCTTGAAATTTCTTTCCTGGAAGGTTATTTTCCTTATTGCAATCACTTCTGCTCGCCGCATCAGTGAACTGCAGGCCTTAGTGGCTAATCCACCTTATACAAGGTTCCATCATGATAAGGTAGTCCTTAGGACAAATCCTCACTTTATGCCTAAAGTGGTCTCACCTTTTCATCTTAATCAAGAGGTATATTTACCTGTCTTTTTTCCAGCTCCTCATGCATCCACTGCAGAGAGGAACCTTCATACTCTAGATTGTAAAAGAGCTCTTGCTTTTTACTTACACAGGACACAGCAACATAGAAAGTCTTCCCAGCTTTTTGTTGCTTTTGATCCTTCTCATTTAGGACTTCCAGTCTCTAAAAGAACACTGTCCAATTGGATTGCTCAGTGTATTTCTTTTGCTTACCAGAGTAAGAACCTTTCTCTGGAGGGCCATGTTACAGCTCACAATGTGAGGGCCATGGCCACCTCTATGGCTCATCTTCATTCTGTGTCCATCGACCAGATCTGTCGAGCAGCCACCTGGGCCTCGGTTCATACCTTCACAGTCCATTACTGTTTGGACAAGGACTCCCACCGGGATGCCTTGTTTGGTCAGGCTGTCCTCAGACACCTGTTCCATTCTTGAACAACTCCTGCCCTCCTTCCCTGAATGGATGCCTGAGATCCATAGGAAGATGAGGAACCCTTCAGGGTCTCATACCCTTGGGGATCTCCCAGGCATCTTAGCTAGGGAGTCCCCATATGTGAGGACTTATTCCTGCTTGTTCCTGGAGATAGGACAGTTACTTACCTGTAACAGGTGATCTCTGGGAACAGCAGGAATTAGTCCTCACAACCCTCCCACCTCCCCTAGGAGTTGTATCTCTTTTTGTCTTTCTTTTCCTCTCTCTCTCTATTGTCTCAGCTTTAAACTTGAACTGAGGAGAGTTGGTAGGAAAGGCGGGAAGTCAGCGCGCATGCGCTGTGGGATGCCCCAAAAGCTTTCATTCTGGGAAGCTGGGGAGCATTCCTGCGCAGGCTCCGTCGGTACCGACGTACCCATATGTGAGGACTAATTCCTGCTGTTCCCAGAGATCACCTGTTACAGGTAAGTAACTGTGCTTTCTGGTGGAGTCTGAAGTAATGTTGCTAACTGTGATGGGGCTAAGTCATTAATGAGTTTAAAAGTGGTGATGAGGGTTTTATATTGAATCCTACTAGAGATTGGAAGCCAGTGGAGAGCATATAGGATGGGGGAGATATGATCAAATATTTTGGCTTTTGCAATGATTCAAGCAGTGACATTCTGAGCTCTTTGAAGGATGTGTAGATTCTTTTTAGATGTCCCTTGGAGTATGCTGTTACAGAAGTCTAAATGTGGCATAATGAGAGCCTGGACAACTGTTCTGAAATCATTGATGTCAATGAGGGGTCTGAGTTGCTGTATGGTTCTGAGCTTAAAAAATATAGTTTTGGCTGTCTGTTTTATGTGGTGTGTCATGCTTAGCGTTTTGTCTAATGTAACTCCAAGGTATTTAATTTCAGATTTGACTGGGAGAGTAATGTTCATCAGGTTGATGAAAGCTGGAGGGCTGAAGTTGGTATTTCTGGTTATGAAGAGTGCTTCAGTCTTTTTGAAGTTGATATCCATATGGATTGAGCGGAGCCACTGTTCAGCTTCAGAGAGGCAGGTGGCGATTCTGTTGAAATTAAGGTTAGCTATGTCACAAGGGGCAAACAGCATGATGTCTGCATAGATAAAATAGCTTAGGTTGTGGTGTTGAAAGATTGTGCAAATAGGCTGGATATAAAGGTTAAAAAGTAATGCGGAGAGTGAGGATCTTTGTTGGATACCACGTTCTTGAGGGAATGGTAGTGAGGGGGAATGATCTATATGAACATATTGGAAACGATTAGAAATGTAGGACTTAAACCAGTTAAGAGTGGTATCTTTTAAACCTAGTTGAGATAGTCTGGATAGGAGAGTATTATGATCTACACTGTCAAAGGCTGAGGAAATGTCAAGAAATATGAGCAAGAAGGCCTGCTTCATATTATCCATACCTCGGATTACTGAATCAAAAAGGGATATGAGTAAGGTTTCTACTCCGTGATATGGGCGGAAGCCATACTGGTAGTCATCTAAAGGGAAGTTGGTATCAATATGATCTTGTAGTTGTATCTGAGCTACCTTTTCAATGATTTTGGCTAAAAAAGGTATGCTGGCAATGGGGCGATATGAGGAAGGGTCAGTACTGTTAAGGGTTTTATTTTTTAGTAGAGGGCGAATCGCCGAATATTTGAGGTCATCCGGCATGAAGCCTTGCAATAGAGATTGGTTTACAACTTTCAATATGTATGGAGCTAGTTCAGATTTTGCTACTTTAACCCAAGACACTGGGCAGGGATGAAGTGGTAGTATTGAGGTTTGATATAATCTCCAGGAGTTGTTTGTTGGAGATTGTATGGAATGAGCCCCACTCAGTGATGGTATTTGATGTGGTAGGGGTCAGGATAATACTTGGACGGGTGCTTAGTTTAAGCTTATTGGCAAAGTGGTTTGCCAGGTGTTGTGGGTCTATTGGTGTTTTGTTAGGGGTGTGATCGGGAACCTTAGTTAAAGAATTAATAATCTCGAAGAGTTCCCTGGGTCGGTTGATGGCCTTAGATAATGTTTTAGTATGGTATAATCTTTTTGTGGTGTTAATGGCTTCCTTGTAGGTTTTAAGGTTTGTGAAGTATTGAACCCTAAGTTCAGTGGTTTTCTTCTTCCGCCATTTAGCCTCTAATTTCCGGAGGTTTTTCTTTAGTGCAGCAAGCTCGGAGGTATACCATTTCTCAGACGAGTTACTGCTAGGTTTTCTTTTATTTGAAGTTAAATATTTCGCTTCCGCCTCAATAATAGAGTTCCAGGTAGATACAAGAGATTATTGAGATTATTTGAGGTATTGTCTAATTTTGAAGAAATAAATTCCAGAAAGCTTTCCTTGTTAAACTGGCGGAATCTTTGTTTTGTGCATTTGACATTGCTGTGAGCAGAGTTAGTGGGTTGGGAAGGAAGAGAGAAATGTATCATGAAATGATCAGACCATGGTACCTGAGTTGTGGTGGGTGGAGTAGAAGGCGGTGAGAGTGTGAAATGTGATGGTAGGAATATTAAATCAAGGGTGTTACCTTTGCAGTGAGTGGGGTGGGTAACTATTTGTTTAAATTCCATTTCTTCCATTGCTTCAAGGAAGGATAGTGTTTGGCTATTTGGTAACGAGGCAAGGTTAAGATCTCCTAAGATAACAGAGGGCTTTCTCAGTGAAGAGTTACAAGCAACCTCAAGTATTATGTCTAAGCTTTGTATGTCAGGTGTGGGGGGTCTATAGATAAGGCAGATGGCCATGGTGTGACTTTCAATTCTGAGGATATCAATACCCTCATTATCTAGTAAGGTAGGCGAATCCTTGAAACCTTTTGCAACAATAACTCAAACAAAAGCTACCTCATGCTACTAGGTGACCTCAGCCTAGTCTCCACATCACCAAATAAAGCAAAAACCTTACTGGAATCCATGGAATCCCTGGACTTTGCTCTAATCATCAGTCAACCCACCAACATCAAAGGGAATACCCTTGATATGATCTTTCTGCCACAAAATACACTCAACGAACACTCAATAACACCTCCCACCATCATTGATGTCCCATGGTTAGACCACAAGATGATCACAATCAACATACTACACAACATGAACAACCTCAAACCACACACCTTGGAATGCGCCACATACAGGTTTCACAAACTCGACAAAGAAGACTTCCTCACCAGCATCATACCTAAACTCCAAGACACCTCTGAAGACATAAACTCCTTAATACAAAACTGGAACAAAACCATCACAGAAGTTGCAACAAAAAATAAAACCACCTACATTCAGTCAATGCACAAGGCAAAGAACAGCAACCTAGTACATGCCACAACTGAAGGACATGAAGCGAAACCTACGAACCATGGAGAGAAAATGGAGAAATACCAGATCAAATGACAGTCTAAATACCTACAAGCACAAACTACAAGCATATCAAGAGGCTACATGTCAAGCAAAGAAAGACTACTACACAAAGGTAATCCAGAGCTGTCTCAATCGCTTATGAGGGCTCTTCAACATAGTGCAAGCACTAAGCAAAGATACAACACAGCAAACTGAAAAAACAGCCTCACTCCACAAATGATGGCAGACTACTTCCACACCTTGACTTCAGTTCCTGCTAAAGGCACCAACATGCTCAATACCATGACAGAACAATATGAAACCATATACCTGAAAATATGGAGCTCATTCAGAAACATCACACCAAGCTACCTAGAGAAAATCATCACAAGCATAAACACAACCACCTTACCGCTTGACCCCTGCCCAATCAGCTGGTTCAAGCAAGCAAGACAAGAACTCATGCCAACAATATTGAAGATTATCCAACTATCACTGCAACAAAGACACATATCCTCTGAACTGAAAACCGCATCACTCACCCTGTAAGGAAAGGGATTTCAAATGACATCAACCAACCAACCTCCTACAGGTCCATAGCCAGCCTTCTCTTTATGGCCAAAGTACTTGAGAAAATCATCTAGCAATGGCTCCAGGAACACATAGAAACACATCACCCCCTTGACCAACAACAATATGAATTCTTACCCAACCACAATGTGGAATCCCAGACATCTGCCTTAATGGACAACCTAATCAAGCTGGGGAAGGATAGAGATGACGTGAGAGGGTTGTAAAAAGAGGGAGATTGAGAACTAGACTTAAGAAAGAGAAATGAAATGTGAGTGATAAAGAGAGAAAAATAAATAAATGAAAGAAAGCTGAAGGGAAAAAGATCAACATCAGAGATGGATGTAGGGGAGCAAGTGATGTAGACAGGAGTGGAGAGAAGTGGCAGGTGGATTGCAGACTCTGGAAAAGAGTAAAGAGAAGACAGAGGACATAGAAGCCAAATACCAGGACCAAGGCAATTAGAAAAATAAAATAGCTAGACAATAAAGGCAAAGAATTTATTTTCAGTTTAATGACTAGAGTATGTCAGTTTTTGGGTTTTATATATGCCATCTTTATATTTTGGACAGTACAGGGGGAAATGCATCACTGTTTCTATTTCTTGTGTTGTACTGCATGCAGAGCCTAACTTGTTTGGTTCTATGGTGAAATGTCCTAGTTCTGCTCTGCATCTACTGTTGGAGGAGAGGTTTTATTGGATGCAAAATAGATGTTTAAAAAGAGAGTACAAGTATCCCTAACAACTTTAAGGAAGTAAAGAGATATCTAAAACAATCCTTAAAACTAAGATGCAGACGGCAATCTAGCAGCGAGATGAGGGCTATCCAGTCTTTTGCATTGAGTGCCACATATATGATTTTCTCCCAGTTGGTGAGAGGTCCTGGGTGTGCACTAGGTGCAAGGAGGTCTTTGTTCTCGGAGGCTATCCAATCTCTGAAGGCTAGAGTAGCAGACTTGGAGGAGCTAAGGAAGACAGAGAGGTATATAGACGAGACCTATAGGGATGTAATACTGAAGTCCCACCTCCAGTCTGGCAGCCTCTCTGTTACCATGGAGGAAAGAGGGCACATGAAAGGAGAGCATCATATTGGTATGGTAGGAAGTGATCCTGTAGATAGGATCTGTCCCCAGATAATGTAAAACCCTCTCACACCAAAGTGGTTTCTCCAGGGCCATGGGCCCATGAAAGAATAGTTAGGATGGCCTTTATAGTTGGCGATTCAATCATTAGGCATATAGATAGCTTGGTGGCTGGTGGATGTGAGGATTGCCTGTTAATGTGCCTGCTTGGTGCAAAGGTAGCGAATCTCACGCGCCACCTAGACAAGTTTTAGATAGTGCTGTGGAGGAGCCTGCTGTCTTGGTACATTTTGGTACCAGTAACATAGGAAAATGTGGGAAAGAGGTTCTGGAGGCCAAATTTAGGCTTTTAGGAAGGAAGTTGAAATACAGAATTTCCAGGTTAGCATTCTCAGAAATGCTTCCCGTTTCAGGTGCAGGACCTAAAAGGCAGGCAGAGCTCCATAGTCTCAATGCGTGGATAAGATGATGGTGCAAGGAAGAGGGTTTTGGATTTGCTAGCAACTGGGCTACATTCTGGGGAAGGGAGGGTTTTTTCTGAAAGAATGGGCTCCGCCATATCTGGGGTGGAACCAGGTTGCTGGCATTAACCCTTAAAAAGGAGAAAGAGCAGCTTTTAAACTAGATAAAAGGGGGAAGCCGACAGTCGCCCAAGAGCACATGACTTAGAAGGATGTATCCTTGAATGATACTAGCAAAAGAGGGCAGTTAGGACATTCCAACAGAGAAGTTCCAATAAAGATAAACCTAACCCAGATGCTTTAAGTACAGAGCTGAAAATTTTCAAATTTCGCTTGTCAACTGCTAACCAGATTGTTAATATGAATAAAATACAGCACCTAAAATGCTTGAATGCAAATGCTAGAAGTTTAAAAAATAAGATGGGAGTGCTAGAATATAGCACTAAATGAAAGGTTAGGTATAATTGGCATCTCAGAGACCTGATGGAAGCAGGACAAACAATGGGATACTGTGATACCGGATACAAACTATATTGCAATGAAAGGGTAGATCAAATTGGTGAAGGGGTTGCGCTTTATGTTAGAGAGTCACACATGATGAATGTTTTGCAGGAAACAAAACACACTGTAGAATCTTTATGGATAGAAATTCTATGTAAAAAGGAGAAGGTAATGGCAATGGGGGATATACTGTACTACCATCCGCCTGGCCAGAATGAATAGATGGATGATGAAATGCTAAAAGAAATTCAGGGAAGCTAACAAAAGTTACAACCCAGTAATAATGGGTGATTTCAATTACCCCAGTATTGACTGGGTCAATGTTACAGCAGGACATGCTAGAGAGATAAAGTTTCTAGATGAAATAAATGACAGCTTCTTGGAGAAGCTGGTTCATGAGGGGAATCTATTTTGGACCTATTCCTTAATGGAACACAGGATCTGGTGTAAGAGATAAGTATTAGGGTCACTTGGCAATAGTGACCATAGCATGATTGCATTTGATTTAATAAATGGAGGGAGGATGGCAAAGAAATCCACAGTACTATCTTTAAACTTTCAAAAGGGAGACTATGATATAATAAGAAAAATAGTTTAGAAAACTATAAGGAGCAGCTTCAAAGGTTAAAGGTTTACATCAAGCATGGAAGTTGTTTAAAAATACTACCTTGGAAGCCCAGACCACATGCATTCCATGCTTTAAGAAAGGTGGAGAGAAGGCCAAAAAACTGCCAGCATGATTTAAAGGTGAGGTCAGAGAGGCTGTTGTAGCCAAAAAGCATCTTTTAGGAAATGAAAAAAGGAGCCATATGACGAAAATGAGAGAAACATAGTAACATAACATAGTAACATAGTAAATGACGGCAGATAAAGACCAGCATGGTCCATCTAGTCTGCCCAGCAAGATGGCAAGAGTAGGTGCACCTGTCACTCTGTGCAGGCCACCCCTCCCCATGTCTTTGTTTAGGGGTAAACCCACCACTCCATGTAGGACACCCCTATTTGTTGAGACGTTATATGATTCAGAAGTTAGATGGTACCGTTTATTTTGTTTTTATCCTATTGCTGTAAAGGGATCCACTGTGTTTGTCCCATGCTGTTTTGAATGCCGTCACCGTGTTTGCCTCCACCACTTCCTTCGGGAGGGTATTCCAAGCATCCACCACCCTTTCAGTGAAAAAATATTTCCTGATATTGCCCTTCAATTTACCACCTTGCAGCTTCATGTTATGCCCTCTAGTTTTACAGTTTCCCCGTCTTTGGAAGAGGTTTGTTTGTTCATCGTTTCTCTTTAAGTATTTAAAGGTCTGAATCATATCTCCCCTGTCCCTCCTCTCCTCCAAAGTGTACATATTTAGGTCTTCAAGTCTCTTCTCATAAGGCTTCTGACGCAGGCTCCAAATCATTTTGGTCGCTTTTCTCTGAACAGTTTCCAGTCTTTTTACATCTTTTGCAAGATATGGTCTCCAAAACTTAACACAGTATTCCAAGTGAGGCCTCACCAGTGACTTATACAGTGGCATAAGTACCTCTTCCTTTCTGCTGGTAATCCCTCTCTGTATGCAGCCCAACATCCTCCTGGCTTTTGCCACCGCCTTGTCGCACTGTTTTGCCACCTTGAGATCATCAGAGATAATCACACCAAGGTCTTTCTCCTGAACCATGCATACCAACCTCTCGCCCCCTGTCGTGTACATTTCCCTTGGATTTCTGCTACCCAAGTGCATGACACTGCACTTTTTCACATTAAATCGTAGTTGCCAAGCATTAGACCAGTCTTCCAGCTTTTGTAGATCTTTTTCATGTTAACCACTCCCTCAGGGGAGTCCACTCTGTTGCAAATTTTTGTGTCGTCTGCAAAAAGACAGACTCTTCCATTCAGTCCTTCAGCAATATCACTCACAAATACATTGAACAGTGCCGGACCCAGGACCGAACCCTGGGGCACCCCGCTAATTACCTTCCTCTCATCCGAGTGAGCTCCATGTACAATCACCTTCTGTCGTCTGTCAGTCAACCAATTTCTAATCCAGTTTACCATCTTGGGACCCATCCCCAAGCTACCGAGTTTGTTGACAAGCCTCCTATGAGGAACAGTATCAAAGGCTTTGCTGAAATCCAGGTAGATGACATCCATTGCATAAGCAATAGTAAGTTAGAAGCAAGGAAGTTAAAGAGAGACTTTGAAAAAAGGTTTGCCATGGAACACACAATAAAAGCCTTTTCAAATTGGACCATTAGAGATGATAGAGGGGCAAAAGGGATGCTAAGAGAGGCCATAGTGGAGAGACCGAACAACTTCTTTGCTTTGGTTTTTACTGAAGAAATAGTAAAATAGTTATCTCCAAGTTATAATGCCCTGTTCAATGTAATTTCAGTTTGTTCAATGTAAACCGCACTGATGCAGAATAGCGTGGTATATAAGAGAATGTAAATTAAATAAATTAAATAAATAAATTAAGATGTAGGGAAGTTATCCATGTTTGAGATGGTATTTAAAGGTGATGTATCAGAAGAATTGAAAAAATTTTTGATAAATTGGAAAGATGGTTTACAACTATTTGATAAAGAGTAGCAAATCCCTTGGGCTGGATGGTGTGCATCCAAGGGTGCTGAATGAACTGAAATAGGAGATTGCAGACCTACTATTAGTAATCTGTGAACTATTATGAAAATCATCTGTAGTACCTGAAGAATGGAGAATGGCCAATGTAACACCAATTTTTAAAAAAGGGTTTCAGGGGTGATTTGGGAAACTACAGACCAATGAACTTGATATCCGTACTGGGCAAAATGGTAGAAATAATTATAAAGACTAGGGCACATGCAGTGAAGTTACAATGTAACCCATTTAAGACAAATAAGAGAAAATATTTTTTCACTCAGTGTGTAATCATACTCTGGAATTCGTTACCGGAGAATGTAGTAAAAGCTATTAGTGCAGCTGGGTTTAAAAAAGGTTTGAAAATGTTCCTGGAGAAAGGTTCATAGACCATTATTAAATAGGACCCGAGAAATCCACTGCTTAGCTCAGGACAAGCATTGTGGAACCTGTCTACCTTTTAGGGAACCTGACAGGTACTTGCACCTGGATTGGCCACTGTTGGAAACAGGATACTGGGCTTAATGGATATTGGTCTGACCCAGTATGGCATTTGTTATGTTCTTATGTATGAGAGAACCATAGCACAGTTTCTAACACCAAAATAAAATTAGTTAAATCATAACTAATTTTATTTTGGTGTTAGAAACTATGCTGTGTTTCTCTTTTTCTTTTTGTCCCTTGCCATGTGAGCACCTTATCTCCCCTTTGATTTTTGCAGAATATATATTTATAAGCCGGTCTTCACAAATTTTATGCGGATTTACAAGCCAGGCCAAGATCTTAGGTGCCAGTGCTTGGGACCTCCTCATGCCCCCTCATCCCCCAGTTGTCTCTTGCGCTGGTCTCATGTTCTTAAGTCTCATGAGACCAGCACCAGAGTTCCTACACATGCATCATCTTTAAATAACAAGAGTTATAGCTTGAGAGAGCACATATGCGTGTGATGCAATGGTGGTGTGCCTGTCTGTGCATGCGATGTAGTGGTTGGATGTCTTTGTGTGGATGGGGTGCAGGGCTGCAGTGCCATGTGTGTGTCATGTATAGAGGGGTTACCTCTGTGTGTGTGGTGCAGAGGTGAGGTTCCTATGTGTGTGGGTGTGTGTCTGACCTATGGAGGTTGGGTGCCTGTGTGTGTTCTGGGGGGAGCAGAATGTACTTTTAGGCAAATAGACATTGTTCCCTTTTGTCCCCATGCATTCATCCCTTTCACATCCAACATCTTGCACTCTTCCTTCCCCTCTCCAACTACTCCCCACTCTCTGTTCCCCTTAAATGTTAGTGCCTGCAGCCTGATTCCAATCTAGTTGAGGTGAAGCCCATCTTTTTGGAATAGGCCACCCCCCTAAACTTCTCTACTCTATACCATCATCTCATCCATACACAGAGCTCTGCCTGGCTCTTGGATCCTGCATGTAGAATGGTGAGCATTTCTGAAAATGCTAACCTGGGGATTCTGAATTTCAGCTTTCTACCTAGAAGCCTAAATTTGGCTTTCAGAACTTCCCTTCCATACTTTCTAATGTCATTTGTACCTATGTGTACCAAAACAGTTGGCTTCTTCCCAGCACTGTCTCAAATCTTATCTAGGTGATATGCTGAGGTTCACCACTTTCGCACCTGGCAGACAAATTACCAAGCAATCTTCACATCCATCAGCCACTCAACTGTACTTGATTAATTACTAAATAAGTTAGTTTACATCCCAAGCATACCCTCTGGAATGTAATCTGTATTGTAAGTATATAGATATATTGTTACCTGTAAAAAGTTTACATTTGTTTTATGTAAAATGACTAGGGATGTACTTTACCATACCTTGTAAACCATTGCTCTTTGTAAACCGCACTTGATCCATGGGAAAGTGCGGTATAGAAATGCTTGTTAAATAAATAAGGACTTCCGGTGGCATGGTGGACTAGAGTGGACATGTGCTCTCTAGCTCCGGAGACCCGACACCTTCCCAGGGCATAAATATCTATTCCTTTGAGAAGATTGAGGTGCTGTGGCGGGTAGGACCTGGCAAGTAAAGCTCGGGGACCTAACCCTGGTGAGTTCGTTTATGGCATCCAAGCCTACTCGGCGGGAGAAGCTGTGAGGAACCGAGGCCAAAATGGGGGGGCATGGAGGCGGCGAGCCCGGGCATCGGAGCGGCGGGAGGCATGGTCGCTGAGGTGTCAAGAGCAGTGGTCCAGGCGCTGGAGGACTGACTCTGTGGGTTGGCTTCCCAGATATCTGAGGTGGCTCAAGCGGTCACAGATTTTACGAGCCGGGTCGAGCAGGCTGAACAGCGTATTAGCTCTTTGGAGGATGACCGGGCTCAGGCCTCAGTTCGACTGCAACAATTGGAGCACGCAGTGAAGCAGCAGGCTGAGAAGTTAGAGGATTTGGAGAACCGGAGCAGACGTAAGAATCTAAGATTCATTGGTATCAGTGAAGGACCGCGAGCTCAAAAATTATGTTGAAGACTGGATCCAGACCAATCTACAACTGGAGGCTGGCTTTGGGACAGTGACTTTGGAAAGAATTCATCGAATCAGTCCGGTGCATGTGGCGGAGAATAGACCTCGGGCAGTCATAGCCCGGTTTTTGAATGCGTTCCAGAAGGAGTGTGTGTTAAGAGCAGCCAGGAAGCAGCGGCGCAGCGGCGGAGAAGGAGAGGCCGCGCCTGTCCTGATATTCCAGGATTACTCGGCCAGGGTATCCCAGAGAAGAAGAGCGTATAAGGAGGTGTGTGGCATTTTAGTCGCACATGAAGTGCGTTTTACCCTTGCTTATCCTGCAAAGCTGCGGTTGGAGTGGGAAGGAGTTCAGCGTACCTTCGATAACCCTGCGGAGGCCTTAACCTTTTGCAAGCAATGCTGGTGAGATTGCCTATGGGGTGACTTTCCAGTACTGAAGGCTGTGACTTCGGTAATGGCCTGGACACGGAAACTCTGGGACACTTATGTTGGACTTTGAGGGTGGGAAAGGGTTGTGTTCTGGTTGGGAAGCGGATAACCAGAGGCTCCTGTGTGCTGTATTGTCAGCGGGTGGCCAGAGGCTCCTGTGCGTTGCAATGTCAGTTGGTCCAACAGAGGTTGGGGTGTGGGGCAATGCACGTGAAGGCCTCGATTTATTGCGGAGGCCTGTAGTTCTGGTTATCCCCCGGGCTATCCCCATCTTTATCTTTATGGGTACTGTGTGTTGTTTACTACCCTTAGAAACTAAGAGTGTTAAAATTTGGAGGGGTGGGCAGATGTTTGGGGCTCAGGCACTCTTGTTAAATGTGTTTAATGTGTTGTGGGTTAGCTGAGGGGTTTTTTAATATGCAATGCCGCACTACTATATACTATCTCGATGTAACCACCTGGGGTACTGTTAGAGTATGGGGGATTTCTCTTAGCATGTCACATGGTAATAATGTATAACTCATGGATGTCCGCTCCTGAGGCTCCGTTGGAGTATGGGGGCCATGTCAGGACTGGATTCCATATTGTGGCCCTTATGGTCTAGTAACAGTAGGGAGGGTGTGGTAAGGGTGGAGGGTCCTAAGGGTTCTGAGTCCTGACGCTCATATTCTGGGTGGGCATAGTGCTGCTGGGCCTTGCAGTGGGACCTTTGGGGTGGTAGTCTGAGAGCTTGTATCACCTGGGAGCTGGAAGTGGGGGTTAGAGCACCATGGGGATCCTATGTGGGATTTGGAGGAGTAGAATGGGCATAGTAGGGTTGAGGTAGGGTGGAAGGGTAGGCTCCACATGTCTCGGGGTTAATGGAGAGGCCAATCTGGCAGGTGGAGAATGGATGGCAGGAGGAGGGGGGACATGGGGGGGATGGGTGGGGGGTTTCGGGGAAGGTATTTTCAGTGTGGGGTAAGGTGCTTAGTCGGTTGGGGAATGGGGTCGGGGGGGGAGGGGGCTTGTACTAGGTGACATGGCACAGGGCCTGGGATCACTGATAAGAATTTTAGGGGCTGATGGAATTGATGCTGTTTGGGAGTCTGGAGTGGTGTGGGCCCCAGGCTGGGGGTGGGGGGGCACGCACGGTAGAATGGGATTCTTCCTGATACGTGCCTTTTTAGTGCCGTATAAATGATTGAGAGGATAAAGATAGCCTCTTGGAATGTCTGTGGTCTGGGCTCCCCTATCAAACGTTATAAGATATTGCAGCAGTTAAGAAGGAAGCAAATAGAAATTGCGCTGTTACAGGAAACACACCAGTCCTCAGTTGAACACCAGAAGCTAGGGAAGGGGTGGGTTAGAACAGTTTATGGGGCACCGGCGGTGGGGAAGAAGAGGGGAGTGGCTATTTTGATAGCCAAGGGGTCCGGTTGGGTGGAGGAGAGAGTGGTGACGGATGTGGATGGCAGATATGTATTTGTGTGGGGGGTGTTGAATGGCCTCCGCGTGGTCTTGGGGTCGGGGTATGCGCCCAATACTTACGAAGCCCGTTTTTATCAACAATTGATGTCCATTATTTCTGGTATCAGTGGCTATAGTTTAATTTTGGGTGGAGACTTTAACTCGGTGATGGATGAGGACCTGGACAGGTCGGGCGGCTCGGTTCCAAGAGATAGGCGGGGTGCGTGGCGGATGCTCGGAATTAGGGATGGGAATAATTTGTTGGATGTTTGGAGAACTTTGCACCCCGGGGAACGGGAATACACTCATTTGTCACGAGGCCATGGGACTTGGTCTAGATTGGATTATTTCTTGATCTCGGAAGAGTTGTTTGGTTGGGTACCTAGGGTGGAGATTGGTCCATCAGTCATTTCGGATCACGCCATGGTCAATTTAGAGATGAGATCCAAATGCAGTAGTCATGGCAGGCTATGGCGCTACCCGTTGGATTTGGAAGGGGATGTAGCTTTTGAGGCTCATCTCCGTGCTAAGTGGGAAGCTTACGTGGAGGACAATGCTCAGCACCGCGATAATCCCATCCTATTTTGGGAGGCTGGGAAAGCGGTTCTCAGAGGGGAAATTATCAGTTATCACGGCTCCAAACGTCGACGTCTGCATAGCAGGATTTTACAACTAGAAAAGGAATTAGCTAAAGCGCGACGTATATTCTCGCAGGACAGGAGGGGAGATAACAAACTTCGTTTTCAGGAGGTGCGGGCTGAGTTGGATATGCTGTTACATCAGCGGGCTCGGAAGTCGATGATCTATTATCGACATCGGCTATATCAGCATGGGAATCGGGCAGGGAAACTTTTGTCATCGTTGGTGCGGGTAGACGGGGGATCTAAGCATATAGGGGTCATAAGGCATAGTGACGGGATGCTCAAGCGAAAGCCCGTGGACATTGAGCAAGTATTTCGGGATTATTATCAGAATTTATATGGCGAGGATGGGGTTGATGTGGAAGGGGGTGGTGCTTTTCTCCAGGATTGTAAGCTGCCCAAGCTGACTGAAGAGCAGGTGCGGGTCCTGAATCCGCCCCATCAATGTACAAGAAATACTGAATGGGATCCACCGTTTGAAGAATGGACAGGCTCCCAGGGTGGATGGTTTGCGCGGGGAGTTTTATAAGATATTGGGAGATAAAGTGGTTAGTCCGTTGGGGGATTATTTTGAAGGATTAATCAAAGCGGGGAAGTTTCCCTATGAGAAAAATAAGGCTTTAGTTACAATACTGCTTAAGCCCGGGAGGGACCCACTCTCCCCCAGTTCATATAGGCCGATTTCCTTATTGAACGTGGACATCAAGTTAATGGCAAAAATTATGGCAGATCGTCTTGTGGAATATTTACCGTCTTTAGTGCAGAGCGACCAGGTGGGTTTCGTGAGGGGGAGACATGTGGTGTTTAGGGTGCACAGACTTCTGGCTTCCATGTGTGCGAGTCGGAGAGAACGTAGGTCGTCTATGCTTATAAGTTTCGATGCTGAGAAAGCTTTTGACAGGGTGGATTGGGGTTTCATGTATCAGGTGCTGGATACGGTCGGGGTGCAAGGCTTTTTTGTGGATGTGATTTGAGTACTTTATTCGGACCCCCTTGGAGCGATCCTTTCCAGCAGCCTCTATGCCAAACCACCCTAACTAACAACAGATGCGTCCAAGTTGGGTTGGGGGCTCACTTGAACGATCTATCAACTCAGGGTCTCGGGACCCCACAGGAGGCTTGTCTTCACATAAACCTCCTAGAGCTCAGAGCTATCTTCCATGCTGTCTATCAGGCCCATCTCAGCTACAAGACAGTTCTGGTCCAAACCGACAATCAAGTAGCCATGTTCTATGTGAACAAGCAGGGCGGAACAGGCTCTGTCGTTATGCAATGAAGCTTTGCAGCTGTGGGCCCTCGCCAGAGAGCTTCAAATCCACCTCCTAGTGGTATATCTTCCGGGCATTCAAAATCTTTGGGCAAACTCAGTCGAATACTGCTGCCACACGAATGGTCTCTGCACTCAGACCAGCTTGCTCGAGTGTTCCAAATCTGGGGAACACCAGATATAGACCTCTGCAAGTCCACAGAATGCCAAACTTCCCCGATTCTGTTACAGAATTCCAGCTCAAAACTGTCAGGCAAGGGATGCTTTCCTCCTCCATTGGGGTCGGGACTTCCTCTATGCCTTCCCACCCATTCCCCTCCTTCTCAAAAGTTTGTTCAAGCTTCAGAGAGACAGAGGTCATATGATACTCGTAGCTCCACGTTGGCCACGGCAGACGTGGTATCCTCTGCTTCTGCGTCTCTCTCAAGCCACACCTTTGGAGTTGGGATGTGCTCCAGATATTCTTTCCCAAAAGAATGGGACGTTATTGCACCCGAATCCCCAGTCCCTGCACCTCAGGGCCTGGTTACTGAAAGCTTAGGATTCCCGGATATCAACCTATCTCAACAGGTAAAGGATATCCTTGTGGCTTCCAGGAAGCTTCCCACAAGGCGATCCAACGTCTTTAAGTGGAAGAGATTCTCTGTATGGTGTTCTCAAAGGGAACTTAACCCCCATACAGTGCCTATCGAATAGCTTCAGGAGTACCTACTCCATCTATCAGATTCTGGCTTAAGACCAATTCAGTAAGGCTCCATCTTAGTGCCATTGCTGCTTCTTGTGAACACCTGGATGGACAACCTATTTCCTCTCATCCACTCATAGCGAGATTTGAGAGGTTTACTTTTAACAAAACCTTCCATTAAGCCACTGCCGGTGGCATGTGATCTGAATCTTGTTCTCGGGCAGCTCATGAAACCGCCCTTTGAGCCTTTAGCCACTACAGCTCTAAAGTTTCTTTCTTGGAAGGTCATCTTCCTAGTTGCACTCACTTCTGCAAGATGCATCAGTGAGTTACAGGCTTTAGTAGTGGATCCTCCCTATACAAGATTTCACCATAAGGTAGTTCTTAGGACTCATCCTCACTTTATGCTAAAGGTGGTTTCGCCTTTTCATTTAAACCAAGCGGTTTACCTTCCTGTATTCTTCCCTAGGCCTCATGCCTCTAATGCAGAAAGGAATCTTCATACCTTAGATTGTAAAAGAGACGTAGCTTTTTACCTTCAAAGAACTAAGCAACATAGAAAATCTTCTCAGCTTTTTGTTGCTTTTGATTCTAGTCATTTGGGACTTCCAGTTTCCAAAATAACTCTCTCTAGGTGGATTGCAAATTGCATATCCTTTGCATATGAGAGTCAGGGACTTTCTCTCAAAGGGCATGTCACAGCTCACAATGTGAGAGTAATGGCAGCCTCAATGGCTAATCTTCGTTCTGTGTCCATTGATGACGTCTGTAGAGCAGCCACTTGGGCTTCGGTGCACACCTTTACAAACCATTATTGCTTAGACAAGGACTCCCGTCGGGATGCCTCGTTTGGCCAGGCTGTGCTCCAGCATCTCTTTCAGACTTAGTACAACTCCTACACACCGTCCCATGTTTTGAAGCCAGAGATCCATGGGAGGAAGCATGACCCATCTCACTTGGGGTTTGCAGCTTGCTGGGGTCATCTCCCTGGCATCTCTCAGCTGGGGAGTCCCCATATGTGAAGACATTCCTGCTTGTTCGTGGAGATAGCGTAGTTACTCACCTGTAACAGGTGATCTCCGGGAGCAGCAGAAATAAGTCTTCACAACCCACCTCCCCTAGGAGTTGTCTGTCTCTCTCTCTTTGTCTACTCTCTCCTTTGGTCTCAGCTATAAACGCAACTGAAGAGGGAGAGTTGGAAAGGTGGGAAGGCAGCAGGCAGGGGCTGTGGGATGCTCCCAAAAGCTTTCCTATTGGAGGCTGGGGGAGCGTTCCCGCGCAGGCTTCGTCGGTACCGACGATACCCATATATGAAGACAACATTCCTGCTGTCCTGGAGATCACCTGTTACAGGTGAGTAACTACGCTTACTCCGCCCATGCCATTTTGACTTTGCTGCGGGCCAGGAAGCATGCAACATCTTTGGTGTATCTTCGTGTCTGGAGAGTGTTCGAGAGTTAGTGCAACAAGAGATGCTTTTATTCTCTCTTTTCTTATGTTTTTGGATGTCCTGGCATTTCTTCAGGTGGGTTTGGATAAAGATCTTGCATTAAATTAATTGTGTGTTCAAATGGCAGCCTTAGCCTGTTTTCAGGGCCGAATTCAGGGAATCTACTTGGCTTTGCATCCAGATGTGGTTTGTTTATTGAAAGGCATAAAGCGTGTTCATCCACTGGTGAGGCAGCATGTTCTGACATGGGATCTCAACCTGGTTTTGTCGGCACTTGTGGGGGCTCCATTTGAACTTCTGAGGTGAGCTTCCTTGAAAGACCTTACCTTGAAGGCTGTTTTTAGTAGCCATTTACTCAGCATGTTGGATCTCAGTGATGCAAACCTTGTAATGTAGAGAACCCTTCCTACAGATTTCTAAGGAGAAGGTAGTCCTTCAACCCTTTCCTTTCTCCCTAAGGTGGTGTCAACGTTTCACCTTCATCAAGTGATCATAAGAACATCAGATATGCCATACTGGGTCAGACCAAGGTCCATCAAGCCCAGTATCCTGTTTCCAGCAGTTGCCAATCTAGGTCATACGTACCTAGCAGTTTCCCCAAAAGACACAGGTTCCACAATGCTTGTATTGGGTCAAACAGTGATATCCTGGGTCCCTTTTTAATAATGGTTTATGGGCATTTCCTCCAGGAACTTGTCCAAACCTTTTTAAAACCCAGCTACACTAACGGCCTTTACTACATCCTCCGGTAACAAATTCCAGAGTTTGATTACACGTTGAGTGAAAAAATATTTTCTCTTATTTGTCTTAATTAGTTTACCCTGTAGCTTCATTGCATGTCCCCTAGTCTTTCTAAATTCTGATAAGGTAAACAATTAATTTACGTTTACCCACTCCACTCCGTTCATTAACTTATAGACTTCTATCATATCTCCCCTCAGCCGTCTCTTTTCCAGGTTAAAGAGCCCTACCTTTTTAGCCTTTCTTCATAGGGGTATCCTTCCATCCCCTGTACCATTTTGGTGGCTCTTCTCTGAACCTTTTCTAATAACGCTATATCCTTTTTAAGATACGGCGACCAGAATTGCACACAATATTCAAGTTGCGGTTGCACCATGGAACGATACAGGGACATTATAATATCTTTTGTTTTATTTCCTTATCGTTCCTCCAGTTCAGTCCTCTACTTCTGGGTTGTCAACTTCCTCCTGCAGCCTGGAGACTGGTATGTCCAAATCATAACATCACTGGATATAGCCTGCTGTATTCTCTCACCTCCTCCAGTGTTACCAGACTCCATGCAACAGGAGGACGTTGTGAGCCCGGTTCAGGGCTCACTGGAGTAACGGATAAGGAGAGAGTAGGATTAGATTACGTGGGGTTTTGGATAAAAAGCATTTTTGGTTTGGGGTAGCGTTTCTTTAAAAAAAAAAAAAAAGAAAAAAGAAAAGAACCAAAGGTTTTGGCGTTTACTGCTATTTGCTCTCTTGGCCACCGCAGCACACTGGGCGGAGGGTTTTAACATGTTGTCCGCAATGACGCCTTAATCTTTTTCCTGGGTGGTGGTTCCTAAAGTGGAACCTTGCATCATGTAACCATCGTTTGGGTTGTTCTTTCCTAGGTGCATAACTTTGCACTTTTCCACATTAAAGTTCATTTGCCATTTTGATGCCCTGTCTTCCAATTTGTCAAGATCCTCTTGCAATTTTCCACAATCCTCATGGGTTGTAACAACTTTAAATAGTTTTGTCTCATCTGCAAATTTGATAACCTCACTTGTTGTTCCTTTTTCTAGCAAGCTTCTTCTCAAATTCTCCCTTTGCCTGCCTTATCAATGCCTTGCATTTAACTTGCCAGTGCTTGTGCTGTATCCAGTTTTCGTCATTTGGCTCTTTTTTCCATTTCCTGAAAGATGCTTTTTTGGCAACCACAGCCTCTCTGACCTCACCTTTAAACCATGCTGGCAGTTTTTTGGACTTCCTTCCACTTTTCTTAAAGCGTGGAATACAGCTGGTCTGGGCTTCCAAGATAGTATTTTTCAACAACACCCAAGCTTGATGTAAGTCTTTAACCTTTGCAACTGCTCCTTTTAGTCTTTTCTTAACTATTTTCCTCATTTTATTATAGTCTCCCTTTTGAAAGTTAAAAGGTAGTACTGTGTATTTCCTTACCATCCCCCCTCCACTAATTAAATCAAATGTGATCATGCTATGATCACTATTGCCAAGTGGCCCCAACACTCTTATCTCTTGCACCAGATCTGGTGTTCCATTAAGGACTAGGTCCAATATGGCTTCCCCTCTGGTCGGTTCATGAACCAGCTGTTCCAAGAAGCAGTCATTTATTTCATCTAGGAACTTTATCTCCCTAGCATGTCCTGCCGTGACACTGACCCAGTTGATACCGGGATAATTGAAATCACCCATTATTATTACTGTGCTGTAACTTTTGTTAGCTTCCTTGATTTCTTTGAGCATTTCATCATCCATTTGTTCATTCTGGCCAGGCGGTCGATAGTACACCCCCACTGCCATCGCCTTCCTCATTTTACATGGAATTTCAATCCAGAGATTCTACAGAAAATTTTGTTTCCTGCAAAACTTTAATCCTTTGACTCAATGCCCTCTCCAACATTGAGCTCAACCCCTCCACCAATTTGATCAGCTCTATCATTACGATATAGTTTGAACCCAGGTATCAGTTTCCTACTGGTTGTCCTCCTTCCACCATGTCTCTGAGATTCCAATCATATCTAACCTCTCATTTAGTGCTATATATTCTAACTCTCCTATCTTATTTTTTAGACTTCTTGCATTTGCATACAAGCATTTTAGAGACTGTATTTTATCCATATTAATCTGGCTATTGGTAGGCATGGGTAATTTGGAATCTTTAAGCTCTGTCTGCTCCATACTCAAGGGCATTTGGTCTACTTTACTCTTTTTTGGAACTTGTCTGCTTTTGGTAGTATCCTTCAAGGATGCATTCTTCCGAACCATGCACTTTTGGGCGACTGTCGACTTTCCCCTGTTATCTAGTTTAAAACCTGCTCTATCTCCTTTTTTTTTTTTTTTTTTTCCAAAATCTGTTTATTAAATGCTGGTTCAACAATACAGCTATAATGAAACAAAACATGGATACATAGTTTCATAAGTTTTGCCCTCCTTCATACCTCCCCCCTCCCACCGGAGATTATAGCCAGGATCATCCTACCAAGCCAATTCCCTGGACAGGGTTGAGTCTTATCCCCAACCAGGAGCCCTCAAAATCCCTGAGGGAAGAGGGGGGAGAGAGAAAACAAGGGCACCTCCAGAATCGTAAACTCCTCTAGTACTCTTAACTCGTATGGTGAATTGGAACCGCCCTCCCCCCATCCCCCCCCCCACACCAGAGCCAAGGGACCTCCCACTGGGAATTCACACTTCCACTATCCCATTCCGCCACCTTCGCCCTCCCCGCAGCCAATAAGCCAGGGTACAGGGTTACCCCATAGCTAATACCTCGCTTCTAGCTTTAGAGCCTAAGTTCTGGATGTAGGGGGTCCATATCAGTAGGAAGGAGGCCCAGCGCTGAGGAATCCCCCTGGCCGCCCTGCTCTCTTGTATCATGAGATGATGAAAGCTACTACGCCACTCCCAAAAAGTAGGGGCCGACATCTCCCTCCACTTACGAAGAATGGGGCCTTTCCCCACCAAACAAGCCTTACGCGTTAGGATACGCCCCCATTTCCCCTTGACCTCTAGAGGCCCCAGATAATCCAAAGCTACCAACAGGCCCGACCACCGAACTGGCTGGCGTAGTAAAACACCTAAATAAGCCTCAATACGCGCCCAATACGCTTTAATGCGCTTGCAACCCCACCACATGTGGCCCAAGTCTGCTAACGGTGAGGCACACCGAGGACAACCCCCACATTCCGTTAGTCCCGTGCGCAATGCTCGCCTCGGGGAGAAGTGGACCCGTGTTATGCACTTGAATTGCGTCTCCCGCCACCTGGTGCCTTCCACCAATCGGGCTATCCGCCGTAAGGCCGCTCCAACCGCGCCGGGAGGAACTGCGCATCCGAGTTCCTGCTTCCAAGCCTCCTGCTCTTTGGTGAAGTCCCAGGGAGTGCCATACTGATCCAACTTAAGTTTCAGCAGTGCTACTCTAGGTGGACAGTCCGTCCCCAGGGCAAAAAAGTCAATAATTCTCGCAGAATGATCCTCTTGCAAACCCGGCTGCGGTAGAGATTCGACATAATGCCGTAGTTGGAAGTAGGCAAAGTGGGAGGTCCCCTGTTGCAAGTCAAAGTCTTTACAGAGCATATCCAATGGCTTACAACAACCCTCTAGGGTAACCACATGTCCGAGACACGTTATCCCCTTCCCTCTCCACTGCCTAAATACTGCGGAGTCCGTACCCGGCCCAAAAGCAACATTCCCTTGCAGGGGAAGCCAGCTAGAGACCCGCGGAGAACTGCCCCAAATCTTATTAAGTCTCTGCCAAGCCCTCCTAATTGGGGTCACCAACACGCTATCTCGCACCCTAGGTGGCAGCAACGTCCCATCCAGATGCACCACAGCCTCCAGCGCGTGTGGGGACAGGAAGGCCGCCTCGAAGGTCCTCGGCATATAATAATCAGTAGCACCAAGCCAATCCCCTAAGTGTCTGGCCTGACAAGCCATGACATATTGAGACAGGTCGGGAAGTCCCATCCCCCCCGCCTTCCAGCTACCCCTCAATCTGGCCAAGGGCATCCGGGCTCGAAGTGCCCCCCAAAGAAACTTCCGGACTTCCCTGTCTATCTTTCGAAGGTCCTTCTGTAGCAGCCACACCGGCAAGGTTTGTAGCCAATACAGCAGCCTGGGAAATATAATCATACCTATAGCCGCCAATCGGCCCGACAAAGACAAGGGAAGGGGGGTCCAAGCCTGCAATTGCGTCTGAATCTTTGTGAAAAATCTGGCAAAGTTAAGCTTATACAGCGCCTTAGGATCCCGGGGCAATAAGATACCCAGATATAGAAATGCCTCCTCCGCCCATCGAAGAGGGAAGACGCCCTGCCAAGCTCCCCGCAGTGAACCCCCAACATCCAGCGCCTCAGATTTGTCTCTATTTATCCTCAACCCTGCGAATGTACTGAAGAGAGTGAGCTCCTCTAGTAGGGTCACCTAGCGATTGCTGAGGCGAAAGCACGTGTACTAAGAGATCATCTGCAAATGCCGCCAATTTAAATTGTTGAGCTCCTATCTTTACCCCCTGTATGCTGGGAGAGGACTCAATACGTCGCACCAACGGGTCTAGAGATAGCACAAAAAGCAATGGGGAAAGAGGACACCCCTGCCGCGTTCCCCGCTCGAGTGAAAAGGAGTCGGATATCACACCATTACAGGAAATAGCTGCTGTCGGATCTGAATAAAGTAAATCCACCATCTTACAGAACATCTCACCAAGACCATACTGAGGCAGGAGGAACTGCAAGTATGCCCAATGAACCTGATCAAAGGCCTTCTCGGCGTCAAAGCTAATTAGCAGTGATGTTAAGTTGCGTTCCTGGACCCACTCGAGGGAAGCCACTATTTTCCGCAGGTTTCGAACGGCATAACGTCCTTTGACAAACCCGACCTGCGATGCGTGTACCAGCTCTCCCAGGACGTCCCCCAAACGGACAGCTAAGATTTTTGCTAACAGTTTTAAGTCAAAGTTTAGTAGAGAGATAGGCCTGTATGAGGCAGCTTGAGTGGGGTCCTTTCCAGGCTTGGGTATCAAGATGATATGGGCATGGTTGGTTCCCCACTTAAAGACGCCTCGATCAATCCGGCAGCGATACATTTCTACTAGGCCCGGTGATAGCTTATCGCCCATTAGCTTGTAAAGTTCTGCCCCAAACCCATCGGGGCCCGGAGCGTGGCCACAGTTGGCCTCTTGTATCTCTTTGAGCACCTCATCCACGGACACCGGTGCGTCCAGGCGTGCCCTCTGGGCCGCCGTAAGCCTGGGGAGCTGTAGCTCCCGAAAGTACTCCAGCATATCCAACGGAGACCCAGGTCTTTTGGCATAAAACGACTGAAAGTAGGTGCGGAACACCTGCGCTATCTCCCTACTGTCCTTTTGTAAGTGCCCCTGACCATCCCGCACGGCGGCTATCAGACCCGTCCCTCTGCTTCCCCGAAGACACCTCGCAAGGAGCTTCCCTGGCTTGTCTCCGAACCGATAAAGTTGATAGCGGTAGTACATGTGAGACTTTTTTGCCCGCTGGTGTATGAGCTCATTGAGAGCTACCTGGGCCTCCCACAACCTTTTTCGATTAGCCGAGGTGGGGTCATTTGCGCACCGTCGGCGTTCTTTCACTGTCTGCCTTTCCAAATGAAGGATCCTGGCCGCCAGCATCCTGCGTTTCCTAGCTACGTAGGCGATTATCTCCCCCCGCAACACCACCTTCGCCGTTTCCCACAGCAACTCCGGGTCAACCTCCTCTTTCTCGTGATTCTTTTGGAAATCAAGCCAATATCGCAGGATATGCCCCCGGAAACCCTGATCATGATATAAATCTATGGGAAAGCGCCACATCCGGGAATGTGAAGCTCGAGTTCCCCAAGTGAGACTCACCTAAATAGGAGCATGATCAGATATTTCCATTGGGCCAATCTGCGCGTCCTCCACCTGCGCAAAAAGCCTCTCTGAAACAAGGGTATAGTCTATCCTAGCGTGCGACCCATGGGCCCGAGATTGGTGGGTGAAATCCCGTTCCATAGGATGTAATAAGCGCCAAGGGTCCACCAGTCCCAATCGAAGATGTAGGGCCTGCAGAGCCTTGGTGGTCGGAGCCCGAGATCTCTCCCCTGCTCCCAGCTCAGTATCCAAAGCAATATCCAAGACACCATTCAAATCGCCCGCCAACACCAGAGGAGCCTCCGGCCACTGCTCAATCCGAGAGGCCAGCCGGGCATATAGTGCCTTATCCAGGACATTGGGGCTATATAGGGACCCCAGAATAAGAGGTTTGCCAGATAGAGTGCCATATAGCAAGAAATAGCGGCCTTCCGGGTCCGCATACTCCCGCAGTGCCTCAAACCGAAGGCGCTTGTTAACAAGAATAACCACCCCCCCCTTTTTTCCTAGGGCCGGGGCCCCCCACACCTGCCCCACCCAATCCCGTTGCAACTTCGCATGTTCAACCGCTGTTTGGTGGGTCTCTTGTAGCATAGCCACATCACAGCGAAGACGAGCCAAGGCCTGCAAGACCTTATAACGCTTGATGGGGTTGCCAATGCCACACACATTCCACGATACGATCTTCAGATCACAAATCTATTACCTGTGTCTTCCCATGCACATCTGCCCATCGAAAGGAGGGTGGCTGTCCCAGCCCGCAGCCATCCTCCAAGAGTCCAGGATATGCAAAGTGTTAGTCTCCCCAGTGGTGTGCGGTTCCCCTCTGGCCTTTCCCTCCCCCAACCCACCCCCTTCCCCCTCCTCTTCCAGTCCCTGAGTGCTGTAAGAGTATACCCCCCCAATCCCTCCCCCTCCTTTCCCAACCCCCCCTCAATCCCCAAACCTAACCCAGCCAATAGGCTGAGACTCCCTGTAGTAGTCGGGCTACCCCAGTGTTAGTAGTTCAGGTCTCCCCTACCAAAGAGACCCCCCTCACTCCCCCCACCCCTGCTGCCCCTATCGAACTTTGATAGGAGGCACTCTGCGTATTCCTCGTTTACCCAGGGCCGCTACCCTCCCGCCGCCCTCCCCCCTCCAAGGGGGGAGAGTCTGCAACGCAGTGGCTCTGTCTAGGAGAGGGCTCTCCCCCCCAACGCAGTTTGCGAGCAGCATAGGCAGGTTCGCCAGCGTCGAAGTGCCCACCCCTGAATTCAAATCCCAGGTCCCTCCCGCCTCCCTCCAATCCCGATTCCAAGAAGGGGGGGGGGGCATGGCGGCCACTCATGGCGCCACCCAAGAACCTCCCCATATCTCGGAACCCAGGCAGACACCCCGTTTCTGCACAGTCCCAGCACAAGAACTGCCTGCCGAACCTGCGCAATGAGAAAAGCTAGGTGCAATACACAATCTGTTCCCGCCCCGCTTTAAACACTGGCCCGTAATAGGAATGCACGAACTGGCTGGGGCGGGGTAAGAAAACAAACAAAGGGTGATAGGGAGAAGGGCAGAAAAACAAGAAAACAAACCAAAAAGAAAAGCGCCTCCACAACACCCACCGGGCGGTCTGGACCGCCTCCCACCCATGGAGAGCAACGAAACCAGACCACCCCGTGGCGTCGCCGCTCCCCTCCCCTCCTCCAACAAGGTCGGAAGGCGCGGGGGCAGCCCCCCTTCAATGTCCACCAAGGAGGCCCCTGAAGACTCATGTGTTCCCCCCCCCACCCGTCCCATACCAGAACCAGATCAGGCAGCCCCCCATAAATCTTGGGGCTTCGCAGTTAACAGCATGTATGCCTCATTGTCCGGGGCCGAAAGGCTGTCCAGGAAGGAAACAGAAAAACCAAAAACACAATGCCGCCATAGTCCCAGTCAGTGCTGCCAAAAAGAAAAAGCCAAGCAACACAGTTACCTAGATAATGCAAAACTGTTACAAGTTGTTACTCGTTGTTGCGAACTGTTGCTCCCCGCTCCACAGTTAACACCGCACAGAGCTACAATGTCTCATCGGCAAATAGAGTCCACTTCTATGGGGTGGCTGCTGCAGAATCCCCCAGCTGTTCCACGAAGGCCAAAGCCTCAGCTGGGGAGCCCAGGAAGCGTGTCTGTCCTAGGTGCTCCACTCGCAGACGGGCCGGATACAAAAGTGAAAATCGCAGCCCCTTGCTACTCAATTGGGAACACACACCGCTGAAAAGGCTCTCCGTTGCTGGCTAACCAGCTGTGAGTAGTCTTGGAAGACCAATATTCTGTCAGGGGTTCCCATGTCTCGCCGAGAGCTGCTGGCTGCGCGTAGCACTGCTTCCTTTTGGCGGTAGTCCATGAAACGGGCTATCACCGCACGTGGCCGGCCTGCCTGTTCCCGCCTGGGGCCCAGCCGGTGCACTCTCTCCATTTGTAACGGCGCCTCCAGCCCACCGTTGGGAAGTTTTGCAACCCAGCCCTGCAGGTAGCCAGGGAGGGCATTGTCTGCAATATTTTCTGGGATACCGACAAACCGCAGATTATTTCGGCGTCCCCGATTCTCCAGGTCTTCTAGCTTCTCCCCTTGCTGCTTAACAGTAGCCTCCAACGCCTGCACCTTTGCGACCAGGGAGTGCTGCGTGTCTTCCAGCCCCGATATTCGGGTTTCCGCTTGGTCGAGCCGACCCGTGAAGTCTGTAATGGATTGAGCCACAGAGTGCAGTTGATCTCCCAGCTCCCGGAACCGATCGTCCAAAGCGCGCACCACCGCCGCGCTGACTTCGGCGACCATGGTGTTCTCACAGTCAGAGGCTGGACTCGGCGGGTCTCCCTCCGCCATTTTGGTTTCAAGGGTCCGAGCTTTCTCCCGCCGCGAGGATTTGGTCGCCATCGGGCTGCCCCCGGTCGTCTGGGAGGGTCCCGCAGTTCTGCGACCCCCTTCTCTACTGCCCGATGTTAGCGGTGGGGGCATTCAGCCTCTTGGTAGCAGAATTTTTAGCAGGTTTGTGGGGTATGGTGCCCGGAGCCGATCAGCACGCGTCTGGTCAGCTCATTACCACACCGGAAGTCTGTCTATCTCCTTTTTAAAGGTTAATGCCAGCAGCCTGGTTCCATCCCGGTTAAGGTGAAGCCCATCCCTTTGGAAGAGCTTCTCCTTTCCCCAGAATGTTCCCCAGTTCCTAACAAATCCAAAACCCTCATCCTTGCAACATTGTCTCATCCACGCATTGAGACTCCGAAGCTCTGCCTGCTTTTTAGGTCTGCACGTGAAACGGGAAGCATTTTGGAGAACGCTCCTATGGAAGTTCTGGATTTCAAGTTCCTACCTAAAAGCCTAAATTTAGCTTCCAGAACCTCCCTACCACATTTTCCTTTGTTATTGGTACTGACATGTACCAAGACAGCAGACTCCTCCCCAGCGCTATCTAAGATGTTATCTAGGTGGCGTGTGAGTTCCGCTATCTTCGCACCAGGGAGACATGTTACCAGGCGATCCTCACGTCCACCAGCCACCCAGTTATCTACATGCCTAATGATCGAATCACCAACTATAACGGCTGTCCTAACCCTGCCCTCATGGGGAAATGGCCCTGGAGAAACTTCCTCGGTGTGAGAGGGTTTTACATTACCTGGAGGACAGGTCCTATTTAAGGATAACTTTCTGCCACACCAGCGTGATGCTCTCCTGTCACGTGATCTCTTTTCTCCATGGCAACAGGGATGCTGCCAGACTGGAGGTGGGACTTCAGGACTATATCCCTGTAGGTCTCGTCTATGTACCTCTGTCTTATGTCTTCCACTCTAGCCTCTAGAGAACGGACTCGTTCCCTGAGAGCAAAGAGCTCCTTGCACCTAGTGCACACGTAAGACCTCTCACGAATTGGGAGAAAAACATACATGTGACACTGAATGCCAGAGACTGGAAAGCCCTCATCTCGCTGCTGTACTGCTGTCTGCATCTTAGTTTTAAGCTTGTGTTTAGATCTTTAAGTTCTTTACTTACTAAGGGTTGCTGTGGATACCTATACTAATAAGTGTGCCTAATACGTTTAATATACCTTGTTTACCTGAACTTAATTAATCTCAGGTCCTTAATGTATGACTGATTTGGATAAACAACTCCACCTGAGAGCAGCTCCCTTCCTTTTAAAATGTGTAAGTGCCTATAAAGCAGGGGTCTCAAACATGCGGCCCGCGACGCATTTTGGGATGATGATGTTGATGCTGGTATGTGATCACCACTAATTAAGTTTGCCTCCCTGCCATGCCGGTGTTGACTGCCCGACCCTGCACAGCTCCCGAGGTCGAGCCTGCAGCCCGATGCTGCTCTGAGTGGTTCCCGATCGCTGAAATATCATGTCCAGCCTTCTGCTTTCTGTGATCAACCCGGTACAATTGATGTGTGAGAGAGCTGGATAAGCGGTGCGGCACTTCACTGCAAGTCTACGCTGCCGTATTGGTGGAGGGTGAGCGGATTTGTACTGGAGTGGCTCTGTATTGTTTGTCAGAGGTGGGGAGTAGTACTTCGCAGACACTGACTTTTTTTCCATTGTAAAAAAAAAGTTCCAACGGTGCAGCCCGCGGATTACTTTACAAGTCCTAATTTGTCCCTCAAAGCAATTTCAGTTTGAGACCCCTGCTATAACGCTATGATTATCCCAGTGGTGGGTGGGTGTTGGGGAGGGAGGGAGGGAAATAAGACTTATTAAAAGAGGGCTGCTACACAGTACCCTGTCCTTTGCTTCTAAGGTAAGCTGTGACTAACTTCTTGGGTGATTAACAGTCCTTGCTTGGATAGAAGGAGTCTTTCAAAATGGCCTTTTGACCTGCCACCTGGCTTTAACACCTATTTAAAAGGTTTCACAGGTCTCTTGCCCCCTAGGTAGAGGCCTCTTTGTAAAAGTCTCTAGAAGACTTTATTTATTGCTCAGAAAATACTGACCCTGTTTTGCCTTTTATGCTGTTATATTCTGATTTGATTTAAATGAAAGCTCTTTGCTGCTGCTAGGCTCTGACTTTGTATGCAGTTTAAACTAGAAGCTCTCTGCTGGGTTCTAAATTTAACCAGAAAGCTCTCTGCTGGGTTCTAAATTTAACCAGAAAGCTCTCTTCTGTGTTTTAAATTTAAACTTAAACTGCTGCTACTAGGCCCAGACTGATTTATCAAATACACTGGGTTCACAGATTAATCAGCTTTAATCCAAAAAAATTCCCTTCAGAAAAATTCCCAGAAGTATATACTCACTATTGCAGATCTCTCTCCAGAAGTAACAGTCCCCTTTTGTAGTCCTTCAAAACAGATCATGTTGCCGGTATTCTCTACATCGGGAGAAGATTCTGAATCTCGAAAGTTTCGGCTTTTAGATATTCCGGGGGTCCTTCGACAGTATCTTAAACTCTGGAATTTAGGAAATTGAGATCACCTCTGTTCTTTTTTGGGGAACCCAGCAAAGGGAAGGCATTATTGAAGGCTTCGATTGCGCATTGGCTGAAAGAGGCTATTGCTTCTGCTTATTTGCTTAAGTGTTGCTTGGTTCCTGAGGGGTTGCAGGCCCACTCGAGCAGGGCTCTGGCAGTCTCATGGGCAGAGTTTTGGCTTGTCCCTCCGGTAGACATCTTTAAGGTGCCATCGTGCTTGTCGCTTTATTCCTTCGTGTGACATTACTGCCTGGATGTTTAGCGCAAGGAGATGTGCTGTTTGGTGCCCTGGTGTCCCTTCCATGGTTAAGTACTGCTCTGGCATATCCCACGCATCTGGGCTGGACTGCAGGCATGATAAGGAAGGTGAAATTAAGCTATACCTGCTGCTATTCTTTCCTTGAGTCGCTCCAGTCTATTTTTTTTCAAGTAGCTGAGGTGGAATAGCCCCAGGGTTTTTATTTATTTTTCAATTTGCAATTGTATTCTTGAAAAAAGCAGACAAAAAGTTTACAAATCATAACACAAAATTACAAATAAGCAAATTATATAACATGAAAGTCCACAAAAGGAAAGATCCAAGAAGAAAAAAAATATCAGAAGCATAAGAAGAAATTAGCCCAGCTGGAGGCTAGTTTGTTACACCAGAAGGGGGGGGGGGGGGGAGAAAAAAATCACAGTAAGCAGATCTTCCAAATTGGACAGGACATCCTCCTCTAAAGCCAAATCTTGCATATGGGATTTCAAAAACTTGGGAGTGGTGTTCAGGTTCAAGAAACACAACATATTTTTCCTTGATACAGTACCCATATAGGTATAAGGTTTCTTAACACAAGAGTTGCACCAAGACCTGAAACCTGAGCGCTAAAAACTTCTTACATCGCGTTTGAGCTTCCCAAGTCAAATCAGGGTAAATCTTTGCAATCTGATACAGAAATTTAGAGTCACGCTTGGGAAAGAAAACTTTAAATAACCAGTCTCAATCTGACTCGGTATGAAACGTTACTATCAAAGTAGTATATTCAGAGTTCTCAGGGAGCAGGGCCAAAGAGTTATCTAATGAGGACTTATTCTTACTACTAATCCCGGAAACCTGGATTCGAGCCCCCCACAATGATCTCCATGAACAGTAATAACTACAACATCAAAACAGAGAGAAAATATTTGGGAGTGATGCTTGACAGCAATCTGCATATGGACAAGCACCTTCGAATTACCGATCAGGCTATTTTCCACAAATTAAGAGTCTTGCAGCCCCTACGTAGCATCCTCGATCATACTGACTTTAGATCTGTCGCTCAAGCCCTCATCATCCCACACTTGGACTATTGCAATGCCATACTGCAAGGCCTGCCAAGAAAAACTACAAATATTCTACAAATGGCACAAAATGTAGCGGCCCGAATCATTATGCAAAAAGGACTCTCTGACCACATTACGCCCACACTAATTGAGCTTCACTGGCTCCCAATCACGGCCCGCATTCAATACAAAATCATAGTCACGACTTTCAAACTCATCCATGATATAGCGCCCTCACACCTTAACAGCTTAATATCCAATCTACCCAACAACAGAAGTAGACGAACACCGAACCCAAATACCCTCAGCATCCCGAAGTGCTTCACAAAGGTTAATGCATGCACCAGCAACAGAGCTTTCTCATTTATAGCTCCGGCACTCTGGAACCGGTTGCCAAGTGATCTACGTGAAGTCTGCGATCTGAAAGACTTTCGAAAACAACTTAAGACGCACCTCTTCCAATCACATTTCAACTTTCCCACCATCTTGACTCTACCAATTTCCTTCACCCCCGTCAATCTGGCTTCCGTCCTGGGCACTCTGTTGAGACTATTCTTCTCGCTTTTACCAATGCCCTGCATGTAGCACATGACCACGGTGGAATTTCGGTGGCGGTTGCACTCGACCTTTCTGCCGCTTTCGACCTGGTCGATCACTCCCTTCTCTTATCACGTTTACGCGACGCCGGCCTCTGCAGCACTGTTTTCCGATGGTTCCACTCTTTTCTCTCCTCACGCTCCGGTGCTGTTCTTCCTTCAACCCCATTTTGCCCTCCCTCTGACTCCTTTCCCCTATCTTGTGGTGTTCCACAGGGCTCGATGTTAGCTCCTCTTCTCTTTAATCTCTTCCTCACTCCTCTCACGCTACTTATTCAGCAATTTGGCATCTCCGCTTTTTTCTACGCCGATGATATTCTCCTTCTACACCACACATCCCCCGTAAACCCCGACCTCACCCCACTTAACTCCTGTTTGGCCGCCGTCTCCACTTGGATGTCTCAAAATTGCCTGCATCTTAACCCCTCCAAATCAACAGCAATCTGGTTTCCACACGGTCACCCCCTCCCTTCAGTCGCCCCTTCTTTCCCTGGCCTTCCTATCTCTTTGGTCTCCACTTTTCGGTACCTTGGCGTGCTCTTCGATTCAGCCCTTTCATTCTCTGCTCACATCTCCCATGTTTCCAAAACCTCTTTCTTCTACCTTAGACAAATACGTGCCATTCGTCCATTCCTCTCTCCTTCTGCTCTTGCCACCCTCCTGCTCACTCTCGTTATCTCCCGCATTGATTTCGCCAACTCGATCTTTCCCGGTATCTCTAAATTCCAATTATCACGACTCCAGCGCATCCAGAATACTGCAGCCCGCCTCATATCACACTCATCCCCTAGAGACCACATTACCCCTCTCCTTTTCCGCCTTCATTGGCTTCCCGTTTCCTTTCGTATCCGCTTCAAGCTACTTACGCTCACTCACAAGGCTCTCCACACCTCCACACCTCAGTACCTATCCGACCTCATCCACTTTCACACCCCTAGGCACACCCCTCGCTCTTTCCATCTCAACCGTCTTGCACTTCCCTCCCCTTCACTTGCTCATCTCCAGTCCACCCACTCCTCAGCTTTTTTTTTCACAGGTCCAGCTCTATGGAACTCCCTACCTACCCCTCTCCGTCTAGAGCCCCACCACACCACCTTTAAACAAGCCCTCAAGACCTACCTCTTTTCCCTCGCCTTCAACTTACCTCTCCCTTAGCCTTCCCTCTCCCTTGCTGTCTACCCCTCCTCATGTTTCTGTCTCCTTACCCTTCTTTCCTCTCTTTCATGAAAAATTGTAACTTCTTTTTCTGCTTCCAGCTCTCTACCTGCTGTACAACGAATTTATTTTAATTGTAAACCGCTCTGCCTATTACTGAAGGGCGGTCTAGAAAGTTAATAAACATAAACATAAACTTAACTTCATGAAATGCACTAATGCCATGAAATGCACCCAGCCGTATGTAAATATGTATATAAGGATCCTTTGTATAAATTGTAAATAGGTTTAAGTACCCTGTATGTAGCTGCGATATTCAATCAACTGTAAATTCTGTAACCCCATGCTTGCTGTGCACTATCTCCCCTCCCTAATCAAAATGTACATACTCTAATTACTGGCCGGTACAGCCAACTCTCCCATGTATAGCAACCGCTGCTGATCACTGGAAGCAGCGGGATACAAATGTACGTTAAATAAATAAATAAATAAAATCCTAAGCTTCCTAACCAATGATCCAAGAACTTTCTCAAGAGGAACGCTGGCAGGCAAATAGTAAGCAGAAACAGGAGGGATTGCTGAGTCAGGGACAGCAAGTAGCTCCTTTAAATACTACTGCTGCAACTTCTACTACTACTGAACATTTGTATAGAGCTACAAAACATATGCAGTGCTGCACAGACACATGTAAAAGACAGTACCTGCTCATCAAAGCTTATAGGCTAGTCAAGACAGTCAACACAGCTGTAGTCATAGAATACATCTAGGGGGAATGGTAAGGAAACACAAAGGAGATTAGGCAAATCAAGATCCAAAAGTGTCAGTGAAGAGGTGAGCTTTCAGACTGGTTTTGAAAAGGGCCAGAGATGAACCCTGACTGACAGACTCAGGTAGTGTGTTCCAGGCATAAGGAGCAGCAAGGTGAAAGGAGCAGTTTAGAGTTAGCAATAGAAGAGAAGGGCACAGATAGAAGCGATTTGCCAGAAGAGCAGAATTCCCAAGGAGAAGTATAGGGATAGATAAGAGGGTGAAGGGTAGTGAGCAGCTGCAGAGTGAATGCACTTATAGGTTAGCAGGAGAAGTTTGAACTGGATGCGGAAACTGATAGCCAGTGAGGTGATTTTAGAAGAGGGGTAATATGAAGCATGACGAGGGTGGTGGAAGATTAGTCGTGCAGCAGAGAGTTGAGCAGATTGAAGGGGAGAGAAGTGATTTAGAGGGAGACCAGCAAGGAGTAGGTTACAGTAGTCAAGGTAGGCGGTGACTAAAGAGTGGATAAGTGTCTTAGTAGTGTGTTCAGCAAGGAATGGGCCAATTTTGGTGATGTAAGGAAAACAGCAGGCTTTGGCTATCAGTTAGATGTGTGTGGAGAAGGGAAGAGAGGAGTCGGACGACCCTAAAATTGCGAGCTAAGGAAATGGGGAAGAGTAGAGAGTTATCCACAGAGAGACAGAGAGGAGAAAAGGTAGAAGAGGGCTAAGGGGGGAAAAATAAGAAGCTCAGTTTGGCCATGTTGAATTTCAAGCGGCAGTGAGACATCCAAGCAGTAATGTCAGGCAGTCAGAGATCCGGGTCTGAATTGTCGGAGAGATTTCAGGTGTAGAGAGGTAGATCTGGGAGTCACCAGCGTAAAGATGGTACTGAAAGCCATGGGACGAGATGAGTGCACCAAGAAACTGGGTATAGAGAGAGAAAAGGAGTAGACACAAGACAGACCCTTGGGGTACACCAACTTAGAATGGGATAGCAATAGAGGAGGATCCACCAGAACAAACAGTAAAGGAGCGATGGGAAAGAGAAGAGGAGAACCAGGATAGCACAGAGCCCTTAAAACCAAGTGAGGACAAGGTATCAAGGAGAAGGTGGTGGTTCACAGTGTCAAAAGCAGCAGAAAGGTCAAGAAGTATGAGGAATTGAGTAAAGACCCTTGGATTCTTCCAGGAACAGGTCGCTGGAGACTTTGGAAAGAGCTCTTTTGGTAAAATGTAAAGGACAAAAACTAGATTGTAGAGGATCCAGAAGGACTTGAGAGGAGAGAGAGCTGAAGTAACAGTGGTGAACCACACATTCAAGTAGTTTAAAAATGAAGGGAAGGAGGGGGTCCGGTGACATCACTAACCAAGATGGCAGCTGCAAAGTGAAGCTCCCGAGGTCGGGAAGATAAAATTCCCAAAAAATTGCTTGAATGCCTGAAAAAAGCTTTAAAAAGTGTCAGCGACACCCTGTGGAGTGACTCAGTGGGAGATGGCATAGAAAAAAATGAGCCCTGGCCTGAAAACCTTCGGGTTTAAGGTGACTCCAGGTGCAATGGGGACCAGAGTAAAAATGGCAGTGAATGGTGTGGCGGGGGACGAGAGAGATTCCTCGACAGGAGCCCGATTGCCGGGGGAGGGTGAGTTAAGCTCGCTTAAAGAGGAGTTGAAAGAGTGGTTTGGGACTATCCGTCAAGACCTGGCCAATTTTAAGGCAAAAGCTAAAATGTGGATCAGAGAGTTGAGTGATGATATCCACAAGCTTGGGCAATGAGTAGAGTCCATGGAGCAGAAAATATAGAGGAGCACGAGGGGCTGCTATATACTGTGAAAGAGAGCAGCGAGCTGGCGAACGTTGAGCTGGGGGAACTATGGACAAAGCTGGAGGATTTGGAAAACAGGACGTGACAACATACGCCTGAGAGGCATCCCAGAGAGAGAGGGAACTCCCAACTATAAAGCGCAGGTTGAACAGCTATGTAAGGCCATTTTAAGACAAGCTGAAGCACCAATGGACAATCTGTTTTGATATAGACAGAGCACACAGAGCGTTGGGCCTTAGGTAAGAAGGCTTGCCAAGAGACATTGTAGCATGTTTCCACAATTTCAGTACAAAGGAGGCGGTCATGCAAGCTGCGCGGAAAGTGGGCAAAGTGCTCTGGGAGGATCAACCAGTGGAACTGTATGCTGACATCTCAATAATCACCATAAGAAGGAGGAGAACTTTTAAGGATATCATATCAAGGCTAAGAGAGGAACGGATCTGCTACAAGTGGCTTTTCCCCTTTGGACTGCAGTTCAATATTATGGGAAAAAACACCATTGCGCGTACCATAGAGGAGGCCATTAAAGGAATGGAGGTTGCAGGGTGGTTGGAGCTACCGGAAGTCCCCATGGGGAAAGAAGCTGAACAGAAGAGGCTGGGTCATGTGTGCACAGAGTGGTAGCGAGCGACGCAGGGGAGCCGACGCCTGAGATGCCAGAAACCCAGAAATGTCAAGCATCCGGGTGAAACATGATTAAGGACATTGAAACTTTGTAAAAAGCGGGTGCTTGCTTGGGGGAAACATTATGCGGAAATGTCAGGCTATTTGTGTAAAGGGAAGAAGAATATGGAATAATGGGGGAGGAAGGTGTAAAGTTGATCTTGGTAATGACCCGCACCTCATAGGATTGAAGAGGGGTGGATCCTTCTGGAAAAGAAGGGATGGTTGTGGTGGGGGTTGGAGGGAGGAGGAGTGGAGTTGAGAGATGAGGGGGCGAGGGAGGAGGTGAGGGGGGTCCTTGCAGGCTAGAGATAGTAATCTTCCTTGAGAAGTATAGCAGGTAATACAAGACATGATTTTAGAGTGGTATCCTTGAATGTAAGGGGTCTCAACTTGGACAGGAAGCGGCAGTTGCGCTATAAAGAAGCGCTTAGGTTAAGTGGTGGTATAATTTTAATACAAGAAACGCACCTATCGAGTGGGGAAGAGAGGAGAAATGGTAAATAAAATATTTCCAAACCAATGCTTTGCATCTAATCGCCAAGAAAAGAAGAAAGGAGGAGTAAGCATATTTATAAGTACGAGAATTCAGTATCAATATTTGGAGGTTAAAAAAGATAAGGGAGGCAGATATTTGTTACTAAAAAATCAAGATTTTGGAGCAGGTTTATACAATAGTGAATTTGTATGGACCCAATGTGACTTTTATGAAAGATTGAAAGCCACTATAATTACTTTAGCGAAGGTCACCTAATAGTGGGTAGTGTTTCCAACTTAACAGTTAATCCCGAACTAGATTCATCAAGGGGACAAGTGGGGGGGTACAATGAGGCAGAGGGAAAAAAATTAAAAGCCTTTATGAGGTAGTTGGGCTTAATTGATGCCTGGCGGGATATGCATGGGCAAGAGGAGGATTACACATTTTATTCATCAGTGCACAGGTCCTACAGTAGAATTGATATGCTTGTGGTCCATAAGGGGCTAATGACCTGGGTAGTGGGGAGTACTATTGGTGAAAGCTCTTGGTCGGACTATGCCCCAGTGTGGGGGGACTTTAGAGATCCTGCAACTAGTAGGGGGAGGGGGTCAATGGAGGTTGAATGAGGCAGTGTTAGAAGTACCAGGAGCTGTCCAACAGATTTCTGACACCATTTTGGAGTATTTGCAGTATAATGATAATGGGCAATGCTCGATGGGGGTAGTTTGGGATTGAAAGCAGTGGTTCGAGGAAAGTTTATAGCACTAGGAACCCAGGTTAAGAAAGAAAAAGAAGCTAAAAAAGAGGAACTAAGAGAGAGTTTGAAAATGTGGGAGAAAAGACGAAAACAGGGCCAATTAAATAGAGGACATTAAAAAAATTAGTGAGCATTAAACAGTTGAATGAAATGGGACTAGGGGAGATAAAGTTTGCACAAGAGAAGCTTTGACAAATGCATTTTGAATATGGGAATAAACCTAGTAGATTATTAGCATATCAACTTTAAAATAATGCAAGTGCGGAATTGTATTCATAAAATAAGAGATAGACATGGCAAAGAACTGAGGCAAAGGGAAGAGATTAAGGCTAGGTTTGTGGCGTTCTATAGGGAACTATATACGCCCGAACAGATGGTAACCCAAGAGTCAATACAAAAATATTTAGAGGGAATTCAATTACCTAAAATTGGGGAAAAGGAGAGTTTAATTATGTCTAGGCCTATCATGGTCCAGGAAGTACTGGGGGTCATCAAGGAGCTACCAATGCATAAGGCCCCGGGAAGGGATGGGTGTCCTAATAAATTCTATAAGATTTTTGTCCCGATACTGGCCGAATCCTTATCTCGCTTATATAATCTAGTGAAGAGCCTTTACCCCTGACGATGAGAATGGCGGGAATAACCATAATACCTAAAGAGGATAAAGATCCCACTTAATGTGGGTCTTACCGGCCGATATCCTTATTGGGATCCGATTTAAAAAAAAAATGTTTCTAGAGTACTGCCCAATAGATTGCTTACACACATGCCCCAGCTAATACACATGGATCAGTCTGGGTTTATACCTGGAAGACAGGCATCAGATAATTTAAGGAGAGTCCTAAATGGAAAGGCAAAGGTAGGAAAGAGGAACTGTTGCTGCTGGCGATAGATGCAGAGAAGGCTTTTGACAGGGTGTCCTAGCCTTTTCTGATCCAGACTTTAGCAAAAGTAGGTATTGCAAGCAAGTTTTCAGAGTGGGTGGGTGCTCTATACAAGAATCCCCAAGCGGCTCTATGTATCAATGGAGAATATACGGAGGCCTTCGGGCTTCTGAGAGGGACCAGGCAGGGATGCCCTGTCTCCATTACTGTTTGTATTAACAATGGAACCATTAGCTCAAAGAGTAAGAGAAGCAGAGGAGATCCAAGGGTTGAAATGGGAAGGGGGGGGGGGAGAGTAAGGTGTCTTTGTTTGCTGATGACTTGTTGTTTATAATCACATCCCCAGAGCAAACGCTGAGCGCCCTGAGAGAGCTGGAAAGCTTTGGGAAAGTATCTGGCTTTAAGATGAATGCATCCAAATCGGAGATTCTAAATATTTCAATTCTAGATAAAACAAGCGAATGGTTGAGGAATCTATTCCCCTTTAAATGGGCCAAGAGAAGTATCCATTATCTGGGTGTCCAGGGTAACGCCAGTGATCTCGGATCTTTTTGGAGCAAATTGTACACGTCTGGAGGGGAAGATTAGGAGAGAACTTGAGGGATGGGGAGGGTTGCAATTGACCTGGTCGGGGAGAATAGCTGTGGTGAAAATGATGATCTTTCCTAGGTTGCTGTTTTTATTAACATGTTGCTGGGGGCTGTGCCAGGGGGATTCCAGAGAAAGATGCGAAGAATCTTGTGAACATTTATTTGGGGAGAAAAGAGAGCGAGAGTTCCTAAACATATTTTGACAAGGAACAAAGTAAAAGGGGGGATGGTGGTCCCTGATTTAGAAAAATATTATAGTGCTGCCAAGCTGAGGCCAGTTTTTGAGTGGGGGATACATGACACTCAAGATTGGGTCCAAATGGAGAGAGTGGCTTTAGGGGTGCCCTCACTGAAAGAGGCCCTGTGGGTCCCTTGGGGGCACAGTTTGGTACCAAGTTGCTCTAACCCATTTGTGCAAGTCACATTACAAATATGGTTTCAATGGCGAATTAAATGGTTGGATGATGGATGTGTGACTAAAGGTGTTCCTATTAGACATCATATTGATTCCCCCCCCCCCCCCCCTGGGAATGACGGGAGGGTTCGCTGAATGATGGGCTAGTAGTAGTCTGTGTTATGTTGGTCGGTTCCTAGAAGGGGAGAAGGTTAGATCTTTTGAAAACATCAAGGAAGAATTCTCATTGAGACGTTCAGATTATTACTATTACGTTCAGGTGGTTAATTATATCCAAAAGAGAATCATCCCAGGATTAAGGGAGGAAATAGCCCCAATCGAAAAGCTGTTTCTGAGAGATAAAATAAAGGAAATCATCACCCAATTATATGGCAATCTCCAGGAACAAGCAGGAATGTAGTCTTCACATATGGGTATCGTTGGTACCGACGGAGCCTGCGCGGGAATGCTCCCCAGCGTCCAATTAGAAAGCTTTTGGGAGCATCCCACAGCACCTGCATGCTGCCTTCCCGCCTTTCCCAACTGCCTCTCTCCAGTTCTTTGTTTTCCGCGGAGCCAGCAGGCCGTTCCTGTCACCGCAGAAAATTTTCCTTTTTTGTCCTCCTTTTTTGTGGTCGCGTCTGCCTTCCTTGACGCTTTTACCGGTACCGCCGGTTCTTTCTTTTCTTTCTTTAAAAAAAAACATAATAAGATTTAGTATTTTTTCCACGTGCACGTGCCATTTTGGGCCTTAGGCCCAAAATTCCTCCACAATGGAAAAACAGGCTTCAGGTTTCAAAAAGTCCACCAAGTGTGGCGGTACCATCTCCGTCACCGACACCCATGAGTGGTGCCTTAAATGTTTAGGTCCTGACCACTCCATCACGGAATGTATGGCCTGTGCCATGATGTCCAAAAGAGGTCGGTAGAACCGAGCTGCTAAGCTGAGTACCCTGTTTCCCTCCTATGCAGCCTCGGTTGCATCAACGTCTTCCAGGGCTTCCTCTTCCTCCCGTGGATCTCAGGTAACTAAACATAAGTCTAGCCGGTCCTCAAAGGGTAGATCTCCTTCTAAGCATCGAGATGCCTCTGGCGTTGCCCTTGAGGATTCTGCACCGGCAAAATTGCCCCGGCGGGAGGCTTCGGCTTCCAAAGCATTATCAGGGCTCCAGGACATTCTCAAGGCCTCAACCTTGGCAGAACTACTGGTGCCATGCTCTGGGGTACCGGCTGTTTTCTCCGGTACCGACATCCAGGCATTGGCTCTGTCGATAGACCAGAGGTTCCTGGCTATTGAACGCAGTCTGGCAGCTCTCCTTGTGGCATTGGCACCCTCGGAACCGCATCAGACAGTTCAACCAGCACCGACCACCGGTATCGGTACCGGTACCATCGGCATCGACATCAGTGTCTGCATAGTCGGCACTCAGTCATGCGATGCCCTCCGATACTGACACACCGGTACTGATTCCCCCCGGTACCGACTTCGGTCGGTATGGGTATCGGGCTCTTCAAGAGCACCTGGACAGAAGGTACTTTGAGTCCTCAGAAGAATCTGAGGATTCTGACAGTTCTGTCGATGCGGGAATACTTCTCCCAGAGGAGCCTTCCTCCCCTAAGTGAAGGATGTCTCCCCCAGAGGATATTTCCTTTCAGGACTTCATCAGGGAGGTGGCTCAAGGTCTGTCCATTACTGTGGCTCCTGAATCAGAGCCCAGAGCAAAGGAGTTGGAAATTTTACAATATCCCAAAGCTCCTAAGGAGGCAGCTACTTTGCCCATCCATGAGATCTTGCATGATCTCATGCTAAGAATGTGAGAAACGCCTCTTACCACTTCTCCTCACTCACGTAGACTGGATACTATGTATCGAGTCCCTCCTTGTCCTGGTTTCCAGAAGACTCAGCTTCCTCACCACTCTATTGTAGTGGAATCAGCTATGAGAAGGATGAGGAGCGCAAAGAGGCATGCCTCTAATCCTCCAGGATGTGAGTGCACAACTTTGGATGCCTTTGGACGTCATACCTTCCAGGCTTCCATGCTTTCTGCCAGGATCAGTTCCTATATTTTATATATGGGAATGTTCCTGAAAGAAGTCACAGGAGATGTAGAGGATTTAAGCACTCGTCTTCCTGAGGATAGAAGGCAGGATTTTCTCACACTGGTCAAACATGCCCAGGATGTCTCTAAATTTGTCAACCGTGCAGTTTATGACTGTTTTGAGTGCATAAGCAGAGCCTCTGCCATTGCCATAGGTGCACGTAGAATTGCCTGGCTCCAGGCATCTGATCTGGAGCTCTGGGTACAAGACAAACTGGGCAATATTCCTTGTACTGGTGAGAACCTGTTTGGCAGGGATTGGCAAGAAAAAGCCAATGAGTTGGATGCTGACAACTCTACCTTGGATAGATTATCCAAGGCCACAGCTGATCCTGCAAGAAAGAAATCTTTCAAAAAAACATTCTTTTCCAAAAAGAAAAGGTTTTATCCTGCTTATTCCCAGCAGGGATGCTCTGCAGGTCAACCTGGCCGGAAAAGTCAGCAACCACCCAAACAAAGGAAAGCAAAGACTGCTAAGCCTCAATCGTCTCAGTAGGCTCAGCCTCCGCAAGGCCTTCGACTTTCATCTAGAGAACTTAGCCTTCCGGGCTCTCAATGGACCAGAACCTTCCACCATTCCAGGAAGGTTGTGTCACTTTGCCCCCAGATGGGGGCAGATAACAGCAGAGCATTGGACATTCTCCATCATAAAGGAGGGGTACAAACTCCATTTTATGAACATGCCCCCTCCCACAATGGTAAGACAGTTCAATTCTCAGACCTCTCTCATCAACCTATTAGATCAAGAGGTCACTATGCTTCTTGCCCAAGGGGCAATAGAAGTACCCATTTCTCAACAGGGTACAGGGTTTTACTCCCCCTATTTCCTTATCCCAAAGAAAACAGGGGGACACAGACCAATTTTAGACCTCAGAGAATTGAACAAATTCCTGTTCAAGGAGAAATTCAAGATGATTTCTCTGGGAACTCTGCTGTCATACCTTCAGAGTCAGGATTGGCTTTGTTCTCTAGATCTCAAAGATGCGTACAGTCATGTTCTCATCCATCCAACCCACCCACAGAAAGTTCCTTCGGTTCCTTTTTCAAGGAAAGCACTACCAATACAGGGTGCTTCCTTTTGGCCTGGCCTCAGCACCAAGAGTGTTCACAAAATGCATGGCTGTGGTAGCAGCATTTCTCCGCACTCTAGGCATATTCGTCTTCCGTCTAGGCATATTCGTCCTAGACGACTGGCTCATTCGAGCCCCATCAGAGTCAGAGGCCAGGACTTCCCTATCTTGCACAATGCGTATCCTTCAGTATTTGGTCATAAACATCCCAAAATCCAGTCTAACTCCCACTCAGTCTCTAGAGTTCATAGGAGCTTTGCTGGATACCAAAAAAGCAAGGGCCTATCTTCCTCAGTCCCGTTGCCTTCGCATAGTGCAGTTAGCATCTCAAGCCAGTGCTAAGACCTCATCTCACTGCTCGAGAGATGTTACAGCTACTAGGCCACATGGCATCTACAGTGCATGTGGTTCCTTATGCTCGCCTCCATATGAGAGCAGCTCAGTGGACTCTATCCACTCAGTGGACTCAGGCATCAGGGTGCCTGTCAGACAAAATAGCAAACACAAGTCGCCTTATTTTGTCTCTCCAATGGTGGCAGTCCTCTCAGAACCTGTTGCTGGGGTCCCCATTTCAACAACCTTTACCCCAAGCAACTCTCACAACAGATGCTTCACCAATGGGTTGGGGAGCTCATCTGCAAGACCTCTCCACCCAAGGCACCTAGAATCCATAGGAGACTCATCTACATATCAATCTTCCTTGCTCTTCGAGTGTTCCACACCCTGCTCAGCTACAAGACAGTCCTCATTCATACGGACAAGCAGGTAGCCATGTTCTATGTGAACAAACAGGGGGGAACAGGCTCTCTGTCGCTTTGCAACGAAGCTTTGCGATTATGGGCCCTCGCCAGAGAGTATCAGATTCATCCCTTGGCAGTGTATCTTCCAGGCATACAAAACTCTTGGGCAGACAGACTGTTGAGTTCTGCTTCCACACGAATGGTCTCTACATGCCGACCAGGTGGCCAAGATTTTTCAAATTTGGGGAACCCCGGGCATAGTCCGTTGAATGCCAAACTTCCCCGGTTCTGTTCCAGAATTCCAGCTCAGGGCTCTCAGGCCAGGGATGCTTTCCTCCTTCACTGGGGGCAAGACTTCCTTTATGCCTTTCCACCCATTCCCCTAATTCCCAAAACCCTGTTCAAGCTTCAGAGAGACAGAGGGCGTATGATTCTCATAGCTCCACATTGGCCATGGCAAGTGTGGTACCCTCTGCTTCTACATCTCTCTCAAGCTCCCTCCCTGCAGTTAGGATCTGCTCCAGATCTCCTATCACAGGAGGACGGAATGTTATGGCATCCCAATCCCCAGTCTCTGCATCTCAGAGCTTGGTTGCTGAAGGCCTAGATCTTCATGATCTTAACCTCTCTCAGCAAGTAAGGGGTGTCCTTTATGCTTCCAGAAGCCTTCCACAAGACACTCTTATGCTTTTAAGTGGAAGAGGTTTACCATATGGTGCTCGCAGAAGGGTCTTAACCTCCTTGCGATACCTCTGGAATCATTGCTGGAGTATCTCCTTCATTTATCCAATGCAGGACTTAAGACTAACTCAGTAAAAGTCCATTTGAGTGCTATTGCAGCTTCCTTCAAGCCTCTGAATGGACAACCTATTTCCTCTCATCCTCTTATAACTAGATTTATGAGAGGCCTTCTGTTAACTAAGCCCCCCATTAGGCCACCACCTGTGGCATGGGACTTAAACTTGGTTCTTGGTCAGCTTATGAAGCCACCTTTTGAACCTTTAGCTACTACTACCTTGAAATTCCTTTCTTGGAAGGTTATCTTTCTCATTGCAATCACATCAGCACGTTGCATCAGTGAGTTGCAGGTGCTGGTGGCTGATCCACTTTATACAAGTTTCCATCATGACAAGGTAGTCCTTAGGACTCATCCACACTTTATGCCAAAGGTGGTCTCGCCTTTTCATCTAAATCAAGCGGTCTACTGTTTTCTTTCCAAGGCCTCATGCATCAAATGCAGAGAGGAATCTTCATACTTTAGACTGTAAAAGAGCTTTAGCTTTTTACTTACAAAGAACACAGCAACATAGAAAGTCCTCTCAACTCTTTGTTGCTTTTGATCCTTCTCATTTGGGACTTCCAGTCTTCAAGAGAACACTGTCTAGCTGGATTGCTCAGTGTATTTCCTTTGCCTCTCAGAGTAAGAATCTTCCTCTGGAGGGACATGTTACAGCTCACAATGTGAGAGCCATGGCAGCTTCAATGGCTCATCTACATTCTGTGTCTATCGACGACATCTGTCGAGCAGCCACCTGGGCCTCGGTTCATACCTTCACAGCCCATTACTGCTTGGACAAGGACTCCCGCCGGGATGCCTTGTTTGGTCAGGCTGTTCTCCAACACCTGTTCCATACCTAATCAACTCCTACCCACCATCCCTGGTTGGATGCCAGAGATCCATGGGGGGAAGTGGAGCCCTTTCTTAGGGACACACAACTTATGGGGTCTCTCCCTGGCATCTAAAGCTAGGGAGTCCCCATAAGTGATGACTACATTCCTGCTTGTTCCTGGAGATAGCATAGTTACTCACCTGTAACAGGTGATTTCCGGGAACAGCAGGAATTTAGTCTTCACAACCCACCCACCTCCCCTAGGAGTTGTATCTCTCTATCTCTTTCTCTTTCCCTCTCTCTCTCTCTTTGACTCAGCTTTAAAGCTCAACTGGAGAGAGGCAGTTGGGAAAGGCGGGAAGGATGCACGCAGGTGCTGTGGGATGCTCCCAAAAGCTTTCTAATTGGACGCTGGGGAGCGTTCCTGCGCAGGCTCCGTAGGTACCGATGATACCCATATGTGAAGACTAAATTCCTGCTGTTCCCGGAGATCACCTGTTACAGGTGAGTAACTATGCTTTATGGACACGCCTAAGAGTGATAAAGAATCATATAAAAAAATGGGAAACTGACCTGGGTCTGGTATTGTCAGAGCAGGCCTGGACTGGCATTTTTGCCCAGAGGTATAAAGGTCTACTGGCCAGTAATTTAATAGAACATAACTATAAGATCATGTATCAGTGGTATGTGACACCAGATATAATTCAAAAAATGTATGGTAAGACCAGTAGGCTATGTTGGCGGGAGTGTGGAGCCCGAGGAACTTTCCTCTATACAGGTAGTCATCGACTTACGACCGCGTTTGGTTACGACAGACCGGTCGTAAGTCGATTTGGTCATAAGTCGGCCCTTAACTCTTAAGGTAGCTGTGCCTTTTAAAAAAAAAAAAAAAAGGATCAGAGGCGATCGAGGAGCCGGGACCGGTAGCGCACACGCCGATCAGGATTCCGCCGGCTGTGCCGGCACTCTGAGGGTGTATGGGCTGAGCCAGATTGCCTTAGCGCTGCGAGCACCTTTCATTTAGTGAGCCGGGGCAGCAGGGCTTGACGCGGTGGCAATCCCGCGGGAGTGACGGACGGCATTGCGGCTGCAGATGCTGCTTTCTGCCCTCGGTGAGCAGTGATTCTGTTCATTTCAGAACGTTTCGCCTCAGCTATTTTTCCTCCGCGCTCAGAACTGGCATGGGCTGGCGTTTTTGCTCTCGCGGGCTGCCAGTCGTGGCCAGAAAACCGGTCTTAAAGTCGATCAGTCGTAAGTCGCATAGGTCGTAAGTCGACGACTACCTGTATATGGTGGCTTTGCCCAATAATGCAAGAGTTTTGGAATGGAGTGTTCCAGGCTCTGGATACAATGTTGGGGGAGGAAATTGGGGTGGGCCCTGGAGTGGCGTTACTGGGGATGCACGGAAGAGGGGTGAAAAAAGAAGGAAGCTTTATTAACTTGGGATGTCTGGCGGCCCGTTTGGAAATTGCTAAAAGATGGAGGTAAATAGACCCGTCACTGATGGGAGAATGGGAAAGAGGGGTCAACCATATATATTTGATGAGCAAGCTGACAGCCTTGAAACAAGAGAAAATGATGCAGTTTGCGAGGGTATGGTCTAAATATTTTACCTGGCTGATGAAGGTTTAAATGCGGAACGCTAGGAAGGAAGAGAGCTGATTTACTGTAACCATGTGTAAATAAGCATGTAAGGGGGGGACGTGGGGGGAGGGGTGAGGGGGTCATCAGTTAACAGACTAAAAGGGGAAAAATAATGTTAAAGGGTAAAAAAAGGGATAACAGCAGAGAAACAGTTGAGTAGTTAATTGTCAAAGGGGGAGAAGAATAATGTATTGGAAATTGTTTTGAATGTATATACCACTGTGGTGTATTTTCCTGTGACAAATTTAAGGGGGAAAAAAAAAAAAGGGAAGGAAGCAGATGGGTCGATAGTTAGGACAGCTGGGTTTAATGAGGGTTTCTTGAGGAGAGGAGTGACCACAGCATGCTTGAAGACTGCAGGGAAAGTTGCAGTGGAGAGCGATAGATTGAGAATATGAGAAATGGAAGTGGAGATGGAGCTAAGGAGACAGGTGGGAATAGGATCAGAAGAGCAGGCACTGAGTTTGGATGAAGAAAGAAAGCGAGTGGTTTCCTCCTCAAAGGTTAGCAGAGGTAGGGGGGAAATTGGGAGTGAAGAGGGGAGGGTGGGGGGAGTGTGATCTTGTGGATTTTGTCATGCAAGTAGTCAGACAGGGTGTGGGCAGAAAGGGAGGGAGGAGTCTGAGACGGTCACACTTTGAGGAGAGAGTTGAGAGTTATAAAGAGATGGCGAGAGTCAGAGGCAAGAGAATTCAGATGGACCTAAAAGTCTTGTTTGGTGGTTGCTATGGTTGACTGGAAAGAGACAAGCATGAATTTGAAATGTAGCAAGTCCTCAAGGGTGTGGGATTTAAGCCAAGCATGCTTAGCTGAGCGGGGACAGGAATATAGCGGGTAGTGGAAGAAAGCGAGGATTGAGGTACAATACGCCTCACAGGTCGTGGCATGAGTAGAGCAAGAGCATCCAGAGTAGAAGAGAGTGCAGTGTTAAAAGAAGCTACTGCCTCGTTAACAGATTCAGATGACATAGTGGAGGAGAGAGGTGAAGAGACAGTGGAGGAGAGAGCCAACGGGTCAGTAGCATGAAGATTTCTAGAGGATGGAGGAGACAGGGCAAGATTGAGTTGGTGGGTGGTGAAAAGTGAAGCTTAGCAGGTGATGATCCGAGAAGGGAAGAAGTGAGATACAGAGGTTTGAGGGTAAGCAATTGGAGAAGAATACAAGGTCGAGACAGTGGCCACGCTGGTGAGTAGGGGCACTAGAGCAAAGCTGAAGGTTTAAAGATGAGGTAAGGGAGAGGAGCTTTAAAGCATAACGGTCAGAAGGGTTACTAACATGAATGTAAAAAATCACTGAGAATAAGGGAGGGGGAAGATGAATTCAGGAAGAAGGAAAGCCAGAGTCAGTCATAGAGAGGTTGAGGTGGACTTGCCAGGGGGTTAATAAATATCAGCTAACTGGAGAGGTAGTGGAGTAGCAAATCACTTGGACCGGATGGTGTTCATCCAAGGGTGTTGAAAGAATTGAAATATGAGATTGCAGACCTACTATTAGTAATCTGTGAACTATCATTAAAATCATCTGTAATAACTGAAGGAGGATGGCCAATGTTACGCCAATTTTTAAAAAGGGTTCCAGGGGTAATCCGGGAAACTACAGACCAATGAGCCTGACGTCAGGAAAATATGGCGGAAACCATCATAAAGAACAAAATTACTGAACATGTAGATAGTAATGGCTTAATGGGAGACAGCCAACATGGCTTTAGCCAAGAAAGGTCTTGTCTTACTAATTTATGTTTTTTTTGAAGGTGTGAATAAACAGGTAGACAAAGGTGAATTGGTTGATATAGTGTATCTGGATTTTCAGAAAGCCTTTGACAAGGTCCCTCATGAGAGACTTTTGGCAAAATTAGAAAGTCATGGGTTAGGAGGCGGTGTATTATTGTGGATCAGGAACTGGTTAAAAGATAGAAAGCAGAAGGTAGGGCTAAATGGCCAATTTTCCCAAAGGAGAAAGGTGAATAGTGGTGTACCCCAGGGATCTGTGCTGGGTCTGCTGCTTTTTAATATATTCATAAATGATCTGGAAATGGGAATAACGAGTAAAGTTATCAAATCTGCAGATGAGACAAAACTATTCAAAGTTGTTAAAACCCATGAGGATTGTGGAAAATTGCAAGAGGATCTTGATAAATTGGAAGACTGGGCATACAAATGGAAAATGAAATTTAATGTGGACAAGTGCAAAGTTATGCACCTAGGAAAAGTTTAGGCGTCGTCATGGCTAACATGTTAAAACCCTCTGCCCAGTGTGCAGCGGGGGCCAAGAGAGCAAATAGAATGCTAGGTATCATAAGGAAAGGAATGGAAAATAAAATAAAGGATATTATAATGCCTCTGTATCGTTTCATGGTGCGACCGCACCTTGAATATTGTGTGCAATTCAGGTCGCCGTTTCTTAAAAATGATGTAGCGTTACTAGAAAAGGTACAGAGAAGAGCCACCAAAATGGTAAAGGGGTTGGAAGGATCTCCAGGAACAAGCAGGAATAAGTCCTCACATATGGGTACGTCGGAACTGACGGAGCCCACGCGGGAAAGCTCCCCAGCTTCCCAGAAAGGAAGCTTTTGGGGCCTCCCACTGCACATGCGCGCTGCCTTCCCGCCTTCCTGACCAGCTCTCCTCAGTTTCTCTTTTTCCGCGGAGCCAGCAGGTCGTGTTCCTGTCACCGCTGAAGAAATTCTTGTTTTAGTTTGTTTCTTTAGACCGCGTACCTGCCTTCCCCATACCGAAACCGGTACCGCCGGTCTCTCTTTTCTTTTCTTTCAAAAAAAAAACGAAACTTTTATTTTAGCACAACTTGATGACTTTGGTTAGGCCTCAGGCCTACACAAATTCTCCTCATGGAGAAACCAGCCCCTGGTTTCAAAAAGTGTACCAAGTGTAGTGCTATTATTTCTGTTACAGACACCCATGACTGGTGTCTTAAATGTTTGGGGCCTGACCACTCCATTCCGGACTGCCTGTCCTGCTCCCAGATGTCTAAACGTGGTTTGCAGAACCGGGCCAACAAATTCCATGTACTGTTTGCTTCAGATAATCCAGCATCACAGTCATCCAGGTCTTCCTCTCCGGATGGATCTCAGGTAACCAAACCTTCTTCGGGCAGGTCCTCAAAAGGCAAATCTCCTTCAAAGTATCGAGAGGCCCTCAATCTTGACTCGGAGGACCCTGCCCCAGCCAAACAACCCCGGCGGGAAGCTCTGGCTTCCAAAGCTCCATCTATGGGGTTACAGGTTGACATCGATGGCACGGCCTCGACCGATCACCTGTTAGACTGCTCTGGGGTACCGGCCCATGCCAGTACCGACATCCAGGCAGCAGTGGCGTCTATGGACAATACTGTTCAGACCATGCAGCAGGCCATTTTGGCTTTTATTAAAGCTGCGACGCCCTCGGTACCGCATCCAGCGGTTCCGGGTCCGGTTCCGGTACCGTCCTCCATACCGGAACCGAGACCATCGTCTTCCAAACGCAGATCGGTTCCGCATGCCGGATCCGGGTTTTCGCCCGATACCGATCCCATACCCGGTACACTTGATGTCGATACCGAGCGGTGTGCGTTGGAAGCAAATAGAGGATACTCTGATTCTTCTGAGGATTTTGACTCCTCTGATGACTCTGATGAGCTGTCTCTTGTTCTTCCTGAAGAGCCTTCTTCCCCAAAGAGGAGAATGTCTCCACCAGAGGATTTGTCCTTTCAAGACTTCATTATAGAAGTAGCTAAAGGACTTTCTATTACTACATCCTCTGAAAAAGAACCTAGATCAAAGAAATTGGATATTTTAGGATACCCTAAGGTTCCTAAAGAGGCAGTCACCCTGCCTATCCATGAAATCCTTCAAGAACACTTGATGGACTTATGGGAGGCTCCTTTAACGTTGTCTCCTCATTCCCGTAGGTTGGACACCATGTACCGGGTCCCTCCTTCTCCTGGTTTTCAAAAAACTCAGCTGCCTCACCATTCCATTGTGGTGAAGTCTGCGCTGAAAAAGATTAAGAGTACCAAAAGGCACTCTTCTACCCCTCCAGGGTGAGAATGTAAGACCCTAGACTCTCTTTTGGTAGGAAAATCTTCCAGGCTAGTATGCTTATAGCCAGGATTAATTCATACAGTCTGTATATGGGCATGTTTCTAAGGGAACTTGCCCTAAAGGTACGGCATTTTGCCTTCTTTATCCCTGAGGATAGAAAGGAGGAGTTCATTTCTCTGGTGAAACAGCTTCTAGATGTTTCTAAGTTCTCCAACAGAGCAGCCTTTGATTCCTTTGAGGGTGCCGGTAGAGCTTCGGGCATTGCTATTGCAGCCCGACGACTTGCTTGGCTCCAGGCCTCTGACCTAGAACCCTGGGTCCTGGATGGCTTACGGAATCTGCCCTGTACAGGTGAGAACTTATTTGGTAAAGACTGGCAAATTAAAGCCACTCAAATGGACGCAGAAAATGCTACCTTAGATAGACTTTCTAAGTCTACCTCTACTCCTGCCAAGAAAAAGTCTTTCAAGAGGCCTTACTACAAGAAGGCCAGATTTTCCACAAATACTGGCCAACAATCTTCTCAGCCTCGCTTTGCTGCTAAGCGTCAGCAACCTTAAACAGGCAAGGTCAAAGCCTGCAGCATCTGCCACTCCTCAGCAGGCTCAACCCCCTCAGGGGTTTTGACTTGCCCCTAGAGAACTTAACCTTTCTGGCTCTAGAACAACCAGAGCCCCTCACCATTCCCGGAAGGTTAGCTCACTTTGCTCCCAGATGGGAGCAAATTACATCAGAGCACTGGACCCTCTCTATCATCAGAGAGGGCTACAAACTTCATTTTTCCAACCTTCCTCCACATACCATGGTGAGGCACTTCAATTCTCCCCCATCTCTCCTGGCCCTGTTGGGTCAGGAAGTCTCTTCCCTCCTTGCCCAAAGGGCAATAGAAGAGGTTCCTCTTCAACAAGGGACAGGTTTCTACTCCCCTTATTTTCTCATACCAAAGAAGACAGGGGGATTCAGACCTATCCTAGATCTGAGAAAATTGAACAAATTTCTATACAAGGAGAAATTCAAAATGCTTTCTCTGGGCATTCTCCTTCCATACCTTCAGAGTCAGGATTGGCTTTGTTCTCTAGATCTCAAGGATGCGTACACACATATACTCATCCACCCATCCCACAGAAAATATCTACGATTTCTGTTCCAGGGAAAACATTTCCAGTACAGAGTACTTCCCTTCGGTCTAGCCTCTGCTCCAAGAGTGTTCACCAAATGCATGGCAGTTATAGCCGCATTTCTAAGAGGTCTGGGAATTTTTGTATTCCCATATCTGGACGACTGGCTCATCAGAGCTCCATCTCAGTCAGAGGCCCAGATTTCCCTGGACCGCACGAGGCACATTCTGCAGTATCTGGGACTGGTGGTAAACCTTCCCAAATCTCAACTCATCCCTACTCAGTCTCTGGAATTCATAGGGGCCCAGTTGGACACCACCACTGCAAGGGCCTACCTTCCTCAGGTCCGGGTCCAACGTCTGGTGTGCTTGGCCTCCCAAGCTCAGTCCAGCACTCACTTGACAGCCAGGGAAATGCTGCGACTTCTGGGCCACATGGCCTCCACGGTACACGTGGTGCCCTACGCTCGTCTTCATATGAGAGCAGCTCAATGGACCTTGGCCACCCAGTGGACTCAAGCATCAGGAGCGCTCTCCGACCAAATACTCACCTCAAAACGTCTGTTTTGGTCCCTCCAATGGTGGATATCCACCAAGAATCTGTCGTTGGGGGCCCCCTTCCAACCTTTGTTGCCCCAAGCAACCCTCACAACAGATGCCTCCCAAACAGGGTGGAGAGCCCATCTTCAACACCTCTCCACTCAGGGTACTTGGTCTCCACAGGAGACCACTCTTCACATCAACCTCCTGGAACTGCGAGCAATCTTCCTTGCCCTCAAAGTCTTCCATACCCTCCTTGTCAACCTGACCGTCCTAGTTCATACAGACAATCAGGTGGCCATGTTCTACGTAAACAAACAAGGAGGGACAGGCTCTCTGTCGCTTTGCAACGTAGCTCTCAGATTATGGGCTTTCGCCAGAGAGCATCAAATTCATCTTCTGGCAGTGTATCTTCCAGGGGTTCAAAACTCTCAGGCAGACAGACTCAGTCGAGTTCTGCTTCCACACGAATGGTCCCTACATCTGGACCAGATACGCAAAATCTTTCAGGAATGGTGAACCCCGGACATAGACCTCTTTGCAAGTCCGTGGAATGCCAAACTTCCCCGGTTCTGTTCCAGGACTCCGTGTCAGGGAGCTCAGGCCAGCGACGCCTTTCTCCTGCATTGGGTTCAGGAATTCCTATATGCCTTTCCACCCATTCCTTTGATTCCCAAGACTCTGTTCAAACTCCAGAGGGATCACGGGTCGATGATCCTCATAGCTCCACGCTGGCCACGCCAAGTGTGGTTCCCTCTACTTCTGCATCTCTCCCAGGGACCCTCCCTGGACCTGGGAGCTGCGCCAGACCTTCTGTCTCAGGAGGAGGGGACTTTGTGGCACCCAAACCCCAAGTCCCTACACCTCAGAGCTTGGTTACTGAAGGCCTAAGCCTTCATGACTTCAATCTTTCTCAACCAGTGAAAGATATCCTTCATGCCTCTAGGAAACCCTCCATGAGGCGTTCCTATGCTTTCAAATGGAAACGCTTTTCCATTTGGTGTGCTCAGCAGGGTCTTGACCCTCTAGCACTTCCTTTGAATTCTCTACTAGACTATCTCCTGCATCTTTCTAATGCAGGCCTTAAGACGAATTCAGTAAGAGTCCATTTGAGCGCTATTGCAGCATCCTTAAAACCTCTAAATGGACAACCTGTCTCCTCTCATCCTCTTATTGCAAGGTTCATGAGAGGCCTGACTCTAACTAAGCCTCCCATCCGACCTCCTCCAGTAGCATGGGATTTAAACCTAGTTCTAGGTCAGCTTATGAAGCCACCTTTTGAACCGTTGGTTTCTACCTCCTTGAAATTTCTTTCCTGGAAGGTCCTTTTCCTTATTGCAGTCACTTCACTTCGGCTCGCCGCATCAGTGAACTACAGGCCTTAGTGGCTCATCCACCTTATACTAGGTTTCATCATGATAAGGTGGTCCTTAGGACGAATCCCCACTTTATGCCCAAAGTGGTCTCGCCTTTTCATCTTAATCAAGAGGTATATCTACCTGTCTTTTTCCCGGCTCCTCATGCATCCAGTGCAGAGAGGAACCTTCATACTCTAGATTGTAAAAGAGCTCTTGCCTTTTACCTCAACAGGACTCAGCCACATCGAAAGTCTTCCCAACTTTTTGTGGCTTTTGATCCTTCTCATTTGGGACTTCCAGTCTCCAAACGTACACTTTCCAATTGGATTGCTCAGTGTATTTCCTTTGCTTACCAGAGTAAAAACATTTCTCTGGAAGGCCATGTCACAGGTCACAATGTGAGAGCCATGGCCACTTCTATGGCTCATCTTCACTCTGTATCCATAGATCAGATCTGTCGAGCCGCCACCTGGGCCTCGGTTCATACCTTCACAGCCCATTACTGTTTGGACAAGGACTCCCGCCGGGATGCCTTGTTTGGTCAGGCTGTCCTCAAACACCTGTTCCATACTTGAACAACTCCTGCCCACCTTCCCAGAATGGATGCCTGAGATCCATACGAAGATGGCGGACCCTTGGAAGGGGATCTCCCAGGCATCTTAGCTAGGGAGTCCCCATATGTGAGGACTTATTCCTGCTTGTTCCTGGAGATAGCACAGTTACTTACCTGTAACAGGTGATCTCTGGGAACAGCAGGAATTAGTCCTCACAACCCACCCACCTCCCCTAGGAGTTGTATCTTCTATCTATCTTCCTTTCCTCTCTCTATTGTCTCAGCTATAAACTCGAACTGAGGAGAGCTGGTCAGGAAGGCGGGAAGGCAGCGCGCATGTGCAGTGGGAGGCCCCAAAAGCTTCCTTTCTGGGAAGCTGGGGAGCTTTCCCGCGCGGGCTCCGTCGGTTCCGACGTACCCATATGTGAGGACTAATTCCTGCTGTTCCCAGAGATCACCTGTTACAGGTAAGTAACTGTGCTATACCCCTATGAAGAGAGCCTAAAAAGGTTAGGACTCTTCAACCTTGAAAAGAAACGGCTGAGGGGGAGATATGATAGAGGTCTATAAATTAATGAATGGAGTGGAACGGGTAAACGTAGATCGATTGTTTACACCATCAAAATATAGAAAGACTAGGGAGCATGCAATGAAGCTACAGAGTAACCTGTTTAAGAATAAAAGAAAATATTTTTGCACTTGACGTTTAATTAAACTTTGGAATTTGCTACTGGAGGATGTAGCAAAAGCTGTTAGTGTAGCTGGGTTTAAAAAAGGTTTGGACAAGTTCCTGGTGGAAAGGTTCATAAGTCATTATTAAAGTGGACCCAGAGTATCCATTGTATGCCCCAATACAAACATTGTGGAATCTGTGTCTTTTGGGGAAACTGCTAGGTACTTGTGACCTAGATTGGCCACCGTCTGAAACAGGATACTGGGCTTGATGGACCTTGGTCTGACCCAGTATGGCAATGTTCTTATGGAGTGAACTTCAAAGGAGGGAAAGGAATGAGACTGAGGCAGAAAGAGTGGTTGAAATTGATAGGAAGTAAAGAGAAGCAGTCCAACACCACCACCAGGGCCAGTGGGACTAGGTGTGTGGCAGAATTGATAGCTGCCATGAGAGAGAGCGGCGACTGAAGCAGAGTCCTCTGGGAGAAGCCAGGTCTCAGAGAAAGGAGATGGAGAGAATTAGAGATGGAGATCATGAGTAAAGGCAAGTTTATTTGAGATGGAGTATGCTTTCAACAAGGCAAATGAGAAAGGGATAGAGGAGGGGGAAAGGAGAGGGATACTAATAAGATTTGTGCTGTCTCATGAGGTTCTGTTCTGGGGGTGTGACAAATGTCTAGGAGGGCCAAGGCTGGGGGTTGATATCTCCAGTAGAGAGGAGGAGTAGAAGAGTGTGGGGCACAGAGGAGACAGCATGGTGGCAATGAGGATGAGGTGGTTTCAGAAAGATGAGATGGTTAAATGAGAGGGAGAAAGTGGTGAAGCTCAAGAGCTGATGATAGGGTACATGACAAGATGGTGGGGGAAGTGAGGATGGGGAGATAGAGTGGAGGGGCTTGAAGGTGTTGATAGGAGGAGAGACAATTAGGGAGTTTGAGCAATAGAAAGAGGAGCCATAAAAGAGAAAGATGGAGAGAAGCACAGAAGTCAGATGGTCTCCACCTTAGCTGGGATGGAACCAGGCTACTGGCATTAACCTTTAAAAAGGAGATAGAGCAGCTTTTAAACTAGATAATAGGAGAAAGCTGACAATCGCCCAAGAGCGCATGGTTCGGAACAATGTATCCTTGAAGGATATATTGAAGTTAGGGCATATCAACAGAGGTGCCAATAAAGACAAAAATAACCCAAATGCTCTTACATACAGAGCCAGACAGAGCTTAAAGATTCCAAATTACACCTGCCTACTAATAACCATGTTTATATGAATAAAATACAACCTTTAAAATGCTTGTATGCAAATGCTAGAAGTTTTAAAAATAAGACAGGAGAGTTAGAATATATAGCACTAAATGAGAGGTTAGATATGATTTGTATCTCAGAGACGTGGAAGGAGGACAACCAGTAGGACACTGTGATACCTGGGTAAAAACTGTATCGTAATGATAAATTAGATTGGTGGAGGGGTTGCACTCTGCTAGAGAGGGCATTGAGTCACAAAGGATTAAAGATCTGCAGGAAACCATATACACTGTAGAATCTCTATGGATTTGAAATTGCATGTAAAAAGGAGACGGGGAGGGCAATGGCAGGGGGGGAGGTATACTATCGACTGCCTGGCCAGAATGAACAAATGGATGATGACATGCTCAAAGAAATCAGGGAAGTTAACAAAAGTTATAGTACAGTGTGCAGGTGATACAACTGACTGTGAAAATTATCGCACAATCGCTCTGATCCCACATGCCAGCAAGATTCTACTGAAGATTATTCAAAAGAGACTACAACCATACCTGGAACAAGAACTACCTGAAGTGCAAGCAGGGTTCAGGAAAGGGCGAGGAACGAGAGACACCATTGCGGATGTGAGATGGATCCTTGAAAAGACTAAAGAATACCAAAAGGATATCTATTTGTGCTTTATCGACTATAGCAAGGCTTTTGACTGTGTAAACCATGAGAAACTCTGGGCCACATTAAGAAGCATGGGTATACCAGAACACCTGATCGTTCTCTTGCACAATCTGTACATTGATCAAGAAGCAACAGTTCGAATGGAACAAGGAGAAACAGAATGGTTTAAAATAAGCAAAGGTCTAAGACAAGGCTGCATACTTTCCCCCTACCTGTTTAATTTATATGCAGAACAAATCATCAGAGAAGCAGGATTGTATGAAGACAATAGAGGTGTGAAGATTGGTGGAAGACTCATCAACAACCTTCGCTATGCTGATGATACCACATTACTGGCTGAAAGTGAAGATGATCTGAAACATTTGCTTCTCACAATCAAAGAACATAGTCTCAAAATAGAACATAGTCTCAAAATGGGCCTGCACCTTAATGTAAAGAAGACAAAGATCATGACAACTGGCATAATCAACAGGTTCATCGTTGAAGGAGAAGAAATTGAAATTGTGAACAACTTTAACCTACTTGGATCAACTATCAATAAAGAAGCAACAAGCAGTCAAGAAATCAGACGATGCATTGCTCTTGGCAGAATGGCTATGAAAGACCTAGATAAGATTCTCAAGAGCAGAGATGTCTCTCTCCATACAAAGATTTGACTTGTTCAAGCCATGGTATTTTCAATAACATCATATGGATGTGAAAGCTGGACAGTGAAAAAGATAGACAGGAAGAAAATTGATGCCTTTGAATTATGGTGCTGGCGGCGAATACTGTGTATACCATGGACTGCCCGAAGAACAAACCAGTCGGTACTAGAAGAGATCAAACCTAAGCTTTCTTTAGAAGCTCAGATGACAAGACTTCGACTTTCATACTTTGGACACATCATGCGAAGGGAGAGATCATTAGAGAAAGACATTTTCCTTGGCAAGATAGAAGGTCAACGCAAAAGAGGAAGGCCAGCAATGAGATGGATCGATACAATAACAGCAGCCACGGGTACCAGTCTGTCAACAATCAGCCGCCTGACTGAAGACCGAACACAATTTAGGATAGCTATCCAGAGGGTCGCCATGAGTCGACTCCGACTCGACGGCACTTAACAACAACATACCGTTATTAGAAAAGGGACAGAGAAGAGCCACCAAAATGGTAAAGGGGATAGAAAGATACCTCTATGAGGACAGGCTAAAAAGATTAGGGCTCTTCAACCTGGAAAAGAGATGGCTGAGTGAAGATAGGATAGATGTCTATAAACTAATGAATGGAGTGGACGGCTAAACGTAGATGAATTGTTTATGCCATCAAAATATAGAAAGACTAGGGGACATGCAATGAAGCTACAGTGTATCCTATTTAAGATTAATAAGAGAAAATATGTTTTTACTCAATGCGTAATCAAACTCTGGAATTCATTACCGGAGGATATAGTAAAAGCTGTTTGTGTAGCTGGGTTTTAAAGGGGTTTGGACAAGTTCCTGGAGTAAAGGTCCATAAACCATTATTAAAGGGGATCCGCGAAATCCACTGTTTGCCCCAATACAATCATTGTGGAACTTCTGTGCCCTTTTGGAAAACTGCTAGGTATTTGTGACCTAGATTGGCCACTGTTGGAATCAGGATACTGGGCTTGGTCTGACCCAGTATGGCATATCTTATGTTGTTAAGAGATAAAAGGATAGGCGGTAGAAATTGCTGGGGATAAGGTGCACCTGTGATTGGTAACGAGCACAGGAGGCTGTTATAAGAGACTGCAAGCCAGGGGGCAGGTAGGCTGTGGGAGGGAGAGTGGGATAATAAGGAGTTGGAGAGAGAGAGACAGCTGAAAACAGAGGGGGAGAGTTGAGCAAGTTCCAAACAAAAATACTAAAACTTAAGGCATTCTAACAATGATATGATAAATAATATATACAGACGGACAGACCCTATAAGCAAGCAGTTAAAAAAAAAAAAACAAAACAAAAAAAAAAAGTCAGACCCTATCTAGAAGCTAGCAGCACAGCCTGTAATAGTCTTGCATGTTCCACAGCAAGAAGTGAAATAGTAATGAAACATATCTTTGGGTTGGACTGTAGCTACTTTAGAGAAATTGGGTAGCCTAACAGTCTGCCTCCTAGCCATATTTCTATATTTTCTAATCTACAACAACGTACTGACGCAGCTTTAATCACTTGATGAAACTCCTCTCGTACTGTTGTAACTGCAGAATGAATGACACTTTGACTTCAGGTTGCTCAACCACTTTTTCACAGTGATCGAATTTTACAGCAGCATTATGTTGCAGCTCTATCAAGCCAATGCTGGTGCTAGATGCGTGCTGAATCGGCTTTTTCTCCGGGAACAAGCAGAAGTCTGTCTTCACATATGGGTTATGTCTGTGCAGAGGGAGCCTGTGCGGAAGCATCTCCCTAGTTCCCAAAGAAAGTCTTTGAGAGATGCACCACGCATGCGTGGTCCCCTTCCCACCCAAGGGTGCCATATTGCCTCAGTCTCCTTTTTTCCACGTCCACCGGACGTCTGTCCCATTTCCCCAGAAAAAATGTCTCTCTTTTTTTGCCTTAAAAATTGTCCTTTCCGGCACATGTACCAGTTCCTCTTCATGCTCCCAAGCCAGCTTGCATCGACATCGCTCCTTGGGTTGGTTTGTTAATGTTTTTTCTTGAGGTGTCCCTTGATTGGCGCTTTGCGCTCTTTTTGGTCGGTAAGCCTTGTCAGACGGCTGCCTAGGGTGAGAACTTACACAATCTTGACGATGCATATATTCATATGATTCTTGCAAGGTATTGTGGGTAATGTAGTTCTTTCACTCCCAAACACAGCTGAAGACAATAATTGAGTTGTGATACCAGTGGTAAGGCCAATAAAATACTTCTTTTATTGATGGGGTTTAATTCACCCAGCACAAATATGCTTGGTAGCAATATAAATGAGGTTACTTGCTTGCAGTGTTTAAATGGATAACATAAAGTCACAAAGCAAACCAGAAAACAACCTTCAGCTTGTCAGGCAATTAACTAATGTTTTCTTAGCAAATAATTACCAAATAAAAAGGCACAAAGAAACGAATAAACCTTGCCTGTTAGGCCAACCTCTGCCCATCCTCCACGCAGATCCCAGCAGTGATTCTCTCCTGCCCACACACACAATCAGGTGCAGCTCCAACTACTATCAATTGACCAGCTGAAACCCTTTAGCTGGCTGGCTGCTACTGTGTGAACCCAAATCCTGCTTAAGAGCTGTTTGCAGTGGAAATAAAGAACAAAGTTAGGTTTCTTTGTGATGGCTGAGGTGTTTGCTCACAGAAAGCTAGCAATAGCATTTAGATAGAGAACAGTCCATGTAATGAATAGTTTCATCTGCTGTATCTCCCCCTTCATCAATCAGCATAGGGTCACTATCATACATTGGCACAGACGAGTCTTTCCATAAGGCACTATCATGAGAATGCTTATTCCCTTGCTGCCATTCTCTATTATAGATAGGGTCTGGATCAGTGTTCATACCTGAGCCTCTCCTGCTATCATAATTCCTCTCTGTATAGCCTGGCCAGTATGTAATCCAATTCTGATGTCCAGCCTTCCAATCTTGATCCCTGGACACTGGATCCTCTCTCACATACCTTCTGGCATAGGTCTGAAAGTCCCTTCCACGTGCAGTCTTCTCTCTTCCAGGTAGCCACTGGTGATTCCTATCTCTGCCCTTCCATTCCTCTGGCTGACTCCAGTCCAATGGACTCTGCTGGCATTTGGAATACCTCCCAGTATGGGTACTGCCTTGGACTCTCCCAGACCTGCCAATGACCTTTCTTCTCTTCCTTCCAGAGAGTTTCCTTCTCTCTCTATCCGCTTGGCTTGGCTTCTGTTTCTCCAGGTGATACTGGTGCTTGAGCTTGAAGCTGTTGCTGTCTCTCCCTCTGTAGCTGTTATCTGAAGAATAAACTCTATTCTTATTCTGTCCTAATGTGTGCTCCTCCCTAACACAGAGCAGCTGTGTTGAATCAGGTCCTGCCCTTTGAGATGAGTGCTTAGGGATTACCTCATAGCTCTCTTGATTGCACACACGTTTTCTCACTTCAGCCCCTCTCATGGCTGCTGGAAACCTGGTGCATTCTGGGACTGGTAGTCTTTTATGTGAAAACTCTGTTTTCTTACTTCTACCAGAACTGACAGGTTGCTTGTTCAGAGTCACATCATCTTTTCTATAGCTCCTACCTGAGCTATGATAAGCTTCCTTATCACAGCCTCTGACCCTTGCCCGTGTTCAAGGATCTGTTTTTCTCCATAGCCTCCAGTGTCTTCAAAAAATGTTATTGGAGCAGTAAGATGTTTCTCACTGACCCTCATGACTGCTGCCTCTGTTGGCTTGGGCCGGACCATGACAATTCAGGCTGCAAGCTTTGCAAGTCCATGTCCGCAAAGGCTATCAAGAGCTGCCAGCTGCAGCAGGAGTTGTTCCATAGATCCGACTCTGCGCTGCAGTCCACAGCGACACCACGCTCCAAGGTCCCATTTGGTATCTCGGTGCCCTGTGATGCCCAGGCTGCTTTGGAGTCCCGTGGCTTCTCTGAGAAGAGCTCCTCGGAGGTGGAACACAAAAAGAGCTTGAAGCTCTCGAAGACCACCTCAAAAGATAGGTCTGGAAAAGTGGGTAAATCCCACACCAGGCCCTGCAATCTCTGGCGTATGTCCAAGGGGTCGGAGCGGGAACTGCCTCACAATCTGTCCCAGAAGGAAATGTCAGCATCAGGTGACCGGCCTCGGATTCTCCTCAACGGAACTGATGCCTGGCCTGAAGCTGTCAGTTCCCGTGTCTAAGGCTGTGGAGCCATCTGGCATGGAGACCAGACTATAGGCAGATAAAGATCATCTAGTCTGCCCAGCAAGACGACAAGAGTAGATGCACCTGCTGCTCCGTGCAGGTTGCCCCTCCCCATGCTTTTTTTAAGGGTGTACCCACCACTTTGTGTAGGTTGCCCCTATTTGTTGAGATATGAGATAGTTGTTTGTTTTGATTTTATCCTGTTGCTATAAAGGGATCCACTGTGTCTATCCCATGCTGCTTGAATTCTGTCACTATATTTGCCCCCACCACGTCCATTGGGAGTGCATTCCAAGCATCCATCACCCTTTCAGTGAAAAACTATTTCCTGACATTGCCATTCAGTTTATCTCCTTGCAGCTTCATGTTATGCCCTCTAGTTTTACAGCTTCCCCACCTTTGGAAGAGGTTGGTTTGTTCATTAATACTCTTTAAGTATTTAAAGGTCTGAATCATATCTCCCCTATCCCTCCTCTCCTCCAGAGTGTACATATTTAGGTCTTCAAGTCTCTTCTCATAAGTCTTCTGACGCAGGCTCCAAATCATTTTGGTCGCCTTTCTCTGAACTGTTTCCAGTCTTTTTATATCCTTTGCGAAATATGGTCTCCAAAACTGAATACAATATTTTAAGTGAAGCCTCACACAGTGACTTTGTACAGTGGCATTAGTACTGCTGCCTTTCTGCTGGCAATTCCTCTCTGTATGCAACCCATCATCCTTCTGGCTTTTGCCACCGCCTTGTCACAGTTTCGCCACCTTGAGATCCTCAGAAACAGTCACTCCGAGGTCTTTTTCCTGGTCCGTGCACACCAACTCTCACCCTCTATTATGTACAATTCCCGTGGATTTTTGCTTCCCAAGTGCATGACATTGCAGTTCTTCACATAAAATCTTAACTGCCAAGCATTAGACCGTTCTTCCAGCTTTTGTAGATCTTTCCTCATGTTCTCCCTAAGTGGAGTCTACCCTATTACAACAAATTTTCATCATATCTGCAAAAAGACACACTTCCATTCAGACCTTCAGCAATATCACTCACAAATACATTGAACAGTACTGGTCCTAGTACTGATCCCTGGGGCACACTGCTAATCACCTTCCTTTCATCTGAGTGAGTTCTGTTTACCATCGCCTTCTGTCACCTCTCAGTCAAACCAATTTCTGATCCAGTTCACCACCTTGGGACCCATCCCCAAGCTGTTGAGTTTGATAAGCCTTCTACGAGGAATAGTATCAAAGGCTTTGCTGAAATCCAGGTAGATGACATCCATTGCATGTCCTTGATCTAGTTCTCTGGTCACCTAGTCAAAGAACTGAATCAGATTTGTTTGGCAAGATGGTCCTTTGGTAAAACCATGTTGTCTCGGATCATGCAACCTGTTGGTTTCGAGAAACTCCACTATTCACTCTTCCTGGAGTGTCTCCATTACTTTTCCTGCCACCGAGGTAAGGCTTACTGGCCTGTAATTTGTCACTTCTTCCCTGTTACCACTTTTGTAACGAGGTACCACATCAGTCCTTCTCTAGTCCTGTGGAACTTCTCCTGTCTCCAAGAATCTATTAAAAACATCCTTTAATGGCCCTGCAAGAACCTCTCTGAGCTCTTTCAGTATCCTGGGATGTATCCCATCTGGTCCCATGGCCTTGTCCACTTTGTTTTGCAAGCTGTTCTAACACATCTTTTGTGAATGGTGTAGTATCGACTCCATTCCCATTTATATATTTGGGAATCACAGGTGGTCCTTCTCCAGGATTTTCTTTAGTAAATACAGAGCAATATTCTTTGTTTAGCATTTTCACTTTTTCAATGTTACTTTCCACAAATCCGTTCCCAGCACTTTTGAGTCCTGCAATTCCACTTCTGATTTTCCTTCTCTCACGAATATACCTGAAGAAAGTTTTGTCGCCACACTTCGCATCTTTAACCATCTTTTCTTCTGCCTTTGATTTTGCTATCCCCTTTTTGTTTCTTTTAGTTTGATCCTGTATTCCTTTCTGTGTTCTGCTGTTTGTGAACTGCTGGATTTTGTGAAAGTTGTGTTTTTAGTCTTTATTAGTGTAGCCACTTCTTTGGAGAGCCAAATAGGTTTCCTTTTCCTCTTATTTTTATTTACTTTCCTTCTCTATGTATCTGTTGCCCTTTTTATTGTCTCCTTTAGTTTAGGCTATTGCTGTTCCGCTTCCCTTATCCCCTTCTACCCTGCCAGCTCCTCCTTCAGGCACTTATCCATTTTACTGAAGTCAGTGTTTTTGAAGTCTAGGACTTTGAGCTTGCTGTGATTGGACTCCCCCTTGGCTTTTATCTCAAACCAAACCGTGTGATGATCGCTGCTGCTCACATGGGCACCCACCTGGATATTGGACATGCTATCTCCATTGGTGAGCACTAAATCCAGCATTGAGCTTTCCTTGTCAATTCCATCACCATTTGTCTAAGTAACACACCTTGGAAGGCATCCACAGTCTTTTTACTTCTTTCCAGATTTGCAGAAGGAATACTCCAATCCACATTGGGTAGATGAAAGCCATCCAATATGATCACTTCCCCCTTTGTGACTATCTTTGCAATCAATAATCAGTTCTCTATCTATTTCTTCGGTTTAAGTTGGAGGCCTGTAGACTACACCTGTATTGATGACAGTGCCGCCTCCTCTTTCCAACACAATCCACAGCGCAGCATCATTTACTCATGTCCTCTGCATTTCAGTAGCTTTAATATTGCTTTTGACATATAGGGCTGCTCCTCCTTTTCTACCTTCTCTATCTCTTCTAAATAGATTATAGTCAGTAGCCAGCTATGGCTATATCCTATTCATGCGACTCGTTAAACCATGTTTCTGTAATGGCCACAATGTCCAAGTCCATTTCCAGCATTGGGGCTTCCAGGACAGGAACTTTGTTGGCTAAGCTTCAAGCATTTGGGCTCATTGATTTCCAGCATTTGTTGACTGGCTTGCCTGTATTTTGCGTGGATTTTGTTCTACGTGCCTCTTCCCACTTGCCATTGATGTGTGGCTTAAAATTGTGTCTGTTTCCAATGTTATGCTTTTGCTGGAAGTAATGTCCTGAACTTGTCCTCCTCCACCCGTCACCCCCTATCCCTAGTTTAAATGCCTGTCCACATACTGCCTTAATTTTTCACTCAGGATCCTTTTCCCTGCGACGGAGAGATATAGTCCATCAGCACAGTATAGCCTCATCTCCAGGAACAAGCAGGAATGAGTCTTCACATATGGGTATCGTCGGTACCGACGGAGCCTGCGCGGGAACGCTCCCCAGCGTCCAAAAGGAAAACTTTTGTGAGCATCCCACAGCGCCTGCGCGCTGCCTTCCCGCCTTTCCCAACCGCCTCTCTCCAGTTCTTCTTTTCCGCGGAGCCAGCAGGTCGTGTTCCTGTCACTGCTGAAGAAGTTCTTTATTTTATTTTATTTCTTTGGTCGCGCGTCTGCCTTCTTCGACGTCGGACCGGTACCGCCGGTCTTTCTTAAAAAAAAAAAAAAAAAAAGACTACTGTTTTTCACTTCTGTGCATTTTTCTTTGGCCTTAGGCCTAGGAAAACTTTTCCTCATGGAAAAGCCCGCTTCCGGGTTTAAAAAGTGCACAAAGTGCAGCGGCACTATTTCTGTCACTGACACCCATGACTGGTGTCTAAAATGTTTGGGTCCTGACCACTCCATCACGGATTGTGAGTCCTGTTCCATGATGTCTAAAAGAGGTCTACAGAATCGAGCAGCCAAGCTCAGTACCCTGTTTCCCTCTGATGCAGCTTCGGTAGCATTGACGTCTTCCAGGGCTGCTTCTTCCTCCCATGGATCTCAGGTAACCAAACTCAAGTCCAGCCGGTCCTCGAAGGGTAGATCTCTCTCTAAATATCGAGATGCCTCCGGGCTTGCTCTCGAGGAATCCGCACCGGCAAAATTACCCCAGCGGGAGGCTCCGGCTTCCAAAGCTTTATCTATGGGGTCACAGGTTGACATCGATGGCTCGGCCTCGACTGATCACCTGTTGCCATGTTCTGGGGTACCGGTGGTTTCCACTGGTACCGACATCCAGACATTGGTGGCGTGGATGAATCAGAATATTCTGACCATGCAGCATGCCATTACGGCATTCATACAAGCTGCGACGCCTCCGGTACTGCAACAAACTCCGTTGTCGGTACCGGTTCCGGCACCGGCACCGATATCGGTTCCAGTGCCGGTACCGATTGCATTGACATCGGCCTTGGTGTCGACTGCAGCGGTACCCTGTTCTGTGATGCCCATCGGTATTGAATCGGTACCGATCACTCCCGATGTCGATACCACTCGGTACGCGTATCGGGCTCTGCAGGAGCATCCAGACAGGTGATACTTCGATTCCTCTGAAGATTCTGATGAATCAGAGGTTTCTGTCGAAGCATCGGTACTCCTTCCTCAGGAGCCCTCTTCTCCAAAAAGAAGAATGTCTCCTCCAGAAGACTTGTCTTTTCAAGACTTCATTAGGGAAGTGGCCAGGGGCCTCTCCATTTCAGTGGCCCCTGAGGCAGAGCCTAGAGCCAAAAAATTGGATATCTTACAATATCCTAAGGCTCCTAAAGAGGCAGCTACTTTACCAAGTCATGAGATCCTTTATGATCACATGTTGGGCATATGGGAGACACCTCTCACCACCTCCCCTCATTCTCGTAGGTTGGACACCATGTACTGTGTTCCTCCTAGTGCTGGCTTTCATAAGACTCAGCTTCCTCACCACTCTATTGTGGTGGAGTCTGCTATGAAGAAGATAAAGAGTGCAGAAAGGCACTCATCTAATCCTCCAGGAAGAGAATGCAGAACCTTAGATGCTTTAGGCAGGAGAATTTTCCAGGCCAATATGCTTGCTGCTAGAATCAACTCCTATAGTCTCTATATGGGGATGTTTCTAAAAGAAGTTACAGATCACCTGCAAACTTTATCTCCTTTTGTTTCAGAAGATAAAAGAGAGGAGTTTCTCACCTGGCTTAAACATGCCCAGGATGTTTCCAAGTTTTCCAACCGTGCAGCCTTTGATTCCTTTGAGTGTGCTAGCAGAGCCTCGGCTATTGCCATAGGTGCACGCAGAGTTGCTTGGCTACAAGCTTCTGATTTGGAACCCTGTGTTCAGGATGGACTAGGAAATCTTCCTTGTACAGATGAAAACCTTTTTGGCAAAGATTGGCAAGCAAAGGCCACTCAGATGGATGCTGAAAATTCTGCTTTAGATAGACTTTCAAAGTCTACTTCTGCTCCTGTTAAGAAAAGGTTGTTCAAAAAGGGATTTTTTCCCAAAAAGGGGAGATATTATCCTGTTTATGGTCAACAAGCATCTTCTGCAGGTCGTTTTGCTGCAAAGTGATAGCAACAACCTAAACAGGCCAAGCCTAAGGCTGCAAAGGCTGTTACGGCCCAACAGCCTCAGCCTCCTCAGGGCCTTTGACTTTCAACTAGAGAACTTAGCCTTTCTGGCTCTAAAAGAACCAGAGCCTCTCACCATTCCAGGAAGGTTAGCTCACTTTGCTCCCAGGTGGGAACAAATCACAGCAGAGCAATGGACCCTCTCCATCATAAGGGAGGGGTACAAGCTTCATTTCTTAAACCTTCCTCCTCACACTATGGTGAGACAGTTCAATTCTCCAACATCTCTCCTCGACCTTCTGGGTCAGGAGATTGCTACCCTTCTTGCCCAAGGGGCTATAGAAGAAGTACCCCTTCTTCCACAGGGCTCAGGGTTCTACTCCCCCTACTTTCTTATCCCAAAGAAAACAGGGGGCTACAGACCCATATTAGATCTCAGAGAATTGAACAAGTTTCTATGCAAGGAGAAATTCAAGATGATTTCTCTCGGTGCTCTCCTTCCATACCTTCAGAGTCAGGATTGGCTTTGTTCTCTAGACCTCAAGGATGCGTACACCCATGTCCTCATCCATCCAACACACAGAAGGTTCCTTTGGTTCCTTTATCGAGGAAAGCACTACCAATACAGAGTGCTTCCTTTCGGTCTGGCCTCTGCACCAAGAGTGTTCACAAAATGCATGGCAGTAGTAGCTGCATTTCTACGCACTCTAGGGATATTCGTATTCCCATATCTGGACGACTGGCTCATCCGAGCTCCATCCCAGTCAGAGGCCCAGACTTCCCTAGCCTGCACAAGGCGTGTTCTTCAGTATCTGGGACTTGTATTAAATATCCCAAAATCCCATCTCACCCCTACTCAGTCTTTAGAGTTCATAGGGGCCTTGCTGGATACCACAACTGCAAGGGCCTATCTTCCCCAGGCCCGTTGTCTACGCTTGGTGCAGTTAGCCTCACAAATTCAGTTAAAATCCCATTTAACTGCTCGAGAGATGTTACAACTGTTAGCCCACATGGCATCCACTGTGCATGTGGTTCCTTACGCTCGCCTTCACATGAGGGCAGCTCAATGGACTCTGTCCACCCAATGGACCCAGGCATCAGGGTGCCTGTCAAACTAGCAACCTCCAGTCGCCTCTTTTGCTCTCTCCAGTGGTGGAAGTCCACTCAAAATCTGTTGCTGGGGTCCCCCTTTCAACAGATGTTAACCCAAGCAACCCTTACAACAGATGCCTCTCCAAGGGGTTGGGGAGCTCATCTACAAGATCTCTACTCAAGGCATCTGGTCTCCACAGGAGACATCTCTACATATCAACCTCTTAGAGCTCAGAGCAATTTTTCTAGCTCTGAGTCTTCCACACCCTGCTCAGCTACAAGACAGTCCTCATCCACACGGACAACCAAGTAGCCATGTTCTACGTGAACAAGCAGGGCGGGACTGACTCTCTGTCGCTTTGCAACGAAGCTTTGAGATTGTGGGCCTTCGCCAGAGAGCATCAAATTCATCTCATGGCAGTGTATCTTCCAGGGGCACTGTTCCCTCTAAGCTGTGCGCGTGTGCGCGCGCACACACCTCGCCAAGCGAGCGCACATACTTTACAACAGAGCGCACAAAAATTACGGCTCTGATTCTGATAGAAAACAACACAGACGTCTTAAAATTTAAAAATTATGATTGTAATTACTAGAAATTTCCTGCTTCATTTAGTAATCGTCTATTTTCATTTAATTTGATTAAAATCAATGTGGTGTACATACTGTATTCTGACGTGTAGTCAAATTTTAAAGTATATAACTCCGAGTGTCATTATGTGGCGCACAAAAATTTAACCTTCCTTCAAAAGCTGCACACAGCTGATATTTTATGCGCACACAGCCTACAGAAAATTAGAGGGAACATTGTCCAGGGGTTCAAAACTCTTGGGCAGACAGACTCAGTCGAGTTCTGCTTCCACACGAATGGTCCCTCTATGGGGACCAGATAGCCAGGATCTTCCGAATTTGGGGAACCCCGGACATAGACCTGTTTGCAAGTCCGTGGAATGCCAAACTTCCCCGGTTCTGTTCCAGGATTCCGTGTCAGGGAGTTCAGGCCAGGGATGCCTTCCTCCTTCATTGTGGGCAAGACTTCCTCTTTGCCTTTCCACCCATTCCCCTAATTCCCAAGACACTGTTCAAACTTCCGAGAGACAAGGGGTCTATGATCCTCATAGCACCACATTGGCCACGCCAAGTGTGTTACCCTCTACTTCTGCATCTCTCTCAAGCTCCCTCCCTGGACTTGGGATCTGCTGCAGACCTCCTGTCCCAGGAGGGAACGTTGTGGCACCCAAATCACCAGTCTCTTCACCTCAGAGCCTGGTTGCTGAAGGCCTAGACCTTCAAGATTTGCATCTTTCTCAGCAAGTGAAGGATATCCTTCATGCTTCCAGAAAGCCTTCCACTAGACGTTCCTATGCTTTTAAATGGAAAAGGTTTACCATTTGGTGTGCAGAGAAGGGTCTTAACCCTCTTGCAATACCTCTGAATTCTTTACTAGAGTATTTGCTGCATTTATCCCATGCAGGCCTTAAAACGAATTCAGTAAGAGGTCCATTTGAGTGCTATTGCAGCATCCCTTAAACCTCTCAATGGATAGCCTATTTCCTCTCATCCTCTTAAAGCAAGATTCATGAGAGGCCTTCTTTTAACTAAACCTCCCATTAGACCACCTCCAGTGGCCTGGGACTTGAATCTGGTTCTTGGCCAGCTTATGCAGCCACCCTTTGAACCCTTAGCCACTACCTCTTTGAAATTCCTTTCCTGGAAGGTTATTTTTCTCATTGCAGTCATTTCAGCTCGCCGCATCAGTAAGCTGCAAGCCTTGGTGGCTAATCCTCCTTATTCAAGGTTCCATCATGACAAGGTAGTCCTCAGGACCAATCCGCACTTTATGCCTAAAGTGGTCTCACCTTTTCATCTGAACCAGGAGGTGTATTTACCTGTTTTTTTCCAGGACCTCATGCATCAAGTGCAGAGAGGAATCTCCATACCCTGGATTGTAAGAGAGCGCTCGCTTTTTACTTACAAAGGACACAGCAACATAGAAAGTCCTCTCAACTCTTTGTTGCTTTTGATCCCTCTCATTTAGGACTTCCAGTCTCTAAGAGAACTCTGTCCAATTGGATTGCTCAGTGTATTTCTTTCGCCTACCAGAGTAAGAACCTTTCTCTGGAGGGCCATGTCACAGCTCACAATGTGAGGGCCCTGGCAGCCTCTATGGCTCATCTAAATTCTGTGTCCATCGACCAAATCTGTCGAGCGGCCACCTGGGCCTTGGTTCATACCTTTACAGCCCATTATTGCTTGGACAAGGACTCCCGCCGGGATGCCTTGTTTGGTTGGGCTGTTCTCAAACACCTGTTCCATACCTAATCAACTCCTGGTTGGATGCCAGAGATCCATGGGTGGAGGTAGAGCCCTTCTCAGGGACTCCCAACCTTGGGGATCTCCCTGGCATCTCTAGCTGGGGAGTCCCCATATTTGAAGACTCATTCCTGCTTGTTCCTGGAGATAGCACAGTTACTTACCTGTAACAGGTAATCTCTGGGAGCAGCAGGAATAAGTCTTCACAACCCACCCACCTCCCCTAGGAGTTGTATTTCTCTATCTTTCCTTTCCTTTTTCTCTCTCTCTCTCTCTCTCTCTCTCTTTGTCTCAGCTTAAAACTCGAACTGGAGAGAGGTGGTTGGGAAAAGCGGGAGGGCAGCGCGCAGGCGCTGTGGGATGCTCCCAAAAGCTTTCCTTTTGGACGCTGGGGAGCGTTCCCGCGCAGGCTCTGTCGGTACCGACGATACCCATATGTGAAGACTTATTCCTGCTGTTCCCAGAGATCACCTGTTACAGGTAAGTAACTGCTTTGTTGATCTGTTTCACCAGTCTCCTATATATCTCAATCCTTCTTGGCTCCAAACCTAGTGCAAAGTTGTTTATGCGATGCAGTCTTTCTGCCCCCTTACCAAGAACAGGTAGAACTTCTGAGAATGCTATAGTGTTAACAGTGGGCTTGAGTTTCTCTGGCAGAGTCTAAGTTCCTTTGAACTGCAGAGGCATCGTTTCTAACCAGGTCATTTGTACCTAAGTGGATGACTACATCAATTTTGGCGTGCTCACTTTCTGCACTAACTATACCAACAATTCTGCTTTGTATTCCTGCTGGCTGAAGAGCCTGGGAGGCATTTGACTATCTTTTCTCCTTTGAACTGAGTTCCTAAGTTGGTGCTTCTGATGATGGAATCGCCAAGTAGTAGTTATTTGTTTTGTGACTTTTTTCTTCATTTTTGGTGCATTATCAGATTGGGCATTGACTCTCTCATTTAAGGGCACTTCAGTTCCCACATATTGGGTGCCCTCATTATCCAAGGCAGAGAAGGCATTATGCAGGGATATCTCTTGATGTACTGTATAGGGTGCTTTTGTGTTACAGGTCACAGAGCTCACTGTTGTCCATTTGTTCCAAGGCTGTTTGATTCTTTGTGGGAGCAGTGATGGATTTTGTTCAGTTTGTACCCTAGAAGAAGAGGTGTGTTTAATTGCAGCTAATTCTTCCTTTAGTAGAGTCAACTCGTTATGCATAGCAGCTAACTTGAGGCATATAGGGCAAGCTCTTAAGTTCCAAATGATTCTTCTCAGAATGAATGCATTGAATACATGACATGCTGATTAAGCGGTCCTAGGAGAAGGAGAAAAGGTGGGTGAACACCTAATTAAAGGACAGATGTCAATGTATATGATGACTATATAGACAATGCAACCCTGGGGTGGGTGGGGTAGGGAGGGCAGGACTTGTCCCTGGCCAGTAGACCTTACATGAACTGAGGGCACACTCAGATATCTGATTTAAAGGCTGTGCAAGGAATGTAGGCAATCATATTCGTAGCCTTGGAGTGCAATATTACTACCCTCCTGGCACAGCAGCAGGTACCGATATCTGATTCATCCTCCCTGATGACTGGATCCTTGAGCGCCACCTGCCTAGAGAGACCCATCAGCATCAGACGAGGTCCCGGTCCCATTCCTTGGGACATCGGTCCTCTCCGGCATGTGCATGTGGCTTGGACTGCAGGTCCTTCAGGGGTCACGGGCCTTCGGGCTTGCCACCTACCACAGGAGCTGCAGTGCCTTGGATTCTTCCTCTTGACTTCGAGTCAGACTGGGAGACTGAAGACAAGGAGACCCCGGACACCCAGCGACACCGAGACATGCCCTCAGACCCATTTCCACTGGTGTCTGGGCACTGTTCCCCACCCGAGGATGTTGATGTCCTCTATTTTGTGTGGGATATGGCAAAGGCGCTTACGTTTGAGACCGAGGTGGAGGATCACCCCCACATGGAGGAACAAGATCCTCCAGTATGAGGCCTCTCTAAAGGAGGCCCTCATGGTGCCTGTCCCTCTGATCCTCGAGCGCCTCCTTCTTCGTATGTGGGAAACACCGTTGTCAGTGCTCATTGTTAGCAGATGGCTAGACTCCATGTATCGAGTCTGCCGAAGCCCAGGGTTCTAAAAACCTAGCTCCCTTGCAATTCTGTGTTCATCAAGTCAACCTGTGTTCATCAAGTCAACTCAAGAACCAAAAGACTCATTTCTCTGTGCCCCCTCCCGGGTAGGGAAGTCTGGACCTTGGATGTCCTTGGCCAAAAATGCTATCAGGGCTCGAAACTGGTTTGCTGAGTCCAGTCCTACCACTTGTACATTGACTTGTACCTAAAGGAACTGGCGAGGGAGCTTGTTGGTTTCTCTGCAGGCCTCGATGGGGAATCTCTCCAGCGGTTCAAGTTCCTGGCCTCAGCAGTCAAGGAGTGCTCGTAGTTCCTGTCTTGAGCAGCATGCGATGGTTTTGAATCCTCTGCCAGAGTGGCTGCCGTGAATCCTCTGCCAGAGTGGCTGCCGTGGGCATCGGGGTGCGACACCAGGCATGGCTGCAGTCACCTGAACTTGAGGAGTGGGTCCAGGACAAAACTCATCAGTGTCCCTTGCACCAGAGAGAACCTCTTCGGGAAACCCATGTCAGACAAGGCTGCTGAGCTAGAGACTGAGTTTCTGACCAGGACAAGATTCTTGAAGAAGACTTCTGTGCACCCCCTGTATGAAGGCCTTGGGGAAGAAGCCTTTCTTCCCAAGAAAGAAGGGGGTGTTTTGCTCTGCCCCAACAATCCAAGGGGAAAGGGTATGGCCCCCGCAAGCCTAAGACCCTCAGGTACCAGACTCGGTCCAGCCTAGAGGGAGTTTCTTGCTCCTTGGGTATGGCCTAGTCTCCCATGAGAGGCTCTCAGCTCACAGTGGGTGAGGGGGGTGGCTGACCCTATTTGCCCACAGGTGGTCCTCCATCACCAATGATTCCTGAGTGCTGCAGGTTGTCAGGAAGGGATACCTCCTCCACCTGCAACAGACACCATATCTGTACTTCACAGGAAAGCTTGCGAGGCCTCGACTTCACCAGACTGCTCCTCATCGAGCTCTCAGGCCTCCTCATGGACAAGGCAATGGAGCCAGTGCCCAAACAACTCTGGGCAAAGGCTTCTACTCCACATATTTCCTCGTTCCCAAGCAAACAGTGGGCCTCAGGCTCATCCTGGATCTAAGGGACTTGAACAGATTTTTGGTGAGGGAGAAGTTCAAGATGCTCTCCCTTGGAACACTGCTGCCTTATTTCCAGCAAGGAGACTGGCTATGCTATTTAGACCTGAAGGATGCTTATGCACACATTCTGATCCATCCCAACCACCGACAATACCTCTGGTTTGTGGTGGGAGGAGGTCACTACCAATACAGGGTACTACCCTTCAGGCTGGCGTCATCGCCAAGGGTCTTCACCAAGTGCCTAGCAGTGATCGCTGCCGACCTTCATCTCCAAGGGGCCTTCGTGTTTCCCTACCTGGATGACTGGCTCATAAAGGGAGGCACATCTGCAGAGCTACACCACGCCACTGAGCGTGCCATCCAAGTCCTGCAGTACTTGGAGTTCGTCTTCAACTACCCCAATTCCCACCTATTTCCGGCACAGTGCCTGGAGTTCATTGGGGCTCAACTGGACACCCTCCAGGCCAGGGCCTTCCTCCCTTCAGAAAGGACAGAATGCCTCAGGGTGCTAGCCACAGAAGTGCAACACCACCAGTCTGTGCCTGCTCACCTTCTGCTCCGCCTGCTGAGTCACATGGCCTTTATTGTCCACGTAACGCAATATGCCTGCCTGCATATTTATTTATTTATTTATTTAACAGTATTTCTAAACCGCCTTATCATTCCATATGAGGGTGACTCAGTGTTGCTTCTATTCCCAGTGGACACAAGCCACAGGCAGGCTTCGAGACAGGGTAAAAGTGATCCGGGCACCCTCTCCCCAGAGTGTCCTTACTATGAATGCCTTCCTGCGAGGATGGAGAGCTCATTCCGAGGACCTCCACACCCAAGGAACATGGTCCCAGATGGTGTGCCAATTGCAGGTCAATGTCCTGGAGCTCTGGGTGATATTTCTGGCCCTCCAAGCCTTTCGCCACCAGTTGCAGCATCAGTCTGTGCTGGTCCAGATGGACAACCAAGTTACAGTGTTCTGTGTCAACAAACAAGGAGACACGGGATCATACTCCCTCTGCCAGGAGGTAGTAGCCCTCTTCTCATATGCGACACACAACGGGTGCTCTTGCTGGCAGTCTACCTTTCAGGCCTGGACAATGCCCTGGTGGACAGGCTGAGCAGAGTACTCCATCCATACGAGTGGCACCTGTACCCCAGAATGGCCTCCCAGATTTTCTCGCTCTGGGGCGTTTCCCTAATGCACCGGTTTGCCATCCTGGACAACACGCAGTTGCCTCATTTCTGCTCCCGCCAGCTGCACCCGTCCCAGGTGGCGGCAGATGCGTTCCTTATTCCATGGACAGAAGGCCTCCTTTACGTCTTCATGCCGACACTGCTAGTTGCCAAGACACTCTTCAAGGTCCAGTGCGACATGGCATCACTGATTCTGGTAGTCCCCCAGTGGCCCAGGCAACCCTGGTTCCCACTGCTTCTCTGTCTGTCGGTGGCACCTCAGATTCCCCAGGGCTACTTTCACAGGAGGAGGGCTCTCTCCTGCACCCCAACATGATGGTCCTTCTGGCCTCCCGCAAGGCCTCCATGAGAAGGGAATACACCTTTAAATGGCATTGATTTTCAGTGTGGTGTGCCAAGAGTCATGTGAACCTGTTCTGCTTTGATGTAGCTGGTGCTCCAGTACCCAGGTGGGACTGAAGTCCAACTCAGTCAGAGTGCACCTGAGTGCTATTGCGGCATACCACCATGCTGTTGAGGGCAAGCCTCTCTCGGCTCAGCCCCTTATCTCTCATTTCCTGTGGGGCCTCATGTTATCCAAGCCCTTCATCTGCCCACCAACGGCGGAGTGGGATATGAATGTTGTGCTGTCTCAGCTTGACAAATCCTAGCTGCCAGGTCACCATGGCAACCAGAAATTTACATCTGGTGCTTGAGATTTCTCCAGGAAGAAGTTGGAAGTTCATCCTCACATATGGATGATAATACCAACAGAGCTCGCATGATAACCTCTCCCCAGCTTTCAAAGAAAGCCTTTTTGGAGATCCACCATATATGCATGGCTGTCTTCCCCTCTGTCTTCAGCCAGCAGATTCGAGCAGTGGGACCATTGCAGGCGCACCATGTCCCACACAGACCTGCACAATTGTTGTTTCCGTTGCCTTGGTGTGGATCACGTTGACGACTCCTGTGGGTTCTGTCATTAGATGACGAGCAAAGAAGGAAAACCAGTTCATTGCAGCAGGTGTCCATGTTTTGGAAGACCTCTGTTTTGGCCCTAACATCGGGACCAGAATCGCCGCCCGGCCAGCCTGCCCTCCCAAGCTGTAACTCCGGCCCAATCCGGGCTGTGGGAGGGGGAGGAGCAGCAAGCCGGCGTTTAAAAAGAGCCGCCGACGGCGGGAACACCAAGGCTCCATCTTTGTCCCTGATCGGGACCAGAATCGCCGCCCGGCCAGCCTGCCCTCCCAAGCTGTAACTCCGGCCCAATCCGGGCTGTGGGAGGGGGAGGAGCAGCAAGCCGGCGTTTAAAAAGAGCCGCCGACGGCGGGAACACCAAGGCTCCATCTTTGTCCCTGATCGGGATCAGAATCGCCGCCCGGCCAGCCTGCCCTCCCAAGCTGTAACTCCGGCCCAATCCGGGCTGTGGGAGGGGGAGGAGCAGCAAGCCGGCGTTTAAAAAGAGCCGCCGACAGGCGGGCCCGCGCCTGGTCGGGCCCGCGCCGGAGGGCCTCGCCAGAGGGCCCTTTGGCGTGGCCCTTAGGCAGTGGCCCACACGGAGTCACCCACAAAGCTCCTCGACGCTCCAAACAAATCAATACAGATATAAACCACCCAACCTGACGGAGACAACTGGAGCCTGCCGCTTGAGACCACTCGCCTGGAGACCAGCTACCAAACCTTAACTACGTAACATCAACCACAGCAAGCTCACCAATACCAACGGCTACACCACACAGGAAGACACCAGTACTGTTAGCCAGCCTTCCACATCAGGAAAAGAAACAGCAGACAACTAACTATCTACCATACTAAACTGTAAACTGTAAGCTGAAATGATACCTAGCGTGTCTATGATATACTGTTGTACATTGTGATACTCTGTTGATACACCGAGATACATTGTACCTCACTGTGAAACATCTCTATTTAATTTTAACTGTTGCTCTTCATTGCTTTGACCTGCTATCTCTCATGCCATGCCTCATGTCCTGCTCCCCTCATGCCTTGCTAGTGCTTACTCTGATCCCATATAGCGTATTGAGCTACGTTCTATGCTCCACATAGGCAATCTCATTTGTTGCTCATAGTCTGGGCTAACCTATAATCCAGCTAAGTCAATGATATGAAGTATTAACTGCCCTGATATCTTATACCATCTAATCTTATTATCCCGTACCTTTCCTCTGAAATCAGAGCTTGTCCTGTAGGAGCAGGCAGAACAACCACCTTAAGAGTCCTACCCAATAGTTGTTCTAGGTCACCCTATTGAGCATCATTTTGACAACTCATATTGCCCTTCCTTATCCCTCTAACACAAATCTCTCGCCCTTACTAAGATGGGCCTCCCCATCTCCACCATATTTGGATGCTATATCATCCTCACTAGCTGGTTCTCTGGCTATCTAGCCTTAACGCCCGCCAACCAAATCCCAATATTGCAGAGCCATGGAAGAAGATGGTCTGGTACATCTCGTAACAACCTACACTGGGACACATGCCCTCGTCACTCCCATCTCCTCCACATAATTCCCCAACACTCTGCCAGAGTCAAACAATCTGAAAAACCTTACCCCAACAATCTAAAATGTGCTCTCATCAATGCAAGATCCATTCGGAAGAAATGGCCTGTTGTCACCGACTTAATCTGCACTCACAAACTTGACATACTCATGGTTACAGAGACATGGTTATCTGAGGAAGACAATGTCATAATCAACCAGCTCCTTCCCCCAAATTTTACAATACACACCAGCCACAGGCAAGATAAAAGAGGGGGTGGTGTCCTCATTCTTACCAGATCCGACCTCAAGTTCAAGACGATACACTCCACAAGTATAAGCCACATGGAAACCATTACCATCTCCAACAGACGCTGCTCTATCAGCCTACTCTACAGAGCACCCTCGATGTCATTTGATGAACTAGCCTCCATCCTTGAGCTCGCCTCCAATACACATAGCCCACACACCCCAATATGGATCTTAGGGGACTTCAACCTACCAACACTACAGGATAACCAAGCAACTTCCTTCCTAGACGCCCTTGAGAACCTAGGATTCAAGCAACTGGTGAAAGTTCCCACTCATACTAAAGGCAACATTCTAGATCTGGTATTTGCCCCACAGTCATCCCTCAACCAGCCTCTTGATCCTATTACATCCATAACCCCTGTTCCCTGGTCTGATCACAAACTGATCATCCTCCAGATTCCATCAAGCAAAATCCTCACCAAGAACATCAAGACACCAGCTGACATGACGAGACCTAACTCTAGATCTTTTAAGCCATTTAACAGAGAGATCATCCTTGCTGAAACGCAACAGCTCATCAATACCACTACCACAAACCTCGATGACCTAATCTCTCACTGGAACAACAGTCTCAGTGCTATCGCTGTGCGTCCTTCATCAATAAAGCAGTTAAGAAAAAGAGAAAATGCTCCTTGGTACACAAAGGACCTCAGAGACTCCCTCATCCTATTACGGAAACTTGAAAAACGCTGGCGTCGCTCCCATGCCTCTGTAGACCTGACAACATTCAACAGCCACCTAGCTGCTCACCGCAAGGCAATCTCCGAATCAATGAAACGGTACCACTCTGATACCTTGATGAGATCCCTCAATAAACCACATGACCTCTTTGACCTAGTTAAGTCCCTATCCAAGGAGCCAGCCTCAGGACCTCAAGTGGAGATACACCCTCAAGACTTCGCAACGCACCTACAATCCAAGATGTGCCTTATCAACAAAACCTCTGTACCAACCGCTACACCTGTGCAGGTCATCCCTGGCACTCTTTCTGCATTCTCAATCCCCTCCAAGAAAGGAATTGAAGACACCATTACAGCCCTCAACATTACCACATCCCAGTCCGATCCATGCCCTGCCTTCTGGATCAAGGAGCTTCGCAGTCACTTTAGCCCAGTTATCGCCAACATAATGAACCTCTCCTTTTCAACTGGATTATTCCCCACAGCCCTTAAGCATACCTCAATTAGACCCCTGTTGAAAAACTGCAAGCTCGACCCTCTAAAGGTAGAATCCTATAGACCCATCTCCAGCATACCTCTACTTGCTAAGATCATAGAAAAAGTGGTCCAACGACAGCTACAGGACCATATTGACTGTGTTGCACCACTAGACCCCTGCCAACATGGCTTCAGAGAACTCCATGGAGTCGAAACTCTCCTCACCATACTCTTCAGTAAGTTGATCTCTGGCATAGATAACATCCGCCAAGGTTTTGCCCTCATATTTCTGGACATCGCCGCAGCGTTTGATTCAGTAGATCACGAACTCCTTTTAGCGAGACTAACTGAGAAGGGCATCACTGGAACAGCGCTTGAATGGTGCAGGTCCTATCTATCCGGAAGATGGCAGCATGTCCGCTCAGGAGGCAGAACTTCTGAACCCTTCCACCTAAATCAGGGAGTCCCTCAAGGCTCCTCACTTTCTGCCCTCCTATTTAACATCTACATGCAACCACTCTGTGAGATCATACGGTCATTTAAGGTTGACTACATGCTCTACGCCGATGATGTTCTTCTTTACACCCCAATCTCCACTGAACATTTGGATCTCTCCCCTCTAATAAACTGTTTCAATGCGGTTTCTGACTGGCTTCTCTCTCAAAACCTCCGTATACAACATAAGAAAACGGAGGTCCTCTTTATCACAAGGAATCCCAACTTCAACCCACCTCAACATCTCAAGACTAAGGAAGCTGAATTGCAATCCAAACCCTCAATACGTTACCTTGGAGTCATTCTGGATCAACGCCTAGATATGAAATCCCACATAGGAAACACCGTCAGAACCATATACTACAAGATCCGCTCGTTGAGACATCTACGCTCCATGCTGGAACCAAAAGATTTCAGGACAATATACCAAGCACTGATTATCCCCCACTTTGATTATGCTAACGTCATTCTTCAAGGTCTTCCTCAATCCACCTTAAACCCGCTACAGCTGGCAATGAATGCCGCAGCCAGGGTACTTCAGGGAGCCTCCAGAACTGACCACGTTACCCCTCTGCTGATTCAATTACACTGGCTACCCATTCAGGCCAGAATTATCTTCAAAACCCTATTGCTCACTTTCAAAGCTCTTAATAACCTCTCTGCTACATCCTTATCTGACCTTATTCACTCTACTGCACCAAACAGAGCGAGAAGATCCTCAACCATCAACTCCCTAAAGCTCCCTAAGGCCCTTACAAGCTGTGCATCCTCTACGGCCAACAGAGCTTTTATCCTTTGTGCCCCTAGGTGCTGGAATGCACTACCCCCTGGCATCCGGGCTATCAACTGCTTATTACAATTCAAGAAAGCCCTCAAATTCTTTCTCTTCAACAAGTTCCTTATAGAGTCATCCACACCTATTGACCTCTGTGACCTCACCCAATTACCCAATCCCATGATACCTCAATAACATGCTTGGCTGATTCCATATAACGAGTGAATATATTCCTAGCACCTGTTACTAGTAACATGTTACTATTTAGTTGTACCACATCTGTAAATAGTCTGTAAATAGTTTCCCTGTGTGATCCAAGTTCCTTCCCTTGTTATCTGTAAACTCATGCATGTTGATTGTATTGAGATTTTTGTTCGATGTGAACCGCGCTGATGCCGAATAGTGCGGTATATAAGAGAATGTAAATAAATAAATAAATAAATAAATTGCTCACGGAGCCAATGCCCTTGGGGACTGCTGTGGGAGCCTTGGCCTTGTGTGATGGTCATGCCCGTTCTGAGCCCTGAGGTCACTGGAGCATCTAGTGTACCTGTTCACCTGTCTGGACAACATGCAGTTGCCCCCTCTGCTCCCGCCAGCTGCACCCGTCCCAGGTGGTGGTGGATGCGTTCCTCATTCCATGGACTGAAGGCCTCCTTTGTTTTCCCACCGACACTGCTGATTGCCAAGACCCCCCCCCCCCCCCGATGATACCACCAATGACGCCAGAGCTTGTGGGTAGGTCCCATGGTCACTGGTATTGGACCCCCAGCCCAATACTGAGGGTGATGGTTGGGAGCGGCCCTCCAAGCTGCTCTGTTGGGCGAAAGTGCCATTGGCGTCAGTAGATCAACCCCGTTCTCCTGAACCTAGCCTCATAGAGGACATCCCCTCGACCAAGCCGGCGTCTGGCACGAAGCCTTCAGTTTCCATGCCGGTGGCTGAGAAGCCTCCTGGTCAGTATGGTAGCCCTCGAGCGCAGCATCGCTGCCGCCTTGGTCCAGCAGCATGGACCGATGCCTGGTTCCTCTTTTTTGTCATTGGTCCCGACCACTGGCTCTTCCACAGCAAGGACTTCCCTGGAAGTTGTGGAACTGATCCTTGTGTGCTGTCAGCCTCGAGATGATTCCAGGCCCCGTTCTAGGTCCCGCTCAGGGCAGTGGACTTCCCTGGCCAACATCTCCGGTTCCAACTGCAGGGGCTTTGGGGGCCTTGCAGCACTAGTGATCTGGTGCAGCCCTGAGGCCCGAAGGACTCCAGAGGTCTCCTCTGACTCTGAGTTGGACTAGGAGACCGACTTCAAGTCCCCCGATACCCGCCTCCATCCGTATGTCCCTTTGAACCCTCCCCCCTGGGGACCAGCGAAGGTCCCCTTTGGAAGACCTATCCTTTCTGGAGTTTCTCCAGGAGATGGCAAAGCCTTGGCCTTCACCACGGAGTCCGAGGAGGAGACTTGGGTGGCAGACCTCAAGATCCTCCAGTATGAGGCCCCTCCGAAGGAGACACTCACGGTGTCTGTTGTACTTCCATCCTGGAATGACTTCTCCTCCATTTGTGGGAGACCCGGCCTCAGTGCCAGTTTTGTGCAGGATGCTCAATACCATGTAGTGAGTCCACTGGAGCTCCAGGTTCCAAAAGGTAGAGCTGCCCCATAACTCCATTGTGGTGGTGTCAGCAGTGCATAGGGTTAAAGCCAAAAGACACTCCTTGATGCCCCCTGGCAGGGAGGCCCGCTCTATGGATGCCTTAGGCAGAAATTGCTACCAGGGCTCAATGCTCGTTGGCTGGACCAGGCTGTATATTTGCATATGCGTGCGAGGCATGGCTAGGAAGCTTGCTGGGTTCTTGGCTGGACTGGCAGAGGAACCTCTTCAACGGTTTCGGACTCTGACCCTGACAGTCAAGGCGTGCTCCAAATTCAGCACTCGTGCGGCCTGTGAGGGCTTTGAGTCAGTGGCTAGAGTAGCAGGCCTGAGTAAGTCCTCCAACCTGGAGCAATGGGTGCAACTGATCGATGTCCCATGCTGGGGGAAAATCTCTTTGGTAAGCCTATGACGGACAAGGCCACCGAGCTGGAGTCAGAGTTCCTGACCCAGAACCAGTGTCTCGAAAAAAATCCCCCGCTGACCCTTCCCGATAGAAAGCTTCAGGGAAAAATCCTCTTTACCCAAAGAAAAGGAAGCCTTATAGAAACTACCCCCAGTACTCTGCCTTCCCAGCTCCCCAACAGGACCAGCAGGCCAAGGGTCAGGGGCAAGACCTGCTTAAGCCTCAGGCTCCCAAACCCCAGGTGGTGCCCCAACTGCAAACTTGGGGGGGGGGGGGAGGCTTTTGACTCTTTGGGCATAGCCTCTCCTCCCCCTGGAGCTCTAGTTCTGCAGCACACAGGGGGGAGGGGGATAGGTCTGGTGTACTTTGACAAGCAGTGGCCCAGCATCACCACTGACACCTGGGTCCTCCAGGCGGTGGGGGAGGGTTACCTCCTCCATTTTGATCAGATGCCACCCCTGTTCTTTTCATGGGTACTCCCAATGACTCCCCTTTTATAGAGACTTGCTCCAGCGAGAGCTCGCTAGGCTTCTAGCTGAAAAGGTGGTGGAGCTGGTCCCGCCCCATCTCGGGGGTGAGGGGTTTTACTCTTGGTACTGCTTGGTTCCCAAGAGGACCGGTAACTTTCGCCTTATTCTGGATCTTCAAGATCTCAACAAGTTCCTGGTGAAATAGGAGTTCAAGATGCTCTCGCTTGGAACATTGCTGCCTTACCTCCGCCAGGGAGATACACATCTTTGACATCCAAAGAGAATAGTCTATGTGTACATGCACATTCCCATTCATCCGCACCACCGGCAATTCCTCCGGTTTGTCATCAGCGAAAGCCACTATATCAGCACAGTGGCCAGTTCTTCGGCCTGGCCTTGGCCCCAAGGGTGTTCACCAAGTGCCTAGTGATGGTTGCTGCCCGCCTGTGGCTGCAGGGGTTGTTTGTTTTTTCCCTACCTGGACGTCTGGCCGGTCAGAGGTGAGACAGCTGTCGAGGTGCAGCAGGCAGCATGCTGCACCATTCTCGCTCTGGAGTAACTGGGGTTTGTTATAACTTCCCCAAGTTCCACTTGCATCCGACCCAAAGCCTGGAGTTCATAGAGGCGTTGCTAGACCCGGTCCAGGCCCGAGCCTTCCTCCCCCTCTACGGGATCCTTCATCTAGTGGCCCTCGCAAGGGAGGTTCAAGGTTGAAACTTGGCCTCTGCCCGGATCATGCTCTGCCTTCTAGGGCACATGGCCTCGACAGTGCACATCACAATTGATGCCCATCGCCACATGTGGCTGGCCCAGTGGTCCCAGGCATTGGGACGCCTGCAGGATAGGGTGACAGTCACCTATGACCTTGCCAAGTCCCTTGACTGTGGCAACAGCCACCAAACCTGCTGGCAGGTTTGCTCTTTCAGGTCCCGACTCCTCAGAAGGTCCTCACGGTGGATGCCTACAAGTTGGGATGAGGGGCCCTTTGTGGCAACTTCTGCATTCAGGGTCTGTGGTGAACATTGGAGAGCCTCCAACAGATCAACTTCCTAGAACTGCAAGCGATCAGCTGGACTCTCCGAGTCTTTCAGCACCACCTGTGTAACGAGGCCGTTCTGGTCCAAATGGACAATCAGGTGGCAATGTTCTACATCAACAAGCAGAGAGGTATGGGATCATCCCTCCTATGCTCGGAAGTGGTCTGTCTTTGCACTTGCTTGAAGCGGGATGCTTCTCAGGGCAGTGTACCTCCCTGGTCAGGAGAATGTTCTTGTGGATCGCCTGAGCTGGTTTCTCCAGCCCCCTACGAGTGACAGCTTGAGCCGCGATTAGCCAAACAACTGTTCTGCCATTGGGGCCTTCCTGTGCTGGATCTTTTTGCCAGCCTAGCCAATGCTCAGCTGGCCCGCTTCTGCTCTAGAGTACCACACCCCTCTCAGGTGGCAGCCGATGCCTTTCTTATTCTGTGGACAGAAGGACTCCTTTATGCCTTCCCTTCCAGGCTGCTGATTGCCAAGACCATCTTCAAGGTCCAGCTCGACTGAACCACCCTTGATTCTCATACTACCTCAATGGCCACAGCAGCCCTGGTTTCCGCTGCTCCTCAGCCTGTCTCGGGCACACCCAGTCCCCCTGGGAAGTGTCCCAGACCTGCTCTCACAGGAAAGCAGCTCTCTCCTGCACCCCAACCTGGAGTCCCTGGTCAAGTTTAACTTGCCCAAAGGTGTGGAGAAAGTCCTGCTGGCCTCACAAAAGGACTCCACCAGTGTCGCTTCTCAGTTTGGTGTGCAGAAAGGGGTGCCAACCCCTTCTCCTGTTCTGTCCAGCTGATAATGCAGTACCTGCTGCACCTGTCTAATGCTGGTTTGAAATATAACTCCATCAAAGTTCATTTTGGTGTACTCTCGGTACACCATCATTTCATCGAGGGGAAGCCCCTCTTCGCCCAGTCTCTTGTGGCTCACTTCCAGAGGGGCCTCCTGCTCTCTCGACCTCCCATTCGTCTGCTGGTGGCAGTGTGGGATCTCAGTGTGGTCCTCTCATAGCTAATCAATCCACCCTTTGAGCCTCTGGCTTCCTGCCACCTCAAGCACACCATAGTTCGCCCTATCCTGAAATCCCACACCTCCGATCCTCCTCCTCTTTCTAATTGGCGCCCTATCTCTAATCTTCCATTTCTCTCAAAGTTTCTAGAAAAATTGGTCTTTTCCCAACTTTCTTCCCACCTTGAAGCTTCTCTCACCCTTCACCCTCAGCAATCTGGTTTTCGTCCTGGTCACAGCACAGAATCTATTCATCTCCAGGAACAAGCAGGAATAAGTCCTCACATATGGGTAAGTCGGAACCGACGGAGCCCGCGCGGGAAAGCTCCCCAGCTTTTCAGATGAAAAGCTTTTGGGGCTTCCCACAGCGCATGCGCGCTGCCTTCCTGCCTTCCTTACCAGCTCTCTTCAGTTTCTCTTTTTCCGCGGAGCCAGCAGGTCGTGTTCCTGTCACCGCTGAAGAAATTGTTATTTTAATTTGTTTCTTTTGACCGCGTACCTGCCTTCCCCATACCAAAACCGGTACTGCCGGTCTCTCTTTCTTTAAAAAAAAAATAAAAAAAAAATCTTTTTTTATTTTCTCAGCACAGCTTGGTAACTTTTGTTAGGCCTTCAGGCCTACACAAATTCTCCTCATGGAGAAACCAGCTCCTGGTTTTAAAAAGTGTACCAAGTGCAATGCTGTTATTTCTCTCACAGACACCCATGAATGGTGTCTTAAATGTTTAGGACCTGACCACTCCATACCGGACTGCCCATTCTGCTCCCAGATGTCTAAACGTGGTATGCAGAACCGGGCCAACAAGTTCCATGTGCTGTTTGCTTCAGATAATCCAGCATCACAGTCATCCATCCGGATGGATCTCAGGTAACCAAACTTTCTGTGGGCAAATCCTCTAAAAGCAAATCTCTTTCAAAAGATCGAGAGGCTCTCAATCTTGAGTTCGAGGATTCTGCCCAGACCAAAAAACCCCGGCGGGAGGCTCCGGCCTCCAAAGCATCACCTATGGGGTTACAGGTTGACATCGATGGCACGGCCTCGACTGATCACCTGTTAGACTGCTCTGGGGTACCGGTCGATACCGGTACCGACATCCAGGCAGCAGTGGCGTCCATGGGCAATACTGTCCAGACCATGCAGCAGGCCGTTTTGGCTTTCATTAAGGCTGCGACGCCCTCGGTACCGATTCTATCGGTACCGACCCCGGTTCCGGTATCCACACCGGAACCGAGACCATCGACTTCCAAGTGTCGATCGGTTCCGCTTGCTGGATTCGGGCTTTTGCCCGATACCAATCCCATGCCCGATACGCCCGATGTCGATATCGATCGGTACGCGTATCGTGCATTGCAAGCACAGAGAGAATACTCAGATTCTTCTGATGAGTTCAATTCCTCTGATGACTCTGCTGAGTTTGATCTTCCTGAGGAGCCCTCTTCTCTAAAGAGGAGGATGTCTCCTCCAGAGGATTTATCCTTTCAGGATTTCATTGTTGATGTAGCTAAAGCACTTTCTATTGCTACATCTGCTGAAAAGGAACCCAGATCAAAAAAATTGGATATTTTAGGATACTCTAAACCTCCTAAAGAGGCAGTTACTCTGCCTATCCATGAAATCCTTCAAGAACACTTGATGGATTTGTGGGAGACTCCTCTAACCCTGTCTCCTCATTCCCGTAGGTTGGACACCATGTACCGGGTCCCTCCTTCTCCTGGGTTTCAAAAGACTCAGCTGCCTCACCACTCCATTGTGGTGAAGTCTGCTATGAAGAAGATAAAGAGTCCTAAAAGGCATTCCTCTACCCCTCCAGGGCGAGAATGTAAGACCCTCGACTCTTTTGGTAGAAAGATCTTTCAGGCTAGTATGCTTATAGCCAGGATCAATTCTTACAGCCTTTATATGGGCATGTTTCTCAGAGAACTTGCCCTAAAGGTACGGCATTTAGCCCCCTTTATCCCTGAGGATAAAAAGGAGGACTTCACTACTCTGGTGACACAACTTTCAGAGGTCTCCAAGTTTTCCAACAGGGCAGCCTTTGATTCCTTTGAGGTTGCTGGCAGGGCTTCGGGAATCGCTATTGCAGCCCGACGTCTTGCTTGGCTCCAGGCTTCTGACCTAGAACCCTGGGTCATGGATGGCTTAAGGAATCTGCCCTGTACAGGAGAGAACTTATTTGGTGAGGACTGGCAAATTAAAGCTGCTCAAATGGACGCAGAAAATGCCACTCTAGATAGACTTTCTAAGTCTACTTCTACCCCTGCCAAAAAGAAACCTTTTAAAAGGCTGTACTACAAGAAGGCCAGATTTTCCACAAATACTGGCCAACAATCTTCTCAGCCTCGCTTTGCTGCTAAACGTCAGCAATCTAAGCAAGTAAAGTCAAAGTCTGCAGTGTCTGCTACACCCCAGCAGGCTCAACCCCCTCAGGGGTTTTGACTTGCCCCTAGAGAACTTACCATTTCTGGCTCTGGAACAACCAGAGCCTCTCACCATACCGGGAAGGTTAGCTCACTTTGCTCCCAGATGGGAGCAAATAACATCAGAGCAATGGACCCTCTCTATCATCAGAGAGGGCTACAAACTTCATTTCTCCAGCCTTCCTCCCCATACCATGGTGAGGCAATTCAGTTCTCCCCCATCTCTTCTGACCCTGTTGGGTCAGGAAGTCTCCTCTCTCCTTGCCCAAGGGGCAATAGAGGAGGTTCCTCTTCCTCAACAGGGGTTAGGGTTCTACTCCCCTTATTTTCTCATAACAAAGAAGACAGGGGGCTTCAGACCTATCCTAGATCTGAGAGTATTGAACAAGTTTCTATTCAAGGAGAAATTCAAAATGCTCTCTCTGGGCATTCTCCTTCCATACCTTCAGAGTCAGGATTGGCTTTGTTCTCTAGATCTCAAGGATGCGTACACTCATATACTCATCCATCCATCCCACAGAAAATATCTTCGATTTCTGTTCCAGGGAAAACATTTCCAATACAGAGTACTTCCCTTCGGTCTCGCCTCTGCTCCAAGAGTATTCACAAAATGCATGGCAGTCGTAGCCGCATTTCTAAGAGGCATGGGAATCTTCGTGTTCCCATATCTGGACGACTGGCTCATCCGAGCTCCATCTCAGTCAGAAGTCCAGATTTCCTTGGACCGCACAAGGCGTATTCTTCAATATCTGGGACTTGTGGTAAACATTCCCAAGTCCCAACTCATCCCTACTCAGTCCCTGGAATTCATAGGGGCTTATCTGGATTCCACCACTGCAAGGGCCTACCTTCCTCTGGTCCGAGGCCAACGGCTAATAAGCTTGGCCTCCCAGCCTCAGTCCAGAAGTCACTTGTCAGCCAGAGAAATGCTGCAACTTCTGGGCCACATGGCCTCCACGGTTCATGTGGTGCCCTATGCTCGTCTCCATATGAGAGCAGCTCAATGGACATTGGCCACCCAGTGGTCTCAAGCATCGGGACTGCTGTCAGACCAGGTACTCACCTCAAAACGTCTGTTTTGGTCTCTCCAGTGGTGGACATCCTCCAAAAATCTGTTGTTGGGGACCCCCTTCCAACCTTCGTTGCCCCAAGCAACCCTCACAACAGATGCCTCCCAAACAGGGTGGGGAGCTCATCTTCAACATCTCTCCACTCAGGGAACCTGGTCTCCCCAAGAGACCACCCTTCATATCAACCTTCTGGAACTGCGAGCAATCTTCCTTGCCCTCACAGTCTTCCATACCCTCCTTGCCAACCTGACTGTCCTAGTTCAGACAGACAATCAGGTGGCCATGTTCTATGTCAACAAGCAAGGAGGGACGGGCTCTCTGTCGCTTTGCAACGAAGCTCTCAGATTATGGGCTTTCGCCAGAGAGCATCAAATTCATCTTCTGGCAGTGTATCTTCCAGGAGTTCAAAACTCTCGGGCAGACAGACTCAGTCGAGTTCTGCTTCCACACGAGTGGTCCCTGCATATGGACCAGATACACAGAATCTTCCAGGAATGGGGGACCCCGGACATAGACCTCTTTGCAAGTCCGTGGAATGCCAAACTTCCCCGGTTCTGTTCCAGGACTCCGTGTCAGGGAGCTCAGGCCAACGACGCCTTTCTCCTGCATTGGGGTCAGGAATTCCTGTATGCTTTTCCACCCATTCCTTTGATTCCCAAGACTCTGTTCAAACGTCAGAGGGATCACGGGTCGATGATCCTTATAGCTCCACGCTGGCCACGCCAAGTGTGGTTCCCTCTACTTCTACAGCTCTCCCAGGGCTCCTCCCTGGACCTGGGAGCTGCGCCAGACCTTCTGTTTCAGGAGAAAGGGACTTTGTGGCACCCAAACCCCAAGTCCCTACATCTCCGAGCTTGGTTACTGAAGGCTTAAGCCTTCATGAGTTTAATCTTTCTCAGCCAGTGAAAGATATCCTTCATGCCTCTAGGAAACCCTCTACCAGGCGTTCCTATGCTTTCAAGGGTCTTGACCCTCTGGCACTTCCTTTGAATTCTCTACTAGACTATCTCCTGCATCTTTCCAATGCAGGCCTCAAGACGAATTCAGTACGAGTCCATTTAAGTGCTATTACAGCATCCTTAAAACCTATAAATGGACAACCTGTCTCCTCTCATCCTCTCGTTGCAAGGTTCATGAGAGGCCTGACCCTAACTAAACCTCCCATCCGACCTCCGCCGGTAGCATGGGATTTGAACCTAGTTCTAGGTCAGCTTATGAAACCACCTTTTGAGCCTTTGGACTCTACTTCCTTGAAATTTCTTTCCTGGAAGGTTCTTTTCCTTATTGCAGTCACTTCGGCTCGCCGCATCAGTGAACTGCAGGCTTTGGTGGCTAATCCACCTTATACCAGATTTCATCATGATAAGGTGGTCCTTAGGACGAATCCCCACTTTATGCCCAAAGTGGTCTCGTCTTTTCATCTTAATCAAGAGGTATATCTACCTGTTTTTTTCCCGGCTCCTCATGCATCCAGTGCAGAGAGGAACCTTCATACTCTTGACTGTAAAAGAGCTCTCGCCTTTTACCTCAACAGGACTCAGCCACATCGAAAGTCTTCCCAACTTTTTGTGGCTTTTGATCCTTCTCATTTGGGACTTCCAGTCTCCAAACGTACACTTTCCAATTGGATTGCTCAGTGTATTTCTTTTGCTTACTAGAGTAAGAACATTTCTCTGGAAGGCCATGTCACAGCTCACAATGTGAGAGCCATGGCTACTTCTATGGCTCATCTTCACTCTGTATCCATAGATCAGATCTGTCGAGCAGCCACTTGGGCCTCGGTTCATACCTTCACAGCCCATTACTGTTTGGACAAGGACTCCCGCCGGGATGCCTTGTTTGGTCAGGCTGTCCTCAAACACCTGTTCCATACTTAAGCAACTCCTGCCCACCTTCCCTGAATGGATGCCTGAGATCCATACGAAGATGGTTTACCCTTGGAGGGGGATCTCCCAGGCATCTTAGCTAGGGAGTCCCCATATGTGAGGACTTATTCCTGCTTGTTCCTGGAGATAGCACAGTTACTTACCTGTAACAGGTGATCTCTGGGAACAGCAGGAATTAGTCCTCACAACCCACCCACCTCCCCTAGGAGTTGTATCTTCTATCTATCTACCTTCCTTTCCTCTCTCTATTGTCTCAGCTATAAACTCGAACTGAAGAGAGCTGGTAAGGAAGGCGGGAAGGCAGCGCGCATGTGCTGTGGGAAGCCCCAAAAGCTTTTCATCTGAAAAGCTGGGGAGCTTTCCCGCGCGGGCTCCGTCGGTTCCGACTTACCCATATGTGAGGACTAATTCCTGCTGTTCCCAGAGATCACCTGTTACAGGTAAGTAACTGTGCTTTCTTTCTCTTCTTAGCGAACTTCACTCTGCTCACGATAATGGCTTCTTCACTCTCACTGTTTCTCTTGACCTTTCAGCAGCCTTCGACCTGGTAGATCATCGCACTCTCCTAGCACGTCTTCAGGAAGCTGGTCTTTCTGGCACGGTACTCCAATGGTTTCGTTCTTTCCTCTCTTGTCGGTCCTTTTCGGTTGTTTCTGGGTCCTCTTCTTCCTTCCCCACTCCTCTTTCCTGCAGTGTACCTCAGGGATCTGTCCTTGCTCCACTTCTTTTTAATGTTTCCTTGCCACTCTTGTTCTTTTGGTTCAACAGTTTGGCATCTCCACGTATTACTACGCGGATGACATACTCCTCGACCACACCGATTCCCTCACCCCCGATATCTCTCCCCTCAATTCCTCTCCCCTCAATTCATGTCTCTCCGCTGTTGCCTCCTGGTTCTCATCCAACTTCCTTCATGTCAATCCTTCCAAGTCTTTCGCTGTTTGGGTCACCCTTGGGAGCCCCCCCCCACTTGTGCCCCTTTACTTTCCTCCCTGCCTATTCCTCTCGTTTCCTCTTTGGTATTTAGGTGGTGTTCTCGACTCCTCTCTCTTTTAAGGAGCACATTTCTTCGGTTGTCCAGCGTTCCTTCTTCTCCCTAAAACAGTTACGAGCCGTTCGTCCTGTCCTTTCTTCTTCTGCTTTGACCACTTTACTTCTCTCGTAATATCCCGTCTTGACTATTGCAATGTCTCTTTGGCAGGTCTTCCACAATCTCAACTATCCCGTCTTCAACGTGTTCAGAATACAGCCATTCGCATCTTAACTTACGCTTCCCGTTTCGTCCATGTTACCCCCCTTCTGCGTCAACACTGGCTCCCTATTTCTTTTTGTATACAGTACAAGTTTCTCATTTTTGTTCACGGGGCAATTCACGCAGGCACTCCCCTTTACCTTGCAGATCAAGTTCGTCTTCACACTTCTCACTGCTCACTCCATCCATATCAATCGTATGTCCCTTCCCTCCCCATCACAAGCTCATTTGGAATCCACCCGTTCATCAGCTTTTTTCTTTCTCAGCCCAAGGCTCTGGAACTCACTCCCCCCCCCCCTCCTTCCGTTTAGAGCTGTCATTCAAGATAAAATTTAAAAACCCACCTTTTCTGTCTCGCATTTGACCTTCCCCTTCCATCCTCACCCCCTCCTCGTTGATGCACAGATCACGTGTTCTCTATGCCTCTTTTCTTTTCCTCATTCTATCCTTTTCTAATTTTAAATGGCGTTCCTTTTCTGTTTCCTTGCAGCCATGGCATTTTTTATGATTGTAAACTGCTCAGAAGCATATGTTATGGGCAGTATAATAAGTTTTAATTAAACATAAACATAAGTATCTATCCTGGAAGGTGGTCTTCCTTGTGGCGCTCACATCTGCCCGCAGTCAGTGAGCTCCAGGCTCTGGTGGCTCATTCCTCTATACCAGGTTTCACAGGAACAGGGTGGTGCTTCGGAAGCTCCCTAAGGTGGTCTCTGTTCCACCTCAACCAGGAGGTGGTGCTTACCACCTTTTTCCTACATCCTCATGCCAGTAGGGTGGAGGCCATTCTCTATACACTAGACAGTAAACGGACATTGGCCTATTCCTTAGAGTGGACCAAGCTCCATCACTGCTTCTTGCAGCTCTGCATTTCCTATGACCCTAATCACCTGAGCGTAGTGGTCCACAAGCATATTCTGTCCACCTGGGTGGCAGACTGCATCGCCTTCACCTGTAGTCAGGCTGATCTTTTGCTGGAGCGTCACATCACAGAGCACAGCGTCCAGGCCATGGCGGTTTCTGTGGCAAACCTCCACTCAGTTTCTTAACGGAGATCTGTTGGACGGTCACCTGGTCCTCAGTTCACACCTTCTTAGCACATTACTACCTGGAGGAGGAGTCCCGACAGGACAGTGCTTTCGGCCAGGTTGTACTCAATCATTTGTTTGGGGTTTAAGGCAACTCCTGCCTTCTGGCCATTCTGTGTTTCCCTAGTCTATAAGAACATATAAGAACATAAGAGATGCCATACTGGGTCAGACCAAGGTCCATCAAGCCCAGTATCCTATTTCCAACAGTGGCCAATCTAGATCATACGTACCTAGCAGTTTCCCCAAAAGAGACAGGTTCCACAATGCTTGTATTGGGTCAAGCATTGATATCCGGGGTCCCTTCTTAATAATGGCTTATGGACCTTTCCTCCAGGAACTTGTCCAAACCTTTTTTTAAACCCAGCTGCACTAACAGCCTCTACTACATCCTCCGGTAACAAATTCCAGAGTTTGATTACACGTTGAGTGAAAAAATATTTTCTTTTATTAGTCTTAAATAGTTTACCCTGTAGCTTCATTGCATGTCCCCTAGTCTTTCTATATTCTGATAACGTAAACAATCGATCTACGTTTACCCATTCTACTCCATTCGTTAATTTATAGACTTCTATCATATCTCCCCTCAGCCGTCTCTTTTCCAGGTTAAAGGGCCCTAACCCTTTTAGCTTTTCTTCATAGGGGTATCCTTCCATTCCCTATACCATTTTGGTGGCTCTTCTCTGAACCTTTTCTAATAACGTTGTATCTTTTTAAGATACGGCGACCAGAATTGCACACAATATTCAAGATGCGGTCTCACCATGGAACGATATAGAGGCATTATAATATCTTTTGTTTTATTTTCCATTCCTTTCCTTATGATACCTAGCGTTCTATTTGCTCTCTTGGCCATTGCTGCACACTGGGCCGAGGGTTTTAACATGTTATCCACAATGACGCCTAAATCTTCTTCCCGGGTGGTGGTTCCTAATGTGGAACCTTGCATCGTGTAACCATAGTTTGGGTTGTTCTTCCCTAGGTGCATAACTTTGCACTTGTCCACATTAAATTTCATCTGCCATTTTGATGCCCAGTCTTCCAATTTATCAAGATCCTCTTGCAATTTTCCACAATCCTCTTGGGTTTTAACAACTTTAAATAGTTTTGTGTCATCTGCAAATTTGATAACCTCGCTCGTTATTCCCTTTTCCAGGTCATTTATGAATATGTCAAAAAGCAGCAGACCCAGCACAGATCCCTGGGGTACACCACTATTCACCTTTCTCCATTGGGCAAATTGGCCATTTAGCCCTACCCTCTGCTTTCTATCTTTTAACCAGTTCCTGATCCACAATAGTACACTGCCTCCTATCCCATGACTCTTTAGCTTTGCCAAAAGTCTCTGATGAGGGACTTTGTCAAAGGCTTTCTGAAAGCCCAAATACGCTATATTAACCGACTCACCTTTGTCTACCTGTTCATTTACACCTTCAAAAAAACATAACAGATTAGTAAGACAAGATTATCCTTGTCTAAAGCCATGTTTGCTGTCTCCCATTAAGCCATGACTATCTACATGTTCAGCAATTTTGTTCTTTATGAAGGTTTCTACCATTTTTTCCGGAAGTTTACGTCAGGCTCACTGGTCTGTAGTTTCTCGGATCACCCCTGGAACCCTTTTTAAAAATTGGTGTTACGTTCGCCATCTTCCAATCTTCAGGTATTAAGATGATTTTAATGATAGTTCACAGATTACTAATAGCAGATCTGCAATCTCATATTTCAGTTCTTTCAACACCCTTGGATGTATACCATCCGGGCCCAGGTGATTTGCTACTCTTCAGTATATCTAATAGTTGTAATACATCTTCCCAATGTATCGATATTTCCTTCAGTTCTTCCGCACCTTTAAATACCACTTCAATCATGGGTAACATCCCTACATTTTCCTCAGTAAAGACTGAAGCAAAGAATTCATTCAGTCTCTCCGCTATCGCCTTGTCGCCTCTTAGTGTCCCTTTAACCCCTCTATCATCTAATGGACCAACTGACTCACAGATTTTTTGCTACAAATGTACTTGAAAAAGTCTTTATTATGCGTTTTTGCTTCCGCAGCAAGCTTCTTCTCAAATTCTCCCTTTGCCTGCCTTATCAATGCCTTCCTTTAACTTGCCAGTGCTTGTGTTTCCAGGTTTTGTCGTTTGGCTCTTTTTTCCATTTCCTGAAAGATGCTTTTTTGGCAACAGCAGCCTCTGACCTCACCTTTAAACCACGCTGGCAGTTGTTTGGACTTCCTTCCAATTCTCTTAAAGCGTGGAATACAGCTGGTTTGGGCTTCCAAGATAGTATTTTCAACAACACCCAAGCTTGATGTAAGTCTTTAACCTTTGCAACTGCCCCTTTTAGTTTTTTCTTAACTATTTTCCTCATTTTATCATAGTCTCCCTTTCGAAAGTTAAAAGGTAGTACTGTGGATTACCTTACCATCCCTCCTTCATTAATTAGATCAAACGCGATCATGCTATGATCACTATTGCCAAGTGGCCCCAACACCCTTATCTCTTGCACCAGATCTGGTGCTCCACTAACAAGCTGCTCCAAGAAGCAGTCATTTATTTCATCTAGGAACTTTATCTCCCTAGCATGTCCTGCCATGACACTGGCACAGTTGATACCGGGGTAATTGAAATCACCCATTATTATTACTGTGCTATAACTTTTGTTAGCTTCCTTGATTTCTTTGGAGCATTTCATCATCCATTTGTTCATTCTGGCCAGGCGGTCGATAGTATACCCCAGGGGTCTCAAACTCAAATTGCTTTGAGGGCCAAATGAGGACTTGTAAAGTAACCCGGGGGCCGCATAAGACCCGGGCCTCATTTGCATAAGGGGCCTCATTTGCATAAATATTTGCATAATGTTACCATACACTAACTTTTAGTAAACATGCCTCTTTAATGAGTATGGATAAAGAAAGACTAAAAGATTTAGAAACAAGAAGACAATAATTAAACTGGGAACCCCAAAAGCCAAACTTGGAATGTACAACAACACTGTAGAAATAAAACTATAAATTAATTTCCTCTTGTACTAAACAAAGCGCAAACATTAATGATGCACATTTCCCAGAGCTGACATATTCCAGTTAATAAATTCAAAATAAAGAGATATTTTTCTACCTTTTGTGCATTTTTTTCAGTTGCAATTGTTCCAGCCACTTTCTTCTGGTTTCTTCATGTCTTCTGCTAACTCTCCATCGTCTGCTGTCCATTTGCCCTTTCTTCTCTCCTAGTTTTTTTTCCATTCTCTCTCTACATCTGCTTTAACATACTAATCTTTCTCCTTTTTCTCTTTCCTCATTCCTATTTCATCCACTCAAATTTTACCCCTCCATCCTCAATCCCCACTTACTCTCCCAATACCTGCCCAATTGTAGATTTGTCTTCTCTCCCAGACAAAATATTTTTCCCCTCTCCATTTCACTTTCCCAGCTCCATCCCATTCTAATCCTCCCCCAACATCAGCTCCCTTCTAGTTCCAGCCCCACCCAGCATCCGCTCCCTTCTAGTCCCCCCATTAGTCCATTTCCAGTCCTATCCTAGCCTCACCATCAGCCCATTTCCAATCCTAGCCCCCCATCATCCCATTTCCAATCCTAGCTCCCTCCCCTCACAGCCCATTTCCATTCCAAGCCCCCTCCCCATCAGCCATTTGCAGTTCAAGCCCCCCTTTCACTCAGCCCATTTCCAGTCCTAGCAACCCCCCCCAGCCCATTACCAGTCCTAACCTCCCCATAGCGCACTTCCAGTTTTACCCCCCATCACCCCATTTTCAGTCTTACCCCCCCATAGCCCATTACCAGTCATAACCCCCCCCTGCCAATAGCCCACTTCCAGCCCTAACCCCCATTACCCCATTTCAGTCAGCCCCTCCATAGCTCATTACCAGTCCTAACTCCCCCCATCAGCCCACCTCCAGTCCTTCCTAACCCCCACCTGCCCATTTCCAGTCCTAGCCCCCACCCTAGCCCATTACCAGTCATAACCCCCCTGCCAATAGCCCAGCTCCAGTCATAACCCCCCCTGCCAATAGCCCAACTCCAGTCATAACGCCCCCCTGCCAATAGCCCATTACCAGTCATAACCCCCCTGCCAATAGCCCATTTCCAGTCATACCCCCCCCTGCCAATAGCCCATTTCCAGTCATACCCCCCCCTGCCAATAGCCCATTTCCAGTCCTACACCCCCCCCAGGTAAATTAAAAAAAAAACCTGGCTTCTGCTGCTGCAGCAGAAAATCAGCTGTCCCGCGGCCCCTTCCCCTCTGCGCGGAGAGCCCTGAGTGTGCTTCATCTGCGGCGTGCTTTTTAAGCCGCGAAGAGAGTATTTCCCTCTCGCGCGGCTTAAACCTAGTCACTTTTCAAGCCTCGCGAGAGGGAAATACTCTCTTCGCGGCTTGAAAAGCACCCGCTGATGGAGCACTCTCGGGGATCTCCGGGCAGAGAGGAAGGGGCCGCAGGACAGCTGATTTTGCTGCTTGAGCAGCAGAAGCCAGTTTTTTTTTTTTAAAAAATTGACCGTCGATTCTGCCGTTGCCACGGCGGCAACGGCAGCAGCAGCAGAAGCCGTCGCGGGCCGCACAATGTTCTCTTGCGGGCCGCATGCGGCCCGCGGGCCGCGTGTTTGAGACCCCTGGTATACCCCTACTGCCATCGCCTTCCCCTTTTCACATGGAATTTCAATCCATAGAGATTCTACAGCAAATTTTGTTTCCTACAAAACTTTAATCCTTTCTGACTAAATGCCCTCTCTAACATAGAGCGCAGCCCCTCCACCAATTTGATCAGCTCTATCATTACGATATAGTTTGTACCCAGGTATCAGTGTCCCACTGGTTGTCCTCCTTCCACCATATCTCTGAGATTACAATCAGATCTAACCTCTCATTTAGTGCTATATATTCTAACTCGCCCATCTTATTTTTTAGACTTCTAGAATTTGCATACAAGCATTTTAGAGACTATATTTTATTCATGTTAATTTGGCTATTGGTAGGCATTGGTAATTTGGGATCTTTAAGCTCTGTCTGCTCCATACCCGAGGGCATTTGGGTTACTTTACTCTTTTTTGGAACCTCTCTGCTTTTGGTAGTATCCTTCAAGGATACATTCTTCCGAACCATACGCTGTTGGCTTTCTCTGTTATCTAGTTTAAAAGCTGCTGGAGTTGCTACAGAGGTCTTGTGACCAACCCATACTCTTACTGTTCCTCACAGTTCATTTTTTGGGGCCACCCGTGGCTTACAGGTTGTTTTGGTAGCCTGTAGCTAGGGAGTCCCATATGTGAGGACTGACTTCCTGCTTGTTCCCAGAGAAAGCACAGTTACTCACCTTTAACAGGTGTTTTCCATGGACAGTAGGAATCTGTCTTCACAACCATCCCTCTTCCCTGTGGAGTTGCATTTTTTTTTGTCGCCGTTTTGAGCTATGTCGTCATACTGAGGCAAGATGGCTCCCTTGGTTGGGAAGGCAACCTTGCATGTGTGATGGATCTCCCAAAGGCTTTTTTGAAAGCTGGGGAGAGGTTACCGCGCGGGCTCCATTAGTGCCAATTTCACCCATATGTGAGGACTGATTCCTTCAGGTGAGTAACTACACTTTCTTGCCCCCTCCCCCTTGATGGCTGTGACTTCTTATGTTTGCCTGTGCGGATCCCATCTCCCTTGGGCAGAAAAGAACAGCATGGCTGTGATCACACAAAGATCTCTTCTGTATGCTTGAGGGGACCCCCATCTCATGCAGGCAGAAGGGAAGGGTATGGCCACAATCGCAGCCTGCAGCAAAAAAAAAAAAAAAGGTAATGAGTGTGGGGAGAGGGGAAAAAATGCGGTAGAGAAGTCAGGAACAATTTAAAGGGTCAGTGGGCATATTAAAGGAGAATGGGGGACTTTAGGGCAGGGGCTGGGAGTGCTAGGGGGGATTAGTTAAGGGGGATTAGTTAATGGGGGAGAATCTGGAATGGTAATAAGGGAGTAAGCAGGAGAGGGGTTGGAGGGAAGAATGCAAGGTATTGACGAAAGATGCGTTCTCATCCTCCTAGAATAGACACAAGCACCCCCACAATCCACACACACCATCTCCGCATCACACACACATGCAGATGCTTAATATCTGAAGATTTAACGATCTATATTTCTAACTCTAGATGCTGTGTGGTATAGGTACTCTGGCGCCAGTCTCGAGAGACTTGAGAAGATGAAACCAGTGCAAGGGACAATAGGGGGAGGAGGGGGTGTCACAAGCACTGACTCCTAAAATTTGGGCCTCAATCCTAAATTCATACAAAATTTGTCGAGACCTGATTTTGGATATCTTAGTGATGGTAGATCTTGCTTGGACATTCAGTAGCAAAAATTGTTGTAAATAAATTTGTGTTTGTGTAAGGCAGGATATTACAGAGAGCACTCGAGCCGGTTCTTCACTTTCTCCGAGAATACTGAAGGATTACTGGCTCCCCTGATTATATATAGAGGTCAAGTGCTTTAGCTTTGTCTCTATCTGCTTGCAGGAGATTATCCACTGGTCTGGATAAGTCTATCAGGATTAAAGGAACCGCAGTTATTGGATAAACATAATTGACATTTTTTCCAACCCTAAACATGATTTCAGCATCACAGCAACTCCATTCTTTCTTCTCTCCTTGATACTAAATAATATAGCCTGTTGGACATAAAGGGCTTGATATTCTACTAGGCAGACTATGCGTCGCTGCGGCGCAAAGCCCTGCCCTCTCACCCCTAACCTCGATGGCATTGAATATCTGGTTTTGGTGCCAAGATGAAACTGCTGCTGAGGCTAAACGGGTAGCGGCGATATTGCACCGCTACCAGGTTAGCATCTGCAGCCAAAACTAGGCGAGCCAAAAACTGGCCTTGTTTTAGCCATGGATCGCTAACCGAGTAGCGGTGCAATATCACCGCTACCCAGTTAGCAGCAGCCTCCGCTCCGCCCAAGAACGCCTCAATATGCCCCGATGCTAACCGGATTGTATTGGCGTGCGTAGGGGACATAGATGGGGATATTCAGTAGCACTAACCGTGTAGGTACCATTGAATATCCTTGTTTAAGGCATTTACACGGTTTACTGGGTATTAAAGCTTTGGAATTACAGAGCTTAAAAGGGAGAGAGGAGGCATTGTGGGTTAAACTAGAAAGAGGGAAAGAGAAATCTATTTGCATTGGTGTGATATACAGACCTCCCTCACAAGAGGAAGAGGTGGACAGAGTTAATTGAAGACATACGCAGCATTGCTAGGAAAGGGGAAGTGCTACTGCTAGGAGATTTCAATATGCCAGATGTTGATTGGCACATTCCTGCTGCAATATCTAGAAGTAAGGAGATCCTGGATTCTCTACAGGGAGAACTATTCAGGCAATTGGTAACAGACCCCACACGTGAAGGGGCCATACTGGACTTGGTGCTTACCAATGGTGAAAGTGTTTCTGATGTTGTAGTGGGAGATCATTTTGCATCCAGTGATCACCAGATGGTGTGGTTCAGTATTAGGACTAGGGCTGTTAGAATCCATTCCAAGGTGAAGATCTTAGACTTTAGGAAGACTAACTTTGCAAAGATGGGCCAATACCTCAGGGAGTCGTTAGTGGGATGGGAACAGCTGGGGGATGTAGAAAAACAGTGGGCAAAACTGAAAGGGGGTATTTTAAAGGCAACCAACCTTTTTGTTAAAATGGTAAATAAAGGCAAAAGGAACAGGAGACCGCTATGGTTTTCGAAGGAAGTAGCTGAAAAAGTGAAGAAAAAGAGGGAGGCCTTCATGAAATACAAGAGATCAAAGAGAGAGGAAGACAGGCATCTATTTGGAAAAACTTAGAGAAGCTAGCAAAGTAGTCAAGAAGGCAAAGATTCAAAAGGAGGAGGAAATAGCCAATGCAATAAAATGGGGGGATAAGACATTTTTCAGATATATTAGTGAGAAGAGGAAGGGCAAAAGTGGTATTGTCAGACTCAAGGGTGCAGGGGGGGAATATGTAGAAGCTGATAAGGATAAAGCGGAATTGCTTAACAAATATTTTTGTTCTGTGTTCACAGATGAAGAACCAGGAGCAGGACCTCAGAAAACACCCACAAATAGGAACAGAAGCGAGGGACATCTTGAACAATTTTCAAAAGACTGTGTTCGTGAGAAACTAGCTCAACTTAAAGTAGACAAAGCGATGGGACCGGATGGGATATACCCTAGAATACTGAGGGAACTTGGGGACGTTCTAGCAACTCCACTGACTGACCTTTTCAATGCCTCGTTGGAGTCGGGAGTGGTGCCAAAGGACTGGAGAGAGGCTCATGTGGTGCCTTTACACAAAAGCGGAAGTAAGGATGTGGTTGAAAACTACAGGCCGGTTAGTTTAACTTCAGTGGTGAGTAAATTATTGGAAACGCTGCTGAAAGAGAAAATAGTGAGGTTTCTGGAGTCCGGCGGATTACAGGATCCGAGGCAGCATGGATTCACCAGAGGCAGGTCTTGTCAGACAAATCTGATTGATTTCTTTGACTGGGTGACCAGGGAGTTGGACCGAGGGAGAGCTCTAGATGTGGTGTATTTAGATTTCAGTAAAGCCTTTGACACTGTTCCTCACAGGCGACTTATAAACAAACTGAGCACCCTAGGGATGGACCCTAAAGTTACTGCTTGGGTTAGAAATTGGTTGGGTGGGAGGCGACAAAGAGTACAAGTAAATGGAGCTCACTCTGAGGAGAAGGATGTTACCAGTGGTGTGCCCCAGGGATCTGTCCTTGGTCCGATTCTTTTTAGCATCTTTGTTAGTGATATAGCGGAAGGGCTGTCGGGTAAGGTGTGCCTCTTTGCAGATGATACCAAAATCTGCAATAGAGTAGACACCCAGGAAGGTGTAGATAACATGAGGAGGGATCTAGCTAAGCTTGAAGAATGGTCTAGAATTTGGCAGCTGGGATTTAATGTTAAAAAATGTAAGGTCATGCATTTGGGCTGCAGCAATCCAAGGGAGCAATACAGTATAAGAGGTGAAGTACTTTTGTCCACTAAAGAAGAGCGGGACCTAGGCGTGGTTGTGTCTGATGATCTTAAAGTAGCTAAACAGGTAGAAAAGGCGTCGGCAAAAGCTAGAAGGATGCTTGGGTGCATATGGAGAGGAATGGCTAGCAGAAAAAAGGAGGTGATAATGCCTCTGTATAAGTCTTTGGTGCGACCTCATTTGGAGTATGGTGTGCAATTCTGGAGACCGCACCTTCAAAAGGATGTGAACAGGATGGAGTCGGTGCAGAGGGTTGCTACTAAAATGATTAATGGGCTTCATTATAAAGCATATGAGGACAGACTTAAGGATCTTAATATGTACACCTTCGAGGAAAGGCGGGATAGAGGTGATATGATTGAGATGTTTAAATACCTCCGTGGCATAAATGTTCAGGGAGAGAGCCTCTTTCAATTGAAAGCAAGTTCTGCTACGAGGGGACATGGGATGAGGGTGAAGGGAGATAGATTCAGGAGTGATATGCGGGAATATTTCTTTACGGAAAGAGTAGTGGATCCGTGGAATAGTCTCCCAGTGGAGGTGGTGGAGATGAGGACAGTAACTGAATTCAAAAAAGCATGGGACCAACACAGAGGATCTCTAAAGGTAAAAAGTGGACTGTTGTAGTTGTTGTTATGGAAGGACAGACTAGATGGGCCTTGTGGTCTTTTTCTGTCGTCATGTTTCTATGTAAATGCCTTTTGAATATTAGGTCCAAAGTGGAGAAGTAAGGGCCAAACTCCAGAGGTAACTAGGTCTCTGTAATTAAAAAAAAAAATAAATAAATAAATAAAAAATTCCAAATCATATAATAGCTTTCTGTTTAATTGCTTATTTAGCATATTTATTAATTTGTTTTATAGCCTCGGCTCTTCATATTATATAGTGCTTTTTTTTTTTGCTAAGTTTGTAGGAAATGAAAGCAAAGTGAGGGAAGTTTGAAGTGCATCTTTGGTGTTCAGATGGCTAGCTTCAGGGTTCATTTTCAGCTTAATGGCTTTTCCTTATCGTCACTCCAGTCCAGTCCCTTTACTTCAGGGTTACGCAACCCTTTCAGCAGCTTGGAGGCTGAGCCCAACCTTTTTGGGGTGGAGCGGTATATCTACCACTGGTGCCACCCACCAACTCCAGTATTCTCAGCCTCCAAGCAGCTGGAGGGTTCCGTAAGCCTAGGGCTTACTGGAGTCCTATTTTTCTTTTAAATCCGTTTTAATTTAATTTAATCTTTACTAATTGACTTAGTCATCCTCATTTTTGTTAGGAATCTTACCTTTATTTGATTTCCTCTCCTTTTAACAAGAGTCGCTGGATCTGACAGAGGCATACTTGCATATCCCGATCAGGAGGTCCCATCAGCAGTTTCTCAGATTCGCCGTGCCACGAGGGCATTTTCAATTTCAGGCACTACCCTTCGGACTAGCGACGGCGCCAAGAACTTTCACCAAGGTGATGGTGGTGGTAGCGGCCGTCCTACGAAAAAAAGGGAATCTTAGTGCACCCTTATTTGGACGACTGGTTGATCCGGGCAAAATCAGAAGAGGAGAGTCGCCGAGCGACAGCCAAAGTAGTTCAAGTTCTGGAGGAGCTAGGTTGGGTCATCAATCGCGTGAAGAGCAGTTTGGTTCCATCCCAAGAACTCGAATATCTCGGAGCGAGATTCCACACAGGCAAGGGCAGGGTCTTCCTGTCCAGCATGAGGATAAAAGCCCTAAGAACCCTAGTCTCGCAGTTCATGGCCAGGCGGCTCCCTTCAGCGTGGCATTACCTTCAATTGCTGGGAACCATGGCGGCAGCAATAGAAGTAGTCCCATGGGCCAGAGCTCACATGCGCCCGTTACAGCGGTCGCTGCTACGGCGGTGGTCTCCCCAACAGCACCCCTTGTCCCGGCAGCTTCCCTGCGCGCCTCGAACCAAGCACTCCCTCCTCTGGTGGAGGTGCCCAAGGAATCTGAGTCGCGGAATGCCCCTCGAATCTCCTCAGTGGATGCTGTTGACGACAGACGCCAGTCTGACAGGCTGGGGAGCTCACTTCGAGGATCAGTTTGTCCAGGGGCGTTGGACGGCGCTGGAATCCCTATGGCCTATCAACCGCCCAGAATTGAGGACCGTCGCTCTGGCCCTCAATGCACTTCAGTCCTCAGTGCTAGGAAAACCGATTCGCGTTCTCTCCGACAATGTCACCGCAGTGGCATACATCAATCACCAGGGCGGCACCAGCAGTCTGACCTTAGAAAAGGAAGCGGACGCCCTGTTCAAGTGGGCAGAAGTTCGTCTGGAAGCACTCTCGGCTCAGCACGTGGCCGGCACGGACAACATCACGGCCGATTACCTCAGCAGGTACAAGATAGACCACGGCGAGTGGGAACTACACCAGGAGGTCTTCGACCAGATAGTAGCCCTTTGGGGGCCTCCAGTTATGGACCTCATGGCGCGGTTCGCGTCCGCCAAGGTAAGCAGATTCTTCAGTCGGCGGAAGGAAAGGATGTCGGAAGGCCTGGACGCCCTGTCCCAGAAATGGCCCTTGGATGGGCTCCTTTATGTCTTCCCGCCTTGGGTCCTAATCGGGAAGGTCCTCCAACGGGTGGAAGCTCACCGGGGTCTAGTAATTCTTATTGCCCCGGACTGGCCCCGTCGTCCCTGGTATGGGGATCTGGTAAGGATGATCGCCGACCGGCCATGGCACCTTCCCGCCAGGAAGGATCTTCTGAGGCAAGGGCCGGTCCAGATACCACACGTGGATCGATTCTCGCTTACGGCTTGGCTATTGAAAGGGCGCGGCTCTTGAAGCGCAGCTATTCGCCAGCAGTTATTACGACCATGTTGAGCGCAAGGAAGCGCTCCACCTGTCTCTCCTATGTAAGAGTCTGGCGTATCTTTGAGGCATGGTGTGCGGAATGCCAGAAGAACCCCCTGTCAGCTTCGATTCCGGAGGTGCTGGAATTTCTGCAAGCGGGGCTCGACAAGGGTTTAGCCCACAGCTCCTTGCGAGTGCAACTGGCGGCCATCGCTTGCTATAGCGGCAAGGTGGGCGGAAAAGCTTTGGGAACTCATGTGGACGTTGGTAGGTTCTTGAAAGCGGTCAGAAGGCTCCGCCCGCAACGAAGATCGGTCATCCCTCCTTGGGACCTCAACCTAGTACTAAATGCCCTAGTCGCGGGTCCTTTTGAACCATTGAAGAAGGCCTCATTGAAGGATCTGACGCTAAAGACTGTGTTCCTAGTGGCCATTTGCTCAGCTAGACGAGTTTCCGAGTTACAAGCCCTGTCTTCTCGGCCTCCCTTTCTATCGTTTCTCAAGGATAAGGTAGTCCTTCGGACGGTCCCTTCATTTTTGCCTAAGGTGATCTCCCCCTTTCATGTCAACCAATCCATCTCTCTCCCGTCTCTCTCGCCCGGGGAACCAGGAAGGGGAGATGGTAGGCTCCATCTGCTCGACGTCCCCAGAGCCTTGAAGCGTTACCTCTCCCGCACGGCGCCCTTCCGGAAATCCGAACGAGACTTCGTGCAGTTCGGAGGGCCCCACAAGGGAGAAGCGGCGGCCAAGGCCTCAATTTCCAGATGGATCAGGGAGGCGATTGCCTCCGCCTATATCCTCAGGGGGAAGCAAGTCCCAGGAGGTTTGCGCGCTCACTCCACTCGAGCACAGGCTACCTCTTGGGCGGAGTTCAGCCTAGTCCCTCCTATGGATATCTGTAGGGCAGCGACTTGGTCCTCTCTGCACTCTTTCACCAAACACTACAGGTTAGACGTGCAGAGCTCGACAGACTCCAGGTTTGCGCATGCAGTGCTACGTTCCGGAATGGCAAATCCCGCCCGAGCTAGTACTGCTCTGATACTTCCCTGAAGTAAAGGGACTGGACTGGAGTGACGATAATGAAGAAGTAATTAGATCTTACCTGCTAATTATTGTTCCTGAAGGAACAACAGTCCAGTCCCTAATCCCCTCCCTGGATCTGTTGTGCCATTCCGGCCTTCTTTCTGAGACGGGACTGCGGTCCGAGGACGGATTCAGGTCTGGCGGGTAGGCCAGGCGAGAGGAAAGGCCCATGCAGTAGCAGTTATCCTGCCTCCTCCCTTGCCTCCCTCTCTCCCACTGTCCGCTCCTGTTGAAAAAAAAAAATAAAAAAAATTATATATATATATATATATATATATATATATATATATATATGTATATGTATGTATGTAGGGAGTTGTTGACTTTAATTGGTTTAGTTCCGTTCTACACAAGTTCTTAGTTTGTCAAGTCTGCTTTGGCAGTAGGTTACTGGAGTTGGTGGGTGGCACCAGTGGTAGATATACCGCTCCACCCCAAAAAGGTTGGGCTCAGCCTCCAAGCTGTTGGAAGGGTTGCGTAACCCTGAAGTAAAGGGACTGGACTGTCGTTCCTTCAGGAACAATAATTAGCAGGTAAGATCTAATTACTTCTTCCAACTTATACTAGTAAAGCTACAGAAACATCTTAAGAGGTTCATTTGTTTAGGTGGTTAAATCTGCTGTAGTGTATTCATTATGATTTATAGCATCTAAATAGCTTTTATGTTGTAGTGTTTCCTATTTTCCTACTTGATTTTCCAATGCTGAGTTGTTGCCTCCATCGGGGATCCCCATATTCTGTCCTTGAGGGCTGCAAGCTGTTTGTGTTTTCAGGATTTCCACAGTTAATATGCATGAAATCTATTTGTATGCAGTGGAGACAGTGTATGGAAGTAGATCTTGTTTATGTTCATTGTGGAAATCCTGAAAACACAACTGATTTGCGGCCTCTGAGGACCGAGTTTGGGGACCCTGTCTTATAACATTCTTTCCTTCATTTTGAGAAGAACTCGTATTGTACCTTTTAGGCTTTGTTGGTAATAGCTTCAATTAATGGTACAGTTGTTGCTTAAAGGGGCCAATGCAGAAATTCTTAGTGTGGCATTTTTCTGGCACTTTTCCTAAATTAGGCTTGCTTTCCGATGCAGAAAGCAAACTAGCGCTGGAAAAACACTAGAAAACCTACTGTGCTAAACTGCAATGCAGCAGGCATGCAAATCGCATGCAAAAAGCTGCACATTTAATTGTGCCTGATGTGTAAAGAAACCCCCCCCCCACTGCTTTGAAACATTACATTATTTTTAACGTTGGATCTTTATGCCAGCTTTGGGCAGGCATAAGCATCCAGCCAGGAGCAAAAAGATCTGAGGCGAAGTCTGACATTTCACATCAGATGGTCCAAGGATCGGGGAAAATCTCTGAAGCCATCGGCACGTCAGGGGGTCATTGACCCCCCCCCCCAACAGAAATAATAGGATTGGTGGCACAGTGGGTTCCAATCCCCCTCCCCTCCCCCAAAAAAAATCATTGGTAGCCCATGGGCCCCGATGGAACCCCTGCCCAACCTTGCTAAAATCATTTGCCTGTGGTTCTCCATTAAATACCCTCTGCCTCCCCAGTACCTTTAAGAAAAACAGGGGGTAGGAGCGATGCCTACATGCGCCTAGCTCCCCTGCTGCCATTTCTCAAAATAGCGGCTCCTGGCCCCTCTCAGTGCATCCCAGGGAACCACTGCCTGTAGAGGGGGGACAGACCCAGTCTACCAAATAAAGAAGAAAGTTCCTTATTTGGCAGACTGACCACCCTTCCCTAGGGTGCATCCTGGGATGCACAACGCGGGGTCAGCAGTGATTGACACCTCCCCCCCCCCATTCTGTGCCTCTCAGGATGCACCATGGGGAGGGGTGGTCAGTATGCCAAATAAGGAATTTTCTTCCTTATTTGGTAGACTCTTTTCCCCCCTCTCTGGGCGGTGGCTTCCTGAAATGCACCGAGAGGGGCCAGCTGCTGCCATTTTGAGATTCAGCAACAGGGAGATTAGGACTGTGTAGGCATCGCTACTATCCCCTGCTTTTCTTAAAGGTACTGTGGGGTGTTTAATTGAGGCCCACAGGCCACCAATGATTTTAATGAGGTTGGGAGTGGTTTTCCATTGGGAACCAATGATTTTTTTTGGGAGGGGAGGGAGATCGGAATTGGGGACATGGGGCCACCGATTCTTTTACTTCTGTTGGAGGGTTTGGTGTCTGTGGAGGCATCGGGCACCCGATGTGCCAAAATGGCAATGGGGGCTTTCCCTGATGCCTGGGTCATCTGTTTCTTTGGGACAGCATGCCAAACTTGTGCTGATTTCCTGTGTACATGTGTTTAGCTTACTCTCGTATTTTAACACTGACTTTTTGAGCACTGGTTAATTTGCATATACCACCGCTGCACAAAAAGTCAGTGTTAGACCTGCACTAGAGCTTTAAGTACTGGGCTGTAGGATAGGGTTTCTGCTTAGGTCTAAAAGAGTTTTCACTGCTGCTAGCTACATTATTTCAGACTTTTTCCGCACGTCAATTTTTTTTTTTTTTAATTTCACCCTTTTCATTTTCAATTATATTGATAAGGTTACTAGTGTGTTCTTTCTTTGTGTGTCATTGTAATGTATATTGCTTCCAGTTGTAAGTACTGCGGCAGCAACACCTGTAATGCACTATTGAGTTTCAGGCCTATTGAGATGTATTAGTTTGTCACAATTTTATTGCTTTTTCTTTTGATAAAGAATGCTTAAGAAAATCGAAATTCCAGAGATCTGAAAGGTAAAGAATGTTTATGGTTTATATTTCCTCTTTCATTTGTTTCTTCCTTAACATGCTGCTAGACTAGTCCAGACATATAAGTTATGTTCCCTTGCTAGCAGCTAGTGGCAGATTTGATCAGCCTTCAGTGATGTCATCACTTGGTACGTCCACTGGTGCAGCATTGAGAGGAGCTGGCTCCTAGATGCCAAGAAAAGTTGTCAACTTAAGTAGTAATGTTTTGTTTTGTTGAATTAGATAGAAATATAATGTAATCTGTCTTGTACATTTCATCAAATTTAAATGGAGATCCATAGGAGCAAGAGGAAAATGTTAGGTTGTAAAACAAAATGCAAAAAATCTACTAAACAAGTTGAAATCCAAACAAAAAAATCGCAGTACCCAAAAAATATTTTGGGAATTTTAAAACGCACCAACACTGATTAGTGGTATTACTGATTGGTAATATTATTTAGACCTGTGATCTTAAAGGTAGAATGTGCTGATTTTTGTTTGAAAGGTATATTTAGCTGCTTTATTTGTTCAGTCTTAGGTGAGATGTGTGATGCAACCCTTAGAAGAGACAGATATTAATAGTTTGTACTTTTCGGTTGAAAAACTGTTCTCAGAGTTTTTTTTTTAATTCAGAAATGTTATTAAGATGAACTTGTTTTTAGATGAGCATTCTATTTGGTTTAAATTGAATTTGAAATGTAACCAGTGTTGGAGCAAGGAGTACTTTAACGTAAAGGATGCTGCCAACAACTGAAGCTGGCTCTATGAATTCCCAGCTAATTTAAGGTTTTGGTAATTATGTTGGCTATAAATACTTAAGGGCCAGTTTACTAAAGCATGCTACTTGGGTAGCGCTTGTTTTTGGCATTATTCTGCAAATCAGCAAGGGCCCTGCGCATGGCATTCTCGTCACACCACTGCTAGTGCGAGTCTTGAAATCGCGAATTGCTGGCACTTGCCAATTACCACCAGCAGAATGGATGGTGATAGTTGCTTCCCACAGCAGTATTACCACAGCAAGCTGCACTAAATTCAGGAAGATGTCTGTCCCTGCCCCCCCCCTTGTGTTCCCTGTAAGTATTAGCGTATGTGTGTCATATCCCCTCGTGTTAAATGTATCTCCCAATTGACCGCTTTGACCCGGTGAAAAGCGGGATATAAATACAGCTAAATTAAATAAATAAATAAATCTAGTGGTTGTCCTTTCCAATACCTTTTCTAGTTCCCTCTCTGAGATGGGGGGTGATGAGAACTTCACACAGTACACAAGATGTGGATCGTATCATGGATTGATAGAGGCATCATAATCTCTATTTTATTCTTTCCCTTTCCAAATAAATCCTAGAATTATTTGCTCCAGCACACACACAACTGAAGATTGCAACATATTGGAAAAATAGCCAAAATGTTCCATCACGTCACGTTTTCTTGCAAAATTAGATTTCTTACCCATATAAGGAATGTTCACATAATTTCTTTTTAGCCGACTGCAGTTTATTTTCTTGGCCCAAAATAGAGGTTGTAATAGTTAACTAACTAGAAACACTCCCTCATGATATTTTAGAGTGTTTTGTATTCATTTTATACATTAACAGGACAATTGGGAGGCGGGGGGCTAAATCCAGTACTCGCGCTGGCGCATGTTCTTTCCTGTTCGCCTCGCCTCGTTCGCTCGCTCGCTCAAACACGGTGGTTGCGACATGAACGTTCCTGTCAAATTTCAGTTTCTTGCAAGTTCATTATTACCTTTTGTTTGCTCAGTCGTAATCCAGCTTTATTCCGAAGTGGTTCACTACAGTTGTAGTTTTCAGTGCTGTATATTTGTGATGGCTCACAGAGCCAGAGGTTGCGTCAACTCTCCGGACAGTTTTTGTTTTATTTGTGGGGAATATACCGTGAAAAAGCGGCAGAGGAACATTTCTGCATTTATTAAAAAAGTATATTTCGCCTATTTCGGTTTGAAGTTAGGCGATCAAGACAAACCGTGGGCTCCTCACAAAGTGTGCAAGCATGAAAGGTAAAAAACAAGCATTTCGTTTCGGAATACCTATGATGTGGCGTGAACAAAGAGACCACAGCAGTGACTGCTATTTTTGCTCTTGCATTGTGAAGGGATACAACTTAAAAAATAAGAATGTAATAAGTTACCCCAACCTTCCCTCAGCAATTAGGCCTATGCCTCATAGCAACGAAGTACCTGTGCCTGAACCACCAAAATCTTTGGATCATATTTGTGTGGACGGTTATGATCATGATGAGACTCATCAGATGGCTTTTCCCGATGAGTCCAGTACTTCCGAGTTTGAAACTGAACCAGATCCGAAACCTGAACTTTTCTCTCAAGCTGAATTGAATGATTTAGTCCGGGATTTAGGACTCCCAAAAGATGCTGCCCAACTGCTAGGTTCTCAGCTTAAACAGAAAAATCTATTGTCACCAAGAACAACTTTTTATTGGTACCGCAACCGCGAGACACAATTTTTGAAGTATTTCAGCAAAGAGGAAGATTTGGTATTTTGCAACGATATATACGGAGTGATGGAAAAGTTTAAACTCAAGTATGATCCTGCTGAATGGCGGCTGTTCATTGATTCGTCAAAAGACAGCATAAAAGGTGTTCTTCATAATGGCAACACATTCGCTTCAGTTCCTATTGCTCACTCTGTTATTCTCCAAGAAAAATACGAGAATTTGGCCCTGATTCTTCAGAAGATTCGTTATGATGAGCATAAGTGGATGATTTGTGGAGACTTTAAAATTCTATCCATGCTATTAGGGCAGCAATCCGGTTTCACCAAATATCCCTGCTTCCTTTGCTTGTGGGGTAGCCGGGCCCGCGACCTACACTGGGGGAAAAAAGACTGGCCAATTCGGGAGTATTTGAGACCCGGTGAGAAAAATGTTCTTCATGAGAGCTTGGTACCTCGTGATAAAATTCTATTACCACCTCTCCACATTAAGTTGGGTCTCATTAAGCAATTCATCAAGTCCCTTCCAAAAGATGGTGAGTGCTTTCGGTACCTTTGCTCAAAGTTCCCCCGACTTTCTGAAGCAAAGCTAAAGGAAGGAGTGTTTGTTGGCCCTGATATAAGGAAACTCATTTCAGATGGAGCATTCGCTGAAACGATGTCTGAGAAGGAAAAAGAAGCCTGGGATTCCTTCAAGGATGTTGTTCTCAAATTCTTGGGGAACAGGCGGGATGAGAACTATAAGGATATTGTTGCCAGGATGCTCAATGCCTTCAAAGAACAAGGCTGTAACATGAGCCTGAAAGTCCATTTCTTGCACTCCCATGTGAACTACTTTCCCGAAAACTTGGGGGCGTACAGTGAAGAACAAGGTGAAAGGTTTCACCAGGACATCAAGGACGCAGAGAGAAGGTACCAAGGAAGATGGAACACCACTATGATGGCTGATTTCTGCTGGTTGCTGCTGCGGGAAACCCCAGATGAAAAATACGCCAAGCAGCGCACCAAGAGAAGCATTCGGGGGAAGAAGAAACGGGCCCACCAGGAGATTGATTGACCCAAGAATGACTTTAAAATCTAAACTGTGTTGACAAATATCGTGTTTTTACTAAACTTTGAAATAAAAATTTGCTAGTTATTACCACAGTGTCGGATCTCATTTATTAGAATTTTATTTTCACACCATCGGGTGTTTGTCTTCATGTATTGCAATGGTGCGGTTTGCGTTTTCTATTCTTACATACATACCTGTACAACATTTTTTGCACATTTCTTTGCTTTGCTTTGTGTCTAACCTCGCTCTTATATGCTCAATGTTTGTGCACATGTATGTGGCTGTTTTAAGTGCAGACAATTTTGCTACCATCACAGTGTGTTTTGTTGACATTACTCTATTCTTATGTGCTGCCTTGTTACAATTTTCTTTATTCTTATTTGAATAACTACTAAACAATTAGTATAAAGAATTCATCCAAGAAACTTTTATCTCGATCGCACTCAATCTGAAACGTTCACCTCAAACTGCTAACCCAATGTAGCAAAAAATCTGTACGTGATGGTGCAAATTGGTTACCAGATTTGGATTCAGCGCACCAAAAAACGTAAAAATCAATTGAAACATTAGAGGCAGTTTAAAAAAAAATTTTTTTAGTGTACCTGTGTTATCTTTCGCTATATGCATCATTTTCAACTTCTCCACATTAAACTTTATCTGCCATTTAGATGCCCAGTCCAACTTTTACCAGATCCTCCTTCAAATCCTCACTATTTGCTAGTGATTCAACAACTTTGAGTAATATTGTCATCTGCAGATTTAATTACATCACTCATTGTTCCCTTATCCAGATCATTTTATAAAGATGTTACAAAGCATTGATCACAGTCCAGATCCTTGAAGCACTCCATTGAAATCATACTATTTCCTAGTCCGTTATCAATCTACAATAAGGTATTCTCCATTGTCAAGCAGGAATGAGTCCTCAAGTATGGGTGATGCTCCTGATGGAGCCCCACATGGGAATGCTCCCCAGCTTCTATTGGAAGCTTTTGGGAGGCTCCACTGCCCCTGTGCACCTTCTTCCCACCTGCTGCCACGGTGCTATCATACATCAGTCTTTAGATCTCCAGGAACAAGCAGGAATGTAGTCTTCACATATGGGCGACGTTGGTACTGACGGAGCCCGCGTGGAAACACTCCCCAGCATCCAATAGGAAAGCTTTTGGGAGCATCCCATTCTACCTGCATCTCTGCCTTCCTGTCCTTGGAACCCTCCCTCCGCAGTTCTTTGTTTTCCGTGGAGCCAGCAGGAAGCAAATTTTGTCACTGCAGTAAATGTCTTCATTCCTTATCGTTCCTCCAGTTCAGTTCTCCACCTCTGGGTTGTGTACCTCCTCCTGCAGCATGGAGAACTGGACAAGTCAAATTCGTGACATCACTGGATGTATACTTCTGGTGTTCTCCCATCATCCCCCAGTGTGTCCGGTCTCCATGCAGCAGAAGGCCATAGTGAGCCTAGGTGCTGGGCTCACTAGAAGGAAAGATAAGGAGCATTTAGTGACATAGATTTAACATTTCTTTTTTGCTATATAATTTAATTTAATGTGGGTCTTAGGTGAGATCAGTAAAGTAGTTATGAAAAAAACAAAACTAAAAAAAACAGGGAGGCTGGAGGTCAGGGGGATTGATCTTGGTTGCTGGCATTTTCCTTTTTCTCAAGTTTCTCCGATCAGCAGTGCTGCTTTCCCCTTCTGGTTTGGACGGAGGGGAGTTGGACAGCAGCGGTGTTGCCCTGCATTATTTTTTGCTCTGCAGAAGTAGCCAGTGCAGGAATGCCCTCTTGGAGGTAGCTGTTCTGTGCTTCAGAGCACCACCGCAGATCGCAGGGCTGCCGTCCGGAGTGGCGGATAACTCGGTGGGGGCAAATTCAGGCCCGAAGCAGGGTAAGTGTGCCAACGCACGTCTAGAGGTCGGGAAGACCTTCTAACCCTAATCGTGAGTGTTTTTGCGGTGAAGCAGGCCCTGAGGAACGCGGAATTAGCGAGAGGTATTAGGTGTTCACAAATGCTTTATTAAATTAAGAAACGCCCCAACGCGTTTCGGCAAAGCCTTCGTCAGGGGGCTGAGAACTGCAAAACAACAAATGGGTAATGATTGAAATGAAACACATATATTCCATATAATACACACATATATAAATATATAAAAAATAATTATAAAATATGAAATATAAAATAATTCATATAAATAATAAAAAGTATATAGAGAAAAAATGATGAAACATAATTGTTAATATGTTATGAGGCTACAATTATAGACATATTAAAAGAGTAAAACAAAACGTCAATGTAATATGTAACATAAAAACACAGCAAAGACTAAAAAATGAAGCTTGCATACATAAATTGTTACAATACTTACAGATAGAATCGGGAGCAGCGGCCATCATCGAGGGAGTGAGCGGGAGCTCCTCCTCCTCTCCCCTGCCTGCCTCACCAACGGCATAAAACCTGCGGCTTCGGAGCGCGCCCGCCAGAATCGGGAGCAGCGGCCATCATCGAGGGAGTGAGCGGGAGCTCCTCCTCCTCTCCCCTGCCTGCCTCACCAACGGCATAAAACCTGCCGCTTCGGAGCGCGCCCGCCAGAATCGGGAGCAGTGGCCATCATCGAGGGAGTGAGCGGGAGCTCCTCCTCTCCCCTGCCTGCCTCACCAACGGCATAAAACCTGCCGCTTCAGAGCGCGCCCGCCAGAATCGGGAGCAGCGGCCATCATCGAGGGAGTGAGCGGGAGCTCCTCCTCCTCTCCCCTGCCTGCCTCACCAACGGCATAAAACCTGCCGCTTCGGAGCGTGCCCGCGCCTTGCGGGCCCGCGCCTGAGGGCCTCGCCAGAGGGCCCTTTGGCGTGGCCCTTTGGCGTTGGTCCGTGGCGTCCGTTGCTATGGGTGGCAGTGATGACATATTGTGGACTAGATTGATGTGCTGCTATTTTGTGGTAACTTGCTGTTCCTTGTTCCTCTTCTTCTCCTATCTGTTTGACTGTCTCTGTCCTCTTCTCTGTCCTATCATATAAATGGCGTTCTTTTCTGTTTTTCCTCAAATGATATAGTATTGTAAACCACTCTAATGCCTCTGGCCTGAGCGGTATATCAAATTTGAAATAAACATAAATTTGAAATAAACATAGAAATGGTCAACAACCACTATGAATTGCACAGCAACCGATGTGAACCAATATATGAAGTAAAAGCTGGAATTATATCACAAATAACAGAATTAATGTAAACTGATGTATACAACAAGACTAACCATATGTATAATGGCAGCGGGATACCAGGACCATAGGAGACTAAGCAACTAAAAACAAAGGGGACCTAAAAAGGCACAAGTTGGTTAAAAAAATATATAATAAATAAAAAATATATTTTTTTTTAAAATAAGAGTAACAAAGAAAAGGAAGGGAACATGTATAAAAAAACACATGGTGAATGATTATTATAAAACCTTTAATTGAACTTATCATAACAAGGTGACATAACTATTTTTCAAAGGTAAAAATAAAGCCAGCAGTCAAGAAAAAAGAAAAAAATGATAAAAATGTTTCATAGCTAATAATATAACCACACAGGTACTATGAAGACGCTACTTCACGGGCATAAAAAACGCCGAGCCCTAGTAGTGATCATATTAAATACAAAAGCTATGTAAGTATCAAACAAACAGATCATTTAAAATATCAAATTATTGCCGGAACACACAAAGGCACTAGTGAACCCACATTGGTAAAATAAACACTTTTTTAAGCCGCAGGTATGCGGGCACAAGCATAGAATGACAAGATGTCAAAATTGAGGTACAAATACAAAAAAAAACGGCAATAAATAAAAGGGCGTCGACACTGGTGCCTTCGGCGTCGGGGAGGGTGCTCCAGGGCCCCGCGGGGTCGGACCCTGACTCTTCCTCGGACGAGCAGCTTGGGAGACGGAGGATGAGGAGTCTCCTGACACCTTCAAGACTCTGTGCATCCCGTCGGACTCACCGCAGTCTGAGCCCCCGGAGTAGGTCCCCCCCGGAGGATACTCTCGGAGTTTGTCCGGGATATCGCCGCTGCCTTGGCTGTCCCGGCGGACCCCGAGGAGGAGCCTCGAGCTGAAGAGCTTGAGGCCCTACAGTATGACTCTCCTCCGAAGGAGGCCTTTACTGTCCTGGTTCCTCCAATGCTGGAACGGCTCCTCTTCCGTATGTGGGAGGCACCGGCCTCGGCGCCGGTTTTAAGCAAGCGAGTTGACTCGATCTATCGACTCAGGAAGAGCCCTGGCTTTCAGAAGGCACAGCTACCACACCATTCCATGGTTGTGGAATCAGCTATGCATCTTCTGAAGAGTCAGAAGATGCACTCTGCGGTGCCCCCCGGCAGGGAGGCCCGGAACCTTGATGGCATCGGTAGAAAGTGCTTCCAGGGCTCGATGCTTGCTTGCCGTGTCCAGTCTTACCAGCTGTACATGGGCATGTACTTGCGGGACCTGGCCAAGGAGTTGGCCGGGTTCTCTGCTGGACTCTCCAGGGAACCCTTGCAGAGATTCAAGACCTTGTCCTCGGGGATTCGGGACTGCTCGAAGTTCATGTCCCGCGCCGCCTACGATGGCTTTGGCCCGAGTTGCGGCAGCCGGCATCACGGCTCGACACCAGGCATGGCTGCAGTCATTGGACCTCGAGCCATGGGTTCAGGACAAGTTGGTCGATGTCCCTTGCCGAGGTGAAAACCTTTTTGGCAAGCCCATGACCGAGAAGGCCACTCAGCTCGAAACTGAGCACCTCACACGGACAAGGCTGTCAAGGAAGACCTCTGCCCCTTCTCATAAAAAGAAGGGCTCGGGTAAAAAGCCCTTTTACCCGAGGAAGGGCACTGCCTACAAACAGTACCCGCAATATCAGGCTGCCCCCCAGGGTCAGCAAGCCAAGGGCCAGGGTAATGGGCCCCGTGGGCAGAGGACCCCCAAGCCACCGGCCCCTGCTACCACTCAGCAGGGTGGGGGTTTTTGACTCCTTGAGCGTAGTCTCTCCTCCACTGCTCTCCCAACCCTGCACAGGAGGTCGCCTCGCCCTCTTTGCCCACCAGTGGCCCCTTATCACCGGGGACAGTTGGGTGTTGGACATAGTCCACAAGGGTTATGCCCTGCATTTTCACCAACGGCCTCCACTATATTTTCCAGGGGAACCTCCAAGGCCTCCCCTGCACACAGACCTTCTCCTGCAAGAGCTTCAAGGTCTGTTGGTGGACAGGGCGGTGGAGCCTGTGCCTCCCCACTTACAAGGTCACGGTTTCTACTCCAGGTATTTCCTGGTGCCCAAAAGAATCGGTGGCCATCGACCCATTCTGGACCTCAGGAACCTCAACCAGTTCCTAGTGAAGGAGAAGTTCAAGATGCTTACTCTTGGAACACTTCTGCCCTACCTCCAGCAGGGAGATTGGCTATGCTCTTTAGATCTAAAGGATGCGTACACTCACATCCTCATTCATCCAGACCACAGAAAGTATCTCAGGTTCATTGTGGGAGGAAACCATTATCAATACAGAGTGCTGCCTTTCGGCCTCACCTCCGCCCCAAGAGTCTTCACAAAGTGCCTAGCAGTGGTGGCGGCCTACCTGAGAAACCAGGGCATCTTTGTCTTCCCCTATCTGGACGACTGGCTCATCAGGGGTCAGACGTGTCCAGAGGCCAAACAAGCCACCCTCAGCACTATTGTTCTTCGCCAAAGGCTGGGGTTTGTCATAAACTTCGCAAAGTCCACTTTGCTCCCCTCCCAGAACTTGGAGTTCATAGGAGCAAGGCTAGACTCTGTGCTGGCAAAGGCTTTCTTGCCAGCAGACAGGGCCCAAAGGTTGATGGCCTTGGCAAATCAGTTTCTCAGCAGGTCCTTGGTCTCCGCCAGACTCTGCCTGAGGCTTCTCGGCCACATGGCTTCGACAGTACATGTGACCCCCAATGCCAGGCTCCATATGAGGCCTGCACAGTGGTGCTTTCGGTCTCTGTGGTCACAGGCCACCGGCAGCCTCAGAGACAGGATAAGGGTGTCCAGACAATTTCTGCACTCCCTCAACTGGTGGCTGCACCCACCCAATCTACTGAAGGGGTTGCCTTTTCAGATTCCAGGGTACACAGTAGTGATGACCACTGACGCCTCCCTGCAAGGCTGGGGAGCTCATTGTCAGGGCCTGTGGTCTCCTTGGGAAGCTGCACAGCAGATCAATCTCTTCGAACTCAGAGCTATTCGATTAGCACTCAAAGCTTTCTCTCCTGCCCTGGCTCACCAATCTGTCCTGATTCAGACAGACAACCAAGTAGCCATGTTTTATGTGAACAAACAGGGCGGGACTCGGTCCAGGATCCTTTGTCGGGAGGCTCAGGACCTTTGTTCATTTGCCCTCAAGCACAACATGCTCCTCAAGGCTCTGTACCTTCCAGGCCAGGACAACTACCTGGCAGACAGGTTAAGCAGAATACTGCAGCCCCACGAGTGGCAGCTGCATCCTTCAGTAGTTCAGAGGATATTCCTAAAATGGGGTCTCCCTTTGATAGATCTCTTTGCCAGCCCACTGAACAAGCAACTGCCAAAGTTCTGCTCCAAGCAACCGCATCCTCTGCGGATAGCAGCGGATGCTTTTCTGATATCCTGGTCTCAGGGCCTCCTGTATGCATTTCCTCCCACGCCCTTGGTGGCCCGAACTCTCTTCAAGATTCTTCAGGACAAGGCCTTGGTCCTGCTGGTGGCTCCCAGGTGGCCGAGACAGCCTTGGTTTCCTCTTCTGCTTTAACTGGCGGTGGATCCTCCACTACCTCTGGGGTTGCAACCCGACCTCCTCTCAGAGGAGCAGGGTTCCCTTCTGCACCCCAATCTCAAAGCTCTCAATCTGATGGCCTGGAGGCTGCAAGGGTAGTTTTGGCTCCCTGGGGCCTACCTCAGGAAGTTGAGGAGGTTGTCCTATTCTCTAGGAAACAGTCCACTAGGAAAACCTATGCTCTCAAATGGAAAAGGTTTTCTGTGTTGTCAGCTACGTACAGAGGACCCTTTCTCTTGTACTGTGCCAGTAGTGCTTCAGTACTTACTGCACTTATCAAATCAGGGACTTAAGTCCAATTCTGTTCGGGTCCACCTCTCAGCTCTAGCAGCTCACCACTCACTGGTGGAGGGACATTCTCTGTCAGGTCACCCCTTGGTGTCCCGTTTTCTCAGGGGCTTGCTTTTGCTCAAGCCTCCATTCCGTCGTCCTGCCCCTGAGTGGGAGTTGAATGTGGTCTTGCAGCAACTGACTTGCCCACCTTTTGAGCCGATGGCTACTTGTCCACTACCCCTCCTCTCCTGGAAGACACTCTTCCTGATAGCCCTTACCTCGGCTAGGCGGGTGAGTGAGCTTCAGGCCCTGGTCTGTGGTAGGCCTTACACCAGGATTTATAGGAACAGGGTAGTCCTCAGGACTCATCCGAAGTTATTTCCCAAGGTTGTCTCCTCCTTCCACCTCATCCAGGAGGTGGTTCTTCCAACATTCTTCCCTAGGCCTCATGCAAGCCAGGCTGAAGCAGCCCTGCATACCCTGGACTGTAGGAGGGCCTTATCCTTTTACCTTGACCGTATGCAGGGGCATAGAAGGGCTACTCAACTCTTCGTATCCTTTGACCCCAATATGTTGTGGTTGGCTGTGTCCAAGCGTACCTTGTCCATCTGGGTGGCTAACTGTATCACCTGGGCTTACAAGGCGGCTGACCTTCCTTTGCAGGGTAGGGTCACGGCCCATCGTGTCAGGGCGATGGCTGCCTCAGTGGCTCATCTCCGCTCTGTGCCCTTGGTAGACATCTGCAGGGCTGCAACTTGGTCTTCAAACCAGACTTTTGCAGCCCATTACTGCCTGGAGAGGGAGTCCTGCAGGGACAGTGCTTTTGGCCAAGCAGTACTCCGGAATCTCTTTGAGGTTTAAGCAACTCCTGCCCTCCTGCCCTCTGTTGGGCTACCGGTGGAGGTTGTGTCCTTGGAAAGCCTTTCTTTGCTGCTGAGACTAGAGGGAGTTCTCTTATTCAGCCTGGGTTCCTCGGTAGCCCAGAGCTTGGGAGTCACCCATTTGTGAGGACTGACTTCCTGCTTGGTCCTGGAGAAAGAGTAGTTACTCACCTGTAACAGGTGTTCTCCAGGAGCAGCAGGAATCAGTCCTCACAACCCTCCCTCCTCCCCTTGGAGTTGCAGTTGTACATAGTTTATTTTTCATTTTTGTGTACTGTTCTTAGCTATGTCATTTGACTGAGGTAAGATGGCACCTTTAGGCAGGAAGGGAACCGCGCATGCGTGCCTGCATTCCCAAAGGCTTTCATAGAAAGCTGGGGAAGTGCTCCGCTGGGGCTTCATCGGCGCCGATGACACCCATATGTGAGGACTGATTCCTGATGCTGCTCCTGGAGAACACCTGTTACAGGTGAGTAGCTACTCTTTATTTATATGAATTATTTTATATTTCATATTTTATAATTTTTTATATATTTATATATCTGTGTATTATATGGAATATGTTTCATTTGAATCATTACCCATTTGTTGTTTTGCAGTTCTCAGCCCCCTGACGAAGGCTTTGCCGAAACGCGTTGGGGCGTTTTTTAATTTAATAAAGCATTTGTGACCACCTAATACCTCTCACTAATTGTGTGGTTCTTCTAGTTATTGTGAGAGGTTGCTCCTCTTGTGGTGCCTGAGGAACGTGGGCCATTCTTCCCGTGCATTTAAGGGCGCGAGGCAGATTTATATTCAGATTGCCTCAGGTTGTGTAAATTAGACTGATTCTACGGTTGGGATATTATCAGCTAATTTAATTTAATCTGTTCCACTTCAATCGGTTGCGTTTTGGCGGCCTGGGGAGGACAGGCTGGCTGAAGTGCGTGCCGTTGATTCCTGCGCTTTTGCGAACGCGAGGCAGCCTAAGTTTTTTTTTTACCACGACCACATTCTCGGTCCTTTTTGAACCGCCTAGCCTAGCGATTTAAATTATTTCCTTAATTTATTTGTTTTAATTTAATGTAATTTATCTTAGTTATTTTGGTTTAAAAAAAATAAGAGGGGGTTTGTATGTCAGGAGTTTTGTTCCCTCATTCCAGGGGAAAATTAATTGTATTTGGGAACTAATGGGAGACAGTCAGGTCCTTATGTGTTTTTTAGTCAAGTTCCACTTTCATCCCCTGGGTTTCCTGGCAAGTGGCATCGAGAAGGAAGAATATCACTCCGCTCTTCAGCATCGATGCTGTGGAGTGTTTCCCACCCGGATGCCGTCCAGGCTTGACACTGGCTTCTCAGCTCAGCTGTAGTGCAGATTATTGGGGGACCCTACCCCCAAAGTGGTCTCCTTAGACCTTAGAGATTTAATTTAATTTAATTTTCATTAATTTCAAACCTGTTTCCTAGTTGTTCCCTTCTTGTCTGGATTAGTATCCTTTGCTTAGCAGGGGCACTAGATCAGGGCAGTGGGGGAACAGTTCCATTATTTGAGGAATTGGCTAGGGCATTTAGAACTGAGTTTTTTTGCTCCGGCGGGTTGCTTATCCATTCTCTGGGAGAGAAGTGCAAACATAAAAAAAAAAAAGGAAAAAAGACTTATATTCGCACCCAAACGCAGGGAAATACACACATCCAATGTGCTCCTTGGGGTCCTTTCTCTGAGTGAGGCTCCGCCTCATAGCTGTTAGTCCAGGAATATATTCAAATCTTTTGAGTTTTCATGTCTTTCCCTTGGCCCGGGATGCATAAGTTTCTGATTGGATTGAAACATGGCAGTATTTGACTGGGAAACTCACCCGCTGCATTTAGGCATGATTTCTTCTTATTCAGGCCCGCATGTGTTTAACCCCGGCTGTGTTTTGGGTGCCTGGGGGAGGCAGCCACCGGAGATTGAAGCAGGACAGAGCAGTTTCTTCATAGGGGGCCATTTGCAGTTTTCTTTTTAGTTTGTTAACTAGATTTGATTTTATGTACGTCAAAGGCTATGTGCCTGAGCCTGTGGAGGTGCATGGTACTGGGGATCTGATTACATACCTGGGTTCAGAGGGAGTTCCTGGGGAGTGTTTCCAGCCCTTATCACCATGCCGGCCAGACAACAGTGCCTGGTATGCGAGGGTATCAAGGGATGTGACTCCCACCTAATCCTTAAGCATTCCTTGGGTTATACAGCTCAAAACCTATTCAGTGCAACAGGGCTTGATGCAGACAGCTGGGGAAAGGCCTAATCAGATAGGCCATAATTGTTACCGCGCAAATTTCAGAGTGCGATGTGCCTGATCAGGTGATCTAAACGTTTGGTACTTTGTTGCTTTCGCCTGAGAAGGATCTGATAGACAGAGACAGGAATAAAGATGTGGTTAATAAAAATAAATAAAAAAAATTGCATATAGCTTTGTAGCAGCTTCAGTTCTGTGGAAAACAAGAAGCGCCTGCATACAGGAAAGGTATCTAGTGAGAAAGATGGTAGATAGAAAGATCCTCCCATCTGTCTATGGTAAGTAAGTAACCGCTCGTTTGGGAGGTCCCCAACGAGGTACATTGGCTTCCAGAGCTCAAGGGTTTCGGGACTATCAAAGAGCAGGAAGGTGATCCTCGGCTATCTCTTCCGTGACTGCCCGAAAACCGCAATGAAGCAAGGCGGGCCCAGGTGGCAGTTCAGTCGATAGGAAGAAGTCTTCGGGAGTTTCTTCCTGCCAGGGTCCAGATAACAGCAGGGCAATGGGTGTTAGTGGTAATACTCGAAGGTTATACCCTAGAATTTGCTCGCCCAGTGCTAGATTCGTTTGTCCTGTCTCCTTGCAAAGGGCAGCGGAGAACTTCTGCAATTTGGCAAGCATGGGATTGTATTTTGCACTTAGGAGCGGTTGTGCCGGGCCCATAGGGATTTTTTGGCGTCGGGCACTGCTCTCTTTATTTCATGGTTGCAAAGAAAGACGGGGCCTCCGGTCTTTCTAGATCTCAAGGAAATAAATCGCTGTCTCCGAGCGTTTCACTTTTGAATGGAATCATTGCAATCGGTAGTGGTGGCGGTCCTGCAGGGGGAGTTCCTAACATCCCTAGCTCTTATGGAAATATACTTACACATTTCAATAAGGGCAGCACATCAGAAGATTCTAAGGTTTGCCTTCCCGTGGCTGCATTTTCAGTTTCAAGCCTTGCCCTTCGTTTTGGCGAAGGCCCCGCGTACCTTCACCAAGGTGATGGTGGTGGTTGCGGCAGCTCTGCAGAAAGAAGAAATTTTAGTTCTCCCTTGTCTGGACAATTGGCTGATTCGACCAAAGTCCAGGGCCGAGAGGGTCCGGGTTACGGACAGAGTAATAAAAATGTCTTCCGGCTCTCGACTGGGTAGTCAATGCGGTCAAAAGTCATTTAGTCCGTCTCAAGGCCTGGAGTACTTGGGGATGCGGTTCGACTACCAATGGGGAACAGTGTTTCAGCCGGAGCGGAGAGGTTGGACCCTTCAACAGCTAGTACGCAGGTTTTCTGGCGGATCTGGTGCCGCCGGCTTGGAACTATCTTCGGCCACTCGGGGCAGTGGCGGCGACTCTGGAGGTAGTTCTGTGGGCCAGCTAGCATTTTATTTATTTTTTATTTATTTATTTACATTCTCTTATATACCGCGCTATTCTGCATCAGTGCGGTTTACATTGAACAAACTGAAATTACATTATAACTTGGAGATAACTATTTTACAGGGAACATGGGCTATGGAGGGTTAAGTGGCTTGCACAAGACCACAAGGAGCACCTGTGGGACTAGAAACCCCAGTCCTTCCGGCCCAAGGTTGCTGTCCTCTAGTGGGATTTGAACCCCCGACCTTCCGGCCTAAAATACCTTGCCCCAACCACTAGTCCACTCCTCCACAAAGGTCCTTATTACGACGATTGTCGCACCAGAACTATTCTCTGAACAAATGTCTCCCATGTACCGCGCAGGTCAGGCGATTCCCTTCATTGGGGGCTAGTCCCAGGAGATCTTGCGGTGTGCATGCCGCTGGGACAGCTGCAGTGCCCCCCGATGTTGACAGAAGGGAGTCTCGCAGGCTAGGGAGATCATTGCGGGGATTGTTTCGCACATGATCTTTGCAGCAAACAGGAGTGCTATTGGTGGTTCAACCAGTTGGAGCTGAGGGTGGTAGCGCTGGCGCTTCAAGCGTTGGAGTCCGAAGTGAAAGTTTGGGCAGGGCGAGTGCTGTCCGGCAATTCCGCCACAGTGGCTTACCTAAATCGGCAGGGGGCACAGGCACTGTGGCCATGGAAGAGGAATCAGAGGCTCTGTTCGTCTTGGTGGAGCCTTGACTGCAGGCGCTTTTGGCGGTGCACTTTGCAGGAACAGACAAGGTGATGGCGGATTTTCTCAGAGAGGTTCGGGTGGATGCCGGAGAGTGGGTGCTTCATCCGGTAGTGTTCGCACAAATAGTCATCAAATGGGGTACTCTGATCGTGCTTTTCAGGGCGACCTTTCATTCGGCCAAGGCGAATCATTTTCACAGTAGAAGACGAGAGAGAATGTTGGAGGGCGGCGATGCTCTGATGCAACCATGCACGTTGCCCAGCCTTCTCTAGGGCCTTCCCCCGTGCTGCTCATAGGGCAAGTGATTCAGCACATCGAGGCCCTTCAGGGGAGAGTGGTGTTGGTGACGCTGGTTTGGCCGAGGCGTCCTTGGTGTGCCAACCTGGTCAGGTTGCTGGACGGGAAGCCTTGGTGATTGCCTGCAACGGTGAATCTGTTGACCCGGGGTCCTCTTCGTATGTCTCAGGTGGGTCGATTCTAGGTTTTTCTTTTGTTGCAGGTTGCGGCCTTTTCGCAGAATGGGGGTCCTTTCGTAGGAGCTCAATTTTTGCCCTGGGGGCGTTGACTAGAGAACCTTTCAAGCCCTTGCATTAGGTTTCGGTCTAGGATTTGATTTTAGAAACAGTGCTCTTAGTGGCTATTTGATCGGCTCGTCAAGTTTACAGGCCTGGTCTTGTCTAGAACCATTCTTCTCCTTTTCTAGGGAAAAGGTGGGTTTTGCAGACAGTCCCGTTCTTTTTGCTCAAAGTAGTTCTCCTCCTTTCTCATGAATCAGTTGGTCTTGTTACCAGTTCTGTGATCCTCGGAGGAGGATGCGTTAGTTCGCAGTCTGCGTTGGTTGGTCATAAAAAGGGCTCTACAACCATACTTATAAGTATCGGTGGCCTTCCGAAAATCTGATTGTTTGTTCTTTCAGGGGTCTGCGGAGAGGTGAAGATGCAGCCAAAGCTCCAATATCCAGTTGGATCCATGAGGCAATAGCATCTGCATATGTCTTGCTGGGCCATCAGGCGCCCGGGGGGCAGGCGACTTCCTGGGCAGACCGTAGTTTGGTTCCACCGGCGGAGATTTGCAGAGCGGCGACATGGTTGTTCCTCTATACCTTCAGTAAGCACTATCATCTGGATGTTCAGTGATGCCTGTTTCGGGTCGGTTGTGCTGCGACTCGGCTGGAAAGGTCCCTCCCAATGATTATTGCTCTTTTACATCCCAGAGGTGGAGGACTGAACTGGAAGAACGATAAGGAAATGGAAATTACACTTACCTGGTAATTGTTCCTTGAACTCCAGTTCAGTCCTCAATCCCGCCTGGGGATGAGATATTCAGACGTGGTTCTTTAGTTTGGAGAGGAGTTTCAATCGCTAAGATTGGAATAGTTCTGATATGCGGGAGATCGCGGTGATATCTTTTCTTTCTGTGACCTCTTTTGGTCTTCCTTCCTTCTTTCTGGCTGTCTTACTCCGATCTGAGGGGAACAGGACAGGGGTAAGAAGGAGGTGGTTGCTTTCCCCTTTATTTTAGGGGATTTTAGTTTTAAAACTTAAAGGTTAAGTTTAGAGTTGTAATTAATTCTTTAGTTACTTATTTGTTGCTCCTTTGAGTTTTCTTTGTCAGTAGTTCACTGGGGGATGATGGGAGAACACCAGAAGTATATATCCAGTGATGTCACGAGTTTGATTTGTCCAGTCTCCATGCTGCAGGAGGAGGTACACAACCCAGAGGTTGAGGACTGAACTGGAGTTCCTCAAGGAACAACAATTACCAGGTAAGTGTAATTTCCATTTCTTCTTATTTTTTGTGATTGTGTCTGCCTTCCCGTCAATGCCGGAACCAATATCTTCGATTCTAGTTCGTTCTTTCTGTAAAAACAAAACAAAAACCTTTAATTTTTTCAGGCGCATCAACGCCATTTTAGGCCTTAGGCCTTCCATACAGTCTACTGACATGATGGAAAAAACCTGTCAATGGTTTTAAGACATGTTCTAAGTGTGGTAGCACCATCTCTGCTACTGATACCCATAACTGGTGCCTTAAATGCCTCGGCCTAGATCACCAGTCATCTGAATGTCCCCTATGCAAAAAGATGACAAAGAAAGGCCTACAGAATCGGGCCGCAAAACTCTGCTCCCTCTTTGCCTCAGTTGTGGTTTCACTCGCTTCGACGTCGTTGAGGGCATAGTCATCCTCAAATGGATCTCAGCTATCGAAACACAAGTCTTCCTCAAAGACAGGACATCCTCCCAGGGTAGATCTCTATCTAAACATAGAGAGGCCTTGAGAGTTGCTCTGGAGTTGGATCGACTGGCCAAACAGCCCCGGCAGGAGGACCTCTCTTCCAAAGCCACCAAAGGGGTCCAGGATACTCCCGAGGCCTCCACCTCAGGAGAGCTCCTGGTGCCGAGCTCTGGGACGGCAGCTCATGCTTCTGGTACTGATACCCAGATCAGCAAGCTTTATGGATCAGTGTATAATGGCCATTGAGAAGAATCTAGCTGCTGTTGGTGGCATTGGTCAGGACCTTACTGGCGGTACTGGGTACTGCTGATGCATTCTGCATAGAGTTTCATGCTGCTCAACATATTCCCGCTCATGTCGGCCTTTGTGTTTGTTCCCAGTTCTGAGATACCAGTACGGCAAGTCTCGGGCCAATATCGATCTCGATCGGTACTGGAGCTTACAAGAGCAGGAGCATTGCTCCCACCGATACTTTGATTGTACCGATTCCGATTCTAAGGATGATGAATCGATCGGTACCCAAGAAATGCTACGTCTTCCAGAGGAACCCTCACCGTCGCCGCAACGGCGCATGTACCCTCCTGAAGATATGCCTTTTCAAGAGTTTATCAAGGATATGGTGAGGGGCCCCTATCCATTATACCGACATCGGAGAAAGAATCCAGAGCAGAGGAATTGGAGATTCTCCAGTACCCCTACAGCTTCTAAAGAGGCGACTACTCTGCCTACTCACCGTATACTCCAAGATCTCATGCTCTAGATGTGGGAAATGCCCCTCACCATTTCTCCCCATACTTGGTGACTCGATACCATGTATCAGGTACCAGAAAGTTCCATTTTCCAGAAAACGCAGCTTCCACACCACTCAATGATAGTGGAATTGACTGTGTCAAATTGAGAGTTCTAAGAAGCAATCCTCCAATCCTCCAGGCAGGGAATTGAGAACACTCGATGCCTTTGGGTGGCGGTGCTGTCAGGCCTCCATGCTTTCAGCCCGCATAAATTCATACATACTCTACATGGGTATGTTCCTTAAGGAGGTAACTAAGGGATCTGGAATCAATGACTCCTCTTCTCCCGGATGATAATGATAAGAGGGCAGACTATCTTACATTAGTCAAACATGTCCAGAATGTTTTGAAGTTTGTCAATAGGGCAACCTTTGACTGTTTTGAATGCACTAGCAGAGCAGCATCTATCTGCATAGGATTGCCTGGCTTCAGGCATCAGACCTTGAACAATGGGTTCAAGACAAGCTGGGTAATATTCCCTGTACTGGTGAGAACCTGTTTGGAAAGGATTGGCAAGATAAGGCTTCTCAGAATCTGAGAATACCACCCTCAATAGGCTTTCCAAAGCTACTGCCAACCCTGCCAAGAAAAAAGCAGCTGCAAAGACAGCTTACTATGGTAAGAAGAAGAAAGTTTACCCTCCTTATCCCCCAACTTCTCAATACCAACCTCAGAGTACCCAAAAGAGGCAACAGCCTCTCAAACAGAAAAAGCCACAGGCTCCTAAATACCAACCAGCTGCGCAGACCCAATCTGTGCCTGGATTTTGACGTCTTCCTAGAGAACATAGCCACCCTGCCTCTGGAGAACACCCACCCCCTCCACATAGCAGGCAGACTTTGCCATTATGCCCACAGGCGGCATCTTATCACCTCAGAGCTGTGGACGCTAACAATAGCGTGAGAAGGGTACAGGCGTGAGAAGGGTACAGGCTTCATTTGCAAAGCATACCCCTCTCCACCCTAGTGGGAGAATATGATTCTCAACTCCCACTCACTGCTCTCCTGCAGCAAGAGGTCACCTCTCTTCTGTTAGTGTGCCATAGAAGAGGGTCCAACATCCCAACAAGGGATGGGGTTCTATTCTCCCTACTTGCTCATACCAAAGAAAAATATGAAGGGGGGGGGGGGGGTAACAGACCCATCTTAAATCTCAGAAACCTAAACAAGTTTCTAGTCTGTGAGAAATTCAAGATGATCTCACTAGGAACCCTTCTACCGTATCTCCAGAGTCAGGGCTGACTCTGTTCTCTAGATCTAAAAGAAGCTATAGTCATATCCTCATTCATCCAGAACACAGGAAGTATCTATGCTTTATCTTCCAAGGAAATCACTATCAATACAGAGTCCTTTCTTTCGGACTTGCCTCTGCCCCAAAAGTCTTCACACAGTGCATGGCGGTCATAGCCACATTTCTAAGGACTCTCGGGATATTAGTCTTCTCTTACTTAAACGACTGGCTAATAAGGGCAACCACCTCACAGGAGGTTCATCTATCCCTCCTTCATACAAAGCAGGTACTGCAAGATCTGAGATTTGTGTTAAAGCTTCCAAAATCCCATCTAATTCCCACTCAAACACTAGAATTCATAGGAGCTCTTCTAGACACTCGGTGGCCGAGGGCATTTCTACCCCAGGACTGTTGTACTCAACTTTTACAGCTTGCATCTCAGGTACAGCTCAGAGACCATCTCTCGGCCAGAGAGATGCTAAACTTCTTCTAGGCCATATGGCCTCTACAGTACATGTTGTCTCATGCTCGGTTGCACATGCGAACAGCCCAATGGATCCTTGCATAACAGTGGAGACAGGTCTCTGTGGCTCCCAAGGACCGCATCCAAGTCACAGATCTGCTCACCAAATACCTTCTATGGTGGTGTACCCCAACAAATCTTCTCATAGGGTCACCTTTTCAGATGCCTCCATATCAATGTATTCTGACAACAGAGGCCTCCAAACTGGGTTGGGGAGCCTACTTAGGCCTTCTCTCCACAGAGCCTCTGGATGGAGCAGGAGCCTCAACTCCAGATAAATCTCCTAGAGCTTCGTGCTATCTTCCGTGCCCTCAAGGTGTTTCAACAACAACTACTACAGGGCCACAGAGTTCTCGTCCAGACAGACAATCAAGTAGCCATGTTCTGTGTGAACAAACAGGGAGGAACAGGATCTTGGGCTCTCTGCCAGGAGGCTCTCCAGCCTTGGTCTTTTGCCATTGCTCATCTGATACACCTCCAAGAGGTGTACCTTCCAAGACAGCAAAATGTCCTAGCAGACAGATTGAGTCAGATCCTTCTTCCACACAAATGGTCCCTCCATCTGCAGACAGCCGCCTTTATCTTTCAAGTCTGGGGAACTCAGGAAGTAGACCTTTTTGTCACTCCGCAAAATGCAAAACTTCCTTGTTTTTGCACCAGAACCCTGATGTCCAGTTTACAGCAGGTGGATGCTTTCCACCTTCACTGGGGTCAGGATTTCCTATATGCTTTTCCTCCCATACCCCTGATTCCCATAACGAGCTTCAAGCAGACAGGGGTAAAATGATTCTCATAGCCCTGTGCTGGCCACATCAACTGTGGTTTCCTCTCCTGTTATGTCTCTCTCAGACTTGCCCCCTGAGTCTCAGGTCAGCTCCCGATCTCCTCTCCCAGGAGGAAGAGACGCGTCTCCATCTCATGGCGTAGTTTTACAAAATTTGGCGTAGTTTTACAAAATTTTAACCTGACTAAGGAAGTAAAGGAGATCCTGCTAGCTTCCAGGAAACCATCCACCAGACGTTTTTATGAATTCAAGTGGCATAGGTTCTCCACCTGGTGTTCCCAGAAGGAGCGTAATACCTTTTCAGCTCCTGTAGAGGCTCTCCCTCAGTATCTCCTATATCTTTCTTCCTTTGGTCTCAAGACAAACTTGGTGAGGGTTCACCTCTGTGCAATTGCTGCTTCTCACCATCCATTGGATGGACAGCCTATCTCCTCACAGCCACTTTTGGCACATTTCATGAGAGGGCTTTTATTAACCAAACCTCCCATCAGACCACCAACAGTGGCATGGGATCTTAATGTATTCTTAGGACAGCTCCTCAAGCCGCCTTTTGAACATTTAGCCATAACCTCACTAAAGTTTCTCATATGGAAGGTTATCTTCCTAGTTGCCTTCGCTTCAGCTAGACGCATTAGTGAGCTTCAGGCTTTGATGGAAGATCCACCATGATAAGGTTGTCCTTAGGACTCACCCCCATTTCATACTGAAGGTGGGTGCCTCCTTTCCATCTCATTCAGTCGGCTTACCTTCCTGTCTTTTTCCCTAGACCACATTCCTTTAGGGCAGAGGCAACCTTGCACACCCTTGACTGCAAGCGTGCCTTAGCTTTTTACCTTCAGAGGACTCAAGAACACCGTAAAGCTTTGCAGTTATTCATTTACTTTGACCCTAGTCACTTGGGTGTCCCAGTTTTTAAACATGTCCACTTGGATGGCAGACAATATCTCATTTGCTTATGATAAGGCAGGACTATCTCTTAAAGGGCATGTCACTGCCCATAATGTTTGTGCCATTGCTGCCTTGATGGCAAGCCTACGGTCTGTGGCCATTGACGAAATCTGCAAAGCAGCTACTTGGTCTTCACTGCCTACCTTTGCCTCTCATTGCGGCCTTGACAAGGACTCCATCTGGGATGCCATATTTGGTCAGGCTGCACTCCGGCACCTCTTTCAGACTTAGGGCAACTGCTACCCTCTGTCCCAGAATTTAACGATACCAGACATCCATGGAGGATCCATGACCTCTTGATGCCTATTCTGAGGCAAATCTAACGATTGAGGTCATTTCTCTGGGAACTAGGGAGTCCCATATGTGAAGAATATATTCACCTGTAACAGGTGATCTCTGGAAACAGCAGGAATTTAGTCTTCACAACCCACCCTCCTCCCCTAGGAGTTGTAGGGTTTCTCTTTTTTCTCTCCTTTTATCTCAGCTACAAATTCAACCGAGAAGGGAGAGTTCCAAGGGCAGGAAGGCAGCGACGCTGGTGCAGTGGGATGCTTCCAAAAGCTTTCCTATTTGATGCTGGGGAGCATTCCTGTGCGGGCTCCTTCGGTATCCACGTCGCCCATAGGTTAAGGCTAAATTCCTGCTGTTCCTGGAGATCACCTTTTACAGGTGAGTAACTACGCTTTTTCCGCAGAACCCCACATTCCAGACATCCTCCACTTGTAATCTCCTATCTCCAGGAACAAGCAGGAATGAGTCTTCACATATGGGTACATCGGTACCGACGGAGCCTGCGCGGGAACGCTCCCCAGCGTCCAAAAAGAAAGCTTTTGGGAGCATCCCACGTGCATGCGCGCTGCCTTCCTGCCCATTTACTTCCCTCTCATCAGTTTTCCGTTTTCTGCGGAGCCGGCAGGACGTATTCCTGTCACCGCAGAAAATTCTTCTTTTTATTCTTAGTTTTTTGTGGTCGCATCTGCCTTCCCTCGACGCCACCAGTACCGCCGGTGCTTTTCTTTCTTTTCCCTAACGAATTTCTTCTTTTCTTAGAAATTTTTTCCTATTTAGTGCCTGATGGTTTCTAGGCCACTGGGCCTTTACCCTTCCATTATGGAAAAGCCAGCCACTATCCTTAAGAAATGCTCAAAGGGTGGCGGTACAGATATTTTTTCAGACACTCATACTTGGTGTCTGAAATGTTTAGGTCCTGACCATTGCCCTCTGGAGTGTTTATCCTGCTGGAGCTCAAACAGAAGATGTCTTCAGAATCGAGCACAACTCGATACCCAGTTCACATCGCTCTCGATGTCACCAGTTAGAATATTTTCTTCTTCACAGGATCAGGTAACCAAACAAAAGTCTGTAAAGACTAGCCAGTCCTCGAGTGGTAGATCTCCTTCTCAGCATCGAGATGGCTTCGGCCTTGCCTTTGAGGACATCTTGGCAATAAAGCCCCGGCGGGAGTCTTCGGGCTCCAAAGCATTAACGAGGCTCCAGGTTGTTCCCGGGGTTCTTACCTCGATGAACATACCTGGGCCATGCTCGGTGGTTGTGGCCGCTTCGAGTGGTACCGACACACCGGTATCGGCTATGGTGATGGATGAAACACTCCTCCGATGAACGTAGTCTAGCACTCTCGGCTACTTCGGTACTGCTAGAGTTGCTGCAGACCGTTCCTCGAGTATCAGTATCGGCTTCGGTACCGGTATCGACATCGGCATCAGTGTCGGTACCGTCCATGCTTGCTTCGACAGAATCGCTTCCCTTGATGTCGAGCCTGGAATCGATCTCTAGCATGGAGGATTCGGTACCGACTCGTCTCAGTACCGACCTCGGGCAGTACCGAAGACATCGCTTTAAAGAAAATCCGATGCTTCATCCTTTTAAGTCTTCTGATCTCGATGACTGGGATGAATCCATCGGTACCAAGGCTGATTTTTCTACAAGTCTAGCCTTTACCCCTCATTTTAGAGGGTCCTCCTTGGGGGAGATTTCTTTTCAAGCTTTTCTGCTTGATATGGCAAAGTTACTTGCCATTTCTATACCTGGTAAAGAATCCCTACCGGGGAATTCAGAGACACTGCAATTCCCCTGGATTCCAAAGGAGGTGATCATGCTTCCTTTGCCTCAGATCTTATAAGATCTACTATTAAGAATGTGGGAAACTCCTTTAACGGTATCCCCACATTCTAAGACACTTGACACTATGTACAAGGTGCCACCTTCTCCAGGTTTTCAAAAGACTCAACTTCCTCATCATTCTATTGTTGTAGAATCAGCAATGAGGCGTATTAAGGGTGCAAAGAAGCACTCTTCTTATCTGCCTGGCTGTGAGTCTAGGGCTTCAGATGCCTTTGGATGTCGATGCGTCCAGGCATCCATACTTTCAGCAAGAATTATCTCATATATTTTCTATATGGGATTATCTCTTGAAGAGGTCACAAAGAACTTAGTTTTTGAACCTTTTTCTTCCAGAGCATAAAAGAGCAGACTATTCCTTATTAGTCAATCATACTCAAAATATATCTAGGTTCCTTAATCGTGCTTCCCTGGACTGTTTTGAGTCTATTATCAGAACTTCTGCTATAGCCATAGGAGCACAACGCATAGCCTGGCTCCAAGCTTCAGACTTGGACAGATGGGTTCAGGAAAGGCTAGGAAATACTCCTTGTACTGGTGAAAATCTCTTCAACAAGGAGGCTTTATTTCAAACTAATCAGTTGAGCACTGATATTGTTACTTTCAGAGGATTGTCAAAACTTTCCTTTATCCCAGATAATAAAAAATCTCCTAAAAAGCTATCTCCAGGAACAAGCAGGAATAAGTCCTCACTTATGGGGTACGTCGGAACCGACGGAGCCTGCGCGGGAAAGCTCCCCAGCTTCCCAGAAAGGAAGCTTTTGGGGCCTCCCACTGCACATGCGCGCTGCCTTCCCGCCTTCCTGACCAGCTCTCCTCAGTTTCTCTTTTTCCGAGGAGCCAGCAGGTCGTGTTCCTGTCACCGCTGAAGAACTTCTTGTTTTACTTTCTTTCTTTAGACCGCGTACCTGCCTTCCCCATACCGAAACCGGTACCGCCGGTCTCTCTTTTCTTTTCTTTCTAAAAAAAAAAAAAAAAAAAAAAAAAAAGCTTTTATTTTTTAGCACAACTTGGTGACTTCTGTTAGGCTTCAGGCCTACACAAAATCTCCTCATGGAGAAACCAGCTCCTAGTTTCAAGAAGTGTACCAAGTGTAGTGCTGTTATTTCTGTTACAGACACCCATGACTGGTGTCTTAAATGTTTGGGGCCTGACCACTCCATTCCGGACTGCCCATCCTGCTCCCAGATGTCTAAACGTGGTTTGCAGAACCGGGCCAACAAATTCCATGTGCTGTTTGCTTCAGATAATCCAGCATCACAGTCATCCAGGTCTTCCTCTCCGGATGGATCTCAGGTAACCAAACCTTCTTCGGGCAGGTCCTCAAAGAGCAAATCTCCTTCAAAGTATCGAGAGGCTCTCAATTTTGAATCTGAGGACCATGCCCCAGCCAAACAACCCCGGCGGGAAGCTCTGGCTTCCAAAGCTCCATCTATGGGGTTACAGGTTGATATCGATGGCACGGCCTCGACCGATCACCTGTTAGACTGCTCTGGGGTACCGGCCCATGCTGGTACCGACATCCAGGCAGCAGTGGCATCTATGGACAATACTGTTCAGACCATGCAGCAGGCCATCCTGGCTTTCATTAAGGCTGCGACGCCCTCGGTACCGCATCCAGCGGTTCCGGGTCCGGTTCCGGTACTAGCTTCCATACCGGAACCGAGGCCATCGTCTTCCAAACGCAGATCGGTGCATGCCGGATCCGGGTTTTCACCCGATACCGATCCCATGCCCGGTACGCCCGATGTCGATACCGACCGGTATGCGTATCGTGCGTTGGAAGCGAATAGAGGATACTCTGATTCCTCTGAGGATTTTGACTCCTCTGATGACTCTGATGAGCTCTCTTGTTCTTCCTGAAGAGCCTTCTTCCCCAAAGAGGAGAATGTCTCCACCAGAGGATTTGTCCTTTCAAGACTTCATTATAGAAGTAGCTAAAGGACTTTCTATTACTACATCCTCTGAGAAAGAACCTAGATCAAAGAAATTGGATATTTTAGGATACCCTAAGGTTCCTAAAGAGGCAGTTACCCTGCCTATCCATGAAATCCTTCAAGAACACTTGATGGACTTATGGGAGGCTCCTCTAACATTGTCTCCTCATTCTCGTAGGTTGGACACCATGTACCGGGTCCCCCCTCCTCCTGGTTTTCAAAAAACTCAGCTGCCTCACCATTCCATTGTGGTGAAGTCTGCGCTGAAAAAGATTAAGAGTACCAAAAGGCACTCTTCTACCCCTCCAGGGCGAGAATGTAAGACCCTAGACTCTTTTGGTAGGAAAATCTTCCAGGCTAGTATGATTATAGCCAGGATTAATTCATACAGTCTGTATATGGGCATGTTTCTAAGGGAACTTGCCCTAAAGGTAAAGCATTTTGCCCCCTTTATCCCTGAAGATAGAAAGGAGGAGTTCATTTCTTTAGTGAAACAGCTTCTAGATGTTTCTAAGTTCTCCAACAGAGCAGCCTTTGATTCCTTTGAGGGTGCCGGTAGAGCTTCGGGCATTGCCATTGCAGCCCGACGACTTGCTTGGCTCCAAGCCTCTGACCTAGAACCCTGGGTCCTAGATGGCTTACGGAATCTGCCCTGTACAGGTGAGAACTTATTTGGTAAAGACTGGCAAATTAAAGCCACTCAAATGAACGCAGAAAATGCTACTTTAGATAGACTTTCTAAGTCTACCTCTACTCCTACCAAGAAAAAGTCTTTCAAGAGGCCTTACTACAAGAAGACCAGATTTTCCACAAATACTGGCCAACAATCTTCTCAGCCTCGCTTTGCTGCTAAGCGTCAGCAACCTAAACAGGCAAGGTCCAAGCCTGCGGCGTCTGCTACACCCCAGCAGGCTCAACCCCCTCAGGGGTTTTGACTTGCCCCTAGAGAACTTAACCTTTCTGGCTCTAGAACAACCAGAGCCCCTCACCATTCCCGGAAGGTTAGCTCACTTTGCTCCCAGATGGGGGCAAATTACATCAGAGCAATGGACCCTCTCTATCATCAGAGAGGGTTACAAACTTCCTTTTTCCAGCCTTCCTCCTCATACCATGGTGAGGCAGTTCAATTCTCCCCCATCTCTCCTGGCCCTGTTGGGTCAGGAAGTCTCTTCCCTCCTTGCCCAAGGGGCAATAGAAGAAGTTCCTCTTCTTCAACAAGGGACAGGGTTCTACTCCCCTTATTTTCTAATACCAAAGAAGACAGGGGGTTTCAGACCAATTCTAGATCTGAGAGAATGCTGGCCTGGGGGGGTCAGTAGGAGCCATGGGCAGGCTCTACCCCATCCCTCCTGGAGGAGAGGGAATGCTTGCGCCTCCTCAAGGTGGATGCACTGGTGGCAGCGATCACCAGGAGGACTATTCCGGTGGAAGGAGGGGCGACCTTGAAGGACCCGCATGATTGATGAATTGAGGTGCTGCTTAAACAGGCCTTTGAGGTTTCAGCCCTGGCCTTACAGGGAGCCATCCATGGCTCCTATGTGGCGAGGGCCAGCCTACATTGGTTGCAGAAGATTCTGGAGTCTGGGGCCGCCTTCCTGGATGATTTCTTCTACGACTTGCTTAGGTCCTCAGCCAAGTCAGTGGTGACTCTGGTGGTTGCTAGGCGGTTCTTGTGGCTACAGAACTGTTTGGCAGATTTGGCCTCCGAGACGAGGTTGAGCAAATTTCCCTTCTTGGGGAGGCTGCTGTTTGGGGAGGATTTGGAGAAGTTGGTAGAGAACCTGGGAAATACTAAGGTTGCGAGGCTCCCAGAGGACAAGCTCAGTGTGGGGGGCTGCAGGTCCTTTTCTAGAGGACGGGGGCATAAGGCGCAGAAGTTTTACCCGGCCCATGGAGCAAACCCCCAGAGGTCCCTGTTTCTCACAGAGATGAGGGGCTGCAGTTGGCTCCAGTTGTCGCCAAGTCCTCCCAATGAAGGTTCGGGAGCCCAGGTGGAGGAGCAGTTAATAGGCGGTTGCCTAACCGGATTTTACCATACCTGGACCCAACTTACAATAGACACTTGGATCCTGGAGGTCATACACAAAAGCTGCACCCTTGAGTTTGCCAGACCTTTTGCGGATGCCTTCATGGTGTCTCCTTGTTGAGCCCCATCAAGGCCTTGACAGTCTAAAAGAATTGAACCTCTAAGGCGCATAGCCGTCGCCACTGAGCTTTAACCCCGGATATTCAATCCAGAGCTATATCCAGCCATCAGCATTGAATATCGGGGTTTACCATACATGGCACAGAAGCCGCTGCCCTGTTAGTTTCGGCAGCAAATGTTTGGACTACTTTGCTGTGCCTATCTTTCACCGCTGCATGGTTATCCCCAGGTCCACCCCCCCCCCCCCCAATACACCTCGATGCTAAGCAGTTAGCATCAGAGCGTATAACGATTTTACTCTGGGATATTCAGCCCTTCAAGGAGAGATTGCTGTCTGGGGAGGATCTCAAAGTTGATGAAATATCTTGAGGAATCACACACTCGGTGTATCCCAGATGACAGGCTCAAGGGTGCTAAGTTTGCCTTTCAAAAGGCCTCACATGGAGCTTGGAGATGCTCTGACTGTTAGGAGTCCAGTTAAGGTCTGTTCCTCATATGGACCTAAGCCCAAGAAATGGTGGTAATTTTGGAACAGTTGGTGATCTTGAGACTCCTCAGCAGCTCCTACTGGAGCCAATAAGCCTTCACAGTGAAATCTGTTTGTTTAAAAAATGTATATTCTGCTCACTAATGTGGTGGATTACAAAAGTACATACGTAATCATATAAAATAAATAAGTAGTAAACATAACATACATGAGTCACAATATAACATAAAACAAAAACATCAAATTAATATTAAGCATAAAATAGTTAAATCTTAATATAACATAAAACAAAGCAGCAATTAATGTACAATTATTAACAATGTAGAAAATACTTGCCTAAACTGATGAACTTTAGCTGCCATCTGAATAATAACGAGTCAGAAATCTTGCATAAAACTTCAGGTAACGCATTCCATAAAACAAGAACAGACTTTAACAAACTTTGCAGAATATAATTTTTTCAATGAATTTGAATGAATGGAGTGGAGGAGTGGCCTAGTGGTTGGGACAAGGTACCTCAGGCTGGAAGGTCGGGGGTTCAAATCCCATTAAAGGACAGCAACCTTGGGCCGGAAGGACTGGGGTTTCTAGTCCCACAGGTACTCCTTGTGGTCTTGGGCAAGCCACTTAACCCTCCATTGCCCATGTTCCTTGTAAATACTCATATTTATCTTCAAGTTATAATGCCCTGTTCAATGTAATTTCAGTTTGTTCAATGTAAACCGCCTTGATATCATGAAAGGCGGTATATAAGAAATGTTAAATAATAAATAAATAAAAATTTAAAATTTGGTACCACCAACAAATTTGCCTCTTGGGGTCTTAGTAACCTCTGAGGACAATACAGTCTCTATAAAGAAAACAAACAAGCTGATTAATACATTTGAAGACAACCATCAAAACTTTAAACTGTATACGATATTTTCAGTAACCAATGCAAGGCATGCAATTGCTGTTGAATATCAGCAGAGAGACTATTCCCAGTAATGAGGCACACAGCAAAATTTTGCAGACTGCAAAGAACGAAGTACCCTGCTGATAAGTTAGGTCTCTTCTGCTGCTGAATAAATCTCCTTAAGGACCTCGTGAAATGATGTAAGGCCTTGGGGAGGCTCACCCACAGACACTCCCTGAGAGGATGTGCCTTGATGTGCCTAGAGTGCCTCCTGTAGGTCTGTGCATAGAACCTAGAGATGCCCTTGAACTGCTAATAGTCCAGGTAGGGCTTAGTTATATTTTCAGTCTCTGCCCAAGAAGGAGAAGCCATTTCAGAACTTGCCACATTCTCCTGTCACCAGAACAGCTCCACTGGGGCCAGTAATTCTCCTCAGTAGTTTCCAGTGCTCCCTTTCAAGGGGCAGCTGGATGGTGTGTGGATCTACCTGCTTTTCTCTAAGGGAGCCATGCCACATCAAACCAGTGGTTCCTCAATCCAGGCTGAAGAGGTGTTAGGTTCTCCTGCAAGTCCTCCTTCCTTCTAACCCTAAGCTTAGTGTCAGGCAAGCCTTAGGTTAAAAAGAAAAAAGGAAAATATTTCCATTAATTATGGCACTGCTTCTATGATATGCCCTTGTTAAGTCTCCCTGTGGCTCCCCTCTCAGGCAGATGAAGTTTGAGGACCCCTGAAGTTGCAAGATATTTTACCCATGCCCTCCATTGAGAAGGGCCAGGATAGTTATTCCATTTATATCATGGTGCCCAGGTAGTGAAGTTTTCTTGTGGTCTATCCTGGACATATAGGCAGTTGGTGCCAAGCTCTGCGTTGCTCCTTTCTGGATGAGAACCATCAGTTGTCATGGCATTGGTCATACAGGGGGTGGGGGGAGGGAGAGTTCCTCACCATCCTAGACCTCACCAAGGCACAGTTTTACTTTCCCACATGGGAGCATCATTAGTGGCTTTCTGCTATGTATTCTGGGCTGCCTTTTTGTCATAGTCATGCTCCTCACACCTTTTCCAAGATCATAGTGCTGCTAGCAGCGTTGCTACGCAAGCAGGGAGTCTGGCTTCCCTCTTTCCTGGATGACTGGCTGTATTGGTTGTTCTCTCTGGCACTCTAGAGATGATGCAACTTTGTGATTTCCTGGCTGGAAAGGCTAGGGTTAGGGTTCAACTATCTCAAGAATATCCTGCTTCTGTCCCCAGACTTGGAGCACCTTGGGACTCTGTTCCATGCTCTCTTGGGTGGAGATTTCTCATGATGGAGAGATCCCTCAAGCTTCATCCAACTTAGGGCTTGTGTGCCCAGTCAACTTCACAGTCCTGGGACTATCCCAAGATCCTTAGGTCCACAGCATTGCCCTTGGAGACAGTTCCTTGGGCTAGGGTGTACATATTCCCACTACAGGGGCATCTACTAACCACCTGTTTTTCCTGGTCCCAGTTTGACCAGATTTTTCCTCTTCTCCCCTGGGAAATCAAGGAGCAGTTGATGGGATGGTTGTGGTTCTGCATCTGATGGCCAGGCTGTTGTTATAAGCATTGGATTGCATGATTATCTCCTCAGATGCTAGCCTGGGGGGCTGAGATGCACACTGCCTGGGCTAGTTGGGCCATGGACCCTGATACCCTTAGGAGGCCTCCTGGACATTCATTCACCTGGAGGTAAGAGAGTGATCCATCAGGTTCTGGAGAGGTTTATGCCTTTTCTGGTGTGCAGAGTGGTCTGGGTGTTCTCGGAGAATGCTAAGATGGTGGCTTATATCAACAAAAGAGGTGCAACTTGCAGTGTCTGAAGCAAGACATAGCTGCCTTCTAAGCAGTTGACTATTGGCTCCTGGCTAACACAGTCTTTGTTTAAAGTGACTCTTCAGGTCATGGAGCTGTGTAGTTGGGTGGAAGAGCATTTGGCCATCTTAATTGCAGAGTACATAGCAGGCATAGGAACCAGAATAACTGTCCTTACATTGTTGTTGAAACTATTGCCTACATAACTTGACATATCGAAAACTTAACTAAGGATCTATACTCTTGATCTGGAGTTGTATATCTAATGAAGGACTTTTAAGTATAGACTAACCAATCTATGGATATATTTAAGCCGCCCGGGGAAACCGTGCCTAACTTATATATCCACCTTTGCTGTTTCAATAAGAGCATCTCATCCAAAGTTTTGCCCCCCATGGCATGAAGTACTTGTTCTATGGCAAAACTACAAAGTTGTTCAAACTTATGCCCTTGTGATAGACAATGTGTTACAATCGGGGCCTCCACTCTCCGGCACTTCAGTCGGCTCCTATGCTCTCGTAATCTGATTTTCAAGGGACGTATTGTCTTGCCGACATACATAAGTCCACATGGACATAAGATGCTATAGATCACCGCCTCTGAACTACATGTGGTGTGCGAACGAAAATAAAAAGTGGCCCCTCGATAACAAAACTGTGAAGTCTCTATCATGATTTCACAAACATCACAATCACCACATTTCTTATGGCTGCCCCCCTCTCTATGTTGTTCCAATGTTGGAAGCACTGTCGGGCTAAGGTATTCTTTTAAATTTCGGCCACGTTGCCAAACACACCGTATCCGCTTGGTCTCTAATCCCGGAACCACAGTGTTTTGAGTGAACGTGCTATTTATTAGTGATTTACACTTTGGGAGTGGCTTCAGGAAAGAATGCTGTATGTCTTCTTCCTGGCCCCAGGTTAGCTCTTTTCTGCATAGGTTTCAGGCCCATCTGGGCCTTCTGATCCTAGTAGCCCTGGGCTGGCCTCACAGGTCATGGTACTTGCATCTCTTGAACCGGTTAGCTTGCTCCAAGAAGGGCCTACTGTAGTGTGGCTTCCTGGTAATAGAGGGCCCTAGTCCATTCTCGCTTATGGCCTAATCCTTGAGAGGCACATAGCCTCCAGGAAGATCTATTCTGGCATGGCAGTAGACACCCTGCTAAAGGGCCAGGGGGCCTCAACGTCCTTAGCTTATATGAGTCATCCTTACAGTCTGGCCTGGTCTAGGGCTTGACCTTGAGTTCTCAAGATTCAGGTGATGGTCCTGCATGCTACAAGGGTCGCATTCAAGTGATTTCATTGGCAGCACACACCGATGTTTCCTGCTTCCTCAGGTGAGTGAAGCAGTTCCTGCCACTGCTGTGCCCAGTTTTGCCTCAGTTGAGTCTATTTTTTGGTGTTGAAAGCATTGAAAGGGTCTCCCTTTGAGCCTATTCGTAAGGCCTCCCTCAAAGATTTGGCCCTTAAGATGGTTTTTCTGGGGGCTATAGCATTCCCCAGGTGGGTGTCCTTACCTTGCAGGGAAATCTTTCTTGGTCATCTTGATAGCTTCTGTCTTATTGCAGACATTATCATTCTTTCTCATAAAAGTGCTGTCCCCCCTTTCATCTTAATGAGATGGTCGTTCTGTCTTCCATCTTGAAGGAGGATCTTGAAAAGGACCCCTTGTTGCATCTAGTGGACATGTGGAGGGTGTGGATCAGATACTTGACGATGGTTCCTTCCACTGGTCAGATAATTCTTTGTCCTCCTTGGAAGTGTTAGGTAAGGACTGGCAGCAACCAAGTCTTCTATTGCCACTGGATTAAGGAGCCCAGTGGGCTGGTATGCATTTATTTAAAAACATTTACATACTACAAATATTAATATTTTCTAAATGGTTTACAATATAAAAGATAAAAATAATAAAAAAAACAGATTGTCACTCCCACTGCATTCACTCGTCTGCTGCCAATGGCCACCATCTCCTCCATCCTAGCCTGGGAACAAAAAGGTTTGCAAGGATTTAATAAAAGTGTCCCTCTGAGATTCTTGCCTAATCTCCAGAGGGAATTTATTCCATCACATAGGTGCGGCTGTCTGGAATGCCTGCCCCTCCATTTCTGCAGTCGCATCTTCCAATGATCAGTTAACCATGGCTGGACCTTAAAGCCTGGCCCGGCTGATACCACTGTAACACACCCTGTGGATAGCTCATCCCTTCCTCCCTCAAAATGTTGAATGTAAGCATTAGCATTTTAAACAAATGTCACTCATGAATTGAGACCTCACTGGTCAGCATGTGCTGGAGTGAATCAGGGCTCATTGCAGAGGGGCACAGGCCTTCTTCCTCCTGAATGGAATCTGCCTTGATGTCTCCAGAGGCCATCTGTATGGCAACTACCTGTTCTTCTATGAGCACTGTGTGAAGTGCTATAGGTGCTTGGGGGGAGGGCGCTTGTTACAGATGTCGCCTTTGGCAGGGCAGCTATCTCCTGAGTGTCATCTTCCTACCTTGTTGACTGACTGGGTACATCCCACTCATTTGGATTGGTCTAATAGAATGTTAAGGAAGGAGACAATTTACTTTCCTTGAATCCTGCTAGACCAGTTCAGGACCCGCCTTGCCAAGGCTCTTTTCTGCAGGTTTGGGAGTCTGGTTGCCATAAAATTCTTAGTCAGTACCATGCAGTACCTCTGCAAATTTCATTGTGGTACAAGCCAAATACTTGAGATATTCCTTCAAAAGTTGTTTTGTTGGTTAACATAATGCGTTTGAGTTTTTCAATCTTGCTTACTGTTTGGGAAGGATTATACAGGCTTCTTTGTGCTGCATCAGTGGATATACCAAGTGATGACGTCACAAGGTTGCTTAAGTATGCCTCCACTTGCTGGCAAGAGAACATAACCCACTTGTGTGGACTGGTTTAGCAGGATTCGAGGAAAGTAAATTATCAGCTATGTAAAATTTCTCCACCATGGGCCCTAAGTGCAGTCATTAGGTGTCACTATCGCACACTGAATGGAATGGAGGAGTAGCCTAATGGTTAGAGCATTGGCTTGGGAACCAAGAGACCAGAGTTTGATTCCCACTAGCATGCCTTGTGGCCTTGGACAAATCACTTAACCCTCTATTGCCTCAGAATAATCCAAGTTATCAGTGTCCCTGTTAATGTACATTACCAATTTTGTTACAATGCAAAGCATTTTGACTGAAATGATAAAGTGGTATAAAAAAACCCCTTTTAAATAAATAAATAGAGTCTAGGATGATACAATCCATTTTTACCTTGGAGCTATCATTGATGTACTTTGTTGGCTTGGTTATTTCCTTGATTAGGTGCTGTGTGTTTGGGTGAAAAAAAGGGAAAAGGGAAGGTCTTCACAGCAATGACAGCAAATTAAGATTGGATGAATAGTAGAAATTGCTTTCTAGTGACAAAGAAAAAGTAGTTTAATATAGATCTCTTAGGATTGTTAAAAATTGCTTCCTTCTAATATTTTGTCTGACAGAATAAACTATTTCAGTACTTAATGCTTACTTATCCCATTGCAAACCATCAGAAACCTATACCTCAATCCAGATGTACACACTTCTCCCTGAACCTGAAAATGGGAGAGCTGGCAGCTTATTTGTCTATTTCAAGATTTTGCTCTACTGCCAATCAGATAGAAGTCCAGCTAGGCAGTTTACAAAGCTAATTGTCAAAAAAGACATCTAAACAAAAATATAGCAACCAATAAGTAAAGAAAGCAAATCGGTAAAACAAACAAAACATAAAAGCAGGTTCAATTAAATTTAAAGAAATTAATGTCTCAACTAATTCTGTTGCGGGTTTCCCTGCTTATCAGGAGTCCTTAACTTTCACTTGTGAAGTGTCATCAAAACATTCCTTTTCTGAGCCTGTCATCTTTTCCTGACTAATTATATTCGTGCCATTGTCTCTGTTGCAGGCTTCAGAGTGTAGTCATCAGGAACCATGTCCGATAATGGGGAGCTTGAAGACAAACCACCAGCCCCTCCTGTCCGAATGAGCAGCACCATCTTTAGTTCAGGAGGCAAAGACCCATTATCTACCAATCACAGTTTGAAACCACTACCATCTGTTCCAGAGGAGAAGAAACCCAGAAGCAAAATCATCTCTATCTTTTCTGGCACTGAAAAAGGTATGTTTCACTGCAAACTCCAATCTACTGTCTCTGACTGTCCTGTCCAGACTTGAAAAATCTAGATACATATGAATATGCACATGGGAATGCATGAGGTGTTGCAATTTATGGTGACTATACATCCTGTCCTGTAATGTGCTTCTCCTTTATGGAGTAACTTGTTAAACCCTGGATTGTCTCCTTGTAGATATTTTATTTACATTCTCTTATATACCGCGCTATTCTGCATCAGTGCGGTTTACATTGAACAAACTGAAATTACATTGAACAGGGCATTATAACTTGGAGATAACTATTTTACAGGGAACATGGGCTATGGAGGGTTAAGTGGCTTGCCCAAGACCACAAGGAGCACCTATGGGACTAGAAACCCCAGTCCTTCCGGCCCAAGGTTGCTGTCCTCTAGTGGGATTTGAACCCCCGACCTTCTGGCCTGAAGTACCTTGCCCCAACCACTAGGCCACTCCTCCACTCCAACATTAATATCAGTTAATGTTATAACTGCCAATTCGTAACTTCTTATTTTACTGATAATTTTTATGTGATAATCACAGTAAGTACTGGTAAGCGAGTACAAAATTGCATTCTTTCTTTAATGTCATCACTTAGTTGACTTTAATTGCTGTACTATCCAGGAACACCATAAGCTATTCTATTTTTAAAAACAAACCAGCTATTGACTTAAGCATATTATGTACTCCTTCCTGGGTGTCTACTCTGTTGCAGATTGTGGTATCATCCACAAACCTTACCAGACAGCCCTTCCGCAATATCACTAACAAAGATGTTAAAAAGAATTGCACCAAGGACAGATCGCTGCGGCACACCACTGGTAGCTGCCGCCGCCTCAGAGTGAGCGCCATATCTCCAGGAACAAGCAGGAATGAGTCTTCACATATGGGTACGTATGTACCGACGGAGCCTGCGCGGCAACGCTCCCCATTGTCCAAAAAGAAAGCCTTTGGGAGCATCCCACAAGCATGCGTGCTGCCTTCCCGCCCATTCACTTCCCTCTCATCTGATCTCCAGGAACAAGCAGGAATAAGTCCTCACATATGGGTACGTCGGTACCGACGGAGCCTGCGCCGGAAAGCTCCCCAGCTTCCCAGAATGGAAGCTTTTGGGACCTCCCACTGCACATGCGCACTGCCTTCCCGCCTTCCTGAACAGCTCTCCTCAGTTTCTCTTTTTCCGCGGAGCCAGCAGGTCGTATCTCCAGGAACAAGCAGGAATAAGTCCTCACATATGGGTACGTCGGTACCGACGGAGCCTGCGCGGGAAAGCTCCCCAGCTTCCCAGAATGGAAGCTTTTGGGACCTCCCACTGCACATGCGCACTGCCTTCCCGCCTTCCTGAACAGCTCTCCTCAGTTTCTCTTTTTCCGCGAAGCCAGCAGGTCGTGTATCCTGTCACCGCTGAAGAAATTGTAGTTTTTTGTTTTGTTTCTTTAGACCGCGTACCTGCCTTCCCATACCGATACCGGTATCGCCGGTCTTCCTTTTTCTTTCTTGAAAAATTATTTTCTTTTCTTTTATTATTTTTTCAGCACTTGGTCACTTCAGTTAGGCCTTCAGGCCTACTTGAATTCTCCACATGGAGAAACCAGCCCCTGGATTTAAGAAGTGTACCAAGTGTACTGCTGTAATATCAGTCATCCAGGTCATCATCCCCGGATGGATCTCAGGTAACCAAACCTTCTGTGGGCAAGTCCTCAAAGAGCAAATCTCCTTCAAAGCATCGAGAGGCTCTTAGTTTTGAGGACCCTGCCCCAGCCAAACAGCCCCGGCGGGAAGTCCTACCTTCCAAAACGCCAATACAGGGGCTACAGGTTGACATCGATGGCACGGCCTCGACAGATCACCTGTTGGACTGCTCTGGGGTACCGGCCCATACCGGTACCGACATCCAGGCAGCCGTGGCGTCTATGGGCAATACTGTCCAATCCATGCAGCAGGCCGTCATGGCTTTCATTAAAGCTGCAACGCCATCGGTACCGCTTCCAGCGGTTCCGGGCCCGGTTCCGGTATCGTCCGCCATGCCGGAACCCAGGCCTTCCTCTTCTAAACGCAAATCGGTACCGTATGGGCTTTCGCTCCATACCGCTTCCATACCCGGTACGCCCGATGTCGATACCGATCGGTATGCGTATCGTGCGTTGGAGGAAACTAGAGCATACACCGATTCCTCTGAGGATTTTGTCTCCTCTGATGAGTCTGCAGAGCTCTCCCTTGACCTTCCTGAGGAACCTTCTTCTCCAAAAAGGAGAATGTCTCCTCCAGAGGATTTGTCCTTTCAGGACTTTATTTTAGAAATGGCTAAAGGCCTTTCTATCACTACTTCCTCTGAAAGGGAACCAAGGTCAAAAAGATTGGATATTTTAGGATACTCTAAGTCTCCTAAAGAAGCAGTTACTCTGCCTATCCATGAAATCCTTCAAGAACAATTGATGGATTTCTGGGAGAACCCTTTAACTCTGTCTCCTTATTCCCGTAGGTTGGACACCATGTATCGGGTCCCTCCTTCTCCTGGTTTTCAGAAAACTCAATTGCCTCACCACTCCATTGTGGTAAAGTCTGCAATGAAAAAGATCAAGAGTACTAAAAGGCACTCTTCTACACCTCCAGGAAGGGAATGTAAGACACTAGACTCTTTTGGTAGGAAAATCTTCCAGGCTAGTATGCTTATAGCCAGGATTAATTCCTACAGCCTCTATATGGGCATGTTCCTAGGGGAACTTGCCAAGAAGGTACGGCATTTTGCCTCCTGTATCCCTGAGGATAAACAGGAGGACTTCCTTTCTGTTGTGAAACAACTTTTAGATGTTTCTAAGTTCTCCAACAGAGCTGCCTTTGATTCCTTCGAAGGAGCCAGCAGAGCTTCTGGCATTGCTATTGCAGCCAGACGCCTGGCTTGGCTCCAGGCTTCTGATCTGGAACCCTGGGTTCTAGATGGCTTACGGAATCTGCCCTGTACAGGTGAGAACTTATTCGGTGCAGAGTGGCAAGTTAAGGCCACTCAAATGGATGCTGAAAATGCCACCTTAGAGAGACTTTCTAAGTCCACTTCTACTCCCACTAAGAAGAAGTCTTTCAAGAGGCCTTATTATAAGAAGGCCAGATATGCTTCCAATACTGGCCAGCAATCTTCTCAACCTCGTTTTGCGGCTAAACGTCAGCAAATGAAACAAGCAAGAGCAAAGCCTGCAGCAGCTACTGCAGCTCAACAGGCTCCACCCCCTCAGGGGTTTTGACTTGCCCCTAGAGAACTTGCCGTTCCTGGTTCTGGACCAACCAGAACCTCTCACCATACCTGGAAGGTTAGCTCACTTTGCTCCCAGATGGGAACAAATCACAACAGAGCAATGGACCCTCTCTATCATCCGAGAGGGTTACAAACTTCATTTCTCCAACCTTCCTCCTCATCACATGGTGAGACCCTTCAATTCTCCATCTCCTCTCCTAGCCCTGTTGGATCGGGAGATCTCTTCTCTGCTTGCCCAAGGGGCCATAGAAGAGGTTCCTCTTCATCAACAGGGGTCAGGTTTCTACTCCCCCTATTTTCTCATTCCAAAGAAAACAGGGGGATACAGACCAATCCTAGATCTGAGAGTATTGAACAAATTTCTGTACAAGGAGAAATTCAAAATGCTCTCTTTGGGCATTCTCCTTCCATACCTTCAGAGTCAGGACTGGCTTTGTTCTCTAGACCTGCAGGATGCGTATACACATCTACTCATCCATCCATCCCACAGAAAATATCTTCGCTTTCTGTTCAAGGGAAGTCATTACCAATACAGAGTACTTCCCTTCGGTCTCGCCTCTGCCCCAAGAGTCTTTACCAAATGCATGGCAGTCGTAGCCGCATTTCTCAGAAGCATGGGAATTTTCGTATTCCCATATCTGGACGACTGGCTCATTCGAGCTCCAACTCAGTCGCAGGCCCAGATTTCCCTAGACCGCACAAGGAGCCTTCTGCAGTATCTGGGACTGGTGGTAAACCTTCCCAAGTCTCAACTCAGCCCTACTCAGTCTCTAGAATTCATAGGGGCCCAGTTGGACACCACCACTGCAAGAGCCTACCTTCCACTGGTTCGGGGTCAGCGTCTGCTGAGCTTGGCCTCCCAAGCCCAGTCCAGTACTCACTTGACAGCCAGGGAAATGCTACGCCTCCTGGGCCATATGGCCTCCACAGTACATGTGGTGCCCTACGCTCGTCTTCATATGAGAGCAGCTCAATGGACCCTGGCCACCCAGTGGACTCAGGCGTCGGGAGCACTCTCAGACCAAATACAAACCTCAAACCGTCTGTCTTGGTCCCTCCATTGGTGGATATCCACCAAGAATCTGTTGTTGGGGGCTCCCTTTCAGCCCTTGCTACCCCAAGCAACCCTCACAACAGATGCCTCCCAATTGGGGTGGGGAGCCCATCTGCTAACTCTCTCCACTCAGGGCACTTGGTCTCCACAGGAGGCCACCCTTCATATCAACCTCCTGGAACTGCGAGCAATTTACCTTGCCCTCAAGGTCTTCCATACCCTCCTTGCCAACCTGACTGTCCTGGTTCAGACGGACAATCAGGTGGCCATGTTTTACATAAACAAACAAGGAGGGACGGGCTCTCTGTCGCTTTGCAACGAAGCTCTCAGATTATGGGCCTTCGCCAGAGAGCACCAAATTCATCTGCTAGCAGTGTACCTTCCAGGAGTTCAAAACACTCGAGCAGACAGGCTCAGTCGAGTTCTGCTGCCACACGAGTGGTCCCTACACGTGGACCAGATAACCAGAATCTTTCAGGAATGGGGGACCCCGGACATAGACCTCTTTGCAAGTCCGTGGAATGCCAAACTTCCCCGGTTCTGTTCCAGGACTCCGTGTCAGGAAGCTCAGGCCACGGACGCCTTTCTCCTCCATTGGGGTCAGGCGTTCCTATATGCCTTTCCACCCATTCCGCTGATTCCCAAGACTCTGTTCAAACTCCAGAGAGATCACGGCTCTATGATCCTCATAGCTCCACGCTGGCCACGCCAAGTGTGGTTCCCTCTGCTTCTGCAGCTCTCCCAGGGATCCTCCCTGGACTTAGGAGCTGCACCAGACCTTCTGTCTCAGGAGGACGGGACTTTGTGGCACCCAAACCCCAAATCCCTACATCTCCGAGCTTGGTTACTGAAGGCTTAAGTCTTCAAGACTTTAATCTTTCTCAACCTGTGAAAGATATCCTTCATGCCTCTAGGAAACCTTCCACGAGGCGATCTTATGCTTTCAAATGGAAACGTTTTTCCATTTGGTGTGCTCAGCAGGGCCTTGACCCTCTGGCACTTCCTTTGAATTTCCTCTTAGACTATCTCCTGCATCTTTCCAATGCAGGCCTTAAGACGAATTCTGTAAGAGTCCATTTAAGTGCTATTTCAGCATCCCTGAAACCTGTAAATGGACAACCTATCTCCTCTCACCCTCTTGTTGCAAGATTCATGAGAGGCCTGACCCTCACTAAACCTCCCATCAGACCCCCCCCGGTCGCATGGGATTTAAATCTAGTGCTTGGTCAGCTTATAAAGCCACCTTTTGAGCCGTTATTTTCTACCTCCTTGAAATTTCTTTCCTGGAAGGTACTTTTCCTAATTGCAGTCACTTCTGCTCGTCGCATCAGCGAACTGCAAGCTCTAGTGGCTAATCCACCTTATACAAGATTTCATCATGACAAGGTGGTCCTTAGGACGAATCCCCACTTTATGCCTAAAGTGGTCTCGCCTTTTCATCTTAATCAAGAGGTATATCTACCTGTATTTTTTCCGGCTCCTCATGCCTCCAGTGCAGAGAGGAACCTTCATACTCTAGATTGTAAAAGAGCTCTAGCTTTTTACCTTAATAGGACTCAGCCACATCGAAAGTCTTCTCAACTTTTCGTGGCTTTTGATCCTTCACATTTGGGACTTCCAGTCTCCAAGCGTACACTTTCCAATTGGATTGCTCAGTGTATTTCCTTTGCTTACCAGAGTAAAAACATTCCTCTGGAAGGCCATGTCACAGCTCACAATGTGAGAGCCATGGCAACTTCTATGGCTCATCTGCACTCTGTTTCCATTGATCAGATCTGTCGAGCCGCTACCTGGGCCTCGGTTCATACCTTCACAGCCCATTACTGTTTAGACAAGGACTCCCGCCGGGATGCCTTGTTTGGCCAGGCTGTCCTCAAACACCTGTTCCATTCTTAGACAACTCCTGCCCACCTTCCCAGGATGGATGCCTGAGATCCATACGAAGATGGCGAACCTTGACAGGGGATCCCACGCATCTAAGCTAGGGAGTCCCCATATGTGAGGACTTATTCCTGCTTGTTCCTGGAGATAGCACAGTTACTTACCTGTAACAGGTGATCTCTGGGAACAGCAGGAATTAGTCCTCACAACCCACCCACCTCCCCTAGGAGTTGTATCTTTTATCTATCTATCTTCCTGTCCTCTCTCTATTGACTCAGCTATAAACTCGAAACTGAGGAGAGCTGTTCAGGAAGGCGGGAAGGCAGTGCGCATGTGCAGTGGGAGGTCCCAAAAGCTTCCATTCTGGGAAGCTGGGGAGCTTTCCCGCGCAGGCTCCGTCGGTACCGACGTACCCATATGTGAGGACTAATTCCTGCTGTTCCCAGAGATCACCTGTTACAGGTAAGTAACTGTGCTTTTTCCGCGGAGCCGGCAGGATGTATTCCTGTCAATGCAGAAAATTCTTCTTTTTATTCTTAGTTTTTTGTGGTCGCGTCTGCCTTCCCTCGACGCCACCGGTACCGCCGGTGCTTTTCTTTCTTTTTACTAAAAAAATGTCTTCTTTTCTCTAGGAATTTTTTCCTGTTTAGTGCCTGACGGTTTCTAGGCCACTAGGCCTCTATCCTTCCATTATGGAAAAGCCAGCCACTATCCTTAAGAAATGCTCAAAGTGTGGCGGTACAGATATATTTTTAGACATTAATACTTGGTGTCTAAAATGTTTAGGTCCTGACCATTGCCCACTGGAGTGTCTCTCCTGCTGGAGCTCAAACAGAAGAAGTCTTTAGTATCGAGCACAATTCGATACCCGGTTCACATCGGACTCAATGTCACCAGCCCGAATATCTTCTTTTTCACAGGATCAGGTAACCAAACAAAGTCTGTAAAGACTAGCCAGTCCTCGAGTGGTAGATCTCCTTCTAAGCATCGAGATGCCTCTGGCGTTGCTTTCGAGGACATTTTGACAATAAAGCCCCGGCGGGAGTCTTCGGGCTCCAAAGCATTAACGGGGCTTCAGGTTGTTCCTGGGGTTCTTACCTCGATGAACATACCTGGGCCATACTCGGTGGTTGTGGCCGCTTCGAGCGGTACCGACACCCCGGCATCGGTTATAGTGATGGATGAAACACTCCTCACCGATGAACGTAGTCTAGTGCGCTCAGCTACTTCGGTACCGCTAGAGTTGCTGCAGACCGTTCCTCGAGTATCGGTATCAGTGTCGGTACTATCCATGCTTGCTTCGACAGACTCGCTTCCTTCGATGCCGAGCCTGGAATTGCTCTCTAGCATGGAGGACTCGGTACCTACTCGTCTCGGTACCGACCTCGGGCGGTACCGAAGACATCGCTTTAAAGAAAATCCGATGCTTCATCCTTTCAAGTCTTCTGATCCCGATGACTGGGATGAATCCATCGGTACCAAGGCTGAATTTTCAACAGTTCTAGCCTTTACCCCTCATTTTAGGGGGTTCTCCTCAGGAGAGATTTCTTTTCAAGCTTTTCTGCTTGATATGGCAAAGTTACTTGCCATTTCTATGCCTGCTAAAGAATCCATACCAGGGGATTCAGAGACTCTGCAATTCCCCTGCATTCCAAAGGAGGTGATCATGCTTCCTTTGCATCAGATCTTACAGGATCTACTATTAAGAATGTGGGAAACTCCTTTAACGGTATCCCCACATTCTAAGACACTTGACACTATGTACAAGGTGCCACCTTCTCCAGGTTTTCAAAAGACTCAACTTCCTCATCATTCTATTGTCGTAGAATCAGCAATGAGGCGTATTAAGAGTGCAAAGAAGCATTCCTCTTATCCGCCAGGTCGTGAGTCTAGGACTTTAGATGCCTTTGGATGTCTGCTTCCAGGCATCCATGCTTTCAGCAAGAATTATCTCATATATTTTCTATATGGGATTATCTCTTGAAGAGGTCACAAAGAACTTAAAGCTTTTGAACCCTTTTCTTCAAGAACATAAAAGAGCAGACTATTTCTTATTAGTCAGTCATGCTCAAAATGTCTCTAAGTTCCTTAATCGTGCTTCCCTGGACTGTTTTGAGTCTATTAGCAGAACTTCTGCTATAGCCATAGGGGCACGACGCATGGCCTGGCTCCAAGCTTCACACTTGGACAAATGGGTAGAAGAAAGGCAGGGAAATACTCCCTGTACTGGTGAAAATCTCTTTAACAAGGATGCTTTATTCCAAGCTAATCAGTTAAACACTGATATTGTTGCTTTCAGAGGATTGTCAAAACTTTCCTCTATCCTAGCTAGTAAAAAATCTCCTAACAAACTTTATCCCCCTAAGGGGAAAAAGTTGTATTCATCTTCTACCCATCATGCAGATGTTTCAAAGAAGGGCAACATCATACCAGGCTAAGAAACCCAAAACCTCAACAGGCTCAGCAAACCCAGCAGTCGCAGGGTTTCTGATATTTTATTCATTAAATCTCTTTTTCCTGTTTGAGGTTCAGAACCGCTAACCTACTTCTTATCAACAGAAGCATCCTTACTAAGAGATCAGTGATACACTGACTCAATCCTAGACTCTAGGCATGAATCTCTTGCCGCAAGAGAAATCCATTCTTTTAGCTCCTAGAGCTATTGAGGGATAATGTTCCATGTAAACCGCACTGATGGAAAATAGCGCGGTATATAAGAAAATGTAAATAAATAAATAAATAAATAAATAAATAATCATGCCCTACAGGTAACAGGTTTCTACTCTCCTTTTTAAAGGAAAAGGAGTAGCAGCAACTAATAACAAGGTAGGCTATGCCCTTCACCTTGACAGTTTTCCTGTACAAGGATATCTCATACTTTTAACTGCAGGGGGGCTTTACCTGTTTCAGAAGCTTACCAAATTGTAAGTCTTCACAACTCTGTATTACTTTCTATCCCTCTTAGTCAAGACATTCTGTCTAAGAGTGATACTATTCAACTGGAGGGCTTACTTTTTAAGCCATAGGATTTTCTTCAAAATCACCAATCCAACTTCTCCAGCCCTTGAATTGAAAAACCATTATGCAGCCCTGGAAGTGGAAGAGGTGAAAGCATCCCTGGAAAGGGAAGAACCAGAGTTCAAGAACCCCAAAGTTGCAGAATCAGTGACCAGAAGGAAACGAAGGGTAGTGGTGGTTGGAGACTCTTCTGAGGGGTACTGAGGCGTCCATCTGCCGACCAGACTTGATGTCCAGAGAGGTATGCTGTCTGCCTGGTGCCAAAAGCAGTCCAACACAGGGCAGATTGTCACGTAAAACAGGCACACAGTACAAAACGTGATATGGTGGAAAAACAATTTATTTGAATATCAGACCTAGCAACCCGACACAGGCCGTGTTTCGATGACCTTCATCAGGGGTTGTCTAAATAGGTACTACAAACATAAAAACAAACAATATTAAAAAACAACTTAAAAGTGAAAGAACAAATGGACATGAACATGCTCTAACTAAAGAAGTAAAAATAATAAATAATAGTAATAATTACAATAATAATAATAATAATAATATAAATAATTACTAATAAATCTCTCATAATAAATAATTAAAAAGTGATTAATTAAAATAATAGAACAATAAAACTATAGTGCTAGAAATGCGATACTCAAATAAAAATAAACCATAAGAAATGATATAATAAAATAGACCACAACTAAGTATAAAAACACAAGCAAATGCAATCCTTATAGGAGGTGACAAGCACATAATGGTAGTGTCATTACCTTCTTTGTAGAGACGGTGATTTGCAAACCTCACAAGGAGGCACACGAACTCATTAGTGGAGGTGTTGACTTAAACACTTGCAATAGAATAAAAACTAAAATGAAGAAGGCACAGAGTAAAGCACATGTATACATTATTATTATTTATTATTTTTACTTCTTTAGTTAGAGCATGTTCATGTCCATTTGTTCTTTCACTTTTAAGTTGTTTTTTAATATTGTTTGTTTTTATGTTTGTAGTACCTATTTAGACAACCCCTGATGAAGGTCATCGAAACACGGCCTGTGTCGGGTTGCTAGGTCTGATATTCAAATAAATTGTTTTTCCACCATATCACGTTTTGTACTGTGTGCCTGGTGCCAAAATCCAAGATGTTATGGAGAGTTTGCCGAGACTCATCAAGCCCACTGACTATTACCCAATGTTGCTAATCCATGTTTGAACAAATGATACTGCCAGGTATACCTTGGAACCTATCAAAAGTGACTTCATGGCTCTGGGACAGAGGGTGAAGCAGTTAGGTGCACAGGTGGTGTTCTCTTCAATCCTCCCTGTTGAGGGTAAAGGCCAAGGCAGAGAGGCTCGCATCCTGGAGATGAATGCATGGCTGCGTGGATGGTGTCATCGAGAGCGTTTTGGTTTCCTAGACCATGGGATGCTGTTCCAAGGGTTGCAGAGCAGAGATGGCATCCATCTGTCCAAGAAAGGTCAATGCATCTTCGGTAGTAGACTGGCTAATCTACTGAAGAGGCTTTAAACTAGATTCGTTGGGGATGGGTGAAGAAAGCCCCCAGGTAAGTGAAAGCCCCCAGGTAGGTGATACATTAAATACCTTTATGGAAATGGGTAACAGGGGTAACATATGGAAAGCAGTGTGTATTAATGCCCGTAGCATGGGAAATAAGATCCCTGAATTTGAAGCTTTGGTGAGAGTGGCTGACTTGGATTTAGTGGCAGTTACAGAAACATGGTTCACAGAAAAAACCATGACTGGGATGTAACTATACCTGGCTATACTTTATTCAGAAAGGACAGGGTAGGAAGAAGGGGAGGAGGAGTGGCACTATATGTAAAAACTACTATTAAAGCTTTGGAATTACAGAGCTTAAAAGGGAGAGAGGAGGCATTGTGGGTTAAACTAGAAAGAGGGAAAGAGAAATCTATTTGCATTGGTGTGATATGCAGACCTCCCTCACAAGAGGAAGAGGTGGACAGAGAGTTAATTGCAGACATATGCAGCATTGCTAGGAAAGGGGAAGTGCTACTGATAGGAGATTTCAATATGCCAGATGTTGATTGGCACATTCCTGCTGCAGTATCATCTAGAAGTAAGGAGATCCTGGATTCTGTACAGGGAGAACTATTCAGGCAATTGGTAACAGACCCCACACGTGAAGGGGCCATACTGGACTTGGTGCTTACCAATGGTGAAAGTGTTTCTGATGTTGTAGTGGGAGATCATTTTGCATCCAGTGATCACCAGATGGTGTGGTTCAGTATTTAGGACTAGGGCTGTTAGAATCCATTCCAAGGTGAGGATCTTAGACTTTAGGAAGACTAACTTTGCGAAGATGGGCCAATACCTCAGGGAGTCGTTAGTGGGATGGGAACAGCTGGGGGATGTAGAAAAACAGTGGGCAAAACTGAAAGGGGGTATTTTAAGGGCAACCAACCTTTTTGTTAAAATGGTAAATAAAGGCAAAAGGAAAAGGAGACCGCTATGGTTTTAGAAGGAAGTAGCTGAAAAAGTGAAGAAAAAGAGGGAGGCCTTCATGAAATACAAGAGATCACAGAGAGAGGAAGACAGGCATCTGTATTTGGAAAAACTTAGAGAAGCTAGCAAAGTAGTCAAAAAGGCAAAGATTCAAAAGGAGGCGGAAATAGCCAATGCAATAAAATGGGGGGATAAGACATTTTTCAGATATATTAGTGAGAAGAGGAAGGGCAAAAGTGGTATTGTCAGACTCAAGGGTGCAGGGGGGGAATATGTAGAAGCTGATAAGGATAAAGCGGAATTGCTTAACAAATATTTTTGTTCTGTGTTCACAGATGAAGAACCAGGAGCAGGACCTCAGAAAACACCCACAAATAAGAACAGAAGCGAGGGACATCTTGAACAATTTTCAGAAGACTGTGTTCATGAGAAACTAGCTCAACTTAAAGTAGACAAAGCGATGGGACCGGATGGGATACACTCTAGAATACTGAGGGAACTTGGGGACGTTCTAGCAACTCCACTGACTGACCTTTTCAATGCCTCGTTGGAGTCGGGAGTGGTGCCAAAGGACTGGAGAGAGGCTCATGTGGTGCCTTTACACAAAAGCGGAAGTAAGGATGTGGTTGAAAACTACAGGCCGGTTAGTTTAACTTCGGTGGTGAGTAAATTATTGGAAATGCTGCTGAAAGAGAAAATAGTGAGGTTTCTGGAGTCCAGCAGATTACAGGATCCGAGGCAGCATGGATTCACCAGAGGCAGGTCTTGTCAGACAAATCTGATTGATTTCTTTGACTGGGTGACCAGGGAGTTGGACCGAGGGAGAGCTCTAGATGTGGTGTATTTAGATTTCAGTAAAGCCTTTGACACTGTTCCTCACGGGCGACTTATAAACAAACTGAGCACCCTAGGGATGGACCCTAAAGTTACTGCTTGGGTTAGAAATTGGTTGGGTGGGAGGCGACAAAGAGTACAAGTAAATGGAGCTCACTCTGAGGAGAAGGATGTTACAAGTGGTGTGCCCCAGGGATCTGTCCTTGGTCCGATTCTTTTTAACATCTTTGTTAGTGATATAGCGGAAGGGCTGTCGGGTAAGGTTTGCCTCTTTGCAGATGATACCAAAATCTGCAATAGAGTAGATACCCAGGAAGGTGTAGATAACATGAGGAGGGATCTAGCTAAGCTTGAAGAATGGTCTAGAATTTGGCAGCTTGGATTTAATGTTAAAAAATGTAAGGTCATGCTTTGGGCTGCAGCAATCCAAGGGAGCAATGCAGTATAGGAAGTGAAGTACTTCTGTCCACTAAAGAAGAGCGGGACCTAGGCGTGGTTGTGTCTGATGATCTTAAAGTAGCTAAAGAGGTAGAAAAGGCGACAGCAAAAGCTAGAAGGATGCTTGGGTGCATACGGAGAGGAATGGCTAGCAGAAAAAAGGAGGTGATAATGCCTCTGTATAAGTCTTTGGTGCGACCTCATTTGGAGTATGGTGTGCAATTCTGGAGACCGCACCTTCAAAAGGATGTGAACAGGATGGAGTCGGTGCAGAGGGTGGCTACTAAAATGATTAGTGGGCTTCATTATAAAGCATATGAGGACAGACTTAAGGATCTTAATATGTACACCTTAGAGGAAAGGCGGGATAGAGGTGATATGATTGAGATGTTTAAATACCTCCGTGGCATAAATGTTCAGGGAGAGAGCCTCTTTCAATTGAAAGCAAGTTCTGCTACGAGGGGACATGGGATGAGGGTGAAGGGAGATAGATTCAGGAGTGATAAGCGGAAATATTTCTTTACAGAAAGAGTAGTGGATCCATGGAATAGTCTCCCAGTGGAGGTGGTAGAGATGAGGACAGTAACTGAATTCAAAAAAGCATGGGACCAACACGGAGGATCTCTAAAGGTAAAAAGTGGACTGTTGTAGTTGTTGTTATGGAAGGACAGACTAGATAGGCCATGTGGTCTTTTTCTGTCATCATGTTTCTATGTTACCTACTCCAGTAAGTGGTTCCCATACAGAGTTTTCTTCCCCTTTGCAATCTTCTCAAATATTTTCTTTTAAGGCAGCTATCGGACCATAATTGAGTTTTACCACTCCTAATTATGTCTCTTGGTCCTTTTCCAATCTGTGGGACCTAACGTTTCTGCTGTCTTAATAACAAATAATTCCAAGACAGGTTCCAAAACCTACTTGGGCAATTTATCTTTGCAGGCAACCGGCCTGTCTACTATTCTTAGCCATCTTCAATTTTTTTCTGGCACCAACAGACTAGATTAGGTTGCACACTGGCAATTAAACAGACAGATCTCACCTAAGCAACCTATAACATGCTCTCTGCAATTATACAAAAAAGCTCTGCAACTATGGGCCTTTGTCAGAGAGCGTCGGAGCCATTCCTGGTGAGTAACTTCCAGATGGTTAAAAAGGCTTTGCCCAGTCATGCTCCCACATGACTGGTTTTTTCCTATTCTTACCATCTTCCTTAAGATTTCCTTTTAAGGAAAAGGAACCAGGGCTTAGACCATGTGAAGGCATAAAGAATTGCTTAATTCCCTGATTTGTTCCACATCTCCAGTGGAACTCTTGCAACAGGGATGCATTCCTTTTCACTGCAGTCGGTCCTTGTCTAGTGCATTCCTTCTAATTCCCAATACTTCATTGGAGCTTATGCTGAACAAAGAACGCATGATACTCATATTGCCCTCATAGAGTGGCAAACATGGTATCCCCTTATATTGCGTCTTTTTCTCCACTGAAGTTATAGAAGGATCCAGACTTGTTGTCTTAAGACTAAGGATCTCCTTTGCACCCCTTCACATAGGTCTACATTTCTGGTTATTCAAAGTCTAGAATTTTAAAAGAAATCTAGACCTCTCCTTCTGACTAGGAACATTCCACTGGTTTCCACGTAACCTTCTTCATGGTTCTTCCACGTGTAACCAGTAAGGGGTTCTCTATCCATATTCTCAAGCAGGTCTTACCCCTTCTTGTTATTAAGTGGATCTCTCTTTATATATATGTTGGAACAGCATAAATATGGACAGTAACAAATCTTTCAGAGTCAGATATGTGTTTATATATACCACGGTTCCTTGCATCTTCTCAAAGGCCATGGTGGTGGTGGTGTTGGCGGCAGCAGCATTCCTGTGCAGACAGGGAATCTGGGTGCACCCATACCTTGATGATTGGTAGATTTAATCTGACTCCATAGAGTGGTCCAGAACAGATAAGGCCCAGGTGGAAAAGCTGGGTTTGGTGACCATCCCCTTCCAGGATTTGGAGTATCTTGGGTCTCATGTCAACATTTGCTTGACATGAGTGTTTCTCGCTCTGGAAAGGCTGGACAAGCTGCAGCGGCAGCTCAAAAAAGTTTGCTCTCAGGCAGCTCCTAGTGCCTGGGATTTACCTGAAGCTCCTGGGTTCTATGGCATCAAGACTGGAACTGGTACCTTGGGCCAGGGTGCACATGCAGTCGGTGCATGGTCACCTTCTGGCTCACTGGTCTGCCTGCTCCACGTTATTCAATCGGCACCTTCTTTTCCTCCATAGGATCAAGTAGTATTTGATCTGATGGCTAAAGACTCACCCTCTGATGGACGGGATGCCTCGGGAGGTGCCAGAGTGGGTGATAGCACAGATGCCAGCATGTGGACTGGAGGAGCACACTGTCTGGGTTAGTTGTTCAGGAACATTGACTCTCCTAGGAAGCTGCCTGGTCAAATCAGCAGGCTGGAGACTAGAGTGTTCCACCTAGCCTTGGTGAGATTTTGATTTCTCCTGGAGAACAGAGTGGTCAGAGTATTCTCAGACAATGCCATGGCAGTGGCTTATGTCAACAAACAAGAAGGCACGGCAGCACCACAATGGCTGCTGAGGTTGCAGAACTTTGTTGATTGGAGGATGATCATCTGATTGTTTTGTTAGCGGACCACATAGTGAGCGTCGACAACTTGCTGGTCAACTTCTTGAGTCTGAACACAGTGGATCCTGGGAAGTAGGAAGTAAACACTCCTATGTTTGCAGAGGTATGGTGCCTGCCAGTATTGTACCTGATGGTCACCCAGGAGAATGCAAAAGTGGAAAACTTTAGCCACAGGCAGGATCTGCAGCAGCAGGCTTGGATGCCCTGTTTCAGGAGTGGCCTCAGGAAGAGCTCCTGTGTATGTCTTTCCCCTGTGGCCCTTGGTGAGCCACCTACTGTGCAGAATTTGAGCTCACACGGACCTGGTCATTCTACTAGTTTTGGATTGGCCATGACAACCTAGTACATGGATCTCTCGAGCCTGTTGGTGCAGTTATCTTTAATACTGCATCAGGAGAAGGGTCTTCTGTGGCAGGGCCCTCTGGTCATGGGAGATCTTGTTCCCTTCTTGATTACGGCCTGGCCCTTGAGAACATAGGAACATAAGATATGCCATACTGGGTCAGACCAAGGTCCATCAAGCCCAGTATCCTGTTTCCAACAGTGGCCAATCTAGGTCATAAGGACCTCACAGTTTCCCCAAAAGACACAGGCTCCACAATGCTTGTATTGGGTCAAGCAGTGATATCCTGAGTCCCTTTTAATAATGGTTTATGGACCTTTCCTCCAGGAACTTGTCCAAACCTTTTTAAAACCCAGCTACACTAATAGCTTTTACTACATCCTCCAGTAACAAATTCCAGAGTTTGATTACATGTTGAGTGAAAAAATAGTTTCTTTTATTAGTCTTAAATAGTTTACCCTGTAGCATCATTGCATGTTCCCTAGTCTTTCTATATTCTGCTGATGTAAACAATCGATCTACGTTTACCCGTTCCATGCCATTCATTAATTTATTGAGCTCTATCATATCTCCTCTCAGCCGTCTCTTTTCCAGGTTGAAAAGTCCTAACCTTTTCAGCCTCTCTTCATAGGGGGTATCCTTCCATCCCCTTTACCATTTTGGCGGCTCTTGGCTGTACCTTTTCTAATGATGCTATATCCTTTTTAAGATACGGCGACCAGAATTGCACACAATATTCACGGTGCGGTCGCACCATGGAATGATACAGAGGCATAATATCCTTTTTTATCTCCAGGAACAAGCAGGAATGAGTCTTCACATATGGGGTACGTCGGTACCGACGGAGCCTGCGCGGGAACGCTCCCCAGCGTCCAATTAGAAAGCTTTTGGGAGCATCCCTCAGTGCCTGCGTGCTGCCTTCCCGCCTTTCCAACTGTCTCTCCTCAGTTTTCGTTTTTCCGCGGAGCCGGCAGGACGTCTTCCTGTCACCGCAGAAAATTTTTTCTTTGAATCTTTTACTTTTTGTTTTCTTGTGGTCGCGGCTGTTTCCCCCGACTCCACCGGTACCGCCGGTGGTTTTTTCTTTTCTTTTCTTTTTTCTAAAACTCAGGGAGTTTTTTTCCCTCTGTTTCTGTCTTGAATTTTTGGGCCTGTAAGGCCTCTCCATTATGGAGCCTTCTTCTCCTAAGAAGTGCCTTAACTGTGGAAATACAGTTTTCTTTTTAGACTCCAATAACTGGTGGCTAACCTGTTTGAGTCCTGACTCTTTTCCTCCAGAGCCATCAGGCTTCAATTTTATGAGAAGAAATTCTCCATTTCGAGTTTCCCTCGATGCAGTTTTCCCTTCCAGTGTAAGGGCACCGACCATTTCTTCTCTACAGGATCAGGTAAACCACAAACAGTCTGTTAAGACTAGCCAATCCTTGGGTGGTAGGTCTCATGCCAAGCATGATGACGGCTCCGGCCTTGCCCTCAAGACCACATTGGCTTCAAAACCCCGGCGGGAGTCTTCGGTCTCCAAAGCCTTTCAGGGGTTTCAGGTTGTTCCTGGTGCTCACCCCTCACAGAACATACCTGAGCCATGCTCGGGGGTGGCATCCGCTTCGAGCGGTACCGATAACCCGGCATTGGCACTGGTGTTGAGCGATCCACTCCTCACCAGGCATCGTCATCTGGTGTACTCAGTGCCTTCGGGACCGATCGATACCCAGATTGACTTTCCAGTATCGGCAACTCCGTCGATACGACCCCTGACGTCGGTACCATCCAGACTTGCATCGATAGATTCGCTTCCTTCGATGCCGAGTCTAGAATCGATATCTAGTCTGGAAGACTGGGTACCGACACGTCTCGGAACCGACACGCACCGATTCCAGATGCCCGGTACGGAGGATATTCACCGAGACTTTTGAGTTTCCTCGGTACCGTTTGAGCAGCCTCCGATGACTGTTTTGATGTCGGTATCGCCTTCGATTCCGGCTCAGCTACCGGTATCGGTGTTGACGCTGGTACCTGCAGTAGCATCGGGACCGGCTCCATCCATGCTTTTTTCACCAGGATCGCTCCTTTCTATACCTAGTTTGGAGTCGATACCTAGCATGGACGATACCGTACTGACGGTTTCAGGTCATACCCGCCAGTCCCAGTATCCATTCATTAGAGATCCTGTTTTGCACCGTACAAGTACTGGTGCCCAGCCTAGTTCTTCGAGTTTAGCCTGTCCAGGGATTGTTCCCATTGGAGATCCTTCTTTTCAGAAATTTCTCCTTGACATGGCAACATTTCTGGCTATTCCTATCCCTGGCTATGATCCTACACAAGGCTTTTCTGGGGAAAAGGAAAATATAATGCTTCCTTTACATCATTCTTTACAGGATCTTCTTCTGAAAATATGGGAAACACCTTTAGGGGCTTCCTCACCTTCTACAGCAACTACTCTTCTGTATCAGGTGCCTCCCTCTCCAGGGTTTCAGAAGACTCAACTTCCCCATCATTCCATTGTAGTGGAATCGGCAATGAGGAAGGTAAAAAGCAAGAAGAAGCATTCTTCTTTCCCGCCAGGTCGTGCATCTAGAACACTAGATGCCTTTGGACGTCAGACCTTCCAAACATCTATTCTGGCAACAAGGATTCTCTCATATATTTTTTATATAAGTCTATCCCTTCAGGAGGTCACAGAGAAATTATCTCTTTTGACTCCTTTTCTTTCAGAGCCCAAGGCTACAGACTATTCCTTGCTTCTTAGTCATAGCCAGAATATCTCTAGGTTTCTTTCTCGTGCTTCCCTAGACTCCTTTGAGTCTGTTAGCAGAACCTCTGCTATAGCCATAGGAGCACGACGTAGAGCCTGGCTCCAAGCTTCAGACTTGAGCAGATGGGCACAACAAAGACTGGGTAACACTCCTTGTACTGGAGAAAATCTCTTCAACAAGGAGTCTTTGCGTCAGGTTGCTCATTGCTCCACTGACTTCCCTGCTTCTGAGGGCCATCCTAAACCTTCTCCTTCCCCAGCAGGTAAGAAATGCCCTACCAAACCTCCTTTTCCTAAAAGAAGAAGGTTTTATTCTTCTCTTGCCCACCATGCCGATGTTCCCAAACAGGGGAAATCTCGCCCTGGTCTGAAGAATGCAAACTCAAGCCAGGAAAATTAACCCTCAATGAGGTTCTAATTGATCTCTTATAACATACAGTTCACTTCTTCTCATCAGAAGTTTTTTCACTGTTTTTTCATTTAAAACTCTACGCTTGGATTCCTGTTTCCAGGACATCCACTTGCTCTCAAGTAGGCTGAGCTGTCAGGAGATTCATGTCTGTGGGTCACAAGGTTTTCCTCCTCTTCCTACCAAGAAGAGCGGTTTGCCAACTATCTCATGATAGTTTTCTCCTGTACCACCATGAATTTTTTCCTTCTGCAGACTCACCATATGGCAGGTCTCCCTTCAGCTCCTATTTTTCTTTACCCTCTTTTTCAGGGTCTCCCCTGTAAGAGTGCCACCATATCACTGGAAGTCTTTCTTAGCCTTTCTAGTCTTCCTTTCCTTTCCAGTGTAGAGTTTTCTCTGGAGTTACCTCCCTGCTTTCATTGGGCAGCTCATCAGACATGATCAGGATTTCTCCTCTTGTTCTGTCTGATCTCCAGGAACAAGCAGGAATGAGTCTTCACATATGGGTATGTCGGTACCGACGGAGCCTGCGCGGGAACGCTCCCCAGCTTCCCAAAAAGGAAAGCTTTTGGGAGCATCCCACAGCGCCTGCGCGCTGCCTTCCCGCCTTTCCTAACCGCCTCTCCTCAGTTCTTCTTTGCCGCGGAGCCAGCAGGTCGAGCCCTGTCACCGCTGAAGAAGTTCTTTATTTTATTTTATTTCTTTGGTCGCGTGTCTGCCTTCCCCGACTCTGGACCGGTACCGCCGGTCTTTTCTTTCTTTTCTTTAAAAAAAACAAACAAAAAACTATATATTTTTTCCCTCACTTAGTGTATTTTTCTCTTTGGGCCTTAGGCCTCACAAGAATTTTTCCTCATGGAAAAACCAGCCTCCGGGTTTAAAAAATGCACTAAGTGCAGCGGTACTATTTCTGTTACAGACACCCATGAATGGTGTCTTAAATGTTTGGGTCCTGAACACTCCATTTCGGATTGTCCGTCCTGCTCTCTGATGTTTAAACGGGGTTTACAGAACCGAGCAGCTAAGCTCCATGTGCTGTTTCCCGCTGATGCAGCTTCGGTGGCATCGACGTCTTCCAGGGCTGCTTCTTCCCCCAATGGATCTCAGGTAACCAAACATAAATCCAGCCGGTCCTCGAAGGGTAGATCTCCCTCTAAGCATCGAGATGCCTCCGGGCTTGCCCTTGAGGATCCTGCACCGGCAAAACAACCCCGGCGGGAAGCTCCGGCTTCCAAAGCTCCACCTATGGGGTTACAGGTTGACATCGATGGCACGGCCTCGACCGATCACCTGTTAGAATGCTCTGGAGTACCGGCACAACCTTCCGGTACCGAGTTCCAGGCATTCATGGCGTCGATGGATCAGAATGTTCTGTCCATGCAGCAGGCTATCAGTGCCTTCATTCAAGCTGCGACGCCGTTGATACCACAACAGACTCCGTTGTCGGTATCGACTCGGGTACCGGCACCAGCGCCGGTACCAGTACAGACTGCATCGGCATCGACCAGGATACCGACCACAGCGGTTCCTTGTCCAGGGCAGCTCATCGGTACCGATCCGGTACCGATGACGCCCGATGTCGATACTGCTCGATACGCGTACCGAGCGTTAGAAGAGCACCCTGACAGTCGGTACTTTGATTCCTCTGGTGATTCTGATACATCAGAGGAGTCTGCTGAAGTATCCATAGCCCTTCCTGAAGAGCCGCCTTCTCCAAAAAGAATGTCTCCTCCAGAGGACTTGTCCTTTCAAGACTTCATAAGAGAAGTGGCTAAAAGGTCTTTCTATTTCAGTATCCTCTGAAGCAGAGCCTAGAGCAAAAAAATTAGATATTTTGGGTTATTCTAAGGCTCCTAAAGAGGCAGTCACCTTACCAATTCATGAGATTCTTTATGAACACATGATTGATTTATGGGAGACTCCTCTCACTATCTCTCCTCATTCTCGCAGATTGGACACTATGTATCGTGTCCCTCCCTGTCCTGGTTTTCATAAAACACAGCTTCCTCACCATTCCATTGTGGTGCAGTCAGCTATGAAGAGGATAAAGAGTACAAAGAGACACTCTTCTACTCCTCCAGGAAGAGAATGCAAGACCTTGGATGCTTTTGGTAGGAAAATCTTCCAGGCCAGTATGCTTATTGCCAGAATCAACTCCTATAGTCTTTACATGGGTATGTTTCTAAAGGAGGTTGCAGATAAACTGCATACTTTCCTCCCTTTTCTGCCAGAAGATAAAAGGGATGAATTCCTCATTTGGCTTAAGCATACTCAAGACATTTCAAAGTTTTCCAACCGGGCAACCTTTGACTCCTTTGAAGGTGCCAGCAGAGCCTCTGGCATTGCCATAGCTGCTCGCAGAATTGCTTGGCTCCAGGCTTCTGATTTAGAACCCTGGGTCCAAGATGGCTTAGGAAATCTTCCCTGTACAGGTGAAAACCTGTTTGGCAAAGAATGGCAAATAAAAGCCACTCAAATGGATGCAGAAAATTCTGCTCTGGACAGACTTTCAAAGTCAACCTCCATTTCTGCCAAGAAAAAACCCTTCAAGAAGTCTTTTTTCAAAAAGGGCAGATTCCTCTACAGGTCGCTTTGCTACTAAGCGTCAGCAACCTAAACAGGCCAGACCTAAGACTACAGGGGCTGCTGCAACTCAGCAGACCCAACCTCCTCAGGGTTTTTGACTTGATGCTAGAGAACTTAGCCTTTCTGGCTTTAAAACAGCCAGAACCTCTCACCATTCCAGGAAGGTTAGCTCATTTTGCTCCCAGATGGGAGCAGATTACATCAGAGCAGTGGACCCTCTCCATCATAAGAGAGGGCTACAAACTTCATTTCTCAGACCGACCTTCCTCACACCATGGTGAGACACTTCAATTCTCCCACATCTCTTCTCGACCTTCTAGGTCAAGAGGTGGCTACCCTTCTTGCCCAAGGGGCAATAGAAGAAGTTCCCCTTCTTCAACAAGGGTCAGGGTTTTACTCCCCCTATTTTCTCATTCCAAAGAAGACAGGGGGATACAGACCCATATTAGATCTCAGGGAATTGAACAAATTTCTATGCAAGGAGAAGTTCAAGATGCTTTCTCTGGGCACTCTCCTTCCATACCTTCAAAGTCAGGATTGGCTTTGTTCTCTAGATCTCAAGGATGTGTACACACATGTCCTCATCCATCCATCTCACAGAAGATTCCTCCGTTTTCTTTTCCAAGGAAAACATTATCAATACAGGGTGCTTCCGTTTGGTCTGGCCTCTGCCCCAAGAGTGTTCACCAAATGCATGGCAACAGTAGCTGCATTTCTACGCACTCTGGGAATATTTGTATTCCCCTACCTGGACGACTGGCTCATCCGAGCTCCATCTCAGTCAGAGGCCCAGACTTCCCTGGACTGTACAAGGCGCATTCTACAGTATCTGGGACTTGTGGTAAACCTCCCAAAGTCCCAGCTCACCCCTACTCAGTCCCTAGAGTTCATAGGGGCCTGGCTTGATACTACCACTGCAAGGGCCTATCTTCCTCAGGCCCGTTGCCTACGCCTAGTGCAGTTAGCCTCTCAGATTCAGTCAAAGAGCCACTTAACTGCCCGGGAGATGCTACAACTGCTAGGCCACATGGCTTCCACAGTGCATGTGGTACCCTATGCTCGCCTACATATGAGAGCAGCCCAATGGACTTTGTCCACCCAGTGGACTCAAGCATCAGGAGCTCTCTCATACCAAATAGCAACCTCCAAACGTCTCTTTTGGTCTCTCCAGTGGTGGATGTCCACTCAAAATCTGTTGCTGGGGTCCCCCTTCCAACAGTTGTTGCCCCAAGCAACCCTCAGAACAGATGCCTCCCAAACAGGTTGGGGAGCTCATCTACAAGACCTCTCCACTCAAGGCACTTGGTCCCCACAGGAGACCTTTCTTCATATCAATCACTTGGAGCTTTGAGCAGTCTTTCTAGCTCTCAAGGTCTTTCATACCCTGCTCAGCTACAAGACAGTCCTCATTCATACGGACAATCAAGTAGCCATGTTTTACATAAACAAGCAAGGAGGAACTGGCTCTCTGTCGCTTTGCAATGAAGCTTTAGGATTGTGGGCCTTCGCCAGAGAGCATCAAATCCATCTCCTGGCAGTATACCTCCCAGGAATCCAAAACTCTTGGGCAGACAGACTCAGTCGAGTTCTGCTCCCACACGAATGGTCCCTGCACATGGATCAGGTACTCAGAATCTTCCAAGAATGGGGAACCCCGGACATAGACCTCTTTGCAAGCCCGTGGAATGCCAAACTTCCCCGGTTCTGTTCCAGAATTCCGTGTCAGGGAGTTCAGGCCAAGGATGCCTTCCTCCTTCACTGGGGTCAGGGTTTCCTGTATGCCTTTCCACCCATTCCCTTGATTCCCAAGACTCTGTTCAAACTCCAGAGGGATCAAGGATCTATGATCCTCATAGCTCCACGCTGGCCACGCCAAGTGTGGTACCCTCTACTTCTGCATCTCTCCCAAACCCCCTCCCTGAACTTGGGAGCTGCTCCAGACCTTCTGTCCCAGGAGGAGGGGACTTTGTGGCACCCAAACCCCAAGTCCCTTCACCTCAGAGCTTGGTTACTGAAGGCTTAGACATTCAAGGCTGGAATCTTTCTCAACAAGTGAAGGATATCCTCCATGCTTCCAGAAAACCTTCCACTAGGCGTTCCTATGCTTTTAAATGGAAACGATTTTCCATTTGGTGTGCTGGAAGGGGTCTCGACCCTCTAGCACTACCTTTGAATTCTCTATTGGAATACCTCCTGCATCTTTCCAATGCAGGCCTTAAGACGAATTCAGTAAGGGTCCATTTGAGTGCTATTGCAGCATCCCTTAAGCCTATCAATGGACAACCTATTTCCTCTCATCCTCTTATTGCAAGATTCATGAGAGGCCTAACTTTAACTAGACCTCCCATTAAGCCGCCTCCAGTGGCATGGGATTTAAATCTGGTTCTTGGTCAGCTTATGAAGCCTCCTTTTGAACCCTTAGCCACCACCTCCTTGAAATTTCTTTCCTGGAAGGTTATTTTCCTCATTGCAGTCACCTCAGCTCACCGCATCAGTGAGCTGCAGGCCTTAGTGGCTAATCCACCTTATACAAGGTTCCATCATGATAAGGTAGTTCTTAGGACCAATCCACACTTTATGCCTAAAGTGGTCTCACCTTTTCATCTTAATCAAGAGGTATATTTACCTGTCTCTTTTCCAGCTCCTCATGCGTCAACTGCAGAGAAGAATCTTCATACTCTGGATTGTAAAAGAGCTCTTGCCTTTTACTTACAAAGGACACAGCAACATAGAAAGTCTTCCCAGCTCTTTGTTGCTTTTGATCCCTGTCATTTGGGACTTCCAGTTTCTAAGAGGACACTTTCCAATTGGATTGCTCAGTGTATTTCTTTCGCCTACCAGAGTAAGAACCTTTTTCTGGAGAGCCATGTCACAGCTCATAATGTGAGGGCCATGGCCGCCTCTATGGCTCATCTAAATTCTGTGTCCATCGACCAGATCTGTCGTGCAGCCACCTGGGCCTCGGTTCATACCTTCACAGCCCATTACTGCTTGGACAAGGACTCCCGCTGGGATGCCTTGTTTAGTCAGGCTGTTCTCAAACATCTGTTCCATTCTTAATCAACTCCTACCCTCCATCCCTGGATAGATGCCTGAGATCCATAGGAGGAGGTAGAACCCTTCCCAGGGTCCCATATCCTTGGGGATCTCCCAGGCATCTTAGCTAGGGAGTCCCCATATGTGAAGACTCATTCCTGCTTGTTCCTGGCGATAGCACAGTTACTTACCTGTAACAGGTGATCTCTGGGAACAGCAGGAATAAGTCTTCACAACCCTCCCACCTCCCCTAGGAGTTGTATCTCTCTATCTGTCTTTCCTTTCCTCTCTCGCTCTTTTGTCTCAGCTTTAAAACTCGAACTGAGGAGAGGTGGTTAGGAAAGGCGGGAAGGCAGCACGCAAGCGCTGTGGGATGCTCCCAAAAAGGAAAGCTTTTGGGAGCATCCCACAGCGCTTGCGTGCTGCCTTCCCGCCTTTCCTAACCACCTCTCCTCAGTTCGAGTTTTAAAGCTGAGACAAAAGAGAGAGAGAGGAAAGGAAAGTCAGATAGAGAGATACAACTCCTAGGGGAGGTGGGAGGGTTGTGAAGACTCATTCCTGCTGTTCCCAGAGATCACCTGTTACAGGTAAGTAACTGTGCTTTCTCTCTGTTACAGAGGGAGTCTTTCTGCTGTTCTATTCAGCAGCTGCCCATGCAGGAGTTCCAGTTGTTAAAACCCAAGAGGATTGTGGAAAATTGGAAGAGGATCTTGATAAATTGGAAGACTGGACATCAAAATGGCAGATAAAATTTAATGTGGACAAGTGCAGGGTTGTGCACCTAGGGAAGAACAACCCAAACTGGTTCCACGATGCAGGGTTCCACATTAGGAACTACCACCCAGGAAAACGATTTAGGCGTCATTGTGGATACCATGTTGAAACCCTCGGCCCAGTGTGCAGCGGCGGCCAAGAGAGCAAATAGAATGCTAGGTATGATAAGGAAAGGAATGGAAAATAAAACAAAAGATATTATAATGCCTCTATATCGTTCCATGGTGAGACCGCACCTTGAATATTGTGTGCAATTCTGGTCGCCGTATCTTAAAAGGGATATAGCGATTTTGGAAAAGGTTCAGAGAAGAGCCACAAAAATGGTAAAGGGGATGGAAGGATACTCCTATGAAGAAAGGCTAAAAAGGTTAGGGCTCTTTAACCTGGAAAAGAGACGGCTGAGGGGAGATATGATAGAAGTCTATAAATTAATGAACGGAGTGGAACGGGTAAGCGTAGATCGATTGTTTACCTTATCAGAATATAGAAAAACTAGGGGACATGCAATGAAGCTACAGGGTAAACTATTTAAGACTAATAAAAGAAAATATTTTTTCACTCAACGTGTAATCAAACTCTGGAATTTGTTACCCGAGGATGTAGTAAAGGCTGTTAGTGTAGCTGGGTTTAAAAAAGGTTTGGACAAGTTTCTGGAGGAAAGGTCCATAAACCATTATTAAGAAGGGACCCAGGATATCAATGCTTGAACCAATACAAGCATTGTGGAACCTGTGTCCCTTGGGGAAACTGCTAGGTACATATGACCTAGATTGGCCACTGTTGGAAACAGAATACTGGGCTTGATGGACCTTGGTCTGATCCAGTATGGCATATCTTGTGTTCTTATGTTATGTTCTTATGTTCCAGTGATTAGACTACTGGTACTTCCTACGAGTTCCAGTCTTGTCTTCCACTACTTTTTTCTGGTCTTAGTAGTGCTTCCAAGATAGTGCTCATCTATCTTGGAAAATCCTTATCGCTTCTTTTCTGTCGTCTCCAAATCCCTGGAGTTGGCAGCATACCTGAGGTGGCAGCTGGTTTCCTCCAACAGCCACTTTTATTTCCCAATTCCCCTGCATAGTGCTCTCTGCAATCCTTCTGAGAAGCTTTCCACTATGGGCCCTTGCTAGAGAGCATGGGGATTTTTTCTCTAATTACTATCCTATATTGTTGAAAAAGGCTTCCTCAGTCCTTCCTCATGACTGTAGGGATTCTTTACACCATTCTATTTTCTTTTAATAAAGGACATAAGCCTTCTCTAGGTGACAGTCTAAAGAGTTATCCAGTTTCTACAGGAAATATGGTCTTTTTCCTTGCAGCTTGTCCTCATGGTATCCTAATCCTTCATGGACAGCACATATTTAAATAAACAACGCATGATACCCCTCCCTTGTTCCTCGAGTGGGTTATCCTGGTATCTCATCCTATGCGTTTTCTGTCCATTTACCATGCGAGAGTTCTATAGGACTCCGGACTTGCTGTTTACAGACTGATATTATCCTCTGTTTTTCACGCAACCATCCTGGTTATTTCACTGGATAGCATTCCTGCACCATCTCAGCCAGGGGGAATAGATTCTCTATATATCTTCTCAAGTAGGTTCCACCTTCTTGTTGTTAGATGAATCTTTCTCCTTCACATCTTCTATGTGAATGTTCTTATGGGCATATCTCTATCTGCTTAGTTGCAGACATTTATCTTTAGACATCTATATACATGTATATATATATTTCTATATACTTCTCTATAGATACATATGTCTGTAAGTTGCGTGTGCATATCTTATGCCCCTCCAGATCTCACTATAGACATATATATATATATATATATATATATATATATATATATATATATATATATATAGATACCCCTGTATATACACATATATCTATATATATCCTTATATATATGTGTATCTTTCGGGATGCTTCCTTATAGGTAGATATGTATTTACATACTTATCTCTCTGTCTATACTTATAAAAGGTTTTTACCTTCCTATAGGTTCCAGACAGTGGGCTTGCATATCTTCATACTGTCCCTCAGTATGTCTGGGGTATTATGCACACAACCACTACTGTGGTACTGACAGCTCCTACTTTAACCCTAGGTCTAGGTATCCCTGAAGCTCCATGCTTCACTATCTTTTCTATCTCTCAACAGATAGGAAAGACAGGGTGGATCTTCAGCCCATCTGAAGTTTCAGCCCTTCAGACATCTGTCCTCCTTGGGAATATGGGTTTTTTTCCATACCCCTCTTCCCTCCAGTACTGGGCTAGTTGTCCAAATCAGTCAGTCTTCCTCTTTTGCTCCTAAATGTTACTAACTCTGTATCCAAAAGAGTTCCCAGCTTTTTCCATAAAGCTTTCACTAAGGACCTGACGTTTTGGTACTACCCCAGGTGACACCTAGGTCACCTGTCAATTCCAGATTTGGACTTTCGCCTTCACTTCAGTGAGATCACCTTGAACATTCCTCTGCTGGATCTCCAGTAGACTCCATCAGCCTCTCTACTTCCTGCAATCCAGTAGGTGAGGTTCATATTGTGTTTCTTCATGTCAATATTTTTCATGGTAATTATCATACATACAAGGACTCCTTAGCTGCAGTCCTTAGGTTAGCTGTTTTTCCTACAGCTCCTTTCTTTTCAACTCCTACCCTCCATCCTCAGGATGCCTGGCCATATGAGGTGTAGCATGTTCCAATCCTCACCATGCTGGGGCTCCAGGCATCTTAGCTTGAGTCCCCATATGTGAAGACTCATTTCTGCTTGTTCCTGAAGATAGCACAGTTACTTACCTGTAACAAGTGATCTCTGGGAACAGCAGGAATAAGTCTTCACAACCCACCCACCTCCCCTAGGAGTTGTATCTCTCTATCTATCTTCCCTTCCTCTTTCTCTCTTTTGTCTCAGCTATAAAACTCAACTGAGAGACAGTTGGAAAGGCGGGAAGGCAGCACGCAGGCGCTGAGGGATGCTCCCAAAAGCTTTCTGATTGGACGCTGGGGAGCGTTCCCGCGCAGGCTCCGTCGGTACCGACGTACCCCATATGTGAAGACTTATTCCTGCTGTTCCCAGAGATCACCTGTTACAGGTAAGTAACTGTGCTTTATTTTCCATTCCTTTCCTTATGATACCTAGCATTCTATTTGCTCTCTTGGCCGCCGCTGCACAGTGGGTGGAGGGTTTTAACATGTTGTTCACAATTACACCTAAATCTTTCCTGGGTGGTGGTTCCTAATGTGGAACCTTGCATCGTGTAACCATAGTTTGGGGTTTTTCTTTCCTAGGTGCATAACTTTGCACTTATCAACTTGCTGGTCGAGGACAACAGCATGGAACATCAACCGCATCACACTAGTCCCACACACAAAAGCTGCAAACTCCTATACAGACAGCAAGAACACAAAAGAACACTCATCCTAAAAATGTATGCTTGTATACCAATTCTTACCCTATGCTCTTATCAAACAGATGCATTTTACTACAACTACTACTTTAAAACCTTACAAGCTCCATTTTACTACAACTACTTTACAACCTTACAAGATCCTCCTACACATATATCATACATCCCAACCATATAGCGATCTATATACACATCTACACACCACAGACCGCACAGCAAGAGACCTACCAAATATACTCAGAGAACCATCGGCACAAGAATACATACCTCAATCGCACTCTACACATACTACCCGCTTAAACATAGGCCTGATAAATGCAAGATCAGTATGCAACAAAACAAACACTATTACCGACTACATCTATGAAAACAACATTGACATCCTATGCATTACTGAATCATGGCTCAAGAGTACAGACCAGGTAATACTGAATCAAATAACAACTGCCCCAGAACCCACAAACGAGGAGGCGGAGTATTAATCCTTGCCCAAACAGAATTAAGGCTCAAGACATCATCCACCAAAAGTTCTGAACACTGTGAATTCATCAACACAGGAAACAAACACGTATCCATCTGCTTAATATACCGACCCCCCCCCCCCCCAATGCCCCATCAGAGGACACATTCAGCATCCTGGACATGATATATGCAGCTAACTCGCCACACAAGACTCTCATTGTACTAGGAGACCTAAACCTCACATCTGCCTCAACAACAACTGAACTCGCATTTCACAAAGCAATGGAATCCATTCAACTCAAGCAAATCTTAGCGGGTCCATCACATCGCTCTGGCTCCACACCAGACCGCATATTTGTTCCAACCAGCACTCTAGATAAAGATCTCATAACACACCTAAAACTACGCCAATACCATGGTCGGATCACCATGCATCATTTGAACTCCACCTCCACACCGATCAGGCAGTCCAGAAAAATGAACAGCCAACAAGACATTACAAAACCTTTAAAAAAGAGCAATTCATCAAAGATACCATGTAGTCCCCTACCCCAAGATTTCACCGACCTAGACGAAGCCATCAACTCATGGAATACCACCATATCTGCTGCATCTCAACTAATAAAAACGCATCTGTTCCAATGTCACTACAACCAGATGTGAATCCCAGAGGGATAAAAGATGAAGTGATTAGTTATATGTAAAAATGTAAATATGTAAAATACAAGCTCTTTTGTAAAATTATGTTGGCCCTATTCTGTGTGCTGTGTTTTACCTCTGAACTATGTATATATGCCCCAACTTTTCTGTCTTGATTATTGACAAATCCCAAAGATGTAATCAAACCGCTTCTGATCGCTGGAAGTAGCGGTATATAAGTGTTTACTACATAAATACAAATAAATAATACCTCGTATGAACTCACACCACAACAAAAACAGGTCCAGATTTACACCATGGTACTCTAACTCAATAAGACAATCCAAAAGAAAATTAAGGCAACTAGAATGTCGCTGGAGACACAACAAATCAGAAACTATACCGAAACAATACCAGGAGATGCAAAGAGATTACAATAACCTAATAAACAAGCATAAACAACAATACCACACAAACCTTGTACTAAAAGCCTGTAATAAACCTAAAGAACTCTTCAACATTGTTCGTACCCTAACAAATGACCCAACAATGAAAGATGAAAGTAAATTACACCCGCAAACCTTTGACTACCTAACAGCCAAGAACAGCATCAACGCACCCCAGAAGAACATCCCCCTTATGGACATACCATCAACAGATGACTCTGTAATGACAAATCAATGGAAGAACTTTAGCATTCCATCAAAAAAAACAAATAGAACAAACCATCACTGCACTAAACACCACCACCTCTCCATCGGACCCCTGTCTGGTAACTTGGATTAAATCCACCAAAGAAGAACTCGGCACATTCATCCAAAATAGTAAACACCTCTCTTACCCAGGGCTACATGCCAAAGGCCCTCAAACAATCAACCACCCACCCCATCCCTAAATCTACTTCATCCGATATTTACGACCAATCAACCTACCGCCCAATATCCAGCCTCCCATTCCTGGCAAAAATAACTGAAAAAATTGTACAGAGACAGCTCCAAGATCACATTGATGAATTCGCCCCACTAGATCCCCACCAGCACGGATTCCGTCCACAACATGGCGTTGAGACACTACTCATACATCTATTCAATAACATAATCAAAGGAATAGACAAGATGAAGCAGGGCTTCCTACTAATATTTATCAATATATCAGTGGCATTCGACACAGTTTCCCATTTACATCCTACTGAAGCGACTAACAGAGATCGGACTACAAGATACCACAATAAAATGGGTCTAATCATAGCTTGAAGATAGACACCAGAGTAAAATCTGGAAACCTCACCTCAGAACCCTTCAAGACCACACAAGGAGTTCCCCAAGGCTCAACATTATCAGCTCTCCTCTTCAATATCTATATACAACCCATATGCAAAATATTTAACAAACACAAGATACAATATGCCATATATGCTGACGACATTATGGCATATACCCCTATTCAACTGGACTCCCCAGACTATACCAAAATATCAACATGCATGCAAGAAATAACAACCTGGCTAACTAACAACAACCTAAAAATCAACATAAAAAAAACTGAAGCAGTTATCGTCACCAGAGACTCCTCATTCATTCCTCCTACTGCGATCAACATAACCGATAACATCAATTACAATAAAAGACAGTCAGATACCTTGGAGTGATCCTAGACAACAACTCACCCTCCACCCGCATATCAACAAGATATCCAGAACAGCCTTCTTCAAACTCACAACACTCAGGACTAAAACCCCTCCTCAATCAAGAACATTTCCGTACAGTATGCCAAGCCATCATTTTACACCGCTGCTGGACTACTGTAATATACTAGTCCAAGGGTTACCTAAACAAACCACCCGCCCCCTACAAATAATCCTGCTGCCCACATTATCACTAGTGCTTCAATACAAGACCACATAACTCCAATACTACAAGATGTACATTGGCTACCAATCTCCTCGCGAGCAAAATATAAAACAGCGCTCACCATCTTCAAAATTAAAAACATCTCAGCAGGAATACTACAGGAACTCAATGAAATCAAAACAAGCAAAAGACCAGAGAGAAGCAGTACCAAAAACAATACAGTCAAACCTCGGTTTTCGTATGCCCTGGTTTTCGTACGATTCGGTTTTCGTTGATTTTTTTCATCAAGATTTTGTTTCGGTTTTCGTACGTTGTCTCGGTTTTCGTACAGCATTTTACCCCCCCCCCCCCGTACCTGCCATGGATTAGCGTGAGCCAGCGATCTCCCACGGAGCTTGAGCCAGCGATTCTGCGGGACCTCTGGGGAGCCGAGGAGTTCAACGCTCCAGCGTGGCCTGCCCGAAACTGCTTCCTGCCCCGGACACTCCCCCGATTGACGCTGCTGCCAGCCGCGGTATCCGGGGAGATTTATCGGGACCAAGCGACATCCACGTGGCAGCCGCCGGCGCTTGTCACCATCCCTCACCAATACGATCTATCCTGAGAGGGGTACGTCTGCCTGCTGCCTCTTCCCCTGCACATCCCTTGAACCGGGACAGGAGCTGGTGACCGAATCTGCTTCTCCTTGGCGGCCCAGTCTCCCGCCGGGGCCCCTGCCCTCCCGATTGGATTCTGGGTGTCCTGCAGGCCTGCACACGCGGCCTCTCCTTGAAACCTTGCAGTCTGCAGCTGCAGGCTCCTGCTGGCACAGCCCCACGCTGTTCTCTGTTCTCTGACTCTCACCTGTGTCAGGCTACTACCTTAGGGGGGCCGGAGGCAGCCTAAGACTCTCTGTCCCACTGTTTCTCAACTGCCTGCTGCTTGGCTGACACTGCCTCTCCACCTCTCCCGACACTGTGTAGGAGTGGCTGCCCTACAGGCTGGTGTGACTTCGGGCACTGTCCTCTTTCTGGTGCCCTTACTTTTGCTGACATTGGCACTACCTCTCCTGACACTGTGAGCTTGGTAACTGGGTGTGATGGCTGCTAAGTTAAAAGGCAGGCTGGAGCCCCGATTGTGCAGACGGCCAAGATGGCTGTTCCCACCTCCGCTGCTGGTGGTGATTGCTCGATCCCCAGAGGGGAGAGCAGCTGGAGCTGGCTGGAGTGCGTCCCATATGCCAACAAAAGTCTTCAATAAAGGTAAAAGTGATGTTACATGCTCATTTATCCATTTCATTAGTCATTTATATGTATTTCTCATTGTTTTCTGTATGTAAAAAGATAGTTATTCTCTATAAAATGTATTTTTTGTCAATATTTTTGGGTGTCTGGAACGGATTAATTGAATTTACATTATTTCTTATGGGAAATCTTGCTTCGGTTTTAGTCCGTTTCGGTTTTAGTCAGACTTTTTTGAACGGATTAATCATGAAAACCGAGGTTTGACTGTATACCAACACCTACTCTATTCACAAGAACAAACAAATCCACATCCATGCAAGCCTTTTCTCTTGCAACCCCTGCCATCTGGAATGGCCTCCCAGATAACCTAAAAGTAACAGCAGATATAAAGGATTTCCGGAATACTAAAAAACACCCTATTCATTGAACAATTCAATGAAGACCACCAATCCACCCTAACCAAACTACAAAATGAATTACACAAGAAATGACATCCACAACATCAAAACACCCTATCACTGTATATAGCCCAATGTAGATAGCTCAACCTGTATATATGGTACCCCAAATCAAGATCTACCTCTCCACACACTCATGAACACTAAACCCACAGCCACTGCATGCCGACACCCCCGCACTACCCTACTTGATTGGTTTGCAGTGAAATCCGCTTTGATTCAAGGATAAAGTCCACATTAAATTTCATTTGCTATTTGGATGCCCAGTCTTCCAGTTTATCAAGATCCTCTTGCAATTTTCCACAATCCTCATGGGTTTTAACAACTTTAAATAGTTTCGTGTCATCTGCAAATTTGATAACCTCACTTGTTGTTCCCTTTTCCAGGTCATTTATGAATGTCAAAAAGCAGCAGACCCAGCACAGATCCCTGGGGTACCCCACTATTCACCTTTTTCCATTGGGAAAATTGGCCATTTAGCCCTACCCTCTGCTTTCTATCTTTTAATCAGTTCCCGATCTACAATAGTACACTGCCTCCCATGCCATGACTTTTTAATTTCGCCAAGAGTCTCTGATGAGGGACCTTGTCAGAGGCTTTCTGAAAATCCAGATGCACTATATCAATCAACTCACCTTTGTCTACCTGTTTGTTCACACCTTCAAAAAAAACCATAACAGATTAGTAAGACAAGACTTTCCTTGTCTAAAGCCATTTTGACTGTCTCCTATTCAGTCATGACTATCTACATGTTCAGTAATTTTGTTCTTTATAATAGTTTCTACCATTTTTCCTGGTACTGATGTCGGGCTCACAGGTCTGTAGTTTCCCGGATCACCCCTGGAACCCTTTTTAAAAATTGGTGTTACACTGGCCATCCCAAATCTTCATGTATTATAGATGATTTTAATGATAGTTCACAGATTGCTAATAGCAAGTCTGCAATCTCATATTTCAGTTCTTTTAACATTCTTGGATGTATGCCATCTGGTCCAGGTGATTTGCTACTCTTTAGTTTATCAAATAGTTGTAATACATCTTCCCAGTGTATCTCTAGGAACAAGCAGGTATGTAGTCTTCACATATGGGTGACATCGGTACCGACGGAGCCCACGTGGGAACGTTTCCCAGCGTCCAAGAGGAAAGCTTTTGGGAGCATCCCACTGCGTCTGCGTAGCTGCCTGCCTGCCTTTCCAGCTCGCCGCCCTCAGTTCTTCATTTTCTGCAGAGCCGACAAGAAGAAATTCCTGTCACTGCAGAAAATTCATGGGTTTTTTTTTCATATTTTTTGTGGTTCTCGTCTGCTTTCCTGTCGATGCTGGTACCGACCTCCGTTGGTGCTTTCCTTCTTTAAAAAAAAACAAAAAATCTGTGAAGAAAATAATTTTTTCTTTTTTTCAGGCGCATCAATGCCATCTTAGGCCTAGGCCTTCCATTTTGTCACAGTCACAATGGAGAACCATCCAGTGGTTTTAAGAAGTGTTCCAAATGTGGTGGTATCATTTCGGCCACAGACACCCATGACTGGTGTCTAAAATGGTTAGGACCGGATCATCAGCCATCAGAATGTTGTCTCTTTAAGAAGATGAGAAAGAGAGGCCTACAGAATTGAGCTGCAAAGCTGGGCACCCTCTTTGCCTCCAATGCAGTATCTTTTTAGCATTGACGTCAAGAGCTCCATCTTCCTCCCAAGGATCTCAGGTATCGAAACCTAAGTCTTCATCGAAGGTTGGCCAGCCCTCCATGGGTAGATCTCCTTCTAAGCATCGAGATGCCTTGGGCGTTGCCCTATAGGGGGACACACTGGCCAAACAACCTCAGCGGAGAACCTTCCCTCCAAAGGTTGGGGTCCCAGGATGCTTCCGAGGCCTCCATCTCTGGAAAGCTCCTGGTGCCATGCTCTGGAATCGTGGCCCAGGCATTGGCAATCTTCGTGGATCAACGTATCTTGGCCATCGAGCGGAGCTTAGTGGCCTTACTGGAAGCCTCTGTACCAGTAAAACCCTTAGTCGGTTCCACAGGCGTCTAGGCTAGCTTCGGTACCGATACAACCTGCATCAACTTTTTTTGCCGCTTTCCACACTACTACCCATGTTGGCCCTCAAATCCATTTCTGGTATCGAGGTTCCAACAATACAGGCTTCAACTACTGGTTTTGATCGGTACTGAGTTTGTGCAGAGCGGAAACAACCCTGTCTGTTGATACTTTGAGTTTTCGGATTCCGATTCATCGAATGATGAATCGGCCGATACCCGAGATATGAGAACTATCCCAGAAGACCCATCCAGAGGACATGTCTTTTCAAAACTTTATTCACGATGTTGCTAGGGGTCTGTCCATAACAGTGATATCGGAGAAAGAGCCTAGGGCCGAAGAGCTCAAAATTCTTCAATACCCTACTGCTCTGAAGGAGGCTGCTATGCTCCCTGTCCATTGGCTATTTCACGACCTCATGCTTCGTATGTGGGAGACATCTCTTACCATTTCTCCCCATACCCGATGGCTCAATACCATGTACCGGGTACTGGAGTCTCCCGGTTTCCAAAAGACGCAATTGCCTCATCATTCCATGGTAGAAGAATCGGCAGTGAGTCGATTAAAGAGTGCTAAGACACATTCCTCAAACCCTCCGGGTAGGGAATTGAGAACCTTCAACGCCTTTGGTCGATGATGTTTTCAGGCCTCCATGCTATCGGCCAGGATTAGTTCCTACATACTTTATATGGGTCTATGTGAGCAGATTATTTCACCCTTCTAAAGCATGCTCAGAATGTTTCAAAATTTAACAGAGCAACTTTTGACTGTTTTGAGTGCATCAGCAGGACTTCATCCATCTGCATTGGTGCACACAGGATTGCTTGGCTTCAAGCATCGGGTCTGAAACAATGGGTTCAAGATAAGCTGAGTAATATCCCTTGCACTAATGAAAATATTTTGGCAAGGAATGGCAGGACATAGCCTCTCAGAATCTGAGACTACTACCCTCAATAGGCTATCTAGATCTTCTGCCAACCCAGATAGGAAAAAAGCAACAAAGAGAGCTTTTTTTCAGTAATAAGAAGTACTATCCTTCTTATACCCCTGCTGTTCAGTGTCAGCATCATGCTCCTCAGAAGGGGCAGCAACCACCAAAGCAGCAAAAGAAGACTCTTAAGTCACAGCCACCTCAGCAGACCCAGACTACTCAGGGTCTTTGACTCCTTTCTAGAGAATGTAGCTGTCCTGCCTCTGGAGAGTCCAGATCCTGTCCACATTCCCGGCAGACTCTGTCACTTTGTCCACAGGTGGCATCTCATCACATCAAGCAGTGGACATTGTCCATAGTACAGGAAGGATACAAGCTTCGTTACGAAGTCTACCCCCCCCCCCCCAGACTTCTCCAAGAGAGTTCTGCTCTCATCCCCCTCTCACTGCTCTTTTGCTACAAGAGATCACCTCCCTTCGATTGCAGGGTACAATAGAAGAGGTTCCATCATCCCAGCAGGGAATGGGCTTTTATTCTCCATATTTTCCCATTCCAAAGAAAACAAGGGGATACAGGCCCATTCTGGACCTCAGAGAACTGAACAAGTACCTACTATGGGAGAAATTCAAAATGATCTCCCTAGGGACCCTTCTCCCCTATCTCCAGAGTCGGGATTGGCTCTGTTCTCTAGATCTAAAGGAAACATATACTCACATACTTATTCATCCGCAGCACAAAGTTCCTGCGCTTCATGTTCCAAGGAAGAAATTATCAATACAGAATCCTGCCTTTCGGCCTCGCCCTCTGCCTCACGAGTCTTCACAAAATGCATGGCGGTAGTAGCTGCATTCCTAAGGACTCTAGGAATATTTATCTTCCCTTACTTTAGACCGGCTCATTCGAGCAAGCACCTCTCTAGAAGCTAGCCTATCCCTCATGTACCATGCAGGGACTACAACACTTGGGATTTGTAATAAATCTTCCAAAGTCCCAACTCGTCCCCTCTCAAACCCTAGAGTTCATAGGGGCTCTCCTAGACACTCAGTAATCAAGGGCATTTCTTCCCCAGCTCCGCTGCGCTTGTCAATCAGTTAGCATCTCAATCATGCCTCAAGGACTTTCTTACTGCTCGAGAAATGGTACAGCTTTTCGGTCATATGGCATCAACGGTGCATGCTGTTCCATATACTCACTCACATATGCGCATAGCCCAATGGATACTGGCATCCCAATGGTCTCAGGCATCGGGTCACCTGGGAGACAAGATAACGCTCTTACCCTCCTAATCTCATCTCTCCAGTGGTGGCAATCCCCAGAAAACTTCCTTGTAGGGTCATCTTTTCAGATGCCAGCACATCAATGTACCCTGACGACAGATGCATCCAGATTAGGCTGGGGAGCTCATCTAGACACTCTGTCCACTCAGGGACTCTGGTCTCATCAGGAGTCTCAGCTCCACATAAATCTGCTGTAACTCGGAGCCATTTTCAATGCCTTCAGTGTTCCAGGACTATTTTCGTTGCCGCAGAATCCTAGTCCAGACAGAGAATCAAGTAGTGATTTTCTGTGTGAACAAGCAGGGCAGAAAAGGCTCTTGGACCCTCTGCAGCGAGGCTTGACGTCTCTGGTCCTTTGCCATACATCATCGCATTCACCTACATGCGGTGTATCTTCAAGGCAAACACAATGTCTTAGTGGACAGACTGAGTCGAATCCTCCTCCCCCACGAGTGATCTCTTCATGTAGACAAAGTCTCTCAAACTTTTCAAATTTTGGGACTCTAGAGATAGACCTTTTCGCAAGTCCTCAGAATGCAAGCTTCCCCATTTCTGCACCAGGACTCCTTTACCATACAGTCAACAGGTGGATGCTTTTCATCTACACTTGGGTCAGGGCTTCCTTTATGCCTTCCCTCCCATACCCCTAATTCCCAAAACTCTCTTCAAACTCCAGAGAGACAAGGGCTTCATGATAATCATAGCCCCACGCTGGCCACGCCAACAGTGGTACTCTCTCCTTGTACATCTGTCTCAGGCTCAACCCATAGATCTGGGGTCTGCTCCAGATCTCTCTCAAGAGGAAGGTACACTGCTCCATCCCAATCTGTAGTCTCTTCTAATCACAGCATGGCTGTTGAAGGCATAGTCTTCTAAGACATTAACCTTCCCCAGGAGGTTAAGGACATCCTCTTAGCTTCCAGGAAGCCATCCACCGGACGGTCCTATGCTTTCAAGTGGCGAAGGTTTTCTTTCTGCTTTCAGAAGAATCTGTCCCTTCTCAGCTCCAGTGAAGACACTGTTAGAGTACCTCCTTCACCTATCATCTTCTGTACTCAAAACCAATTCAGTGAGAGTACACTTAATGCAATTGCAGCCTCTCACCTGCCCTTAGTTGGCCAGCACATCTCATTTCAGCCACTCGTAGCACGCTTCATGAGGGGTCTTCTATTAACCAAACCTCCCATTAAGCTGCTTCCAATGGCATAGAACCTTAATGTTGTCCTAGGAGAGCTGCTTCAGCTGCCCTTTGAACCTCTAGACACTACTCCACTTAAGTTTCTACATGGAAGGTCATCTTCTTTATTGCCCTCAGTTCAGCAAAGCGCATTAGTGAGCTCCAGACTTCGTTGGCCGACGCTTCTTATACATGGTTCCACCATGATAAGGTTGTCCTTAGGACTCATCCTCACTTCATGCCGAAGGTGGTCTCACCCTTTCATTTAAACCAGTCAGTCTACCTTTCTTTCTTTTTCCCTAGACCTCATTCCTCTAGGGCAGAGGCAACCCTCCACATTGTGGATTGCAAACGTACCTTAGCTTTTTATCTCCAGAGAACTCGAGAGCACCGAAAAGCTTCCCAGCTTTTCATTTCCTTTGACTCGAGTCACCTTGGTTTGCCAATATCCAAGCAAACTCTCTCCAAGTGGATAGCTGATTGCATCACTTGCCAATGAGAGGGCAGGGCTTTCTCTGGAGGGTCACATCACTGCCCATAATGTTTGAGCCATTGCTGCCTCTATGGCAAATCTACGCTCTGTAGCTATTGACGAGATATGCAAAGCAGCAACTTGGTCTTCGGTCCACACTTTTGCTGCTCACTATTGCCTGGACAAGGACTCCTGCTGGGATGCCTTGTTTGGCCAAGCTGTTCTCCAGCATCTCTTTCAGACTTAGTGCAACTCCTACACTCCGTCCCGGGTTTCGATAACAGACATACATGGAGGATACATGACTTTCTCTTTAGGCATACCTATGCAATCCACAGCTGACTAAAATGCAGTCTCTAAAATGCTTGTATGCATATGCTAGAAGTCTAAAAAATAAGATGGGAGAGTTAGAATATATAGCACTAAATGAGAGGTTAGATATGATTGGAATCTGAGACATGGTGGAAGGAGGACAACCAGTGGGACAGTGTGATACCTGGGTACAAACTATATCGTAATGATAGAGCTGATCAAATTGGTGGAGGGGTTGCGCTCTGTTAGAGATGGCATTGAGTCAGAAAGGATTAAAGTTTTGCAGGAAACAAAATTTGCTGTAGAATCTCTATGGATTGAAATTCCATGTGAAAAGGGGAAGGCGATGGTGGTGGTGTACTATCGACCACCTGGCCAGAATGAACAAATGGATGATGAAATGCTCAAAGACATCAAGGAAGCTAACAAAAGTTACAGCTCAGTAATAATAATGGGTGATTTCAATTACCACGGTATCGACTGGGTCAGTGTCACGGCAGAACATGCTAGGGAGATAAAGTTTCTAGAAGAAATAAATGACTGCTTCTTGGAGCAGCTGGTTCATGAACCAACCAGAGGGGAAGCCATATTGGACCTAGTCCTTAGTGGAACACCAGATCTGGTGCAAGAGATAAGGGTGTTGGGGCCACTTGGCAATAGTGATCATAGCATGATCGCGTTTGATTTAATTAGTAGAGGAGGGATGGTAGGGAAATCCACAGTACTACCTTTTAACTTTCGAAAGGGAGAATATGATAAATTGAGGAAAATAGTTAAGAAAAAACTAAAAGGAGCAGTTGGAAAGGTTAAAGACTTACATCAAGCTTGGGTGTTGTTGAAAAATACTATCTTGGAAGCCCAGACCAGCTGTATTCCACGCTTTAAGAAAAGTGGAAGGAAGTCCAAAAAACTGCCAGCATGGGTTAAAGGTGAGGTCAGAGAGGCTGCTGTTGGCAAAAAAGCATCTTTCAGGAAATTGAAAAAAGAGCCAAACGACGAAACCTGGAAACAGCACAAGCACTGGCAAGTTAAATGCAAGGCATTGATAAGACAAGCCAAGGGAGAATTTGAGAAGAAGCTTGCTGCGGAAGCAAAAATGCGTAATAAAGACTCTTTCAAGTACATTCGTAGCAAAAAACTTGGTTGCCTGTCAGACAGAATAGCAAACACAGTTCGTCTCATTTTGTCTCTCCAATGGTGGAAGTCCACTCAAAATCTGTTGCTGGGGTCCCCCTTTCAGCAACCTCTGCCACAAGCAACTCTTACAACAGATGCTTCTCCAGTGGGCTGGGGAGCTTATCTACAAGACCTCTCCACCCAGGGCACTTGGACTCCACAAGAGAGTTGTCTACATATCAATCTCTTGGAGCTCAGAGCAATCTTCCTTGCTCTGCAAGTGTTCCACACCCTGCTCAGCAACAAGACAGTCCTTATCCATACGGACAGTCAAGTAGCCATGTTCTATGTGAACAAGCAGGGAGGAACAGGCTCTCTGTCGCTTTGCAACAAAGCTCTACGACTGTGGGCCCTCGCCAGAGAGCATCACATCCATCTCCTGGCAGTATATCTTCCAGGCGTTCAAAACTCTTTGGCAGACAGACTCAGTCGAGTTCTTCTTCCACACGAGTGGTCTCTCCATGCAGACCAGGTGGCCAAGATTTTTCAACTTTGAGGAACCCCAGACATAGACCTCTTTGCAAGTCCGTGGAATGCCGAACTTCCCCGGTTCTGTTCCAGAACTCCGGCTCAGGGAGCTCAGGCCAAGGATGCTTTCCTCCTTCACTGGGGTCAAGACTTCCTGTATGCTTTTCCACCCATTCCCCTAATTCCCCAAACTCTTTTCAAGCTTCAGAGAGACAGAGGCCACATGATTCTCATAGCACCACATTGTCCACGGCAAGTGTAGTACCCTCTGCTTTTACATCTCTCTCAAACTCCCTCCCTGGAGTTAGGGTCTGTTCCAGATCTCCTATCTCAGGAGAACGGAATGTTATGGCATCCAAATCCCCAGTCCCTGCATCTCAGGGCTTGGTTGCTGAAGGCCTAGATCTCCAAGATCTTCATCTTTCTCAGCAGGTGAAAGATGTTCTTTATGCTTCTAGAAAACCTTCCACAAGATGTTCTTATGCTTTCAAGTGGAAAAGGTTCACTGTTTGGTGTTCAGAAAAGGTTCTTAACCCCCTTGCTATACCTCTAGAATCTTTACTGGAGTATCTTCTCCATTTGTCTAATGCAGGCCTTAAGACAAATTCAGTAAGAGTCCATTTGAGTGCTATTGCAGCTTCTCTTAAACCTCTAAATGGACAACCTATTTCCTCTCATCCTCTTATAGCAAGATTCATGAGAGGCCTCCTTCTAACTAAGCCTCCCATTAGACCACCTCCGGTGGCATGGGACTTGAATCTGGTTCTTGGGCAGCTCATGAAACCATCTTTCGAACCCTTAGCTACCACCACCTTGAAATTTCTTTCTTGGAAGGTTATCTTTCTCATTGCAATCACCTCAGCACGCCGCATTAGTGAGTTGCAAGCACTAGTAGCTAATCCACCTTATACAAGGTTTCATCATGACAAGGTAGTCCTAAGGACTCATCCACACTTTATGCCTAAGGTGGTCTCGCCTTTTCACCTCAACCAGGAGGTCTACCTACCTGTCTTTTTTCCAGGACCTCATGCATCAAGTGCAGAGAGGAATCTTCATACCCTGGACTGTAAAAGAGCTCTGGCTTTTTATCTACAGAGGACACAGCAACATAGAAAGTCTTCTCAGCTCTTTGTTGCTTTTGATCCTTCTCATTTGGGACTGCCAGTCTCCAAGAGAACACTATCCAACTGGATTGCTCAGTGTATTTCTTTCGCCTATCAGAGTAAGAACCTTTCTCTGGAGGGCCATGTCACAGCTCACAATGTGAGAGCCATGGCAGCCTCAATGGCTCATCTGAACTCTGTGTCTATAGATGACATCTGTCGAGCAGCCACTTGGGCCTCGGTTCATACCTTCACAGCCCATTACTGCTTGGACAAGGACTCCCGCCGGGATGCCTTGTTTGGTCAGGCTGTTCTCCAACACCTGTTTCATACCTAATCAACTCCTGCCCACCATCCCTGGTAGGATGCCAGAGATCCATGGGGGGAAGTGGAGCCCTTTTCAGGGACACAAAACTTCTGTGGTCTCTCCATGGCACCCAAAGCTAGGGAGTCCCCATATGTGATGACTAGATTCATGCTTGTTCCTGGAGATAGAATAGTTACTCACCTGTAACAGGTGATCTCCGGGAACAGCAGGAATTTAGTCTTCACAACCCACCCACCTCCCCTAGGAGTTGTATCTCTCTCTCTCTCTTTCCTTTCCCTCTCTCTCTCTTTGTCTCAGCTTTAAAACTCAACTGGAGAGAGACAGTTGGGAAAGGCGGGAAGACAGCATGCAGGCGCTGTGGGATGCTCCCAAAAGCTTTCTGATTGGACGCTGGGGAGCGTTCCCGCGCAAGCTCCGTTGGTACCGACGATACCCATATGTGAGGACTAAATTCCTGCTGTTCCCGGAGATCACCTGTTACAGGTGAGTAACTATGCTATCTTTAAGCTCTGTCTGCCCTGTACTCAAAGGCATATGGGTTACTTTTATCTATCTCCAGGAACAAGCAGGAATGTAGTCTTCACATATGGGTATCGTCGGTACCGACGGAGCCTGCGCGGGAACGCTCCCCAGCGTCCAATTAGAAAGCTTTTGGGAGCATCCCACAGTGCCTGCGTGCTGCCTTCCCGCCTTTCCCAACTGCCTCTCTCCAGTTCTTTTTTTTCCGCGGAGCCAGCAGGTTATCGTTCCTGTCACCGCAGAAAATGTTTCCTATTTTCCTTCTTTTTGTAGTCGCGTCTACCTTCCACTCGACGCTATAACAGTACCGCTGGTTCTTTCTTTTTTTCTTTAAAAAAAAAATATATATATATTTTTTTTTTCCAAACCTTTTTTCTTCAGGTGCACGCACCATTTTGGGCCTTAGGCCCAAAATTTCCTTTACTATGGAAAAACCCGCTTTGGGTTTCAAGAAGTGCACCAAGTGTGGCGGTACCATCTCCATGTTTAGGTCCTGACCACTCCATTTCGGAGTGTATGTCCTGTGCCATGATGTCCAAGAGGGGTCGACAAAACCGAGCTGCAAAGCTCAGCACCCTTTTTCCTTCTGATGCAGTCTCTGTGGCATCAACGTCATCCAGGGCTTCGTCTTCCTCCCATGGATCTCAGGTAACTAAACATAAGTCTGGCTGGTCCTCAAAGGGTAGATCTTCCAAGCATCGAGATGCCTCTGGCGTTGCTCTTGAGGGTTCTGTACCGGCAAAATTGCCCTGGCGGGAGGCTTCAGCTTCCAAAGCATTATCGGGGCTCCAGGACATTCTCGAGACCTCAAACTCGGCAGAACTACTGGTGCACTGGCTGCTTTCTCTGGTACCGATATCCAGGCATTGACAGCTTCGACAGACCAGAGGTTCCTGGCTATTGAACGCAGTCTGGCGGCTCTCCTTGCGGCCTCGACATCCTCAGAACCGCATCAGACAGTTCAACCAGTATCGGCACCGACTCCGGTACCAGTATCGGCATCGACTCCTGTACCGGTATTGGTACCGGTACCGACAGCATCGGCATCGGTGTCTGTATTGCCGGCACCCAGTCATGCTATGCCTTCCGGTACCAATACACCAGTACCGATTCCCCCCGGCACCGACTTCGGTTGGTACGGGTATCATGCTGTACAAGAGCATCCGGACAGAAGGTACTTTGAATCCTTGGAGGAGTCTGAGGATTCTGACAGCTCCGTCGGTACCGGAGTACTTCTCCCGGAGGAGCCTTCCTCTCCTAAACATAGGATGTCTCCTCCAGAAGACATCTCCTTTCAGGATTTTATCAGGGAGGTGGCTCGAGGTCTTTCCATTACTGTGGCTCCTGAAACAGAGCCCAGGGCAAAGGAGTTGGAGATTTTACAATATCCCAAAGCTCCTAAGGAGGCATCTACTTTGCCTATCCATGAGATCTTACATGATCTCATGTTAAGAATGTGGGAAACACCTCTTACCACCTCTCCTCACTCTCGTAGACTGGATACCATGTATCGAGTACCTCCGTGTCCTGGCTTCCAGAAGACTCAGCTTCCTCACCACTCTATTGTAGTGGAATCAGCTATGAAAAGGATCAGAAGTGCAAAGAGGCATGCCTCTAATACTCCAGGACGTGAGTGTCATACTTTGGATGCCTTTGGACATTGTACTTTCCAAGCTTCCATGTTTTCCGCCAGGATCAGTTCCTATATTTTATATATGAGAATGTTCCTTAAGGAAGTCACAGGAGATTTAGAGATTTTGAGCCCTCTTCTTCCTGATAAGAGGCAGGATTTTCTCACACTGGTTAAACATGCCCAGGATGTTTCTAAGTTTGTTAATCGTGCAGCTTTTGACTGAGTGCATAAGCAGAACCTCTGCCATTGCCATAGGTGCACGTAGAATTGCCTGGCTCCAGGCATCAGATTTGGAGCTCTGGGTGCAGGACAAACTGGGCAATATCCCTTGTACAGGTGAGAATCTATTCGGCAAAAATTAGCAAGAGAAAGCCAATGAGTTGGATGCTGACAACTCCACTTTGGATAGATTATCCAAAGCCACAGCTGATCCTGCAAGGAAGAAATCTTTCAAGAAACCATTCTTCTTCAAAAAGAAGAGGTTTTATCCCTCTTATTCCCAGCAGGGATGTTCTGCTGGTCAACCTGCCCGAAAGGGTCAGCAACCACCTAAACAAAGGAAAGCAAAGACTGCTAAGCCTCAACCGTCTCAGCCTCCACAAGGCCTTTGACTTCCATCTAGAGAACTTAGCCTTCCTGGCTCTCAATGGACCAGAGCCTTCCACCATTCCAGGAAGGTTGTGTCACTTTGCCCCCAGATGGGGGCAGATAACAGCAGAACATTGGACTCTCTCCATTATAAAAGAGGGGTACAAGCTTCACTTTCTCTGCATGCCCCCCCTCCCACAATGGTAAGACAGTTCAAGTCTCAGACCTCTCTCATCAACCTGTTAGATCAAGAGGTCAATATGCTGCTTGCCCCAGGGGCAATAGAAGAGGTACCTATTCCTCAACAAGGTACAGGGTTTTACTCCCCCTATTTTCTTATCCCAAAGACCTATTTTAGACCTATTTTAGACCTCAGAGAATTGAACAAATTCCTGTTCAAAGAGAAATTCAAGATGATTTCTCTGGGAACTCTGCTTCCATACCTTCAGAGTTAGGATTGGTTTTGTTCTCTAGATCTCAATGATGCGTACACTCATGTTCTCATCCATCCAACTCACAGAAAGTTCCTTTGGTTCCTTTTTCAAGGATAGCACTACCAATACAGGGTACTTCCTTTTGGCCTGGCCTCAGCACCAAGGGTGTTTACAAAATGTATAGCTGTGGTAGCAGCATTTCTTCGCACTCTAGGAATATTCGTCTTCCCCTACTTAGACGACTGTCTCATTCGAGCCCCATCAGAGTCAGAGGCCAGGCTTTCTCTATCCTGCACAATGTGTATCCTTCAGTATTTGGGTCTGGTCATAAACATCCCAAAATCCAGCCTAACTCCCACTCTGTCTCTAGAGTTCATAGGAGCTTTGCTGGATACCAGAAAAGCAAGGGCCTATCTTCCCCAAACCCGTTGCCTTCGCATGGTGCAGTTAGCTTCTCAAGCAGTGTTAAAGCCTCATCTCACTGCTCGAGAAATGTTACAACTACTAGGCCACATGGCATCTCCAGTGCATGTGGTTCCTTATGCTCGCCTCCATATGAGAGCAGCTCAGTGGACTTTATCCACTCAATGGACCCAGGAATCATGGTGCCTGTCAGACAAAATAGAAAACACAAATCATCTTATTTTGTCCCTCCAATGGTGGCAGTCCACTCAAAACCTGTTGGTGGGATCCCAATTTCAACAACCTTTACCCCAGGCAACTCTCACAACAGATGCTTCACCAATGGGTTGGGGAGCTCATCTGCAAGACCTCTCCACCCAAGGCACTTGGACTCCACAGGAGACTCATCTACACATCAATCTCTTAGAGCTCAGAGCAATCTTCCTTGCTCTTCGAGTGGTCCACACCCTGCTCAGCTACAAGACAGTCCTCATTCATACGGACAATCAAGTAGCCATGTTTTACGTGAACAAGCAGGGAGGAACAAGCTCTCTGTTGCTTTCCAACGAAGCTTTGCGACTATGGACCCTCGCCAGAGAGCATCAGATTCATCTCCTGGCAGTGTATCTTCCAGGCATCCAAAACTCTTGGGCAGACAGACTCAGTCGAGTTCTTCTTCCACACGAATGCTCTCTCATGAAGACCAGGTGGCCAAGATTTTTCAAATTTGGGGAACCCTGGACATAGACCTATTTGCAAGTCCGTTGAATGCCAAACTTCCCCGGTTCTGTTCCAGAATTCTGGCTCAGAGCTCTCAGGCCAGGGATGCTTTCCTCCTTCATTGGGGTCAAGACTTCCTTTATGCCTTTCCACCCATTCCCCTAATTCCCAAAACCCTGTTCAAGTTTCAGAGAGACAGAGGCCGTATGATTTTCATAGCTCCACATTGGCCTCGGCAAGTGTGGTACCCTCTGCTTCTACATCTCTCTCAAGCTCCCTCTCTGGAGTTAGGGTCTGCTCCAGATCTCCTGTCTCAGGAGGACGGAATGTTATGGCATCCCAATCCCCAGTCTCTGCATCTCAGGGCTTGGTTGCTGAAGGCCTAGATCTTCATGATCTTAAACTTTCTCAGCAAGTAAAGGATATCCTTTATGCTTCCAAAAAGTCTTCCACAAGACGCTCTTATGCTTTCAAGTGGAAAAGGTTTACCATATGGTGCTCGCAGAAGGGTCTTAGCCCCCTTGCGATACCTTTGGAATCATTACTGGAGTATCTCCTTCATTTTTCCAATGCAGGACTTAAGACTAACTCAGTAAGAGTCCATTTGAGTGCTATTGCAGCTTCTTTCAAGCCTTTAAATGGACAACCTTTTTCCTCCCATCCTCTTATAGCAAGATTTATGAGAGGCCTTCTTTTAACTAAGCCTCCTATTAAGCTACCACCGGTGGCATGGGACTTACACCTGTTTCTTGGCCAGCTCATGAAGCCACCTTTTGAACCCTTAGCTACTACCTCGTTGAAATTCCTTTCCTGGAAAGTTATCTTTCTCATTACAGTCACATCAGCACTTCGCATCAGTGAGTTGCAGGCACTAGTGGCTGATGTTCCATCATGACAAGGTAGTCCTTAGGACTCATCCACACTTTATGCCAAAGGTGGTCTCGCCTTTTCATCTGAACCAAGCGGTCTACCTGCCTGTGTTTTTTCCAAGGCCTCATGCATCAAATGCAGAAAGGAATCTTCATACTTTGGACTGTAAAAGAGCTTTAGCCTTTTACTTACAAAGAACACAGCAACATAGAAGGTCCTCTCAACTCTTTGTTGCTTTTGATCCTTCTCATTTGGGACTTCCAGTCTCTAAGAGAACACTGTCCAACTGGATTTCACAGTGTATTTCCTTTGCCTATCAGAGTAAGAATCTTCCTCTGGAGGGACATGTCACAGCTCACAATATGAGAGCCATGGCAGCTTCAATGGCTCATCTGCACTCTGTGTCTATCGACATCTGTCGAGCAGCTACTTGGGCCTCGGTTCATACCTTCACAGCTCATTACTGCTTGGACAAGGACTCCCGCCGGGATGCCTTGTTTGGTCAGGCTGTTCTCCAACACCTGTTCCATACCTAATCAACTCCTACCCACCATCCATAGTAGGATGCCGGAGATCCATGGGGAGAAGTGGAGCCCTCTCTCAGGGACACACAACTTCTGGGGTTCTCTCCCTGGCATCTAAAGCTAGGGAGTCCCCATATCTGAAGACTACATTCCTGCTTGTTCCTGGAGATAGCATAGTTACTCACCTGTAACAGGTGATCTCCAGGAACAGCAGGAATTTAGTCTTCACAACCCACCCACCTCCCCTAGGAGTTGTATCTCTCTTTTCTTTCCTTTCCCTCTCTCTGTCTCTCTTTGTCTCAGCTTTAAAACTCAACTCGAGAGAGGCAGTTGGGAAAGGCGGGAAGGCAGCATGCAGGTGTTGTGGGATGCTCCCAAAAGCTTTCTAATTGGATGCTGGGGAGCGTTCCCGCGCAGGCTCTGTCGGTACCGATGAGACCCATATGTGAAGACTAAATTCCTGCTGTTCCCGGACATCACCTGTTACAGGTGAGTAACTATGCTTTATTGGAATATCTCTGTTGATATGCCCTAACATCAATCTTTTGCTAGTATCCTTCAAGGATACATTGTTCCGAACCATGCGCTCTTGGGCAACTGTTGGCTTTCCCCTATTATCTAGTTTAAAAGTTGCTCTATCTCCAGTGTGCTTAATGATACAAACATAAATAAAAATCTTAGATATTTAAAAAGTAAAAAAAAAAATTGTTCCACCTTTTTGGCATCTTTCTGCTGCAGCATCAAAGCCTTCATCTTCCTCTAAATCAGTTGTTCTCAATCTAGTCTTCAGGAGAAACCTAGCTTGTCTGATTTTCAGGATATCCATGGTTATGTGCAAATCTAGTTTATGCTTATTCATTCTGTTTATCTTGAAAATGGCTTTCTTTGTTAAATCATTAATACAGAGCCATCCTGTTTCATCTTTGCTGCTACATAACAAAAGGAGCATATTAGCTGCATAACAAAAGGAGCAATATCAGCTGTGTTTTTCTCCAACACGAGAGGGGATGACAAAATTAAGAGGAAAAATCTTGGTTCATTAGGGATCCTTACATTTAATAAAGTATGTATCATTTCTGAGATCTGAGTCCAAAACAGGGCTGGCGGAAGGAGATGAGGCACCCTAGGCGGACCTTATGCTTTGCGCTCCCCCCCTTCAAACATCCATTGCCACCTCTGCCACCCCTTTCCGGGATGTGCAGCCGCAGTGCCTACCTTTAAACTTCGGTGTCGTGGGGATGTTTGCTTATCAGAATATAGAAAGACTAGGGGACATGCAATGAAGCTACAGGGTAAACTATTTAAGACTAATAAAAGAAAATATTTTTTCACTCAACGTGTAATCAAACTCTGGAATTTTGTTACCAGAGGATGTAGTAAAGGCTGTTAGTGTAGCTGGGTTTAAAAAAGGTTTGGACAAGTTCCTGGAGGAAAGGTCCATAAACCATTATTAAGAAGGGACCCAGGATATCAATGCTTGACCCAGTACAAGCATTGCGGAACCTGTGTCTTTTGGGGAAACTGCTAGGTACGTATGACCTAGATTGGCCACTGTTGGAAACAGGATATTGGGCTTGATGGACATTGGTCTGACCAGTATGGCATATCTTATGTTCTTCCGATGCCCGATGCTTACTTCCTGATTTCATCAGAAAATTGGTATCGAGTGTTGGAGGGGCTGAAGCAGACAGCCCCAAGGTGCCAAAGTTTAAAGGTAAACGTCATGGGGCTGTTTGCAACCATTACCACCGCTGCCTGTCCTGTGAGAGCTGACAGCGGCAAGGAGTGTAGCTGGAGTGGTAACACTCTAGGCGATTGCCTAGTTTGCCTTATGGTAGCGCTGGCTCTGGTCCAAACTTTGTATTTCTGTATAGTCCCCTCATATATATATCCCTTCCTTACCTCTCCAGTCGAGTTAAGATGCATGGGTTATGCCCCTTCACCAGCTGAGGGAACTGAGAAAAGCAGAACTTTGATGATGATACTCCAAAAGGGTCTATGCCTCTCTCTTCACTCCAGTATTTCTCAGTCTCCAGCAGATGGGGGGAGACTGTTCCATGTATTTTGAGAATGCAGCTGTTCATGCACTCTTCAAAATGTTATGTGTAAACCGCAATTGATCCTTGGAAATTGCGGTATAGAAATTGTTTCAAAATAAATAAGCTCGGTGCCTGAAGTTTTGGTTTTTTTGCAAGCAGGACTGGATAAAGGCCTCACAATGAATTTGATGAAAGCACAAGTAGCGGCTTTGTCCTGTTTCCTGGGGCTAGATTCAAGGGATCTCTCTCGCGGCCCATCCAGATGTGCATTTGCTCGGAGTGGCCAAGCAGGTTTGTTTGTCCTTTTGTTAGCCAATACCCGCTGTGGGTCCTTTCCTTGGTGGTATTGGCACCAGCGGAACCTCCCTTTGAGTCTCTGAGAAGGGCTACTCTCAAGGATCTTACCCTGAGGTTGGTTTTCCTGCTGGTTGTCTGATCAGCGTACAGTATTTCGGAGCTACTGGCTTTGTCATGTAGAGAGCTGTTCCTGGTAATGATGAAAGAGAAGGTGGTGGTGCGACCTGTTCTGTCCTGGTTTGGGCATTCTGTCTTGGGCAGCCTCTTAGGCAGATTGAAGTCTCGTTCCTCCAGCCGAGATCTGTAAGGCAGCAATGTAGTCTTTGCTTCATTCTTTTATCCGACATTATTGGCTGGACGTGCAAGCCGGGGGAGATGCTCAGCTCAGAGCGCAGGTGCTTCAGGCTGGGCCCTCCCATTCTTAGGTACAGCTCTGGTATATCACATGCGCCTAGAGGGACGATAAGGAAGATAGAATTATTTATTTTATTTATTTATTTATTTATTTAGCAAGCATTTGTAGCCCGCTCCTTCCAGCGATCAGAAGCGGGTAGGATTACTATTGTGAAACTGCCGAATCAAGGCAGGTACAAATTTTGTTTACATACAGATTGTCAGAAAAGCACATCATACAGAGTTAACACTTCTTAGCTATGGGGGAGTCCTTACCTGCTAATTGTCTATCTCCAGGAACAAGCAGGAATGAGTCTTCACATATGGGTATCGTCGGTACCGACGGAGCCTGCGCGGGAACGCTCCCCAGCGTCCAGTAAGAAAGCTTTTGGGAGCATCCCACAGCGCCTGCGCGCTGCCTTCCCACCTTTCCCAACCGCCTCTCTCCAGTTCTTCTTTTCTGCGGAGCCAGCAGGTCGTGTTCCTGTCACCGCAGAAGTTCTTTATTTTTTTCTTTATTTTTCTGTGTCGCGTCTGCCTTCTTCGATGTCAGACCGGTACCGCCGGTCTTTTCTTTTCTTTCTTAAAAACAAAAACAACCCTTTTCTTTCTTCAACTGTGCATTTTCAGTTTGGGCCTTAGGCCTGAACATTTTTCTCCTCATGGAGAAGCCCGCTTCCGGGTTCAAAAAGTGCACAAAATGTGGCGGTACTATTTCTGTCACCGACACCCATGATTGGTGTCTAAAATGTTTGGGTCCTGACCATTCCATCACGGATTGTGTGTCCTGTACCATGATGTCTAAAAGAGGTCAGCAGAACCGAGCAGCCAAGCTCAGTACCCTGTTTCCCTCTGATGCAGCCTCGGTGGCATCGACGTCTTCCAGGGCTGCTTCTTCCTCCCATGGATCTCAGGTAACCAAACATAAATCTAGCCGGTCCTCGAAGGGCAAATCTCCCTCTAAGCATCGAGATGCCTCCGGGCTTGTCCTCGAGGATTCCGCACCGGCAAAATTACCCCGGCGGGAAGTTCTGGCTTCCAAAGCATTGTCTATGGGGTCACAGGTTGACATCGATGGCTCGGCCTCGACCGATCACCTGTTGCCGTGTTCTGGGGTACCGGTGGCCTCCACTGGTACCGACATCCAGACTCTGGTGGTGTCGATGGATCAGAAGATTCTGTCCATGCAACGCACCCTAACGGCGTTTATGCAGGCTTCGACGCCTCCGGTACCGCAACAGTCTCCGTTGCCAGTACTGACTCCGGCACCGGCATCGTTCCCGGTGCTGGTACCGATTGTATCAACATCTGCTTTGGTGTCGACTGCAATGGTGCCCTGTCCTATGATGCCCATCGGTACCGAACCGGTACCGCTTACTCCCGATGTCGATCCCACTCGGTACGCGTATCGGGCTTTACAGGAGCATCCAGACAGGTGATACTTCGATTCTTCCGAAGACTCTGATGAGTCGGAGGCTTCTGTCGAGGCACCGGTACTTCTTCCTCAGGAGTCTGCTTCTCCAAAACGAAGAATGTCTCCTCCAGTAGACTTGTCTTTTCAAGACTTCATTAGGGAAGTGGCAAGGGGCCTCTCCATTACAGTGGCCCCTGAGTCAGAGCCTAGAGCCAAGCAATTAGATATTTTGCAATATCCTAAGGCTCCTAAAGAAGCAGCTACCTTACCTATTCATGAGATTCTCTATGATCTCATGTTGAGCATGTGGGAGACTCCTCTTACCACCTCTCCTCATTCTCCTAGGTTAGACACCATGTACCGTGTCCCTCCTTGTCCTGGCTTTCATAAGTCTCAGCTTCCTCACCACTCTATTGTGGTAGAGTCTGCCATGAGGAAAATAAAAAGTGCAAAGAGACACTCATCTAATCCTCCAGGACGTGAATGCAGGACCCTTGATGCTTTTGGCCGAAGGGTTTTCCAAGCTAATATGCTTGCTGCCAGAATCAACTCCTATAGTCTCTATATGGGGATGTTTCTAAAAAGTCACAGATCATCTGCAGACTTTAGCCCCTTTTATTTCAGAAGATAAAAGGCAGGAATTTCTCACTTGGCTTAAACATACCCAAGATGTTTCCAAATTTTCCAACCGTGCAGCCTTTGACTCTTTTGAGTGTGTAAGCAGAGCCTCGGCTATTGCCATAGGTGCACGCAGAATTGCTTGGTTACAAGCCTCTGATTTGGAACTCTGGGTCCAAGATGAACTGGGAAATCTTCCTTGTACAGGTGAAAACCTTTTTGGCAGGGATTGGCAAACAAAGGCCACTCAGATGGATGCTGAGAACTCTGCTTTGGATCGACTTTCAAAGTCTACCTCTGCTCCTGTTAAGAAAAGATTGTTCAAAAAGACACCTTTTTCTAAAAAGGGAAGATATTATCCTGCTTATGGTCAGCAGGCATCTTCTGCAGGTCGTTTTGCTGCAAAGTGTCAGCAACCACCTAAACAGGCCAAGTCAAAGGCTGCCAGGCCTCCCACGGCCTAGCAGCCTCAGCCTCCTCAGGGCCTTTGACTTGCAATTAGAGAACTTAGCCTTTCTAGCTCTGGAAGAACCAGAGCCCCTCACCATTCCAGGAAGGTTAGCTTACTTTGCTCCCAGATGGGAGCAAATCACAGCAGAGCAATGGACCCTCTCCATTATAAGGGAAGGGTACAAGCTTCATTTCTTAAACCTTCATCCCCACACCATGGTGAAACAGTTCAATTCTCCAACATCTCTCCTCAACCTTCTGGGTCAGGAGATTGCTACCCTTCTTGCCCAAGGGGCAATAGAAGAAGTACCTCTTCTTCAACAGGGCTCAGGGTTCTACTCCCCTTATTTTCTTATTCCAAAGAAAACAGGGGGCTACAGACCCATATTAGATCTCAGAGAATTGAACAAGTTTCTATTCAAAGAGAAATTCAAGATGATTTCTCTCGGTACTCTGCTGCCATTCCTTCAGAGTCAGGACTGGCTTTGTTCTCTAGATCTCAAGGATGCGTACACCCATGTCCTCATCCATCCAACACACAGAAGGTTCCTTCGGTTCCTTTTTCAAGGAAAGCACTACCAATACAGGGTGCTTCCTTTCGGTCTGGCCTCTGCACCAAGGGTGTTCACGAAATGCATGGCAGTAGTAGCTGCATTTCTACGCACTCTAGGAATATTCGTTTTACCATATCTGGACGACTGGCTCATTCGAGCTCCATCTCAGTCAGAGGCCCAGATTTGTCTAACCTGCACAATGCGTGTCCTTCAGTATTTGGGACTGGTAATAAATATCCCAAAATCCCATCTCACCCCTACTCAGTCTCTGGAGTTTATAGGGGCCTTGCTGGATACCACAACTGCAAGAGCCTATCTTCCTCAGGCCCGTTGCCTACGCTTGGTGCAGTTAGCCTCCCAGATGCACTTAAAGTCCCTTTTAACTGCTCGAGAAATGTTACAACTATTAGGCCACATGGCATCCACCGTGCATGTGGTTCCATATGCTCGCCTTCACATGAGGGCAGCTCAATGGACTTTGTCCACCCAATGGACTCGGGCATCAGGTTGCCTGTCAGACAAAATAGCAAACTCCAGTCGCCTATTTTGGTCTCTCCAGTGGTGGAAGTCCCCTCCAAATCTGTTGTTGGGGTCCCCTTTTCAGCAGTCGCTACCCCAAGCAACTCTGACAACAGATGTTTCTCCAATGGGTTGGGGAGCTCATCTGCAGGATCTCTCCACCCAGGGCATCTGGTCTCCACAGGAGACATCTCTGCATATCAATCTCTTGGAACTCAGAGCAATATTCTTAGCTCTCAGAGTGTTCCATTCCCTGCTCAGCTACAGGACAGTCCTCATCCATACGGACAACCAAGTAGCCATGTTCTATGTAAATAAGCAGGGCGGGACTGGCTCTCTGTCGCTTTGCAACGAAGCTTTGCGACTGTGGGCCTTCGCCAGAGAGCATCACATCCATCTTCCGGCAGTATATCTTCCAGGCGTTCAAAACTCTTGGGCGGACAGACTCAGTCGAGTTCTGCTTCCACACGAGTGGTCCCTCCACATGGACCAGGTAGCCAGGATTTTTCAAATTTGGGGAACCCCGGACATAGACCTCTTTGCAAGTCCGTGGAATGCCAAACTTCCCCGGTTCTGTTCCAGAATTCCGTGTCAGGGAGTTCAGGCCAAGGATGCCTTCCTCCTTCACTGGGGTCAAGACTTCCTTTATGCCTTTCCACCAATTCCCCTAATTCCCAAAACACTATTCAAGCTTCAGAGAGATCGAGGGACCATGATCCTCATAGCACCACATTGGCCACGCCAAGTGTGGTACCCTCTACTTCTGCATCTCTCTCAAGCTCCTTCCCTGGACTTGGGCTCTGCACCAGACCTTCTGTCCCAGGAAGAGGGAACGTTGTGGCACCCAAACCCCCAGTCGCTCCATCTCAGAGCTTGGTTGCTGAGGGCCTAGACCTTCAAGATTTTCATCTCTCTCAGCAAGTCAGAGATGTTATTCATGCCTCTAGAAAGCCTTCTACTAGACGTTCCTATGCTTTCAAATGGAAAAGATTTACCATTTGGTGTTCAGGGAAGGGTCTAAACCCTCTTGCAATACCTCTGAATTCTCTACTAGAGTATCTCCTGCATCTATCCCATGCAGGTCTGAAAACAAATTCAGTAAGAGTCCATTTGAGTGCTATTGCAGCGTCCCTCAAGCCTCTCAATGGACAGCCTATTTCCTCTCATCCTCTTATAGGAAGATTCATGAGAGGCCTTCTTTTAACTAAACCTCCCATTAGACCACCTCCAGTGGCATGGGACTTAAACCTGGTTCTTGGCCAGCTTATGAAGCCACCCTTTGAACCTTTAGCCACCACCTCCTTGAAATTTCTTTCTTGGAAAGTTGTTTTTCTCATTGCAGTCACCTCAGCACGTCGCATCAGTGAGTTGCAAGCCTTGGTGGCTAATCCACCTTATACAAGGTTCCATTATGATAAGGTAGTCCTCAGGACCAATCCACACTTTATGCCTAAAGTGGTCTCGCCTTTTCATCTGAACCAAGAGGTATATTTACCTGTCTTTTTTCCAGGACCTTATGCATCAAGTGCAGAGAGGAATCTTCATACCTTGGATTGTAAGAGAGCTCTCGCTTTTTGCTTACAAAGAACACAGCAACATAGAAAGTCTTCTCAACTCTTTGTTGCTTTTGATCATCCTCATTTAGGACTTCCAGTCTCTAAGAAAACACTGTCCAACTGGATTGCTCAGTGTATTTCTTTTGCCTACCAGAGTAGGAACATTTCTCTGGAGGGCCATGTCACAGCTCACAATGTGAGAGCCATGGCAGCCTCAATGGCTCATCTAAACTCTGTGTCCATTGACCAAATCTGTTGAGCGGCCACCTGGTCCTCGATTCATACCTTCACAGCCCATTACTGTTTGGACAAGGACTCCCGCCGGGATGCCTCTTTTGGTCAGGCTGTTCTCAAACACCTGTTCCATTCCTAATCAGCTCCTACCCACCTACCCTGGTCGGATGCCAGAGATCCATGGGAGGCGGTAGAGTCCTTTTCAAGGACACACAACCTGGGGTTTCTCCCTGGCATCTACAGCTAGGGAGTCCCCATATGTGAAGACTCATTCCTGCTTGTTCCTGGAGATAGCACAGTTACTTACCTGTAACAGGTGATCTCTGGGAACAGCAAGAATAAGTCTTCACAACCAACCCACCTCCCCTAGGAGTTGTATCTCTCTATCTATCTTTCCTTTCCTCTCTCTCTCTTTGTCTCAGCTTTAATACTCGAACTGGAGAGAGGCGGTTGGGAAAGGTGGGAAGGCAGCGCGCAGGCGCTGTGGGATGCTCCCAAAAGCTTTCTTACTGGACGCTGGGGAGCGTTCCCGCGCAGGCTCCATCAGTACCGACGATACCCATATGTGAAGACTTATTCCTGCTGTTCCCAGAGATCACCTGTTACAGGTAAGTAACTGCTTTCCTTGAGTCCCTCCAGTCCAGTCCAGCATCCTCCCAGATGCAGTGCATTTTGGCGACCCCAGTTTGATAATGTTTTGGCTGCCCCCATGCTCGAGGGCTGTGGTCCCAGCTTGCTGTCGTTCCCATGTGGGTCAGGCAGTGCAGGCCAAGGAGGTTTTCCCACCACTGACAGGGCAGTGTTGGGTTCTCTAGGGGTGCAGTCTTGGAATGCTTCCCATTAGTCGTACAGTGGTTTGCTGGTTAGTTGCTATTTTTTCAATCTTGTTCTTCTTGGATTCTGCTTTGATAGTGAGATACTGGAGTGAGGGGAGAGACACAGACCCCTTATGGTGACATCATCAGAGTCCTGTTTTTCTCAATCTCTGTTTGCTGGGCATAACCCATTCATCTGGACTGGACTGGACCAGAGGAACTCAAGGAAAGAAAATTAGCAGGTAAGTACTAATTCTACCTTCCTGATTACATTCCCTCCATTTGGTGCTCCATATTTGTTTATTTCCCTTGGCCAACAGTTTAAGTGTTAGGTAAGCCTTTCCAACTATCTCAAGCTGCAGCTGCCTATAATTTGTAGCACAGGGTGCAACAAACCCCAGGCGCCAGGTTACTATGGCGACCAAAAAATCAGACCTGGCTCCCAGGGCTCACAGCACATAGGTAGAAGAGCGCGTGGGGATCCCAACCCCTGTGGGCAGATGGGCTGAAAAGGGTCCCGTGTTGGCACAGCCTGCCAAAAAAAAATATATTGGTTAGAAAGTTTGCTGCACAGATGGCTGAATAAATTAAAAGGGCAGTAGTTTTTAGTTACCTACTGCCCTTTTAATTTATTCAGTCTTCCGTGTGCATGGTAGGGGGGAATGGAGGGCAGGGGGTGAGTGCAAGGAGGGGGGGGGGGAGGTTGAAGGGGTGAGTCTGGGGATGGGAGAGGAACAGCAGGAGAGGAGTTGGAGTGGGGATGGAAGGGATGAATGCATGGGAGGTAAAGGGCACAATGTGTAAGTGCAAAAGGCTTACCCCTCTCCTGCCACACACACATGAAGGCACCTTCACCTCCGCACTACACATACATGCAGGCACCCCCACACCACACACAGATGTAGCTTAATGGGTCCTTGGCGGGGGGTGGAAGAGGGAGGAAGAGGAGTAATGCCATTGCTTTTTGTTGTCACTGTGCTGTAGTCCATTAAGACACCTCAAAAACTGACAGAATACCGTAAATCCCCTCCACCATCCACTACATTTTTGTCGGGCATAAACCACAAGAGGGATAGAGCCACTCTATCACTCACATATAGTACATGCCCCTTTTATTCATCCAAAGTTCTTTTTTCATCCGTGACTTAAAACCAACAAAAAAAGAGAGCAAATCCACACTTAATTGATCCACCGCACGACGTGCACGTTTTGAGGCTGTCGCCCCTGTATCAAGTGCCCCCGATGAAATGCAGTGTGTGCCCACATTCACATAACTGATAAAAAACGCCGACGACTTGGCCAGTGAAGTCAGGGATAGTTGCTCAAGATTGGCTAGCACAAAACCCGCCTACTTATTCAAGAACCAATCGCCAGAAGGGAATTCCCAACCAGACCGGGGCTCCTTGCAGTGAAAGGAGGAATGATGATATGTCAAAGTCCCAACCAATTAATGTCCCGATTTAAACCACCCGGAGCAACAGTCTGTAGAGTGAATATCCAGCACTGTTCCAATCTACGTAACCTTGCAGTTCAGCTGGCCGCATGCCACCTCCTCTCCCAAGGGTATTTTTTTGGGAGAGGTGGAGGCATGCGGCCAGCGCCAGATTCCAAGAAAATTAGTCAAGCCCTGTATCTGACAAATGAGCATATCTGCACATAACAATGTACTTTTCTTTACTCATCCTTCTTCAATGGGGCCACTGTATATTTTTTTCACATATATGTAATGGCAGATTTTGAATAATTGTCTTTCTATATGTAAGAGAGGTTTTCTATGTTTAAAACCCATTCTAAAATTGCCCTTTCAGTTGACTACTGGATTGAACCTTATTCACCAAAGAATTAATTTTTTTTGGCATGATCCATGTACCTTGATCGAAGGGACTTAGGCAAGTACAGGCACATTGTCTCCAGTCATATGGTATAAAACAGTTTCTTACAGCTGTACAAAAATATTTTCTCTGCTTGTAAAGCCAAAAGTAGTAGATTGCATTTTTGTAAAAGTCCATCTTCAAATATGAGTTGAAAAAGGCTGGCCTCTACCACTGGGCAGGAATACTGTTGTGCCTTACATCTAGAAGGATTATATGACTGTCCTTTCTTCTCAACTTGGGCAAAATTACAGTGGCACAGTTCTTCCATATGGGATTGGTCATACATTAGATAGTCATTGATTAAAATATTAAGCTATATCATCAAGAGCTAGATAGCTAAGAAGGCCTGATGGCCAAAGGTGCAGAATGAAAAAGGAGTGAGGGGGACAACTCATGCCAAATAAACGTCCATGACAAAAACGAGAAAGGAAGGCTCAATAAAGAAAGCCACAAATAAGTTTATTCAGCCCGACACGGCCGAGTTTCAGCACAAACTGCCTGCGTCATGGGCAAAATAATACAGTCCAGAAAACAGCATAACCAGATTGTGGCTTTAACCAAATCAATTATTTTGCCCCTGAATCAGGCAGATTATGCCAAAACATGACCATGTCAGCCAAATAAACCTATTCTGTGGCTTTCTTTATTGACCCACCATTTCTTGTTTTCTTTCTGAAGCTCATAATTTACATGTGTAATTATATTGCTACAATTCATATAGCTATTTGACTGATCTTCCAGTCATGCTTTGCTTCTTCATTAAGATTGAAACTTAATAGAAGGTCATGTGCTTGACACAGTTAAAACTTCTTAATGTCTCCATGCAGCAAGCAAGAAAAAAGAGAAGGAACGACCAGAGATTTCTCCTCCTTCAGATTTTGAGCACACAATTCACGTAGGCTTTGATGCTGTGACAGGTGAATTCACTGTAAGTATCATCAGTACTTGCTATTCACAAGAAATGAGTCTGCATTTCTCAGAATGTTCCGATTGCAGATTTAGATACTTATGCACTACATTTTTCACTTATAGATAGAAAATCTTAGCAAATTGGGTCCTTATTTAGTGTATTAGTAGGTTCTGAGGAAAACATCCCTATTCCTTTAGCAACTCTCAACAACTAAATGACTTGCCAATACAAAGATGCAGACAGCAGTCCAGCACCAAGATGGGAGCTACACAGCATTTTCATTGAGTGACATATGTATGATTATCTCTCAGTTGGTGAGAGATTGTATATGTGCAGTCTGTGCAAAGAGCTCCTGGCTTTCTGAGAACAAGCCCAATCTCTGGAAGCTAGAGTAGCAGACTGGGAGTTGCTGAGGCAGACAGAGAGGCGTATATAGAGGATACTTTGGAGGAGAGCGTTTAGCTGGAAGGAGAGCATCACTTAGTATGGCAAGAAATGATCCTATAGCCAGGACCTGTCCAGGAGATGCAATATTCTTTTGCACTAAGGATTGATCGATTTTGGGAAAACATTTATATTCTGCTGATCGTATATTTTCTCAACAGATTACAAAACAGCATATGAAATAATATTCATAACATGCAATGGTAATAAGCAGATAGAAAGATAATATAAAAATACATATATAAACAATCCTCAAGACACTTGCATAAATTCCCAGTGGGCAACATTAGGACGGCCATTTTAATTGACAATTTGATCATTAGGCGCATAAATAATTGAATGACAGGTGGGTGTGAGGATTGCTTGGTCATTTGCCTGTCATCAACAGGGGGTGCTCTCTGATCCAGGTGCACTGGAAATGTGACTCCGGGCAATGCTGGCAAGCTGGCCACTATTTCCACCAGCCATTCCAGTCTTATCAGTTCCCCAGCAGTTCAGTAATCGGTTCAAAACAATACTTGACCACGGTTGTGCCAATCTTGACTATAAGTTCTCAATGCTGCATAATACTGGCCATGACAGTGTCCCGCCTCCATCTAAATCCTGATAGCAATTCTCACTGGCACAGTTCATTCAATCTCTCATGTCTTAAGAAAAGGAGATGTAGTTCCAAGCACAAACCTCCCTTTGTCATGGCTGATAACACAATGTCTGCCTTGAGTCCACACCACATTTTCCAGGCAGCTTCAGCAAAACTTAGCTGTTCTGCTTCTTTATGGGAGAGACAGCTCCCCCTCCCCCTCTTCACTGGGGATTGGGGATTTTTATCTCACACAGCAGAAATCAATCAGGTAAGTCCACAAACATGCAAACTCTTAACTCCCAGAAATGCAGCAGTTCAAACACAAATACCTTCATGGTTTCTCATTAGCTTCAAGGGAGGGCTTAGGGGAATCTGTTTCACCTCCACTGCTGCTTCCTCTGTCAGCTGTAGCCCATGCACCAGCAGCTCTTTCCCAGCCACCACAGAGGAAGTGTAAACAACCTTTTTAGCCTGGGGAAACTCCACCCATTTCCACCCTCTCCTGGGTGGTCTCCAAACTGAATCAGCTAGGGCAGGGGTGAGCAATTCTGGTCCTGGAAGGCCGCAGACCAGTCAGGATTTCATGATGTCCCTAATGAATATTCATGAAATCTATTTGCATCTGCTAACTTCCATTGTATTGAAATAGATCCATGAATATTCATTAGGGACATCATGAAAACCTGACTGGTCTGCGGCCCTCCAGGACCGGAATTGCCCACCCCTGAGTTAGGGCTTTAACTGTGGCAGAGACCTTCCTTCTGGGACTTGTAGTGAGCTTCATGTATCTGACCCTGCCAACAACTGCCTGGTGCGAAGGTGGTGGACCTCATGCGTCATCTAGATAGGATTTTAGTCGGTGCTGGAAAGGAGCCAGCTGTCTTGGTATATATGGCTATCAATGGCATAGTAATATGTGGGAGAGAAGTTTTGGAAGACAAATTTAGACTTCTGGATAAAAAGTTGAAATTCTGGACCTCCAGGATAGCATTGTCCAAAATACTCCCTGTTCCACATGCAGGACCCAAAAAGTAGGCAGAACTCTGGAATCTCACTACATGAATGAGACAACAGTGCTGGGAAGAGGAGTTTACATTTATTAGGAATTCTGGGGAAGAGGGGGCCTTTTCCTGAAGGACTGGCTGTTCCTTAACCAGGGTGGAACATGGCTGGCACTAACCTATAAAAAGAAGAGAGCAGATTTTAACCTAGATAATGGCATAAAGCCAACAGTTGCCCAGGAGTGCATGGTTTGGAATAATATAGCTCTGAAGAATACTACCAAAACAGGATGTTAAGGCTTCAGTAAAGATAAAGTAGCCCAGATGTCTTAAGTAGAGAGGTGACAGAGGTGAAAGATTTCAAATTACTTGTGAATGGATAAGCAGGTTGTTCATATGAAAAAAGCACATTTTGAAATGCCTGTATACAAATGCTAACAGTCTAAAAAAATAATTAATAAAATGAGAGAGTTAGAATATATAGCACTTAATGAAGAGAGAGATATAATTGGCACCTCTGAGAAGGTCGAAGGAGGATAACCAATGGGATATGATCATACTAGGGTACAAATTAAATCACAATAATAGGGTAGATAAAATTGGTAGAGGAGGTGGTACAATAAGGAGGTCATTGAGTTGAATAGGATGAAAGTTCAACAGAAAACCAATGCGCTGCTGAATCCCTTTTGAATAGAAATCACATGTGAAAAGAGGAAGGGAATAGCAGTGGGGGTGTACTACTGTCCACCTGGTCAGAATTAACAGATGATGAAATGCTAACAGAAATTAGGGAAGCTAACAAAATTGGCAACACAGTAATCATGGGTGACTTTAATTACCCCAGTTTTGGCTGGATAAATCTCACATCCAGATATACTAGGGAGTTAGTTTCTAAATGAAATAAATTATTTCTTCCTAAGCGTCCCTCCAGTCCAGTCTCTTTCCTCTGGGTTGTGCTCTCCTTCCAGCAGTTTGGAGACTGAGTACGTCATCCTTTTGATGACACTGGGGTATATATACCACAGGCACCACTCACCAGCTCCAGTATACTCAGTCTCCAAGCAGCTAGGGAGCAGTAAGCCAGGAGCTTGGGCTTACTGGGGAGTCGCTTAGGAGCATAGGATTCTTTCTATTACCTTAATTTCTTTGGTTTCTTTAATCCCTTTAGTTTAACTGATTTAGGTTATTTAATTTGATTTCTCCTTTAGTTGGGCAGCAGGCGTTTTGTGCTCTCTCTCCATCCAAAATCTCTCCAGCGGAGTAGGAGGAGCCTTCGGGGGGAGTTTTCTAGTGCCTGACGGCTCCCGATCCCTGCCTGGGTGAGGAGCCGTCGCTGCACGGCAACTGTCTCTGCCAGGGCTGCCTAGGGATCTGTTCCTGCTGCGGTGCCGAAGCCCTCTCGGTGGCTGAGCACGCTGTCAGAACAACGCTGTCAGGAGCCGGCTCTTGAAGAGAAGCAAGGCAGAGAGCCGCCGCCACGGCGGACCGCATGTGAAGGTGGACCACGCGGCTGTTGGCCGCGTGTGATCATCAGAACTGCCACATCGGAAGTCAGGTAGCGTCGGAGGAGGTAGGCCTCAGTGTTCGCACTTTTTTTTTGTGGTCTTTGTGCCACGGGAGGCCATCTGTGTCAGGGAAATTAAGCTAGCTTTTGGGATGGACTGATTCGGACTCCCGTGGTTAAAGGGAGAAGGGTCTATCAATTCTTCTCTTTTTGGTTATAATTGTTATTTTTGAATTTAAAAAAAAAACAAAAAACTGATTGTTTTGTTTTTGGCTGAGAGCTGAGCTTGTTTGGGGCAGTTCTGTTACTATGCCGGCAAGGCCACAGTGTTTGGTGTGTGGCGTCCGGCAGGGAGCCATGTCTGAGACGGGCATGTGCAGAGGCTGCACAATGGAGGCCGCGTCCTTGGAACAGGGGATCCAGGCAAGTATTGACCAGGAACCCCCATTAGCCCTCTCTCAGGAGTCGGCAGAACCCGGGGACACAAAGGTTGAGTCTGGGTCTCCGCCGCTTTCTCTATCGGATCCGCCTGCTCTCGCTCTGCCGCAGTCTAGACCCTCCACTTCGAAAGGGAGAAGGGGGGGGAGCTGGGGTAGTTTTTCCCCAGAGTTTGTTTTGGTGCTACACAAAGCATTTTGTCTGAAGCAGCAGAACGTACTAGGACAGGGGTCAGCGCAGTAGTGCGCAGCAAAGAGAGGAGCTGACCACAAGGAGCCAGAAGACCCGGAGGTGCTACTGAAGTGGGCTAGGCTGGTGAATGATTCAGCCCTCCACTCCTTCCCCGGTCGGAGGCTCCTGAGGGGGAGTTCTCAGACCGGGAAATGGGGGAGGACGAGGAGGAGCTCGAAGAGGGCGAGATTCCGGAGGAACAGGCTAGGATCATTCAAGTGTTCTGCCGGGAAGAGTTGCCAGTGTTAATCAGTGAGTCCTTGCAGACCCTCAATATCTCCGCAGGCGTCCCTGCGGAGGAGGAGGCATTGAAGGATCCTTTGATTCAAGCAGTTAGAAAGTCGCAAAAGGTCTTCCCAGTTCACCGGGTGGTTCATCAGATGATTCAGGAGGAATGGGATTAGCCGGAGTCTGGCTTAAGGGGGGTGCGGTCCATGTCACGTTTATATCCCTTGCCGGAGCAGGAGAGAAATTTACTTTGGTCTCCTAGAGTGGATGCGGCCGTGTCGGCAGTAACCAAGACAAACATCCCGGTCGAGGGCAGTGCTGCCCTTAAGGATGCCCAGGACAGGAAACTAGACATGTTATTAAAGCAAGCCTTTGATATTAATGCCCTTTCTCTCCAGGCATCGGTGTGTGGAGCTTGGGTGGCCAGGGTTTGCCTTCATTGGTCTCAGCAGCTTCAGCTACCGAGTGACCTCCCTGACGACCCTGCTAGGGAGGCAGCAAGGACTGAGTCAGGGGCGGCCTACCTTGCTGATGGCCACTATGACCTTATCAGAAGTCTAGCGAAGAGTATGGCTTTGGTGGTGGCAGCCCGTCGGTATCTGTGGCTCCGCAATTGGGCGGCAGATGGTTCCTCTAAGGCCAGGCTCAGCAGGCTCCCCTTTAAGAGGAAGCTCCTGTTTGGGGAGGAGCTGGGGGAATCTAAGAGAGGCAGGCTCCCTGAGGATAGGCCGAAACAGAGCCGCAACACCACGCCCACCGTGGTCTCAGCCAGCTCGTGCAATGCCCTTTCAGAAGGGACGTTTTCACACAAGAGGATAGAATTTCCAAGGGTTTCGCAGGCAGGAAGGGAATTTGGTGCCGCTTCCTCCACCTCGGGCCCTAGGAAACCACAATGAAGTGGGGGGGGGGGGGGGGCGGGATACCTGCGGCAGTTCTTCTCCGCCTGAGCCCGGGTCACTTCCGATCAGTGGGTTCTGGAGGTGATTCGAGAAGGGTATTCCCTCAAACTTGCAAGACCAATTCCCTTGTCGTTCGTGCAGTCATCCTGCAGAGCTCCGACCAAGGCCGTGGCAGTAAAAGAAACATTGGCATGGCTACTGCTCCTGGGGGCAGTCGTGCCATCTGCGGTCAGTGCTCCATTTATTTTGTGGTGCCCAAAAAGGGAGGGTTCCTTTTGGCCAATTCTCGACCTCAAATGAGTCAATCGGTGTCTCCAGGTTCCGCACTTTCATATGGAAACTCTGAGGTTGGTAATAGTGGCAGTACAGCAGGGAGAGTTTCTAATGTGTCTCGACCTCACGGAGGTGTATCTGCACATTCCCATCCGCGAGTCACATCAGCAGTTTCTGCGGTTTGCGGTACCGATGGGGTACTTCCAGTTTCGGGCACTATCGTTTTGGTCTGGCGACAGCGCCCCGTACCTTTACCAAGGTCATGGTAGTGGTGGCTGCGGCTCTTCGCAAAGAAGGGATTCTGGTCCACCCATACCTTGACAACTGATTGATCCACGCCAAGTCCAAAGAGGAGAGTGTACAGGCAACAGCCAAGGTAGTCAACCTCTTGAAGAGCCTGGGGTGGGTGATCAACCTGACCAAGAGCAGATTGCTTCCATACTAGGAGATAGAATACCTCGGGGCAAGGTTTGACACCCGCTTGGGCAGGGTGTTCTTGCCAGTTCAGAGGGCAGGGGAGCTTCGGCATCTAGTTCGCCAGCTTCTAGCCATGAGAGCTCCCTCAGCTTGGCACTATCTCCAAGTATTGGGGACCATGGAGGCCACGATCGAGCTCGTACCTTGGGCGAGGGCCCATATTTGACCTCTCCGCTGCTGGTCTCATCAGCTTCAGCTGTTGTCCACGGTCCTACCATGTCCTCCGGTAACCAGGAAAGCCTTGGGTTGGTGGCTCCAGCCGGGGAATCTGGAGCAGGGCATGCCCCTCGAGCCCCCGCGGTGGATTCAGTTGACGACAGATGCCAGTTTGACCGGTTGTGGGGCTCACTGTGAGGGGCATTCTTGAACTGCTGTTACATCCCAGAGGAAAGAGACTGGACTGGAGGGACGCTTAGGAAGGAATAATTAGAGCTTACCTGCTAATTAGCGTTCCTGAAGGAACTCCAGTCCAGTCCCTGATCCCACACAGTTTTTGCGTAGTGGTGAAGAGGCGTTGTCGGCCCAAAGAATTTATGGGCGTCAGTGGAATACAGTTTCAGAAGGCCCATCTCCGAGAGGGTAGACTCAGCGGCAGAATAGGCTGATGGGTGGCCCCGATTCGGAGTGTTTTGGAAGTCTGTTATGGCTCAGGTAAGCTTCCTACTCTTCTTCAGGGAGGTGGTGAATTTTCCCTTGAGTTTAAGGGGGAGATCGGGTGAATATATGATAAGAATAGTTATTTCTCAGTTATTTGTAGTTAGTGGGGTTATTACTTGTTTCTCTGTTTCACTGTCTCTTCATTTAGTCTGCTTTGTCAATAGGATATTGGAGCTGGTGGGTGTTGCCAATTATATATATACCCCAGTGTCATCAAAAGGATGACATACTCAGACTCCAAGCTGCTGGAAGGGGAGCACAACCCAGAGGAAAGGGACTGGACTGGAGTTCCTTCAGGAACGCTAATTAGCAGGTAAGCTCTAATTATTCCTTCATGGAGATGTTGGTTCAGAAGCTGCCACAAAGGTGAGCTATTGTAGACCTAGGTTTTAGTGGAATACAGAATCTGGTGAAAAAGGTAATGGTGTTGGAGCACTTGGCAATAGCGATCATAACATGATAAAATTTGATTTAATAAATGGGGGCAGGACAGCAGGGATATTTACTGTGCTAGCATTTAACTTTCAAAAAATGGACTATGTTAAAATGAAGAAAATGGTTAGAAAAAAACTAAAAGGAGCACTGCAAAAGTTGCATCAGGGCTTGGACATTGGTTAAAAATATTTTGGAAGCGCATACCAGATATATTCCATGCTTTAAAAAAAAGGAAGGGAAGAAGTGATGTCACTGGGCTGCATGGTCACGTAAGGGAGAAACTCCAGGGCCCAGAACTGCAAAATGGGAAAAAAGTGGATAAAAATTCATCACTTATCCCCTATATAGATGTCTGACAGTAGGGCAACAGAGCCCGAGTTGAATATGGCGGTGATGCAGTGAAAAAACACAGATTAAAGGAATTTGAATGCCACAAAATGAAGGCACAGACACCAGGACACTGCAAAGCGATGACAGGGAAACAGACACGGAGGTGAAAGGGCCAGCAGGAGGAATTGGGCAAATTACTTGAGCAGAAATGTAGCGCTGGTTTGAAGAAGCAAGATGATATCGCAGGGGTGAAGGAGGAAGTCGCGGATATGGTGACAGGCCTCAGAACAGAGGTAGCGGAGGTGGAACAGCATGTGGACAAACTGGGAGGCTGAGTGGAGGAGACAGAAGGCTGTGGATGAGGTATAATTTGAGTTGCTGCAGCTGCAATCAGAGAAATCAATTCTCCAGGACCAAGCAGGAAGTCAGTCCTCACATATGGGTGTCATCGACGCCGATGCCCCAGCGGAGCATTTCCCCAGCTTTCTATGAAAGCCTTTGGGAATGCAGGCACGCATGCGCGGTTCCCTTCCCGCCTAAAGGTGCCATCTTACCTCAGTCTCTCTTTTTCCGAGAAGCCCACTGGACGTGTATCCTGTCATCCCGGATAAAAGTTTGATTTTTCGGCGATTTTCGCTATTTTTTCTTCCCGGTTCGACGCCGGTTCCCCTCCTGCCAGGTTCGGTACACCGGTATCGAGCCCGATCCTTCTTTTTTGGTTTTTGCCCTTCGTGGCTGGCGTTTGCGCCCTTTTTTGATTTTTCCCTGGAAGGCCGGTCCTTTGACCTCGCGGGGACTCTTTTTTTTTCCCCGATGGCTTCCAGCGGTTTCAAGAAGTGTGGTCCGTGTAAGAAGTTGATGTCTCTCACCGACACACACGACTGCTGCCTTCGGTGCCTCGGTCCTGATCACGACCCTAAGACGTGTGGACCATGTGGGAAGATGTCTTCCAAGGCACTCCGAAGTAGCCAGCAGCAGAAAGAAAGGCTTTTCTCGGACTCAGCCTCCGGCCGGGCCCGGACCTCGTCTGAGGCCTCGACATCTCGGGATTCGGATCCCGAGTGCCGTCGAAGCCCCTCGGACAGGGGGTCCCCCGACCGGGAACGCAAGAGGAAGAAGTGGCTCGTGAGGGCGTCGTCGGAGGAGGTCCCTGGCTCCTCGAGGGCCAGGTCTAAGACCCCCAACCGTCGCCCCGGGCCCATGGAACAAGAGAAGCCTGCAAAAGTTCCTCGCGTGGAGCCGGAGTCTGCTGGACACGTAAGCCCTGTGATCCTCGAGGACTCTCCTGCCAGAGAGCCGATGTCGGGCCCGGCGCCGCCAGGGCCCGAGTCGGTGGCTGCTGCGTCTCCCGAGCTGAGTCTCAGGATGACAGCCTTGGAGAGCAGATTGTCTGCCTTCATGGAGCAGCAGCAGGCACTGATGGCCAGCCTGTCTGGCGCATCTGCCCCAACCACCGGGACATCGACATCGAAGTCGACCCCGGAGACTGAGCTGATACTCGAGTTGATCATGGCTCGAAGTCGCCCTCGGTCGCGGTCCCCCTCGACCTCCCATTCGGGACCGAGGGCGTCGACGCCAGTGCCTCCAGCGTCGGGGCGGGTGCCCCAGGGCCCCGCGGGGTTGGATCCTGACTCCTCGTCAGACGAGTCCGCCTGGGAAACGGAGGACGAGGAGTCCCCCAACAAGTTCAAGACTCGGTGCGTCCTGTCGGACTCACAGCAGTCTGAGCCCCGGAGTAGATCCCCTCCGGAGGATACCCGGTTCTCGGAGTTTGTCCGGGATATGGCCGCCGCGTTGGCTATTCCGGCGGACCCCGAGGAAGAGCCTCGAGCTGAAGAGCTCGAGGCCCTACAGTACGACACTCCTCTGTAGGAGGCCTTTACTGTCCCGGTTCCTCCGATGCTGGAACGGCTCCTCTTCCGGATGTGGGAGGCACCGGCCTCGGCGCCGGTTCTAAGCAAGTGAGTCGATTTGATTTATTGACTCCGGAAGAGCCCTGGCTTTCAGAAGGCGCAGCTACCACACCATTCCATGGTTGTGGAATCGGCCATGCATCACCTGAAGAGTCAGAAGATGCACTCTGCGGTGCCCCCCGGCAGGGAGGCCCCGAACCTCGATGGTGTCGGTAGAAAGTGCTTCCAGGGCTCGATGCTTGCTTGCCGTGTCCAGTCTTACCAGCTGTACATGAGCATGTACTTGCGAGACCTGGCCAAGGAATTGGCTGGGTTCTCTGCTGGTCTCTCCGGGGAGCCCTTGCAGAGATTCAAGTCCTTGTCCTTGGGGGATTCGGGACTGCTCAAAGTTAATGTCCCGCGCCGCCTACGATGGCTTTCTAGGCTTCGGCCTGAGTTGCGGCAGCCGGCATCGCGGCTCGACGCCAGGCATGGCTGCAGTCATCGGACCTCGAGCCATGGGTTCAGGACAAGTTGGTCGATGTCCCTTGCCGAGGTGAAAACCTTTTTGGCAAGCCTATGGCCGAGAAGGCCGCACAGCTCGAGACTGAGCACCTTACAAGGACAAGGCTGTCTAGGAAGACCTCTGCCCCTTCTCACAAGAAGAAGGCCTCGGGTAAGAAGCCCTTTTACCAGAGGAAGGGCACTGCCTACAAACAGTACCCTCAGTATCAGGCTGCCCAAGCTGCACCCCAGGGTCAGCAAGCCAAGGGGCAGGGTAATGGGCCCCGTAAGCAGAGGACCCCCAAGCCTCCGGCCCCTGCTCCCACTCAGCAGGGTGGGGGTTTTTGACTCCTTGAGCGTAGTCTCTCAATCCCTGCTATCCCAACCCTGCACAGGAGGTCGCCTCACCCTCTTTGCCCACCAGTGGCCCCACATCACTGGGGACAGTTGGGTGTTGAACATAGTCCACAGGGTCTATGCACTGCATTTTCACCAACTGCTTCCGCCATACTTTCCAGGGGAACCTCCAAGGCCTCCCCTGCACACAGACCTTCTCCTTCAAGAACTTCAAGGTCTGTTGGTGGACAGGGCGGTGGAGCCTGTGCCTCCCCACTTGCAAGGTCACGGATTCTACTCCAGGTATTTCCTGGTGCCCAAAAGAACCGGTGGCCTTCGACCCATTCTGGACCTCAGGAACCTCAACAAGTTCCTAGAGAAGGAAAAGTTCAAGATGCTTATTTATTTATTTATAGTTCTTTTATACCGCACTCTTTTTCATCAGCGCGGTTTACATTAAACAGGAATACTCATTGCAAGCAACAGACTGTGATGAGTTTACATATAACAGGAGAATTCAACTGGGATTTTAACTTTGGGAAACTTTGTACATATTCGTAAAATTTTTGTAAAAACTTAGTACATATTTGAAATGAACCTATATACTTTTGGAGACTTTATAAATATTTGTAAAAAAAACCTATATACAAAGGATAGAATTTCTTAGCAACATCTTGAGTAAATAAGGTATTTACAATTTTTACTGTGCCTGTTAGAGGGATGATGATGTGCTTTGGAACACTTGAAACACTTCTGCCCTACCTCCAGCAGGGAGATTGGCTATGCTCCTTAGATCTAAAGGCTGCGTACACTCACATCCTTATTCATCCAGACCACAAAGTATCTCAGGTTCATTGTGGGAGGAAACCATTATCAGTGCAGAGTACTGCCTTTTGGCCTCACCTCCGCTCCCAGGGTCTTTACCAAATGCCTGGCAGTGGTGGCGGCCTACCTGAGAAATCAGGGAATCTTTGTCTTCCCCTATCTGGACGACTGGCTCATCAGGGGTCAGACGTGCCAGGAGGCCAGACAAGCCACCCTCACAACTATTGCTCTTCTTACCATTAACATTTCAACACTATGGAATGGTTAAATCCGAATTGATTTTCATCTAGAGGGGCGTAAAGATCAATATGGTCTTGTAATTGTGTGGGCATTTTTTTCTGTTTTGGCCTGAAAAGGCAGACTTGAAATAGGTCTGTAGGAGGCTAGACCCGTTTTGTCAAGTGTTTTATTTTTGAGGATTGGGGCATATGATTGCATTTTTAAGTCCTTTAGGCATATGTCCTTGTAATAGAGACAGGTTGACTATGGAACGTATAAAAGGTGCTATTTTCATTACATGACATTTTAATCCAGTTTACCTGGGCATGGGTCTGCTTTTGAGGTAGTTGTATTCATACTTGCAATGCTCTTTTTGAGATGATCTAAGTAGATATGATGAAATTCCTCTCATTTCTTTAATTGTGGGGTAGTGGTGTTTATGCACAAGTATGAGATCTTGGTCATAGAGTTGATTTTGGACATGTAGTAGTCCGCTAGTATTTGAGGGGAGATATTTAAAGATTCGTTGGAATCTCTTGGGTGGGATGTGAGATTTTACTATGGAAAATAAATCTTTTGGTTTATTTATTGATTTCATGATGAGTTTCGTGTGATAATCTTGTTTAACCTTATTAATGTACTGACGGTATTTTGTTAGCATTGTTAGGTAGTTTTCCTATTTTCTGTCATTTTCTTTGACCACCAGGTACATTCAGGTTTTCTTAAATCCTTTTTTAGTAGTTGGCTGGTCCTGCAGAAGAAGTGGGAGACAGTACAGTGGAAACATTGAAAGAAAAGTCCAAGGGGGGGGGGGGGGGTGTTTGATGGCTCCCAAAAGTGACTAGTGACTCTTGAATTTGATGAGCTCAATTATCAGTGTATATGTTAACTGGGAAAAGGTAGATCAGTAGGCGGGGGTAGTGGATATGTGCGGGGGGAATGAATGGAGAGCTGGGTATGTATGCAGAAGGATGGATGTGCAGGAGAAGGGGGGCATGGCAAGATGGGGGGGTATAATTGAGCAGCTGTGAAGGTATAAGAAGGAATGGGGAATGAGGGTATAAAAGGGGGGGGGGATGGATGGGTAGAGCAATGTTAGTGGTAGCAGGGCTGGAATAGGCCAGGGGTTTGGTGAGTCAGCCCTCAGGGCAGGAGATAGCTGGGACAGCGAAGGGAGTGGCAGGCAGGAGGAAGGCTAGGGTGGGGACGGAGGGGGGGTTGGGGAGGGGAAGGGCTGGGGGAGCGGTGGGGATAACAGAGTATAGTGGTTCTCTCATTGAATGTTAAAGGACTAACATCTTGGCAGAAGAGGTGTAGCCTCATATGGGAGGGAAGGTGGAGAAAAGAAGACATTGTACTAATTCAGGAGACTCATTTGAAGATCAATCAAGAGGGGATCTGTCGTTCGAAAAAATTCCCCTGGGGCTGTCTGGCAGATGATAGTCAAGACATGGAAAACGGGGGTGGGTATTATGTTTTCTAAGAATTTGGAGATTGAGAAGCACAAAATTACCAGAGATGGGGAAGTTCACTGGCTGTTATGGGAAGGTAAGATCAATGCCAAACAAGTTACCATTGGGTGTGTATATTCGTTGAACAAAGGACAAGAGACCTTTTTTGATAAGGTACAAACCAGGATAGCAGAAGTGGCTGAGGCCCCGATCATACATGGGGGCGATTTTAGCATGACAATGGATCCCCGTCTAGATCACTCGGGGAGGGGGGGGGGGAGATGGGGGAGGGGTTGGGCAGCGAAAACATAGGTGTGCATTACAAAGGCTGGTAGCCTCTTTAAGGCTAGTAGATGTGTGGAGACAGACTGGGAAACAAACGGGATTATACATACTTTTCGTCTGTACACCACAGATATAGCCGCATTGATATGATTTTTATGGATGGTTCCTTTTTTCCCCAAATGTAGGATGTGGAGGTACGGCGGATTGACTGGTTGGACCATGCCTCTGTTCTGGTAACTATAGACTGGCAAATGAAAGAAACAGGCCTTCAGTTTTGGTGACTTTATGAATTGCTCCTTCGGGATAAGGCAGTAGTAGAGTAACAAAGTAGAAAGCAAGAGATTTTTTCAAGAGAATAATACCGTAGGGGTGGTCTGGGAAAGGTATAAGGGGTGAACTAATCTGGATAGGGGCACGAAAGAAAATGGAAGTAGGGAAGCGTGAAGAACAGTTGCGCATTGAGCTGGCCTATTGGTCGGATGGCATAAACGGGAGGAGGCAAACCAGAAAAAGGAGCACCTACTTGCAACCAACCAAAGAGACACACAAAGCAAGAGGTATATTGGTCACTGCGCTTTATTAATACAGAAACGCCCCAACGCGTTTCGGCAACGCCTTCCTCAGGGTGCTGAGAACTGCAAACAAACATATTAAAATCAATAAACATATAACCATATACAAAAGTATATTAAAACCATATTAATCAAAAACATGTTATGGTAAAAAACATTAACATATAAACTGTAAATGTAAATATAATAATAAATACTTACATAAACATAAAATATAAAATATTATAAATATTGAAGAGACAAAGAAGGACCAACGTAAATATTAAAAATGTACATAAAATAAAGAATGCTGAATAAATAGGATACTTACTGTTCAATGAGTCATATATCAATTTGATGCGCACAAGACAATGTAACATAGAATCAGTATAATAGGTGAATGTACTAAAAAATACATATAACATTCTGTTAGATAATATGTACATAAATACCGGAATAAAATAAAATAAAATGAAATAGAATCAAACATAATGGGAAACCCAGACCCAAGGGGAAATACATAAACACATAGGATGTATTACCACCTCATAAGAAAACATAAAAACACAAATCTGTATAAACTAAAAGAAATGTTCTATCAATATTATTGTTATATTCTATAAAACTCATAAGGACTAGATGAACATTAAAAATATATATATAAATTATAGAATATGAAAACTATTATGGAAAAATAAAAGACCAAAACACTTAAAACAATGTAGCAGCAAATGGTAAACCCTTCATTTTATATTTAGCATAACAGCAATATGACGAGGACTCCTAGAGGGCAAAACAATAGTCCACTATAACAATAAACATACAGACCCTGTGTGCTCATACTCTTATCCTTTAACTCGATTGAAAATCAACTATAAAATCGAGAGAGACTGTTACCTTACTCACTACCATGAAAAGGTACGATCTTTAGAAAAACGCCAGGAGTTCCCGCGTTATTTAAAGAGATCACCGATCAGATTTGCACATATGCAAATGTGGTGCCCAAAAGTATCACGTTGCTCTTTGATACTCTTTTAAAACGATGGGTTATAACCGAATATATAATTAATAACATCCCATCATGGTCAAATAGGTAAATAAAATAAGGAAATATATATTGCATGTTAACCATAAAAAAGAAAAATAAGATAACCACAATTAAAAAAGAAAAATTAAAAAGACCATATAAAACATGTTGTTAGTTTTCACACTCAAAAGACACATTCCTTACCGATACCAGAAACCAATGTTCAAAAAGTGTATATATACTACAGAGCAGTGAGGCAGCAACACAGACGGCCAGGTGATTACAAACAAACTGCCAGGTTGGACTTTTGATTCAAACCAAAGGGCTCGAGAGATCTCAGCTCATAATATACCTTAGTTCTAACTGAAGAAGTATCCTTTCTCCAGGACCAAGCAGGAAGTCAGTCCTCACATATGGGTGTCATCGGCGCCGATGAAGCCCTAGCGGAGCATTTCCCTAGCATTCTATGAAAGCCTTTGGGAATGCAGGCATGCATGCGCGGTTCCCTTCCCGCCTAAAGGTGCCATCTTACCTCCGTCTCTTTTTTTCCGTGAAGCCCACCGGACGTCTGTCCTGTTCTCCCGGTTAAAATTAGATTTTTTTCGGCGATTTTTTGCTATTTTTTTCTCCCGGTTCGACACCGGTTCCCCTCCCGCCGGGTTCAGTACACCGGTATCGAGCCCGATTCTTCTTTTTCGGTTTTTGCCCTTCGTGGCTGGCGTTCGCGCCCTTTTTTCCATTTTTCCCTGGAAGGCCGGTCTTTTGACCTCGCAGGGACTATTTTTTCCCCGATGGCTTCCAGCGGCTTTAAAAAGCGTGATCGGTGTAAGAAACAGATGTCTCTCACCGACACACACGATTGCTGCCTTCGGTGCCTCGGCCCCGACCCCGACCACGACCCTGACCATGACCCTGACCACGACCCTAAGTCGTGCGGGCCATGTGGAAAGATGTCTTCCAAGGCACTCCGAAGTCGCCAGCAGCAAAAAGAGAGGCTTTTCTCGGACTCAGCCTCCGGCCGGGCCCGGACCTCGTCTGAGGCCTCGACATCTCTGGATTCCGATCTCGAGCGTCGTCGAAGCTCCTCGGACAGGGGGTCCCCCGACCGGGAACGCAAGAGGAAGAAGCAGCTCGCGAGGGCGTCGTCGGAGGAGGTCCCTGGCTCCTCGAGGGCCAGGTCTAAGACCCCCGACCGTCGCCCCGGGCCCATGGAACACGAGAAGCCTGCAAAAGTTCCTCGCGTGGAGCCAGTGTCTGCTGGACACGTAAGCCCTGTAGTCCTCGAGGACTCTCCTCCCAGGGAGCCGACGTCAGGCCTGGCACCGCCGGGGCCCGAGTCGGTGGCTGCTGCATCTCCCGAGCTGAGTCTCAGGATGACAGCCTTGGAGAGGAGATTGTCTGCCTTCATGGAGCAGCAGCAGACAGTGATGGCCAGCCTGTCTGGCGCATCTGCCCCGACCACCGGGACATCGACTTCGAAGTCGACCCCGGAGACCGAGCCGATACTCGAGTCCTTCGTGGCTCGGAGTCGTCCTCGGTCGCGGTCTCCCTCGACCTCCCGTTCGGGACAGAGGGCGTCGACACCGGTGCCTCCGGCGTCGGGGCGGGTGCTCCAGGGCCCCGCGGGGTCGGACCCTGACTCCTCCTCGGACGAGTCAGCTTGGGAGATGGAGGACAAGGAGTCTCCTGATACCTTCAAGACTCGGTGCGTCCCTTCAGACTCACCGCAGTCTGAGCCCCGGAGTAGGTCCCCCCGGAGGATACTCGGTTCTCGGAGTTCGTCCGGGATATGGCCGCTGCCTTGGCTATTCCGGCGGACCCCGAGGAGGAGCCTCGAGCTGAAGAGTTCGAGGCCCTACAGTATGACTCTTCTCCGAAGCAGACCTTTACTGTTCCAGTTCCTCCGATGCTGGAACGGCTCCTCTTCCGGATGTGGGAGGCACCGGCCTCGGCGCCGGTTCTCAGCAAGCGAGTCGATTCGATCTATCGACTCAAGAAGAGCCCTGGTTTTCAAAAGGCACAGCTACCACACCATTCTATGGTTGTGGAATCGGCCATGCATCGTCTGAAGAGTCAGAAGATGCACTCCGCGGTGCCCCCTGGCAGGGAGGCCCGGATCCTCGATGGCGTCGGTAGAAAGTGCTTCCAGGGCTCGATGCTTGCTTGCCGTGTCCAGTCCTACCAGATGTACATGGGCATGTACTCGTGGGATCTGGCCAAGGAATAGGCCAGGTTCTCTGCTGGTCTCTCCGGGGAACCCTTGCAGAGATTTAAGTCTTTGTCCTCGGGGATTCGGGACTGCTCGAAGTTCATGTCCCGCGCCACCTACGATGGCTTCGAGGCTTCGGCCCGAGTTGCGGCAGCCGGTGTCGCGGCTCGACGCCAGGCATGGCTGCAGTCATCAGACCTCGAGCCATGGGTTCAGGACAAGTTGGTCGATGTCCCTTGCTGAGGTGAAGACCTTTTTGGCAAGCCCATGACCGAGAAGGCCGCTCAGCTCGAAACTGAGCACCTCACACAGACAAGGCTGTCGAGGAAGACCTCTGCCCCTTCTCATAAAAAGAAGGGTTCGGGTAAAAAGCCCTTTTACCCGAGGAAGGGCACTGCCTACAAACAGTACCCACAATATCAAGCTGCCCAAGCTGCCCCCCAGGGTCAGCAAGCCAAGGGCCAGGGTAATGGGCCCCGTAGGCAGAGGACCCCAAGCCTCAGGCCCCTGCTACCACTTAGCAGGGTGGGGGTTTTTGACTCCTTGAGCGTAGCCTCTCCTCCACTGCTCTCCCAACCCTGCACAGGAGGTCGCCTCGCCCTCTTTGCCCACCAGTGGCCCCTTATCACCGGGGACAGTTGGGTGCTGGAGATAGTCCACAAGGGCTATGCCCTCCATTTTCACCAACTGCCTCCAAGGCCTCCCCTGCACACAGACCTTCTTCTACAAGAGCTTCATGGTCTGTTGGTGGACAGGGCGGTGGAGCCTGTGCCTCCCCACTTGCAAGGTCACGGTTTCTACTCCAGGTATATCCTGGTGCCCAAAAGAACCGGTGGCCTTCAACCCATTCTGGACCTCAGGAACCTCAACAAGTTCCTAGTAAAGGAGAGGTTCAAGATGCTTACGCTTGGGACACTTCTGCTCTACCTCCAGCAGGGAGATTGGCTATGCTCCTTAGATCTAAAGGATGTGTACATTCACATCCTCATTCATCCAGACCACAGAAAGTACCTGAGGTTCATTGTGGGAGGAAACCATTATCAGTACAGAGTGCTGCCTTTCGGCCTCACCTCCGCCCCCAGAGTCTTTACAAAGTGCCTAGTGGTGGTGGCGGCCTACCTGAGAAATCAGGGAATCTTTGTCTTCCACTATCTGGACGACTGGCTCATCAGGGGTCAGACGTGCCTGGAGGCCAAACAAGCCACCCTCAGGACTATTGCTCTTCTACAAAGTCTGGGGTTTGTCATAAACTTCGCAGAGTTCACTTTGCTCCCCTCCCAAAACTTGGAGTTCATAGGGGCAAGTCTGGACTCTCTCCTGGCAAAGGCTTTCTTGCCAGTAGACAGGGCCCAAAGGTTGATGGCTTTGGCAGCTCAGTTTCTCAGCAGGTCCCTGGTCTCCGCCAGACTCTGCCTGAGGCTTCTAGGCCAAATGGCTTCGACAGTACATGTGACCCCGAATGCCAGGCTCCATATGAGGCCTGAACAGTGGTGTCTTCGGTCTCAGTGGTCACAAGCCACAGGCAGCCTCAAAGACAGGATAAGGGTGTCCAGACAATTTCTGAACTCCCTCAACTGGTGACTGCACCCACCCAATCTTCTGAAAGGGGTGCCTTTTCAGATTCCAGGGTACACAGTAGTGGTGACCACGGACGCCTCACTTCAGGGCTGGGGAGCTCATTGTCTGGGCAAGTGCACCCAGGGCCTGTGGTCTCCCTGGGAAGCTGCACAGCAGATCAATCTTCTCAAACTCCGAGCTATTCGGTTAGCACTCAAAGCTTTCACTCCTACCCTGGCTCACCAGTCTGTCCTGATTCAGACAGATAACCAAGTAGCCATGTTTTATGTGAACAAACAGGGCGGAACTGGGTCCAGGATCCTTTGTCGGGAAGCTCAGGACCTTTGTTCTTTTGCCCTCAAGCACAACATGCTCCTCAGGGCTGTGTACCTTCCAGGTCAAGACAACTATCTAGCAGACAGATTAAGCAGGATACTGCAGCCTCACGAGTGGCAGCTGCATCCTTCAGTAGCTCAGAAGATCTTCCTGAAATGGGGTCTCCCTTTGCTGGATCTCTTTGCCAGCTCCATGAACAAGCAGCTGCCAAAGTTCTTCTCCAGGCAACTGCATTCTCTGCGGATAGCAGCGGATGCTTTTCTGATATCCTGGTCTCAGGGCCTCCTGTATGCGTTTCCTCCCACGCCCTTGGTGGCCCGAACTCTCTTCAAGATTCTTCAGGACAAGGCCTCGGTCCTGCTGGTGGCTCCCAGGTGGCTGAGACAGCCTTGGTTTCCTCTTCTACTTCAACTGGCGGTGGAACCTCCACTACCTCTGGGGTTGCAACCCGACCTTCTCTCACAGGAACAGGGTTCCCTTCTGCACCCCAATCTCAAAGCTCTCAATTTGATGGCCTGGAGGCTGCAAGGGTAGTTTTGGCTCCCTGGGGCCTACCTCAGGAAGTTGAGGAGGTTGTCCTAGCCTCTAGAAACAGTCCACTAGGAAAACCAATGCTCTCAAATGGGAAAGGTTTTCTGTGTGGTGTCAGCTACATACAGTTGATCCTTTCGCCTGTACTGTGCCAGTGGTCCTTCAGTACTTACTGCACTTGTCAAATCAAGGCCTGAAATCCAATTCTGTTCGGGTCCACCTCTCAGCTCTAGCAGCTCACCACTCTCTGGTGGAGGGACATTCTCTGTATGGTCACCCCTTGGTGTCCCGCTTTCTTAGGGGCTTGCTTTTGCTGAAGCCTCCCATCCGTCGTCCTGCCCCTGAGTGGGAGCTGAATTTGGTCTTGCAGCAACTGACTCGCCCACCTTTTGATCCGATGGCTACTTGTCCACTCCGCTTCCTCTCCTCGAAGACACTCTTCCTGATAGCCCTTACCTCGGCTAGGCGTGTAAGTGAGCTTCAGGCCCTGGTCTGTGATAGGCCTTACACCAGGATTTACAGGAACAGGGTATTTATTTATTTACATTCTCTTATATACTGCGCTATTCTGCATCAGTGCGGTTTACAATGAACAAACTGAAATTACATTGAACAGGGCATTATAACTTGGAGATAACTATTTTACAGGGAACATGGGCTATGGAGGGTTAAGTGGCTTGCCCAAGACCACAAGGAGCACCTGTGGGGCTAGAAACCCCAGTCCTTCTGGCCCAAGGTTGCTGTCCTCTAGTGGGATTTGAACCCCCGACCTTCTGGTCTGAAGTACCTTGCCCCAACCACTAGGCCACTCCTCCACTCCTGTCCTCAGGACTCATCCAAAGTTCCTCCCTAAGGTTGTCTCCTCTTTCCACCTCAACCAGGAGGTGGTTCTTCCAACATTCTTCCCTAGGCCTCATGCAAGCCAGGCTGAAGCAGTCCTGCATACCCTGGACTGTAGGGAGGGCCTTATCCTTCTACCTTGGCCGTACGCAGGGGCATAGAAGGGCTACACAGCTCTTCGTCTCCTTTGACCCCAATAAGTTGGGGTTGGCTGTGTCCAAGCATACCTTGTCCATCTGGGTGGCTGACTGTATCACCTGGGCTTATAAGGTGGCTGACCTTCCTTTGCAGGGTCGGGTTACGGCCCACCGAGTCAGGGCAATGGCTGCCTCAGTGGCTCTTCTGCTCTGTGCCCTTGGTAGACATCTGCAGGGCTGCAACTTGGTCTTCAAGCCAGACTTTTGCGGCCCATTACTGCCTGGAGAGGGAGTCCCGTAGGGACAGTGCTTTTGGCCAAGCAGTACTCCGGAATCTCTTTGAGGTTTAGGCAACTCCTGACCTCCTGCCCTCTGTTGGGCTACCGGTGGAGGTTGTGTCCTTGAAATGCGTTTCTTTGCTGCTGAGACTAGAGGGAGTACTCTTGTTCAGCCTGGGTTCCTTGGTAGCCCAGAGCTAGGGAGTCACCCATATGTGAGGACTGACCTCTTGCTTGGTCCTGGAGAAAGAGTAGTTACTCACCTGTAACAGGTGTTCTCCAGGAGCAGCAGGAATCAGTCCTCACAACCCTCCCTCCACCCCTTGGAGTTGCAGTTGTTCATAGTTTATTTTTCATTTTTGTGTGCTGTTCTTAGCTATGTCATTTGACTGAGGTAAGATGGAACCTTTAGGCGGGTAGGGAACCGTGCATGCGTGCCTGCATTCCCAAAGGCTTTCATAGAAAGCTGGGGAAATGCTCCGCTGGGGCTTCATCGGCGTCGATGACATCCATATGTGAGGACTGATTCCTGCTGCTCCTGGAGAACACCTGTTACAGGTGAGTAACTACTCTTTCGCCCTAGAGGAATGGCCTAGTGGTTGGGACAAGGTACCTCAGGCCGGAAGGTTGGGGGTTCAAATCCCACTAGAGGACAGCAACCTTGGGCCGGAAGGACTGGGGTTTCTAGTCCCACAGGTGCTCCTTGTGGTCTTGGGCAAGCCACTTAACCCATTTTTCAAAGTTGCACGTGCCATTTTGGGCCTTAGGCCCAAATATTTCCCTACAATGGAGAAACCTGCTTCAGGTTTCAAAAAGTGCACCAAGTGTGGTGCTACCATCTCCGTCACCGACACCCATGAATGGTGTCTGAAATGTTTAGGTCCTGACCACTCCATCATGGATTGTATGTCCTGTGCCATGATGTCTAAAAGAGGTCGGCAGAACCGAGCTGCTAAGCTCAGTACCCTGTTTCCCTCTCATGCAGCTTCGGTGCCATTGACGTCTTCTAGGGCTTTTTCTTCCTCCCGTGGATCTCAGGTAACTAAACATAAGTCCAGCCGGTCCTCAAAGGGTAGATCTCCTTCTAAGCATCGAGATGCCTCTGGTGTTGCCCTTGAAGATTCTGCACTGGCAAAATTGCCCCGGCGGGAGGCTTCGGCTTCCAAACCATTATCGGGGCTCCAGGATGTTCTCGAGGCCTCGACCTCGGCAGAACTACTGGTGCCATGCTCTGGGGTACCCACTGTCTTCTCTGGTACCAACATCCAGGCATCGGCAGCGTCGATAGACCAGAGGTTCCTGGCTATTGAACGCAGTCTGGCGGCTCTCCTTGTGGCATCGACGCCCTCGGAACCGCGTCAGACAGTTCAGCCGGTCACGGCACCTACTCCGGTATCGGTATCGGTACTGGTAGCGATTCCGCATTGCTGGCACCTAGTGTGATAAGGAAGCTTATCAAAGCTCAGGGAGTAATGACAAAAGAGGAGAATTTACTCTGATTAAGGGACCTGTGCTGGCAGGTTATAGAACTGACTGCTTGTTTCCCTAAAAGACTACATGTTCCAGAATGCACCTGTATGCAGAAAGTCCCTAGGGGAGCTAGAGTGGAAAAGCATGAGTCTAATCAGAGAAAGCATTATGTCATCCCTAATCAAACAGCCTCTAGAAGAATGCTTAATCCACAACACCTGAAGAATGCAAGGGTGGAGTTGCAATCTAAGCCCTTTAAAACTAAAGGGGAATCTTCAGGGAGACAGAAGGAGAAGGGGAATCAGAAGGAGAATGAGAACAGAAGGAAGAACAACCGGAAGCTGAAGGAACAAGGACAAGGAAGCAGACGGTCCAAGAGAGGAGCACAGAAAAGTTCCTATGCCTGGAGAGATACCTGGAGGAAAGGTTCAGAGGACTGGAAAAAGCCAGAGGTCTGTAGATCCACAGCCAGGGACCCTCAAGCAACAACTAGGAAGAGGTCTGTTGCAGCTAAGGAAGAAAGGAGCCCAAATACCTCTTGGAGGACGTCTGGAAAAAAGATCCTGAGGTCCAGAGATACCAACTAGAGGACAGGACACAAAAGCTCTATTGCATAATGGCCAGAATACCAGAAGACGCAGCCTGACGCTTGCCTGGATTCAGGTAGGAACTGGGAACGTTTCTCTAGCTTTGAGCAGTGCTAACAGCAGGGAAATAGTTTCTCTCTGTGTAGAGGTCAGCTCCTAAAGCCCTCTGAGTCAGACGGAGAAACAGAATCTATGCAATTTCAAGAGCAAGGTTCAATATCTGATACAGAGGATAATTATATGGACTGTTCTTTGAGTAAGTTGTTATTTTAGGAAAATCCTAAATATCAGAGCAAACATCAAAAGGAAACATTCTAAATATTAGCTTCCCATAAAGTTTTGTTGAATGAAAAAGCTTTTGGGAAGGTTTTGTACGTGTGCTGAAACCAAGCTACTGATTGCAGTTAATTGTCACCTGCTGGTAGAGGAGAGCCCAGCACAAGCCTTGCACACGTAGGTTTAAAAAGTTTTTTTCTGTATGGAGAAAGTGAGCATTGTTTTTGTATAAAGAAGTTTCCCTCTTTGATTTGTTTTTCCCCAGCACTGCTAAGGAGTTTATTAGCAGTGGCTGAATGAAGCCTTTCTGTTTTATAAAGGACTTTGATTTTTATTTGCATAAGATATTTCAGTTGCCTTATTTTGTGTTGAATAAAACCCTGGAGAAGTTATCTGGAAGGTGTTACCAAGCATATCTGTGTGTGGGGGATAATCACCCCATAAATAAACTCTAATTTTGTCTACACCCGACCAACTACAAGAGTTTTCATTATTCTAAAAAGGCAAGCTTTGTGTGAATGGACTTCAATAACCACAATCCTTTGCAAGACAGTTAATTTGCATACTTGCCAAAATGGTGGTACCTTCATAACAAGCACCCCCTTTTACACTAGTCACCCAATGCCCTCCAGTACCGACACACTGGTACCGCTTCCCCCCCCCCCCCCCCCCCGGTACCAACTTCGGTCGGTATGGGTATCGGGCTCTACAAGAGCATCCAGACAGAAGATACTTAGAGTCCTCTGACGAATCTGAGGATTACGATAGTTAGGTCGATACCGGAGCACTTCTTCCAGAGGACCCTCCTCCCCTAAACGCAGGATGTCTCCTCCAGAGGATATCTCCTTCCAGGATTTCATCAGGGAGGTGGCTCGGGGTCTTTACATTACTGTGGCTCCTGAAACAGAGCCCAGAGCAAAGAAGCTGGAAATTTTACAATATCCCAAAGCTCCTAAGGAGGCAGCTACTTTGCCCATCCATGAGATCTTGCATGATCTCATGCTAAGAATGTGGGAGACGCCTCTTACCACCTCTCCTCACTCTTGTAGATTGGATGCTATGTATCGAGTCCCTCCTTGTCCTGGTTTTCAGAAGACTCGGCTTCCTCACCACTCTATTGTAGTGGAATCAGCTATGAGAAGGATCAGGAGTGCAAAGAGACATGCCTCTAATCCTCCAGGACGCGAGTGCAGAACTTTGGATGCTTTTGGACGTTGTACTTTCCAAGCTTCCATGCTTTCTGTCAGGATCAGTTCCTATATTTTATATATGGGAATGTTCCTGAAGGAAATCACAGGGCATTTAGAGGTTTTGAGTCCTCTTCTTCCTGAGGAGAGGAGACAGGATTTTCTCACATTGGTCAAACATGCCCAAGATGTTTCCAAATTTGTCAACCGTGCAGCTTTTGACTGTTTTGAGTGCATAAGCAGAACCTCTGCCATTGCCATAGGTGCACGTAGAATTGCCTGGCTCCAGGCATCTGATTTGGAGCTCTGGGTACAAGACAAATTGGGCAATATTCCTTGTACTGGTGAGAACCTGTTTGGCAAAGATTGGCAGGAAAAGGCCAATGAGTTGGATACTGACAACTCCATCTTGGACAGACTATCCAAGGGCACAGCTGATCCTGCAAGAAAGAAATCTTTCAAAAAACCATTCTTTTCCAAAAAGAAGAGGTTTTATCCTGCTTATTCCCAGCAGGGACGCTCTGCAGGTCAACCTGTCCGGAAGGGTCAGCAACCATCCAAGCAAAGAAAAGAAAAGCAAAGCCTGCTAAGCCTCAACCGCCTCAGCAGTCTCAGCCCCCACAAGGCCTTTGACTTGTATCTAGAGAACTTAGCCTTCCTGGCTCTAAATGGACCAGAGCCTTCCACCATTCCAGGAAGGTTATGTCACTTTGCCCCAAGATGGGGGCAGATAACAGCAGAGCATTGGACACTCTCCATCATAAAAGAGGGGTACAAGCTTCATTTCTTGAGCATGCCCCCTCCCACAATAGTAAAACAGTTCAATTCTCAGACCTCTCTCATCAGTCTGTTAGATCAAGAGGTCACCATGCTTCTTGCCCAAGGGGCAATAGAAGAAGTACCCATTCTTCAGCAGGGTACAGAGTTTTACTCCCCCTATTTTCTTATCCCAAAGAAAACAGGAGGTCACAGACCTATTTTAGACCTCAGACAATTGAACAAATTCCTGTTCAAGGAGAAATTCAAAATGGTTTCTCTAGGAACTCTGATGCCATACCTTCAGAGTCAGGATTGGCTGTGTTCCCTAGATCTCAAGGATGCGTACACTCATGTTCTCATCCATCCATCTCACAGAAAGTTCCTTCGGTTCCTTTTTCAAGGGAAGCACTACCAATACAGGGTGCTCCCGTTTGGCCTGGTCTCAGCTCCAAAGGTGTTCACGAAATGCATGGCTGTAGTAGCAGCATTTCTCCGTACTCTAGGAATATTCGTCTTCCCTTACTTAGACGATTGCCTCATTCGAGCCCCATCAGAGTCAGAGGCCAGGATAGCTCTATCTTGCACAATGCGTATCATTCAGTATTTGGGTCTGGTCATAAACATCCCAAAATCCAACCTAACTCCCACTCAGTCTCTAGAGTTCATAGGAGCTGTGTTGGATACCAGAAAGGTAAGGGCCTACCTCCCTCAGAGCCGTTGCCTTTGCATGATGCAGTTAGCTTCTCAAGCAGTGCTAAAGTCCCATCTCACTGTTGGAGAAATGTTACAACTACTAGGCTACATGGCTTCTACGGTGCATGTGGTTCCTTATGCTCGCTTCCATATGAGAGCAGCCCAGTGGACTTTATCCACTCAGTGGACCCAGTCATCAGGGTGCCTGTCAGACAAAATCGTAAACACAAATTGCCTTATTTTGTCCCTTCAATGGTGGCAGTCCACTCAAAACCTGTTGCTGGGGTCCCCGTTCCAACAACCCTTACCCCAAGCTACTCTCACAACAGATGCTTCTCCAATGGGTTGGGGAGCTCATCTACAAGACCTCTCCACCCAAGGCACTTGGACTCCACAGGAGACTCATCTACATATCAATCTTTTAGAGCTCAGAGCAATTTTTCTTGCTCTTCGAGTGTTCCATTCCCTGCTCAGCTGCAAGACAGTCCTTATTCACACGGACAACCAGGTAGCCTTGTTCTATGTGAACAAGCAGGGAGGAACAGGCTCTCTGTCGCTCTGCAATGAAGCTTTGCGACTATGGGCCCTCGCCAGAGAGCATCAAATTTATCTCCTGGCAGTGTATCTTCCAGGCTTACAAAACTCTTGGGTGGACAGACTCAGTCGAGTTCTGCTTCCACACGAATGGTCTCTACATGTGGACCAGGTGTCCAAGATTTTCAAATTTGGGGAACCCCGGACATAGACCTCTTTGCAAGTCCGTTGAATGCCAAACTTCCCCGGTTCTGTTCCAGAATTCCGGCTCTAGGATCTCAGGCCAAGGATGCTTTCCTCCTTCACTGGGGCCAAGACTTCCTTTATGCCTTTCCACCCATTCCCCTAATTCCCAAAACCCTGTTTAAGCTTCAGAGAGACAGAGGCCGTATGATTCTCATAGCTCCACATTGGCCTCGGCAAGTGTGGTACCCTCTGCTTCTACATCTCTCTCAAGCTCCCTCTCTGGAGTTAAGGTCTGCTCCAGATCTCCTATCTCAGGAGGACGGAATGTTATGGCATCCCAATCCCCAGTCTTTGCATCTCAGGGCTTGGTTGCTGAAGGCCTAGATCTCCATGATCTTAACCTCCCTCAGCAAGTGAAAGATATTCTTCTCGCTTCCAGGAAACCTTCCACAAGATGCTCTTATGCTTTCAAGTGGAAAAGGTTTACCATATGGTGTTCGCAAAAGGGTCTTAACCCCCTTGCGATACCTCTGGAATCTTTACTGGAGTATCTCCTTCATTTATCCAATGCAGGACTTAAGACTAACTCAGTAAGAATCCATTTGAGTGCTATTGCAGCTTCCTTCAGGCCTCTAAATGGACAAACTATCTCCTCTCATCCTCTTATAGCAAGATTTATGAGAGGCCTTCTTCTAACTAAGCCTCCCATTAGGCCACCGCCGGTTGCATGGGACTTAAACCTGGTTCTTGGGCAGCTCATGAAGCCACCTTTTGAACCCTTAGCTACTACCTCCTTAAAATTCCTTTCTTGGAAGGTTATCTTTCTTATTGCAATCACATCAGCACGTTGCATTAGTGAGTTGCAAGCACTAGTAGCTGATCCACCTTATACAAGGTTCCATCATGACAAGGTAGTCCTTAGGACTCGTCCACACTTTATGCCGAACGTGGTCTCGCCTTTTCATCTAAACCAAGCGATCTACCTACCTGTTTTCTTTCCACGGCCTCATGTATCAAATGCAGAGAGGAATCTTCATACCTTGGACTGTAAAAGAGCTTTAGCTTTTTACTTACAGAGAACACAGCAACATAGAAAGTCCTCTCAACCTTTTGTTGCTTTTGATCCTTCTCATTTGGGACTTCCAGTCTCCAAGAGAACACTGTCTAACTGGATTGCCCAGTGTATTGCCGTTGCCTATCGGAGGAAGAATCTTCCTCTGGAGGGCCATGTCACAGCTCACAATGTTAGAGCCATGGCAGCTTCAATGGCTCATCTGCACTCTGTGTCTATCGACGACATCTGTCGAGCAGCCACCTGGGCCTCGGTTCATACCTTCAGAGCCCATTTCTGCTTGGACAAGGACTCCCACCGGGATGCCTTGTTTGGTCAGGCTGTTCTCCAACACCTGTTCCATACCTAATCAACTCCTACCCACCATCCCTGGTAGGATGCCAGAGATCCATGGGGGGAAGTGGAGCCCTTTTCAGGGACCCAGAACCTCTGGGGTCTCTCCCTGGCATCTAAAGCTAGGGAGTCCCCATATGTGATGACTACATTCCTGCTTGTTCCTGGAGATAGCATAGTTACTCACCTGTAACAGGTGATCTCCGGGAACAGCAGGAATTTAGTGCTCACAACCCACCCACCTCCCCTAGGAGTTGTATCTCTCTATCTATCTCTTTCCCTTTCCCTCTCTCTCTCTTTGTCTCAGCTTAAAACTCAACTGGAGAGAGGCAGTTGGGAAAGGCGTGAGGGCAGCAGGCAGGCGCTGTGGGATGCTCCCAAAAGCTTTCTAATTGGACGCTGGGGAGCGTTCCCGCGCAGGCTCCATCGGTACTGACGATACCCATATGTGAGGACTAAATTCCTGCTCTTCCCGGAGATCACCTGTTACAGGTGAGTAACTATGCTTTACAGTAAGATCAATATACTGCCCCGCCTGTTCTCATTCCAGATGTTACCTATACAGGTACCTGACCAGTTCCTTTGACAGTGCCAATGGAGGATGTTTGCATACATTTGGACGCGAAAGGGTAAACAGATAGGTGATGTGTTGGCAAAGGTGGGAGGGAGGAAAGGGAGTCCGTGACCTGAGAGGTTATTACAGGCTGCACAATTACAGGTGATGGTGGAGTGGGGGTGATAAGATAGGGCATAAGCATTGTGTGGAAATAGAGTGGTGGGTAATGAAGGGAGTGGTGGGTAATGAAGGGAATGGGATATGAATAGAGGGGGGTCAGGGAAGGAGAAGGTAGATCATCCACATGTCAAATTGATTAGAGAGATCTGGGGGGGTATGCACTCTAAACTGGTAAAAGGGGGAGGAGTATATATGCGACATATGAGATGCTTTGCACCCAGTCGAGAGACAAAGGCGTTTAAGGAATGGGAAGATTGTGGGTTAACACACCGGGGGCAATTAGTGACAGGAGGAGGACTGATTAGGGATAGGGGAAACCTTCAGAGCAAATATCCGCTAAGTCCAGGAGATCACTTTGTGTATCTGCAAGCAGTGATGTTTTTTTATGGGAAAAGTTGTTGATGTGGGGGCTGCCAGGACCCACTCACATCTAGAAAATGGTAATTAAGGGTCAAACTATGAAAGGCCAACTAGCACAGCTATATCAACAAATTATCCAGCCGAGTGGGAAAGGTGCTTTTATGGAGGCGTGGGAATGAAATTTGGGAGTAGAGTGGGATGAGAATATCTGGGACCAGATTTTCATAGGGATGGCAAAGGTGGGGGGTTCCGCAGCCATACGGGAACACTGTTGGAAGGTGTTGTGTTGGGTATATTAGTGCCACAGAAAACGAGCTGATGGACAAGGGATGGGCCGTTTATTGTGTTGGAAGGGGTGTGGGCAGATAGGGGATTACTTGCATTTGTGGTGGGGATGCAAGTAGCAGGTATACACAAGAAAATAATGGGCATAGAGATGGACAATAGGGCGTGTCAATTTTAGGGGTAGATGTTTATTTTTACAAACTACTAGTGACCAAATTATGCAGTTTTGCATGCTGAATCTAAAGCTATCTTCAGAAACTTCTTAAAGTGAGTCTTTCCTAAATCAAATCACAGTTGAAATATGTGGAAATTAAGTAATATTTATTTGAATGTACAAATAGTCTGAACATCTGTAGCCACATAATTGTCTTTAAAATGTCTTTTATGCAGTTAATTGTTTTATTTAACAAAACCTAGCAAAGAAGCCATTTCTTGTTTTCTTCTATTTTGGCTCATGAGCTCCCTGTTGACACCTAATATAATGTTCTCTCCTCTCCTGATCGTACACGTGACCAGCAGCCTCAGTTGTCATTTTTACACACCTTTCTATGGACTTGGGGGTGTGATGGCCATTTTGGAATCACCAAGGGCTTGCTCAGAAATACCTTGAATCTCTGCTTTAAGAGGAGATTCAGACTCCAGAGCTCCAGTCATGTAATTGGGTGTGTAGCTGCCTCAGTGTTGATGGATGGTGTTTTCCTGGGTCTCACACTGCTGTCTCCAAGCTGAGTCTTCTCATTTCTTTCACCTCTGATCTTCAATATCTTCTCCACCTCATCTCCTCTCTCCTTTTCCCCTTCACTGCACAACATAGTTTGCAGAACAGACTTGCTGTAACCATACCAAGATGACCACATCACTGTAGGCACGACTATCTCCCCTGCACTGTTCTTTCAACAGTTGCAGCTGGAAAAGGAGATGCCAGGGACCTTGTGTCCAATTTCTATTTATTTTTCTATTGAACCAGATCACCATGTAAACCCCAACACAGAAATAAGCAAGATAAATTGATAATTGAGGCACTAAAGGCATTAATATGCAATGCAAACACACAAAAACTATTAACAGAGTACCTAAACATATTTCAGTAATTTGTGTATTTTTGCATAATTTCCTAGAAATTACAGGTAGGTAAATAACATATTACACAAAATGTAAAGCTAGTTGTTGATTTGCTACATGAAATTGTACCATTTTTCACTAGTGCTTTTTAAAATTGACATGTTCAAAATCGACACACCCTAATGTACAATACCCCCGAGTTTACACTTCTGTTTAGAGAGGTGGGGGTGCTCGCAAGCTGAGAGAAGATTGCTGCACTGTAGGAAAGCTCTCACTACCTCTAGTCCTAATTTTGACAAAAAACCCACGAATCGCTACCCTGCGGGGTCAAAAGCTCTATAAACTCAATGGCTTCCCACTTAGCACACAGCGCAAGGTGAACATCTGAACCTCTTGCGCTCTCTCTAACATTTCCACATGCTCCTGGTATTGGACTCCAATGATCCGGGTTTCAATGCGGTGCTGACTTCAACCTGATGTAACTGCCTTATCCTGCTCCGCTTTGGCGATCAGTTCCTCTTCTGAGGCCCCGGTAAGTAGCTTTCTAAATGGGTGCGAGGTTTTGTGGAGGATTGCCTACCAGTACTCATTGCTGATCACTGCTGTTCATTGTGAAGGGCTCTCAACTGCTTTTGCCGCATATTGCTAGTGTGAGTGTACCACAACTCCGTGTGTTCTATTTTAGCGGTCTCTCCTCACTGCTCTTGATATGACTGTCTTTTTCTTGCAGCCGGGTTTTATTTCGCCACTCTCTAGGAAGATCTGAACGTGCCGCCATTGTGGAACGCAAGAGGGGCATTTTTTTGGCGGGAATCACTGTGGTAATCAGCCACTCTCTCCATTGCAATGACAGCTTTCAAGTCCTGCAGTAGAACGGCTTGTGTTTTGCGACATTTATACAGTCTGAAGGGCTGCGGTTATCATACTTACAACGCTGTGCCTAAGTGGCTACCCCATTCTGCACACTCTGCTGCTGTCAAGAGGTTGCTGATTGTTTTGAGGGAGCAATTTCTTCACCTACAATGATCATCACGTTCTCTGTACCTGACACGCTAAAACAAGATTCAAGGGGACTAAGGAAGACTAATAGTTCTCTGTATATTGTTCGTCCATGTTAAATGTTAAATGTATATAGTTCCAATGTTTATTGTAAAAGTTGTACTTATGTTCGATGTAAACCGCCTCTGATCACAGGAAGAGGCGGTACATAAAACTTTGTTAAATAAATAATATAAAAAGAAAAAAACCCCAGAAAACAGAAAAAGGTGACTACAAAAGAGAAAAAAATGGTAATGGAAAAGAAGATATGAGTCAAGAATTAAATAACACTCCTGACACAGAACCAGGGAACTTCGGTACCTAATCTTTTTAGTGCAAACACTAGGTGCTGACAAGTGAACTTTGTACTGCTGTGCTCCATCTACATCCATATCTTTGTTGTTCAACCAAGGAATCTTTGTACTACCTCCATCATTTAGTGTGTCCATTTACTTGGTTACGGCTTAAGTGCGTGGTTTTGTGCAGTGGCTTATGCTCCTGGCTCTATTTCTCTGCAAACATTCATCTTCTTGCTGACAATACTCTTTCTTTTAAGTTGGAGCTCCCTCCTGTGGGCACTTTATGGTATTGCCTCTCTATTACCTCACAGGCGACTTATAAACAAACTGAGCACCCTAGGGATGGACCCTAAAGTTACTTCTTGGGTTAGAAATTGGTTGGGTGGGAGGCGACAAAGAGTACAGGTAAATGGAACTCACTCTGAGGAGAAGGATGTTACCAGTGGTTTGCCCCAGGGATCTGTCCTTGGTCCGATTCTTTTTAACATTTTTGTTAGTGATATAGCGGAAGGGCTGTCGGGTAAGGTTTGCCTCTTTGCGGATAATACCAAAATCTGCAATAGAGTAGACACCCAGGAAGGAGTAGATAACATGAGGAGGGATCTAGCTGAGCTTGAAAAATGGTCTAGAATTTGGCAGCTGGGATTTAATGTTAAAAAATGTAAGGTCATGCATTTGGGCTGCAGCAATCCAAGGGAGCAATATAGTATAGGGGGTGAAGTACTTTTGTCCACTAAAGAAGAGCGGGACCTAGGCATGGTTGTGTCTGATGATCTTAAAGTAGCTAAACAGGTAGAAAAGGCGATGGCAAAAGCTAGAAGGATGCTTGGGTGCATACGGAGAGGAATGGCTAGCAGAAAAAAGGAGGTGATAATGCCTCTGTATAAGTCTTTGGTGCGACCTCATTTGGAGTATAGTGTGCAATTCTGGAGACCGCACCTTCAAAGGATGTGAACAGGATGGGAATCTGTGCAGAGGGTGGCTACTAAAATGATTAGTGGTCTTCATTATAAAGCATATGAGGACAGACTGAAGGATCTTAATATGTATACCTTAGAGGAAAGGCGGGATAGAGGTGATATGATTGAGATGTTTAAATACCTCCGTGGCATAAATATTCAGGGGGAGAGCCTCTTTCAATTGAAAGCAAGTTCTGCTATGAGGGGACATGGGATGAGGGTGAAGGGAGATAGATTCAGGAGTGATATGCGGAAATATTTCTTTACGGAAAGAGTAGTGGATCCATGGAATAGTCTCCCAGTGGAGGTGGTAGAGATGAGGACAGTAATTGAATTCAAAAAAGCATGGGACAAACACAGAGGATCTCTAAAGATAAAAAGGGGACTGTTGTTGTTATGGAAGGACAGACTAGATAGGCCATGTGGTCTTTTTCTGTCATCATATTTCTATGTTTCTATTTTTCTCTGAGCTTATCAGCATGTCCAGCTTCAAATCCTACGCTGCCATGTTATCAAAGTATGCTTGTGCACCTGATGCTGCTCCTACACGTCTCCTACTCCAGAATTAAGTGATACCTCTGCTCCTACATCTAGCACAACCTCTGGCTCGTCTTCACCAATGACCAAATCTGATCTCATGGAAATTCTCCAGGAGCTGGATCTCTTTCGGTTGGCTTTTTCCAAGGCTGTGAGTGACATCTGAGCAGATCTCAAATCGCTTGATGAGTGGGTGACCCAAATGAAATTAGTATCGGTGAACAAATAGACTGAAACAAGGCAGTAGAGTCAAAGTTCAAGCAACTTGAACAGCTCACTAAAGATCTGAGGGATAAGCATGATGAGCTTGACAATCACCAGAGGAGAAACAGCATCAGAGTGCTAGGTATCCCCGAGCAGCAGGGGGACCAAGAGGGGATACCATCAGGCTTATTTACCTGGGGCTTCAGGGCCGGTCAAATTGGAGAGTGCGCACACAAGTCTGGGAGCCAGAATGGGCTCTAGATCTCAGCCCAGACCTATCATTGCTTGTTTCAGCATTTTCAAAGATAAAGTAGCACTTATGCATAGATTGCATGTTAAATGTTCGCTCTTATTTCGAAGCCAGGAAATTCAGATCTTTCAAGATCTATCCCATTTTACGATGGAATGCTGGAAAAGTTTCAAATCCTTGATGCAGGTCTTACAAAAGAGCAGTGTGTTATTGATGGGAGTTTTCCTTTGCTCTTATTTTTGAGTGGAACAATGTCGCACACAAAATCTCAGAATTGACTGAATGTATGGACTTTCTGGACTCTTTACAGCACAAAGAAGATTGCTCTCCACATTTGTTGAGTACGAATGGTGAATGGGACATTTCCACACCCAAACGGCTCAAGATTCCAAGTTCTTGGACATCATCGGGCACGGATCATGATGTCACTCTACATAAAGAGATGGACACTTCTGCTGCACTTTAATGTATTTTACTGCTGTGTGCTTTGTACTTGTCTCCTTTCTTGGGGATGATTTGTTTATGTACTGGTTGGTTCTATATGACTGCCTACATGGGACGTTTGCATGGGGTGTATGTTCTGATGCATGGGGTTGTATGGGGCTGTTGGGGGAGGGACGATAGTATACTGGGTGGTAAAGCTGAACATGGATGGTTTTGGGTCTGGGGGAATGGATGGTGTGATGATTGGGTATGGACTGGGGGGTTTGAGATCTTTGGTGCCTTCCCTTATGACATCTTGGATGTCAGTGTTTTTGCTGTATTTGTTAGTTATGTCTCTTTCCTGTAAAATTAGGATAGTTTGGGAGGTGGTGGGGGGGAGATGGGAAAGAGTTTTGTCTCAGGTAGGTTGTAACACTCAGAGGATGTCTTTGTTCACACTACTATAAGAGGGATCACTTTGCCTCGCTGTGGTGCAGTTGCTGGTTCTAAGCAGGGGCACGTGCTTGTCTCTTCGGCCCGATCTTTCTCTTGCACTTCCAGGCTAGTTTCTCACCTGCTTTCTTTTATTTTTTGTGGTGGTTAAAGTGATCTCGAGGAATGTACCTGGTCTGAATATTTATTTATTTATTTTATTTATTTACATTCTCTTATATACCGCGCTATTCTGCATCAGTGCGGTTTACATTGAACAAACTGAAATTACATTGAACAGGGCATTATAACTTGGAGATAACTATTTTACAGGGAACATGGGCTATGGAGGGTTAAGTGGCTTGCCCAAGCCCACAAGGAGCACCTGTGGGACTAGAAACCCCAGTCCTTCCGGCCCAAGGTTGCTGTCCTCTAGTGGGATTTGAACTCCCGACCTTCCGGCCTGAAGTACCTTGCCCCAACCACTAGGCCACTCCTCCACTCCTGGTCAAATGTCATAGGGTTATGAATCAGCTTGCTCGGGAGAAAGCGGATATAGTGTTTTTATGGGAGACACACCTTTCACTCCAGGATTAATTCAGTTGTTCATCCCCAGGTTCTCCCAAATATTTTAGGCAAATTTTATATCATGATGACGTTGGGTGGCAATTTTATTCTCCTCAGTGTGTCCATTTCAGTTGCTTGAGCAGATTAGAGATACAGAAGGCCAATTTCTTATTCAAATTGGCTCAGTACATGATGCGTTAATTGCCCTCGTGAACATATATGTGCTCCCATCTAAGATTGGTAGCTCTCTTAAGGAAATTTTGGATGTGGTACAGTCCTATAGGCAAGATGAGCTTATTTTTGGAGGAGACTTCAGTTGTGCAATATCCATGCTGGATCATTCTGGCCCGAGTAATTCATTTTCTAATCCCACACTGCATTTGGTTGACTTCTTGTCAACATTTGACCTTTGTGATGCCTGGTGGACTTTGCACAGCAATGAACAGGACTATACTTATTCCAGGTTCATAATAGTCATTCTCGTATTGATATGTGGCTCATTTCTTGGACACTTCTGCCATGGTGGTCACAGACTAATATTGGTACGATGGTCCCATCAGATCATGCCATCGTTTCTCTAGCCCTGATTCTGGCAGAGGTGGAAGCTCCTCCACATACGTGGTCGCTGCCCCGTAGTTTGCTGCTTAATAAAGAGTTTGCTTTGGTGGCTCATTGTGGTTGGCAAGACTGACTTTCAATGATACCTCTAATATTTTGACTTTCTCTTTGTGGGAAGCCGGGAGGGCGTTGTTTCGTGGGCAGTTGATCTCCCTATCTTGTGCATTTAAAAAGAATTTTTGCTAGGCAGGAGGAGTTACGGCATGATATCCTTGATTTGGAGCCTCATCATAGACAGTTTGCAGACCGTCTTGTGTGGTGCCAACTTATTCATCTTAAAGGCGAATTAGCTTCTTTAGATTCTACTTGTGTTGCATCCTTCCTCTTATGGACTAAGTAGCATTTTTCTGAATAGGATAACAAAGCTGGAAAGGTGGTTCTTTGGCAGCTAAAGAGATAGCGACGATGACATTGCATTTCCGCCGTGTCTTCAGTCCACAGTATTGTTACTAGAGGTTCAGAGGAGATGGCTGCTATTTTTGTTGAATTCTATGAGACTCTATATTCCAGTGCTTCATCTGCTGCAGCTAATTATATTCATGAATGATTATAAGAAGTGGTGCTTTCTTGACTTCCCTCGGAAGCTTAGGAGGCACTTGACCGCCCCTTCTCTCTTCAAGAGGTGCTTCAAGTGATTCGCAATTCGAATCTTCTAAAGCCGAAGGCTCTGACTTACTTTCTGCAGAGGTATACAAGATGTTTCCCAATCATTCTGCTTCTATTTTAGTCAGTGTTCAATGATGCCTTACCTAAGTGGTCTCTCTCACCTTCCTTTTATCAGGCGACACTTTCTGTGATCCCCAAGGAAGAGAAGGACCCTCTAGTATGTTTTAATTATCATCCAATTTCCCTTATAAATATAGATTATAAAAGTTTTACTAAATTGCTTTCCATTCGCTTTGATTCAGAAATACAGGACATCATACATCCGAATCAAACTGGTTTCATCAAGCATCACTATGGCTTTGAAAATGTTTGACGACTGGTTAATGTCTTATATGGCCTCCGCAATCAGGCAGGAAATTATGCAGTCCTGTCACTTGATGCAGAAAAAGCTTTTGACAAATTTGAATGGCCCTACTTCTTCGCAGTTCTAAAAGCATTTGGCTTTGAACCTTCTTTTTGTAACTGGATTGTGGCTATGTATGCTTGTCCGCAAGCTTCGGTAATGGTGAATGGTTTTCTTTCTACTCCGTTCCGGCTCAGACGTGGCACGAGACAAGGCTGCCCTTTATCGCCCCTCTTATTTGCACTCACAATTGAACTGTTAACTGCTCATATTAGACAGGGGGCATCAGACATTAGTTTTTCTTTAGGTGCTGAATGGCACACAATTTCCTTGTATACCGATGACATTTTGATCTTTCTACGTAAAACTAGCATTTCCCTACCAATTGAGTCCGATATTTTAGATCATTTTTCATTTCTGTCTGGCTTCATGTTTAATACATAGAAATCAATGCTTCTCCCATATATCTCTAGGTCCCCTTCAGAGCCTAGTTTATCTGTGGGGTTCCAGGTAGTTCAGTTGTTTTGTTACTTGGGTATTCTCATTCATAGAGATCCCTCTCATCTTTATTCTCTTAACTATATCCCTCTTCTCAAAATGGCGCAGTGTGATTTAGACTCATGGCACTCCCATTCTGTCTCATGGTTGGGCAGGATGAATACTATCAAAATGCTACTGTTACCTAAACTTGTTTTTATTCATGCAATTCCCAATTGCCATCCCGAGGTCCTCCTGAGTGCTGTGGCATGTTTTCACATATTTTCCGTGGCAAGGTTGCTGTCTGCAGATTAGTTGGAAACTTCTAATCTGCCCCAAGCTTTCAGGAGGTCTGGGGCTTCCTGACCCAGAGTTCTATTATCTGTGCATGCTTATGGGCTTTATTTCCTTGGTGGCTCGCTACGAATGCAGAGTGAGTTACCTTGGAAAAGAATGGATGAATCCGATCCCCTTGACTTCAATTCCCTTTCTTTATTGTCAATCTGACATAGCTAAGATGCAAGGGCATCCCTTTCTCCATCTTTTATGGAGAGCATTGAAGAGGGTGTGCGCTAAGCTTGGGGTGTCTGCTTCTCTCTCCTCTTTTACTTGTCTCCTTTAGTTTTATAAGAGACTATGGCAAGAGCTTTACAGCATGCGCTGCGTCAGTTCGTTTATCTACTCTTTTTGAGAATTCTAAGCTGCTTGCAAAGGATCGGTTGGAACGGCTTTGAGAAACTTCTCTGTCTCACTTTCAGTACTTACAAATCTACCATTCTTTGGATGCTGTACCTACCAAGACACAAGTGTTTACAGTCCCCTAAACTCTGTGAACGGGTACTCTTTGACTCAACTCTGCCTCCTTCATTCCCCGCTCACCTCTATCGAGCGATTGCTTCAGATCTTCCCTATCTATCTGGGATGCGTTTTCCTAGTACAGTCAAACCTCGGTTTTCGTGTGCCCCGGTTTTCGGTCGTTTCGGTTTTCGACGTCTTTTCTAACTGAGATCTTGTCTCGGTTATCGTTTATCGCCTCGGTTTTCGTCAGGAACCAGTGCTGCCAGATCTGAAAACCTACACCCTCGCGCTGGTCTGCCCGCCCAGTCCCGGCAGCACTACTACCCCCCCCCCCCCGGACTCACCCGATCGCGTGTTGAGAAGCCAAAGTCAGCTGAGCAACATCCTCGAGCCAGAGATGCAAGGATTGCACAGAGAGGAAGGCCCCGATCTCTCCACCGCCTGCCTGTTCTCTGGAGCGCCCCCTCAGGCTCGGAGGTAGCAGGGTAGCTGTCAATGTAAGCAGGAGATGTTGCATGAATGTGGGAGGCAGTTCTTTATCTTGCAGGGTACGCTTGCAAATTGCTGTTGAGACGGAGTCAGCGATCAGATTACAGTGCCGTACAGTACAATATCTGTGTGTTTGCTGTCCTGTGGACGATCGGGCAGGTGAGAGAAGTGACAGGAGCTGGGTGTCTGGAACGGATTACATTGAATTTACATTATTTCCTATGGGAAATATTGCTTCGGTTTTCGTACGTTTCGGTTTTAGTCAGACTGCTTAGAACGGATTAATCATTAAAACCGAGGTTTGACTGTATGTAGTGGAAATCTGTGTTTTCTAGCATATCTGAGGACTTCTGGCCTGAGGTGTATCAGTATTCCCACTTGTGCTCCATTTCTCTTTCATTAATGTATACTCATCTGCAGATTTTGTGTCGCTTGTCCGTTGTTCTGACTGAGCTCTTTAGGTGGCATAGGGCTGATTGATCCGTTGTGTTGGAAGTTATGAAGGGGGATTTTGAGCACATGTGATGGTCATGCCCTCGGTTACAAGAATTTTGGACCTCAGTATATGATTACATCACCTGACGTTTGGAATTGACATTTGAATTCTCCAGAGTCTTGTGTTTTGGTTTTTTTTACCACCTGGACTGTCGGGGGAGGGGGGGGGGGGCTTTCTAGCTGCATTTCTGGCTATCTATTGTTCGCTGCTCGATCAGTGATTGCATGTTTTTGGAAGCTTGCAAGGGCCCCTTTTTGACTGAATGGACAACTAAAGTATGGGAGATAGATCGCTTGGATAAGCTCACGGCCATGATACATGATCTTTCTCCGGGAACAAGCAGGAAGTCTGTCCTCACACATGGGTGACATCAGCACTGACAGAGCCCTCACAGAAGCATCCCCCCAACTTTCAAAGAAAGCCTTTGGGAGATGCTATCACGCATGCGTGGTGCCATTTTGCTCAGTTTCCTTTTTTCCGCTGAGCCCTTCAGATATCTGGGTTGTCCCTCGAAAAAGTTGATTGATTCTTTCCCAAGTTTCACACTCGTCCCCGTGTTGCACCCGGTACTCTTCCCGACTACTGACCTTGGTGCCTCAGCGTCTAGTTCGGTTTAATTTATGTAGTCTTTCGTTTGTTTTCTTTTTCTGTCGCCTTCACACCTTTTTTCTCCCGCTGGCAGCCCGAAGGGTCTTTAACCTTGCAGGGGTACTTTTTTCCCCCATGGCTACCAGTGATTTTAAGAAACGTGATCGGTGCTCTAAAATTATGTCTTTGACCGACACACACGACTGCTGTCTTTGCTGCCTCGGGCCAGATCATGACCTGGCAGCCTGCGGTCACTGCAAGAGGATGTCCAGCAAGGCCCTCAAGCTGCTAGCAGCAGCACAATACGTTCCCCCCCCCCCCCCGAGTCCCCAATGCCTCTGACATCTCGGACAGAATTCTCCGAACCTGAGCCTGTTCGTGTGTCCTCAGAAAGGGGGTCTCCCTTGAGGGAATCCAGGAAGAAGAAACCCTCGAAGACAGCATCCTTGGATGGTTCTGACTGGCTGGGAGCTCCCCGGGCCCGGTCCCGCAATCCGGGATGCTCATCCGAGGCATCGGAGAAGGAGCAACCTGCGATGCTCCCCAGGAAATATCTGGCTGTGGACTGGTCTCTGTCCCCAGACACCATCCTGGTCAAGGATTCCCCTTCGGGGGAGCCGGCGTCGGGCCCGAGTCTCTCAGTGCCCATGCTGAAGGCTGCGGAGCCTTCTGGTCTGGAGTCCAGAAGAGTAGCCCTGGAGCGCAGCCCTCCTACGAGTCTTCAACGGACTACTCCGAGTGGGAGACAGAGGACGAGGAGTCACCCATTCTCCGGGAACAAGCAGGAAGTCAGTCCTCACATATGGGTGATGTTGGCACCGATGGAGCCCTCGTCCGGAGCAAAAACCCAGCTTTCAGAGAAAGCCTTTGGGAATTGTATCACGCATGTGTGGTCCCCTTCCTGCCCAAGGGTGCCATCTTGCTCAGTCTCCTTTATTCCGCGGAGCCCTCTGGACATGGTCGTGAGAAAAAGCTTTAAAAAGTTAGAATTTCATTTTCTTTCCTTCCCAGATCGACACCGGTTCCCCTTCCCGCCTTTGGCTCAGTACACCGGTATCTAGTCAGGACTGATTTTTTTGGTTTTTGTCCTCCGTGACTAGCGTTTGCGCTCTTTTTCTTTTTCACTGGCAGCCTGGGTCTTCGACTTCACAGGGGTCCTTTTTCCCCTGATGGCTGCCAGCGGGTTTAAGAAATTTGATCGGTGTGCTAAACTAATGTCTCTCACCGATATACATGACTGCTGTCTCCGGTGCCTCAGGCCTGACCACGACCCGAAGGTCTGTGGCCCGTGTAGGAAGATGTCCTCGAAGGCCCTGAGAAGCCGCCAGCAGCAGCATGATAAGATTTTTCCTGAGTCCATACCTTTGTAGGCCCTGACCTCGTCTGAGGCCTTTACATCTCGGGTGGAACTCTCCGAACCTGAGCGTCATAGGGATTCCTTGGAGAGGGGGGTCTCCCTTGCGGGAACATCGAAGGAAGAAAAAATCCTTGAAGGTGGCGTTGGTGGATGACTCTGGACAGCCTGGTCCATCCCCGGACCGGTCGCGGAACCCTGAGTGCTGTCCCAGATCTTCAGAGATGGAGCATCCAGTGAAGCTTCCTCGACTGGGAATCAGAGCAGCCGAGGCAGGTAACAACTGTCCTCATCGAGGACTCCCCTCTGGGGGAACCGGTTATGAGAATATAGAAAGACTAGGGGACATGCAATGAAGCTACAGGGTAAACTATTTAAGACTAATAAAAGAAAATATTTTTTCACTCAACGTGTAATCAAACTCTGGAATTTGTTACCGGAGGATGTAGCAAAGGCTGTTAGTGTAGCTGGGTTTAAAAAAGGTTTGGACAAGTTCCTGGAGGAAAGGTCCATAAACCATTATTAAGAAGGGACCCAGGATATCAATGCTTGACCCAGTACAAGCATTGCGGAACCTGTGTCTTTTGGGGAAACTGCTAGGTACGTATGACCTAGATTGGCCACTGTTGGAAACAGGATACTGGGCTTGATGGACCTTGGTCTGACCCAGTATGGCATATCTTATGTTCTTATGTTCTTACCTGACCTGGTGGCTGCGGAGCCTTCTGAGCTCGGTCTCAGAATGGTGGCCCTGGAGTGCAGTATGTTTGCCTTCATGGAGCAGCAGCGGGTGCTGATTGCCGGTCTGACCAGTCCTTCTGCCCGGGCCTCCGGCGTCTAAGTTGACCCCGGAGGCCGAGTCGATCCTTGGCCGAGGTCCCTCTTGGCTTCCTGCTCAGGGCCGAGGTCGTCGGGGCGGTCAATGCTGGGGCCCTCGAAGCTGGAGCCTATCGATTCCTCCTCCGAGGCATCGGGATGGGAGACGGAGGAGGAAGAGTCCCCGGACACCTGTTGTCACAGGGACGTCCTGTCCAATTCCCTGGTGTCTGAACCTCAGAGAAAGTCCCCCCCCCCCCCCGAAGGACACTAGATTCTTGGACTTCGTGAGGGACATGTCAAAGGCTTTGGCATTCCCCATGGAGTCCGAGGAGGATCCTCGAGCCAAAGACTCGAGATCCTGCAGTATGACTCTCCCCCTCGGGAGGCCCTTACTGTACCTATGCCTTCGACCCTGGAATGACTGCTCCACATGTGGGAGAGACAGGCGTCAGCGCCGGTGATCAGCAAACGGATTGACTCGATGTATCAAGTCCGTAAGAGCCCTGGATTTCAAAAGGCACAATTGCCGCACAACTCCATGGTTGTGGAATCGGCCATGTGCAGGCTGAAGAGCCAGAAGACACACTCCTGTGCCTCCTGGCAGGGAGGCCCGCAACTTGGACGCCTTCGGTAAGACGTGCTTCCAGGGTTCAATGCTGATATGTTGAAGCCAGGCCTACGAATTATACATGGGCATGCACCTGAGGGACCTGGTGAAGGAACTCGCCTTGTTCTCGGCTGGTCTCGCCGAGGGACCTTTGCAGCACTTCAAGAGCCTGTCCACTTGAGTCAGTGAGTGTTAGAAGTTCATGACTCGAGTGGCCTATGACGGGTTCGATTCAGCGGTCCAGGTAGCTGCGGCGGGCATCGGTGTATGCCGCCAAGCATGGCTACAGTCGTCAGATCTCGAGCAATGGGTTCAGGACAAGTTGGTCGATGTCCCATGCCAGGGAAAGAACTTCTTTGCAAGCCCATGACCGACAAGGCTGCGGGAATAGAGTCCCGAGTACATGACCAGGACACGGCTCTCGAAGAAGACCTCTGCCCCTTCTCGAAAGAAGAGCTCGGGTAAGAAGCCCTTTTACCCGAGGAAGGGTACTGCTTACCCCCATTTCAGGCCTCCCTGGCTCCCCAACAGGGGCAGCAGGCCAAGAGACAGGGTCATGGTCCACGTAAGCAGAAAGCCCCCAAACACCAGGCACCGTCTCCAGCCCAGCCTGTTAGCGGCTTTTGACTCTCACAGCATGGCCTCTCTCCCCACAGGGAACAGGCAGTGCACAGGAGGAAGGCTTGCCCTGTATGCACACAGATGGACAGCCATTACCACCGATGCCTGGGTCCTGCAGATAGTCCATCAGGGCATCTCCTTCATTTGACCCAGGTACCTCCTTATTTTCCAGGAGAGCCCCTCAGGTCTCCCCTTCATCGGACCTTCTTCTGAAGGAGTTAGCAGGTCTTCTCGAGGATCAGGCGGTAGAACCGGTGCCCCACCACCTACAGGGCAAGGGCTTCTTTTCCAGGTACTTTCTGGTACCAAAAAGGACAGGAGGCCTCAGACCCATCCTCACCCTGCGCAACTTAAACAAATTCCTGGTGAGGGAGAAGTTCAAGATGCTCTCACTTGGAATATTGCTGCCTTACCTCCGCCAGGGAGACTGGCTATGCTCCATAGATCTAAAGGATGTGTGTACACACATCCTAATACACCCAGACTATAGGCAATATCTGCGCTTTGTGGTGGGAGGCAATCACTACCAGTACAGGGTACTTCCCTTTGGCCTGGCCTCTGTCCCCAGGGTTTTCACAAAATGCCTGGCGGTGGTGGCCACCTATCTCAGACTTTAAGGGGTCTTTGTCTTCCCCTACCTAGATGACTGGCTCATCAGAGCCACTTCAGCCAGAGAAGTCCATCAGGCCACATCCCACACCATCCAGGTGCTCCAGCATCTTGGGGCTTGTAATCAATTACCCCAAGTCCAGCCTTGTTCCCACTCAACTAGAGTTCATTGGGGCAAGACTCGATACCCTTCAGGCAAGGGCCTACCTGCCAACAGACAGGGCAAAGAAGTTTCTAGCCCTGGCATGCCAGGTGAGTCGCAGATCCCAAGTGTCAGCAAGGCACTTTCTGCGCCTCCTCGGGCACATGGCTTCCACGGTCCATGTGACACCACATGCCCGCCTCCACATGCAAACTGCTCAGTGGTGCCTCAGAGACCAGTGGACACAGGCCACAGGCAGCCTCCGAGACAGTCACGGTATCCAGACGACTAGTACAGTTCCTGGACTGGTGGCTTCACCCATTCCACTTGGAAGCGGGGATGCCTTTTCAGGCTTCTCGGCACATGAGGATCCTGACCACGGATGTGTCTCTGCTGGGCTGGGGAGCCCATTGCCAGGGGCTTTGTACTCAGGGTGTGTGGTCTCCAAACGAGAGAACACCACAAATCAATTTCTTGGAGCTCCGTGCCATCCACCTAGCTCTGGGAGTGTTCTGGTGAACTCTGGCTCACGAGCCTGTCTTGGTACAGACAGACAACCAAGTAGCCATGTTCTACGTGAACAAACAGGGTGGCACGGGGCCCCGCCTACTGTGTCAGGAAACCCTGGATCTGTGCTTCTTTGCAGTCCGGCATGGCATTCATCTGCGGGCAGTTTAACTGTCGGGGCAGGACAACTACTTAGCCGACGGGCTAAGCAGGATTCTCCAGCCCCACGAGTGGCAGCTGGACAAGGGAATAGTCCATTGGCTTTTTCAGACCTGGGGACAGCCAATAATGGACTTGTTTGCGATTCCAGTCAATCACCAGTTGCCCTGGTTCTGCTCAAGGCAGCCACAACCGCACAGGGTGGCTGCTGATGCATTTCTCATATCATGGTCTGTGAGCCTCCTGTATGCGTTTCCCCCGACACCTCTGGTGGCTAAGACTCTTCAACATCCTCCAGGACAAGGCCTCGGTCATCCTGGTAGCCCCCAGGTGGCTAAGAGAACCCTGGTTTCCGCTTCTGCTTCAGCTAGCGGTGGAGGCCCCCATTCCCTTGGGGTCCTCTCCAAACTTCCTGTCCCAGGAGGGGGAGCACTCTCCTGCACCCCAGTCTCAGCTCCCTCAACCTAATGGCATGGCTGCTGAAAGGGTAGTGCTCGCACCACTCCTCCTTCGAAAAGATGTGGAAGAGGTCTTGCTGGCCTTAAGGAGGCTGTCAACTAGACAGACCTATGCCTTCAAGTGGTGTAGGTTTGTGGCTTGGTGTGAGGAGCAGACTGTAAACCCCTTCTATTGCCAGATTGCAGTGGTCTTACAGTACCTTCTCCACCTTTTGGATTTGGGCCTTAAGTCCAACTCCATCAGAGTTCACCTCAGTGCCCTTGCAGCAAACCACTTCCCGGTAGAGGGAAAGCCTCTCTGCACATCCCCGAGTTACTAGGTTCTTGAGAGGTCTGCTTCTGCTGAAGCCTCCGGTCCTCCCTCCGGCGATCGAATGGGATTTGAATGTGGTTTTAGGGCAGCTTACTCAGCCTCTTTTTGAGCCAATGGCAACCTACCATCTACGCTACCTTTCTTGGAAGGTAGTTTTGTTGGTGGCACTCACGTCGGTACGGTGAGTGAGTGAGCTTCAGGCCCTTGTCTCCGACAGGCCTTATACAAGGTTCTATAGGAACCGGGTGGTGCTCCGCACACATCCCAAGTTCCTTCCAAAAGTGGTCTTTGTTCCACCTCAACCAGGGGGTGGTGGTGCTGCTTACCTTCTTTCCCAGGCCGCACGCCAATCAGGCAGAGACTGTTCTGCATACCCTGGACTGTAAGAGGGCGTTGGCCTTCTATATTCAGCGTACCCAGGGCCATAGAAGGGCTTCTCAGCTCTTCATATCCTATGACCCCAGTAAGCTGGGGATGGCCATTTCCAAGCGTATGCTGTCCACCTGGGTAGTGGACTGTATTGCCTGGGCATACAGGGCAGCCAAGCTTCCATTGGAGGGTCGTGTTAACGGCCCACCGGGTCAGGGCCATGGCAGCATCAGTGGCTCATTTCCGCTCTGTTCCGCTGGCAGACATCTACCGGGCGGCCACCTGGTCTTAGGGTCAGACTTTCGCTACCCATTACTGCCTGGATAGGGAGTCCCGATGGGACAGTGCTTTTGGCCAGGCTGTATTCCGTAACCTTTTCGAGGTCTAGGCAACTCCTGCTCTCCGACCCTTCTGTGTCAGGCTACCGGAGTGCTACTCTCTCAGATTCCTATTGTGGCTGCTTGCGGCTCTCGTAGAGGGAGCCTATTTTTCAGCTGTGGGCTCTCAGTAGCCTACAGCTAGGGAGTCCCATATGTGAGGACTGACTTCCTGCTTGTTCCCGGAGAAAGCATAGTTACTCACTTGTAACAGGTATTCTCCGGGGACAGCAGGGATCAATCCTCACGACCCTCCTCCTCCCCTTGGAGTTGTAGTCCTATTATTATATTTTGTTCTTTATTCCGTCTTTTTAGCTGTCATTTGACTGAGGAAGATGGCACCCTTGGGTGGGAAGGGCGCATGGTGAGACCGCACCTTGAATATTGTGTGCAATTCTGGTCGCCGTATCTTAAAAAGGATATAGCGATTTTAGAAAAGGTACAGAGAAGAGCCACCAAAATGGTAAAGGGGATGGAAGGATACTCCTATGAAGAGAGGCTAAAAAGGTTAGGGCTCTTTAACCTGGAAAAGAGACGGCTGAGGGGAGATATGATAGAAATCTATAAATTAATGAACGGAGTGGAACGGGTGAACGTAGATCGATTGTTTACCTTATCAGAATATAGAAAGACTAGGGGACATGCAATGAAGCTACAGGGTAAACTATTTAAGACTAATAAAAGAAAATATTTTTTCACTCAACGTGTAATCAAACTTTGGAATTTGTTACCGGAGGATGTGGTAGAGGCTGTTAGTGTAGCTGGGTTTAAAAAAGGTTTGGACAAGTTCCTGGAGGAAAGGTCCATAAACCATTATTAAGAAGTGACCGAAGATATCAATGCTTGATCCAGTACAAGCATTGTGGAACTTGTGTCTCTTGGGGAAACTGCTAGGTACATATGACCTAGATTGGCCACTGTTGGAAACAGAATACTGGGCTTGATGGACCTTGGTCTGACCCAGTATGGCATATCTTATGTTCTTATGTTCTTATGTGATTCAATTCCCAAAGGTTTTCTCTGAAAGCTGGGGATTTGCTCCGCACGAGGGCTCCGTCGGTGCTGACATCACCCATATGTGAGGACTGATTCCTGCTGTCCCCGGAGAACACCTGTTAAAGATAAGTAATGTCAGACGGCTGCCTGGGTGAGAATCTTCACAGTCTTGGCAAGTGCCTATATCTATATGATTTGCAAGGGATTGTGGGCAATGTAGTTCATTCACACCAGACACAGCTGCTGACAATAATTTAGTTGTGCTCAAGTGTTAAAGCCAATAAGATATTTATTTATGGGGTTATTTCTCCCAACACAGATATGCTTGGTAGCACATAAATCAGGTTACTTGCTTCCAGTGTTTAACTTGGAAAACCAAAATCAAAATCAGGAAAACAACATTCAAACTTGTCAGGCATTAGCTAATGTTTTCTTAGCATATATCAAACAACAAACGAAAAGCCACAAAGAAAGAAAAAAACTGTTCTTTTCAGGTTAACTTCTGATAACTTCCCACATAGATACAGAAGTGATTCTCTCCTAGCTCACAAGCAATTAGGTAAGGCTCAATTGCTAGTAGTTATCCAGCTGAAACCCCTTAGCTGGCTTGCTTTCTACTGTGTGGGTCAAATCCTGCTTCAGGAGCTTTTCTGAGTAGATTAAAGAACAAGTTTGTATTTCTTTGTGATGGTTGCTGTACTTTGTAACAGAAAGTTACCAAAGGAGTTTGGACAGAGAGCAGTCCATATAAACACATTCTTCATCTGCAATCATTCCCTCTTCTTCAACAAGCATGGGTTCAATATCATGGATTGGCACAGATGAATCTCTCAGTGGAGCACTTTCAGGAGAATACTTGTTTCCCTGCTGTCTTTCAAGGTTATAGCTAGGGCATAGATCAGTGTTCATACCTGAGCTTCCATTGCTGTTAGAGTTCCTCTCTATATAGCCTGGCCAGTATGTAGTCCAGTTCTTATATCCAGCCTTCCAATCCAGATCCCTGGACACTGGATCTCTCTTCACATACCTTCTGGCACGGGTCTTAGGGTCCCTTCCACGTGCAGCCGTCTCTCTCACAGGTACCGTCTGGAGATTCCTAGCTCTGCAGCACCATTCCTCTGGCTTTCCCCAGTCCAATGGTGTATGCTGGCCCTTGGAATGCCTCCCAGTATACGTACTGCTCTGGACTCTTCTAGACCTCTCAAAGGCTTTTCTCCTCTTTCTTCCAAAGGGTTTCTTTCCCCCTCTGTCCGTCCGGTTTGGCTTCTGCTTCTGATGATCCTCCTGATGAAACTGATGATCAAGCTCAAGCTGATTCTCAGGATAAGGAGGATAATTCTCTGTAGAATAAACTCTACCTTTATTCTGCCTAGATAAGTGCTCCCCCCTAATACAGCGCAGCTGTGCTGAATCAGGCCCTGCCCTTTGAGATGAGTGCTTAGGGATTACCTCATAGCCCTCCTGATTGAACACACGTTTCCCCACTTCAGCTCCTCTAATGGCTGTTGGAAACCTGGTGCATTCTGGGACTGGTAGTCTTTTATGGGAAAATTCTGTTTTCTTATTTCTACCAGAACTGACAGGTTGCTTGTTCAGTCACTTCACCTTTTCTATAGCTCCTTCCTGAGCTATGATAAGCTTCCTTATCACAGTAACTATGCTATATCTGTCGCCACTGTGATGTCCCATCTGACTCTCCTGTCTCGGAGCCTTGACGGCTGTCCCCGCCTGAAGATATGGGCTTCCTTAATTTTGTCAAGTACATGTCAAAGGCCCTGGCGTTCCCGACCGAGTTGGAGGAGGACCCTCGGGCAGATGAGTTGGAAATCTCCAGTACGAGGCCCCTCCGCGGGAATCGCTCAGGGTGCCCATTCTTCCCATCCTGGAATGGCTGATGCTCCACATGTGGGAGACACTGGCATCAGTGCCAGTGGTGAGTAGATGGCTCGACTTGATGTATCTGGTCCTCTGGAGCCCGGGTTCCAGAAGTCACAACTGCTGCATAACTCCATGGTGGTGGAGTCGGCCATGCATCGGCTAAAAAGCTAGAACATGCACTCCTTGGTGCCCCCCGACAGGGAGGCTCGTACCTTGGACGCCCTCGGCAGAAAGTGCTACCAGGGTTCAATGCTCATCTGCCATTTCCAGGCCTACCAGCTGTACATGGGCATGTACCTGAGAGACCTGGCGAAGGAACTCTCTGGGTTCTTGGTTGGTCTCTCCGAGGAACCTTTGCAGCGGTTCAAGAACCTGGCCAAGGCTGTCTGTGAGTGCTCGAAATTCATGTCTCGAGCGGCCTATAACTGGTTTGAGTCGACGGCCCAGGCAGGCATTGGTGCACACCACCCAGCTTGGCTTCAGTCCTCTGACCTTGAACAGTGAGTTCAGGACAAATTGGTCGATGTCCCATGCGAAGGAGAGAACCTCTTTGGCAAGCCCATGACCAACGAGGCTGCCTTGCTGGAGACAGAGTTCATGACAAGGACCAGGCTCTCTAAGACCGTTACCCCTACCTGACGGATGGACTCGTGTAAAAAGTTATTTTACCCAAGGAAGGGGGCTGATTACAGAAACTACCTACCCTATCAGGCCTCCCCCGGCTCCCCAATAGGGTCAACAGGCCAAGGGACATGGACATGTCCATGGGCATGGCCAGCGTAAGCAGAAGTTTCCGAAGCCCCAGGCACCGGCCCCGACCCAGCCAGGGGGGAGCTTTTGACTCCTTGAGCATAGCCTCTCTACAGGAGGAAGCCTGGCCCTCTATGACCAGAGATGGGTGGCCATCACCACCGATTCCTGGGCACTAAAGGTAATCAGGGAGGGTTGCCTCCTCCACCTGGCTCAGACACCTCCCCCTTATTTCCCAGGAGAACCCCTCAGGTCTCCCCTCCACTGGGACCTTCTTCTGAAGGAGTTGGCAGGTCTTCTCGAGGACAAGTCGGTGGAACCGGTGCCCCACCAACTTGAGGGCAAGCGGTTCTACTCCAGATACTTACTCGTGCCAAAGAGGACAGGGGGCCTAAGGCCCGTCCTCTACTTGCGCAACCTCAACAAATTCCTGGTGAAGGAGAAATTAAGGATGCTCTCCCTTGGAACATTGCTGCCATACCTCCAGCAGGGAGACTGGCTATGCTCCTTAGACTTCAAGGATGCTTATACCCACATCCTTATCCACCTCAACCACAGGCAGTACCTGTGATTTGAAGTAGGGGGCAGGCACTTTCAATACAGGGTGCTCCTCTTTTTGGCCTAGCCTCTGCCCCAAGAGTCTTCACAAAATGCTTGGCAGTCGTGGCCGCCTTCCTCCAGCTTCAGGGAGTCTTCATTTTTGCCTACCTGGACGACTGGCTTATAAATGGAGGCACAGTCGGCCACCGCACGCACCATCCAGTACCTTCAACACTTGGGCTTCGTCATAAACTACCCCATGTCTCACCTCCTCCCGACACAGTGCCTGGAGTTCATTGGGGCAAAGTTCGACACTCTCCAGTTGAAGGCCTTCTTGCCCAGGGACCAAGCCGATCGTCTCAGGTCTCTAGCTCGGGATGTACAGTACCATCCCTCAGTGCCCACCCAGCTGCTTCTGCGCCTCCTCAGTCCACATCTCCCCAGACGCTCGCCTCCACATGAGGATGGCGCAGTGGTGTCTCAAGGACCAGTGGTCTCAGGCCATAGGCCGCCTCCGAGACAGAGTTTCGGTGACCCACCAGTTGGCGGACTCCCTGGTCTAGTGGCAGTCGCTCCATCATCTCAATGCGGACATACTCTTTCAGACCCCAAGCCCCTCAAGGGTCCTCACCACAGACGCCTCCCTGTTTGCTGGGAGAGCCCACTGCGGAGATCTCCCCACTTGGGGCTATTGGTCACCAGACGAGAGCGCCCAGCAGATCAACCTCCTGGAGCTCCAAGCCATACACCTAGCCCTGAGGGTCTTGCGTCACCAGCTGGTGCTAGTTCAGACAGACAACCAGCTAGCGATGTTCTACGTGAACTAACGGGGGCACGGGATTCTGTACACTTTGTCAAGAGGCACTGCTTCTCTGCTCATACACAATCTAATAGAGTATCCTCCTTGGGGCAGTGTAACTGCCAGATCAGGACAACTTGCTGGCCGACAGACTCAGCAGGGTTCTCCAGATGCACGAGTAGCAGTTGGACCCCAGATTGGCTAGTTGGCTTTTCCGACTTGGGGGGGGGGGGGGGGGACACGTGATGGACCTATATGCCAGCCTAGACAACTTTCAGTTGCCCCGCTTCTGCTCCCGGCAGGCCCACATCTCCAGAGTGGCAGCGGATGTGTTCCTAGTCACATGGTTGGAAGGCCTCGTGTATGCCTCCCCCCCCTCACACCGGCACAGAGTAGGTGAAAGGAGATAAAGGAGATCATGAGTAAAAGCAAGTTTATTAGAGATAGTGCTATAAATACATTAATAGTACCCAAACAAACAGTCAAATACACTAAGGAAACATCTAAAAGAGCCTTCAGCATTCATGCCCCAATAGCATGGAATGCCCTCCTACCAGAATTGAGAGCTATAACCAGCCTAACACAATTCAGGAAAAGTCTCAAACACCACCTATTCTTAAGCTATTTTCCAGTTTAATCCTACACAATATATAGGCACTCCATATCCAGACCAAGATAATTTCAACTGTGAATAATGTGTATAGTTTATTGTATTTATATAGTTGATATAGTTTACCTGTAATCCCAAGTTTCTAAATCCCTGTTATTTGTAAATGCACTACAGTTACTCTGTATGTATATGTTTAGTTTCATGTAAACCGCGCTGATGACAATAGTGCGGTATATAAGAGATGTTAAATAAATAAAATAAATAAAAATAGTGCGTGTTCCACAAGGCACATGAGAAAGGGAGAGTGGAAGGGGAAAGGAGAGGAATGTGGATAAAATTAGACGTGAGGATCTCCTCTCAGAGTCAGACAGAAATCTAGGGGGGGCAGGGTTGGGGTTGATATCTCCGGATGAGAGAAGGAGGAGAAGTAGCAGTGTTCGGGGTAGAGAGGAGACAGTACGGCGGAAACGAGGGTGAGGTTGCCTTAGAGAGAGAGGGGAAGGTTGAATGAGAGGGAGAGAGTGATGAAGCTCAAGAGCTGATGATTGGTTAGAGGACAGAATGGAGGGGGAAGTGAGGATGGTAAAGGGGGGGGGGGTAGGGAGGGAAGGAATGAGGGTGCTGGAAGGAGGGAAGCAGTAGGGAGTATGAAGAAGAGGAGGACAATGTGATGTGGAGCCATAGAGGAGGAACAGGGAGGGGCTATGCAGTATATGTTATATTACAAGCAATGAGGTAGCAGTGGATTCAACAGGCTAAGCAGTATATGTAAGCATACTCTTTGAATTGGACTAGCAGATTGCATCTTATTTACTTAAACCCAGGCAGGCCTGGCTCTTGAGGGTCATGTGAAAACTCAGTGCTGCACCATGGCTTGCTTGTTGTCAGCCTCCGTGGAGATTTGCAAAGCTGAACCTTGACCTCAGTCCACACATTCACATCTCACTATTGTTTGGGAAGGGACTACTGACATATGACAGCAGTTTTGGTCAGTTGGTTCTCAGGATTCTCTTTACCCTTTTGTCTACAAAAATATTTGTTCATGCTAGCCAGTTGTGATATGTTTGCTTTATTGTACTATTAAGGCAACCTGCTGCTGGGAATTCCCAAATCGGAGCATTTGTCCTTTTTGTCCATAGAGAAAAGTTACTCATCTTTAGCAGGTGTTTTCTGTGGATAGCAAAACAAGTCCTCACTATCCTCCCTCCAATTTCGAATTATCTGCCTAAGCTTTTTTTTATAGACTGAGCTCTTTAGGCATGGTGTGGCAGGCGGGAACAGGCACACATGTGCTGTGAACGTTCCAAGAACCTCTGGAACAATAGCTGAGAGAGTTTCCACATAGGTTGCTTTGGTGATATCACTCTAATATGAGGACTTGTCCTGCAGTCCACGGAGAAAATCCTGCTACAAGTGAGTAACTTTGTGTACCTAAGGGTAGCCAGTGTAACCAATTTTTGAAAAGGGTTTTAGGGGTTATCTTGGAACTATAGGTCGATGAGTTTGACGTTAGTGCTGAGCAAAATGTTTGAAGCCATTATAAAGAACGAAATTGCTGAACATATACTCATGGTTTAATGGGCAAATCCAAAATGGATTTAGCCTCACCATTATTCTACAGCTTTTTGAATGCCAACACATCTTACAACAATTCAAACTCCTGTGTAGTCTTTATAAAAAAGCAGCACATCAGCTATAGACTGGGTATAAAAGAGAGACCAATCAGTTGGAGGGACATTCCACAGCTTAAAAGTTTAATTTCGGGGCAATTTCTCCAAATGGGTTAGTTGTGCACATACCATGACTGTTATGAACCTCACTTCTAGGCCAGGGTATGTGGAGTATGATCTCAGTCTGTCAAGTTTACAGCTAATGCTTGACGTAGTACTTGCATCGTGCCAAAGAGAGCCTCTTTCTGGAGTTCGTAAAATGTAACATGTATGATAATTTAGCTAAGTGTGCTTGGAAATTCTTCTTAATCAAGCCTGTGGTTCCCAACATGATGGGAAATAATATGGTATCTTTTTGCTACATTTTCTTGGTCTCTGAGACTGAATTTCTTGGTACAGCCTTATGCCTCTCCCAGAAATCAATCAATCAGTCAGTCTGTATATATTTCCTTTTTGTTTTTTTAATTAATATTTTGCAGTTAAATTCTAATTGTCACATCTGAAAATAATAGCGCTTCAGATGTGAAATCACATTTCCAGAATGTGACTCTTCTTCAGGGGAATTCCAGTCTACATATGGTGCTTCTTTTCTCTCTCCCTCTCTAAACTCTCTCCATATTTGTAGGTTGGTGGAATGGTCCTACATTTGTTCTATTTGGGGACAGTTTCTTCAGATGGGTTAGTTTTGTGCATACCATGACAGTCATGAACCTCACTCCTAAGCCAGGGTATGTGTTCTACATGTCAGATAAATGTGGTGTTCATGCCCTTTGATGCATTTTTGTCACGTGCTCTTTATTTTTAAATTTTATTTTCAGGGAATGCCAGAGCAGTGGGCTCGGTTGTTGCAGACTTCCAATATCACTAAGCTTGAGCAAAAGAAGAACCCTCAGGCTGTTCTGGATGTGTTAAAGTTCTATGACTCAAAGGACACTGCAAAACAGAAATATCTTAGTTTCTCAGCTCCAGGTAAGGCAACCTTGATGCTGACTTCCAAATATCTAGGAACTCTATCTGAGGTACACATACTTAATATGCTGCAAATTATTTTCTTAAATGCTTTGCAAATGGAATCTAAATGTAAAATGACTTCTTGTTTTGAAATACACACTCGGGATCACAGGTAGTGCAGAGAACTACATATTTGTACATATTATATATATTTGTACACACCTCACCTTGACTATTGCAATGGTATCCATAAAGGCATAACAAAGAAAAATCAAAATATTCTCCAAATGGCTCAGAATGTTGCCGCAAGAATAATTTCCAAGGCTAAATTATCCGACCACATTTCTCCCATCTTATACTCATTACATTGGCTTCCCGTTGCATGCAGGATACATTACAAAATTATACTGACTACATTCAAGTTAATTAACAACATTGCCCCATCTTACCTATCTACCCTCATCCATAGCCCCTCAGATAGTAGAGTAAGAAGAAGGAGGAATCTCAATACAGTGCAAGTGCCAGATACAATAAGAAAGACAAAGCAAATAACAAGCAACAGCGCTTTCACTTACGTAGCACCTACACTATGGAACAACCTCCCTGATCAACTAAGAGAGACAAAAGATCTCCAAAAGTTTAGAAAGGAACTAAAAACACACTTATTCACCCAACATTACTGTCAATTCTCAGATCTAGCCTCCCACCCCCCATAGCTCATTCTGTTAACTGTCTAAATAATCAAAGGTGATACTATGTTACAGGCTGTAAATACCACAGTTCTGCAAATAATAAAGATGTTTTTGTTGTAACCTCTGTAAATAATTAACTGTCTAAATAATCAAAGGTTCTTGTTATGAGCTATACATGATTGCTTTTGTTTATAATGTTCCTTGTACATAGTTGCAATGTTACATAATGTTCTATGTATTTGTTCACCAATGTTCTATGTAAACCGCCACTGATCTTGGGAAGGGGCGGTATATAAAAGTTTTCAAATAAATAAATAAATATTATTGTGTGTATGATGTGCAAAACATGCAGCCTGTGTTCATCTTCAATGCAGAGTGAACTGATTGAGGTTACACAGCCTAGATTAGATTTTTGTAATGTTCTTCTGGTTGGGCTACCTCAGAAATATGAAGGCTTCAATTAGTGTAGGTAGGGCTAGCGCTAACAATAGGGCAAACTAGGCGGTCGCCTAGAGAGCCAGTGATCTCCAGGAACAAGCAGGAATGAGTCTTCACATATGGGTACGTCGGTACCGACGGAGCCTGCGCGGGAACGCTCCCCAGCATCCCAAAAAAGGAAAGCTTTTGGGAGCATCCCACAGCGCCTGCGCGCTGCCTTCCCACCTTTCCTAACCGCCTCTCTCCAGTTCTTCTTTTCCGCGGAGCCAGCAGGTCGTGTTCCTGTCACCGCTGAAGAAGTTCTTTATTTTATTTCTTTGGTCGCGCGTCCGCCTTCTTCGACGTCGGACTGGTACCGCCGGTCTTTTCTTTCTTTTTCTTCAAAAAAAAAAAAAAAAAAAAAAAGATACTTTCCGTTCCACTTCAGTGTTTTTTTTTTCTTCGATGGGCCTTAGGCCTAACAGAAAATTCCTCATGGAAAAGCCCGCCTCCGGGTTTAAAAAATGCACTAAGTGCAGCGGTACCATCTCTGTTACCGACACCCATGACTGGTGTCTTAAGTGTTTGGGTCCTGACCATTCCATCACGAATTGTCCGTCCTGCTCCATGATGTCTAAAAGAGGTTTACAGAACCGAGCAGCCAAGCTCAGTACACTGTTTCCCTCTGATGCAGCTTCGGTGGCATCGACGTCTTCCAGGGCTGCTTCTTCCTCCTATGGATCTCAGGTAACCAAACATAAGTCCAGCCAGTCCTCGAAGGGTAGATCTCCCTCTAAGCATCGAGATGCCTCCGGGCTTGCCCTCGAGGATCCTGCATTGGCAAAAGTACCCCGGCGGGAAGCTCCGGCTTCCAAAGCTCCTCCTATGGGGTCACAGGTTGACATCGATGGCACGGCCTCCACCGATCACCTGTTGCAATGTTCTGGGGTACCGGTGGAATCCGCCGGTACCGACCTCCAGACATTCATGGCGTCGATGGATCAGAATGTTCTGACCATGCAGCGTGCCATTATGGCATTCATACAAGCTGCGACGCCGCTGGTACCGCAACAAGCTTTGTTGTCAGTACCGGCTCCGATATCGGTTCCGGTGCCGGTACCGGTTGCATCGACATTGGCTTCGGTGTCAACTGCAGCGGTACCCTGTCCGATGATGCCTATCGGTACCGATCCGGTACCGATGACTCCCGATGTCGATACCACCCGGTATGCGTATCGGGCTTTACAGGAGCATCCAGACAGGCGATACTTCGATTCCTCCGAAGACTCTGATGCATCGGAGGCCTCTGTCGAAGCATCGATACTTCTTCCTCAGGAGCCGCCTTCTCTAAAAAGAAGAATGTCCCCTCCAGAAGACTTGTCTTTTCAAGACTTCATAAGGGAAGTTGCCAAGGGGCTTTCCATCTCAGTAGCCCCTGAGACAGAGCCTAGAGCCAAAAAATGGGATATTTTGCAATATCCCATGGCTCCTAAAGAAGCATCCACTTTGCCAGTTCATGAGATCCTTTATGACCACATGATAGGCATATGGGAGACTCCCCTCACCATCTCTTCTCATTCTCGTAGGTTGGATACCATGTATCGTGTCCCTCCTTGTCCTGGATTTCATAAAACTCAGCTTCCTCACCATTCTATTGTGGTGGAGTCTGCTATGAAAAAGTTAGAGTGTGCAAAGAGGCACTCATCTGCTCCTCCAGGAAGAGAATGTAGAACCTTAGATGCTTTTGGCAGGAAAATTTTCCAGGCCAGTATGCTTGTTGCCAGAATCAACTCCTATAGTCTCTATATGGGGATGTTTCTGAAGGAAGTTACAGATCATCTGCAAACTTTCCTCCCTTTTCTTCCAGAAGATAAAAGGGAAGACTTTCTTACCTGGCTTAAGCATGCCCAAGATGTTTCCAAATGTTCTAACCGTGCAGCCCTTGACTCTTTTGAGGGGGCCAGCAGAGCCTCGGCCATTGCCATAGGTGCACGCAGAATTGCTTGGTTACAAGCTTCTGATTTGGAACCCTGGGTCCAAGATGGATTAGGAAATCTTCCTTGTACAGGTGAAAACCTGTTTGGCAAAGATTGGCAAGCAAAGGCCACTCAAATGGATGCAGAAAATTCTGCTTTGGATAGGCGTTCAAAGTCTACCTCTAATCCTGTCCAGAAGAGGTTGTTCAAAAAGGCATATTTTCCCAAGAAGGGAAGATATTATCCTGTTTATGGTCAACAGACATCTTCTGCAGTTCGTTTTGCTGCAAAGCGTCAACAACAACCTAAGGCTGCAAGGACTACTGTAGCCCAACAGCCTCAGCCTCCTCAGGGCCTTTGACTTGCAGCTAGAGAACTTAGCCTTTCTGGCTCTAAAAGACCCAGAGCCTCTCACCATTCCAGGAAGGTTAGCTCATTTTGCTCCCAGATGGGAGCAAATCACAGCAGAGCAGTGGACCCTTTCCATCATAAGGGAAGGGTACAAACTTCATTTCTCAAACCTTCCTCCTTACACCATGGTGAGACAGTTCAATTCTCCAGCATCGCTTCTTGACCTTCTGGGTCAGGAGATTTCTACCCTACTTGCCCAAGGGGCAATAGAAGAAGTACCTCTTCTTCAACAGGGCTCAGGGTTCTACTCCCCCTACTTTCTAATTCCAAAGAAAACAGGGGGCTACAGACCCATATTAGATCTCAGAGAATTGAACAAATTCCTATGCAAGGAGAAATTCAAGATGATTTCTCTAGGTACTCTCCTTCCATTCCTTCAGAGTCAGGATTGGCTTTGTTCTCTAGATCTCAAGGATGCGTATACCCATATACTCATCCATCCAGCACACAGAAGGTTCCTTCGGTTCCTTTATCTGGGAAAGCACTACCAATACAGGGTGCTTCCTTTTGGTCTGGCCTCTGCTCCAAGAGTGTTCACAAAATGCATGGCAGTAGTAGCTGCATTTCTACGCACTCTGTGAATATTTGTATTCCCATATCTGGATGACTGGCTCATCCGAGCTTCATCCCAATCAGAGGCCCAGACTTCCCTAGCCTGCACAATGTGTGTTCTGCAGTATCTGGGACTGGTGATAAACATTCCAAAGTCCCAACTCACCCCTACTCAGTCTCTAGAGTTCATAGGGGCCTTGCTGGATACCACAACTGCAAGGGCCTATCTTCCCCAGGCCCGTTGCCTACTCTTAGTGCAGTTAGCCTCTCAGATTCAGTTAAAAACCCATCTAACTGCTCGAGAGATGTTACAACTGCTAGGCCACATGGCATCCACTGTGCATGTGGTCCCTTATGCTCGCCTTCACATGAGGGCAGCTCAATGGACTTTGTCCACACAGTGGACCCAGACATCAGGGGGTCTGTCAGATAAAATAGCAACCTCAAGACGCCTCTTTTGGTCTCTCCAGTGGTGGAAGTCCACTCAAAATCTGTTGCTGGGGTCCCCCTTCCAACAATTGTTACCCCAAGCAATCCTTGCAACAGATGCCTCTCCAAAGGGTTGGGGAGCTCGTCTTCAAGACCTCTCCACCCAGGGCATTTGGTCTCCACAGGAGACCTCCCTGCATATCAACATCTTAGAGCTCAGAGCAATCTTCTTAGCTCTGAGTCTTCCATACCCTGCTCAGCTACAAGACAGTCCTCATTCACACGGACAACCAAGTAGCCATGTTCTATGTGAACAAGCAGGGAGGGACTGGCTCTGTCGCTTTGCAATGAAGCTCTGAGATTGTGGGCCTTCGCCAGAGAGCATCAAATTAATCTTCTGGCAGTATACCTTCCAGGAGTTCAAAACTCTTGGACAGACAGACTCAGTCGAGTTCTGCTTCCACACGAATGGTCCCTTCATATGGACCAGATAGTCAGAATCTTTCGAATTTGGGGAACCCCGGACATAGACCTCTTTGCAAGTCCGTGGAATGCCAAACTTCCCCGATTCTGTTCCAGAATTCCGTGTCAGGGAGTTCAGGCCAGGGATGCCTTCCTCCTTCATTGGGGTCAAGACTTCCTGTACGCCTTTCCACCCATTCCCCTAATTTTCCAAGACCCTGTTCAAGCTTCAGAGAGATCGAGGGACTATGATCCTCATAGTTCCACGTTGGCCATGCCAAGTGTGGTACCCTCTACTTCTGCATCTCTCTCAAGCTCCCTCCCTGGACTTGGGGTCTGCTCCAGATCTCCTGTCTCAGGAGGGGGGAACGTTGTGGCACCCAAACCCCCAATCTCTCCATCTCAGGGCTTGGTTGCTGAAGGCTTAGACCTTCAAGATTGGCATCTTTCTCAGCAAGTAAGGGATATCCTTCATGCTTCCAGAAAGCCTTCTACTAGACGTTCCTATGCTTTTAAATGTGCTGAGAAGGGTATTAACCCTCTAGCAATACCTTTGAATTCTTTACTAGAATATCTCCTGCATCTTTCCCATGCAGTCCTCAAAACAAATTCAGTAGGGGTCCATTTGAGTGCTATTGCAGCATCCCTCAAGCCTCTCAGTGGACAACCTGTCTCCTCTCATCCTCTTATTGCAAGATTCATGAGAGGCCTTCTTTTAACTAAACCTCCCATTAGACCACCTCCAGTGGCATGGGACTTGAATCTGGATCTTGGTCAGCTCATGAAGCCACCCTTTGAACCCTTAGCCACTACCTCCTTGAAATTTCTTTCCTGGAAGGTTATCTTTCTTATTGCAGTCACCTCAGCTTGACGCATCAGTGAACTGCAGGCCTTAGTGGCTAATCCACCTTATACAAGGTTCCATCATGATAAGGTAGTCCTTAGGACCAATCCACACTTTATGCCTAAAGTGGTCTCACCTTTACATCTTAATCAAGAGGTGTATTTACCTGTCTTTTTTCCAGGTCCTCATGCATCAAGTGCAGAGAGGAATCTTCATACCCTGGATTGTAAGAGAGCTCTTGCTTTTTACTTACAAAGGACACAGCAACATAGAAAGTCTTCTCAACTCTTTGTTCCTTTGATCCCTCTCATTTGGGACTTCCAGTCTCTAAGAGGACACTGTCCAATTGGATTGCTCAGTGTATTTCTTTCGCCTATCAGAGTAAGAACCTTTCTCTGGAGGGCCATGTCACAGCTCATAATGTGAGGGCCATGGCCACCTCTATGGCTCATCTAAATTCTGTGTCCATCGACCAGATCTGTCGAGCGGCCACCTGGGCCTCGGTTCATACCTTCACAGCCCATTACTGTTTGGACAAGGACTCCCGCCGGGATGCCTTGTTTGGTCAGGCTGTTCTCAAACACCTGTTCCATGCTTAATCAACTCCTACCCTCCATCCCTGGTTGGATGCCTGAGATCCATGGGAGGAGGTAGAGCCCTTCTCAGGGTCTCACAACCTTGGGGATCTCCCAGGCATCTCTAGCTGGGGAGTCCCCATATGTGAAGACTCATTCCTGCTTGTTCCTGGAGATAGCACAGTTACTTACCTGTAACAGGTGATCTCTGGGAACAGCAGGAATAAGTCTTCACAACCCTCCCACCTCCCCTAGGAGTTGTATCTCTCTATCTATCTATCTTTCCTTTCCTCTCTCTCTCTCTCTTTGTTTCAGCTTTAAAATTCGAACTGGAGAGAGGCGGTTAGGAAGGGCGGGAAGGCAGCGCGCAGGCGCTGTGGGATGCTCCCAAAAGCTTTCCTTTTTTGGGACCCTGGGGAGCGTTCCCGCGCCGGCTCCGTCGGTACCGACATACCCATATGTGAAGACTTATTCCTGCTGTTCCCAGAGATCACCTGTTACAGGTAAGTAACTGTGCTTTCCGGGGGTGCCTATTGCTGCTGCTATCGACCTTTCCCAGGGCCTGCAGTGGCAGCAATGCCATGTAAACCATAATCAAAACTGGATAAGCCTTCGAAGTCTGCATCGGAGGGGCAGTTCTTGAAGACAGGAATTGTGATGCAGAATTAGAGATTTTAGGTAAGGTAAGGGTTGCGTTGCAGTTTCCATGATATTGCTGCCACTGCAGGCCCCAAAGAGGGGCAGCAGCTGTGCCAATGGGGGGGGGGGGAGGTGCTGCAGGATGGAGGGCTCACCTACGGAGCCTCCAATCCTTGCACTAACCCTGAGTGTTGGACATGGCTAATCAAAGGCTTATCCAGATTTGCTCAGTTTTTACCAGCCCTTTTCCATCTTCACTGATTGCCAGTACAATGCTATATCCAGTATTAGGATGCTTTTCTTGAGTTTAAAGCTCATGTGTCTCAAGTTCCAGTCTACCTACAAGACACGATATAAGATTATGGTTCAAGTTGGACACTACATTCACCCTGTGGGAAATTTGTTAGAGTCATTTAATTAAGGATTTCCATATTGGTAGACATCAAGAGAGAACATTTTATATAAAGGCTCCACAATTATGGAATGTTTTACCAAGTGAGCTGTGAAGGGCATGGGATCTGAGGAAGTTTCAACAGATTTCAAAGACTCATTTATATTTATGTGCTTTTGGTTGAGGGGTTAGGATTTTTAAGGATCGTGTTTTCTGCTTTTATGTATTCATGTTAATAATTCATATTTATTTATTTACATTCTCTTATATACCGCGCTATTCTGCATCAGTGCGGTTTACATTGAACAAACTGAAATTACATTGAACAGGGCATTATAACTTGGAGATAACTATTTTACAGGGAACATGGGCTGTGGAGGGTTAAGTGGCTTGCCCAAGACCACAAGGAGCACCTGTGGGACTAGAAACCCCAGTCCTTCCGGCCCAAGGTTGCTGTCCTCTAGTGGGATTTGAACCCCCGACCTTCCGGCCTGAAGTACCTTGCCCCAACCACTAGGCCACTCCTCCACTCCATATTCATTATTAGCGAGTGGTACCTAGACACTGTGGTTTATAAATGTGAATAATGAGATCTTTAGGGAAAAGGAAGGGATTGTACAGCTTTATAGTTAGTATAGATGGGCAGACTGGCTAGATCATATACATATGATCTTTATTTGCTGTCAATTTCTCTATTTTTATGAAACAGATGAAGGGATATTGAAGGATTTGTTGCTTCCTTGGGAAAGTGGTACATTGAGAAGAATAAAATATCACTGTTAGTTATATCTTAATTATGTTTGAAACACATGAAAATGAAGTGTACAATTTAACTGCAGTTGTGTAAGTGTTACAGATTTATAACAAATATAAAAAATGCATTCTGTGTTTTTTCGCTCTCCCCGAAGTTCAGTTTCAAAGAGAAATTATGGCCCTACCAAAAGTAGGAGCAAGTTTATAAATCTTATTTGGTAGGGCGAACAAGATGGCTGCAGGCAGGTGTGTGCTGCAGTGAGCACTTCTTATGATGGGCAAAAGGAAGGTTAAATCGGTTCCTAAGCCCTCCCAGGCACTGGTGGCGTCTTCTCCCTTACCTTCTGGGACTTTAGATTCTTTTTTAATTCGCCCACTACAGCAGCCAGGATCACCAGCAATGCACAGCCCCATTGGTTGCTTGATGAAACAGGAACGCTTGTCGAGCATTTCGGGGTTGGAGATCACATTGTCGGAGCAATGGTGCCCATCCAAAGCAGCTTCTCTGGAAAGTGCTACTGTGTGCTCTGTGGCGTCGGTTTGGTCCCTAAGTGGTGAGCCGCCATCTGCTGGAGGGTCGGCAACAGAGCGGAGCATAAGTTTGCTCTTCTGAGTCAGTGTTCCAGTGGTGCAGCGCTGCAGTTGGTGGTGGGAGGCTTAGCTGTGGGTTTGGCCTTGCCTGGTGTCTCTTCGATGGACCTGCAGACTTGAGAAGCTGGTCTGGGAATGTTTGGAACTCCTGGCTCCTTTACCCTTGTGCACCCAGATGTCTTTTCCTGGAATCCATCTGGACAGCCATAGCCAGCCTTGGGGAAACACTGATCTCCAGGAACAAGCAGGAATGAGTCTTCACATATGGGTAAACGTCGGTACCAACGGAGCCCGCACGGGAACGCTCCCCAGCTTCCCAAAAAGAAAGCCTTTGGGAGCATGCCCACACGCATGCGCGCTGCCTTCCCGCCTTTTCACTTCCCTCACATCAGTTCTTCGTTTTCCGCGGAACCGACAGGACGTGTCCTTGTCACCACGGAAAATTCTTTTTTTTTTTGTGGTCGCGCCTGCCTTCATTCGATGCCCACCGGTACTGCCGGTGTTTTTCTTTCTTTTTAGTGAAAATGTTCCTTTTTCACTAAAGAATATTTTCGTTCCTACTTAGTGCTGAAGTATTTTGGCCACTAGGCCTCTATCCTTTCCTCATGGAAAAGCCAGCCACTATCCTTAAGGAATGCTCAAAGTGTGGCGGTACAACTAAATTAATAGACTTTCATAACTGGTGTCTAAAGTGTTTAGGTCCTGACCATTACTCGATGGAGTGTTTCGCCTGCAGGAGTTTAACTAGAAGAAATCTTCAAGATCGAGTACAACTCGATACCCGGTTCACATCAGGCCTGATGTCACCAGCCAGAATTTCTTCTTCCTCCCAGGGTCAGGTAACCAAACAAAAGTCTGTTAAGACTAGCCAGTCCTCGAGAGGTAGATCTCCTTCTAAGCATCGAGATGCCTCTGGCGTTGCCCTCGAGGACATTATGGCAATACAGTCTGCCTCGAGGTCTGTCCATTACTGTGGCTCCTGAATCAGAGCCCAGAGCAAAGGAGTTGGAAATTTTACAATATCCCAAAGCTCCTAAAGAGGCAGCTACTCTACCTATCCATGAGATCTTGCATGATCTCATGCTAAGAATGTGGGAGACGCCTCTTACCACCTCTCCTCACTCTCGTAGATAGGATACTATGTCTCGAGTCCCTCCTTGTCCTGGTTTCCGGAAGACTCAGCTTCCTCACCACTCTATTGTAGTGGAATCAGCTATGAGAAGGATCAGGAGTGCAAGAGACATGCCTCTAATCCTCCAGGACGCGAGTGCAGAACTTTGGATGCTTTTGGACGTCGTACTTTCCAAGCTTCCATGCTTTCTGCCAGGATCAGTTCCTATATTTTATATATGGGAATGTTCCTGAAAGAAGTCACAGGAGATGTAGAGGCCCTGAGCCCTCTTCTTCCTGAGGATAGGAGGCAGGGTTTTCTCACATTGGTCAAACACGCCCAGGATGTTTCTAAATTTGTCAACCGTGCAGCTTTTGACTGTTTTGAGTGTATAAGCAGAACCTCTGCTATTGCCATAGGTGCACGTAGAATTGCCTGGCTCCAGGCATCTGACTTGGAGCTCTGGGTACAAGACAAACTGGGCAATATTCCTTGTACTGATGAGAACCTGTTTGGTAAAGATTGGCAAGAAAAAGCCAATGAGTTGGATGCTGACAACTCTACTTTGGATAGACTATCCAAAGCCACAGCTGATCCTGCGAGAAAGAAGTCTTTCAAAAAGCCTTTCTTCTCAAAGAAGAAAAGGTTTTATCCTGCTTATTCCCAGCAGGGACTCTCTGCAGGTCAACCTGGCAGGAAAAGTCAGCAACCTCCGAAACAAAGGCAAGCAAAGACTGCTAAGCCTCAACCGTCTCAGCAGTCTCAGCCTCCACAAGGCCTTTGACTTTCATCTAGAGAACTTAGCCTTCCTGGCTCTCAATGGACCAGAGCCTTCCACTATTCCAGAAAGGTTGTGTCACTTTGTCCCCAGATGGGGGCAGATAACAGCAGAGCTTTGGACACTCTCCATCATAAAGGAGGGGTACAAGCTCCATTTTTCGAGCAGGCCCCCTCCCACAATGGTAAGACAGTTAAATTCTGAGACCTCTCTCATCAACCTATTAGATCAATGGGTCACTATGCTTCTTGCCCAAGGGGCAATAGAAGAAGTACCCATTTCTCAACAGGGTACAGGGTTTTACTCCCCCTATTGCCTTATTCCAAAGAAAATAGGGGGACACAGACCTATTTTAGACCTCAGAGAATTGAACAAATTCCTGTTCAAAGAGAAATTCTAAATGATTTCTCTGGGAACTCTGCTGCCATACCTTCAGAGTCAGGATTGACTTTGTTCTCTAGATCTCAAGGATGTGTACACTCATGTTCTCATCCATCCAACCCACAGAAAGTTCCTTCGGTTCCTTTTTCAAGGAAAGCACTACCAATACAGGGTGCTTCCTTTTGGCCTGGCCTCAGCTCCAAGAGTGTTCACGAAATGCATGGCTGTGGTAGCAGCATTTCTCCGCACTCTAGGGATATTAGTCTTCCCCTACTGGTCTGTCTTAAAGGACTAGAAAAGGGGACTGTTACTTCTGGAGAGAGATCTGCAACTGAGTATATACTTCTGGTAATTTTCTAAAAGGAATTCTTTGTATTAAAGCTAATTCATCTGTGAACCCACTATTTTTATTAAATCAGTCAGGGCCTAGTAGCAGCACTTTAAGTTTAAATTTAAAACACAGAGGAGAACTTTCTGTACCCAGCAGAGAGCTTGTAGTTTACATTTAATAGTCACTCAGGGCCTAGCATCAGAAAAGTACTTTTAGTTTTAAAACATAGAGCAGAACTTTCTGGTTACATTTCATACCCCGCAGAGAGCTTGTAGTTTAAATTTCATAAGAAGTTAGAGCCTAGCAGCAGCTAAGAGCTATAATTTAAATCAAATCAGAATATAGCTTACCTCAGCAGCACAAGACAGGGTACTGTGTAGCAGCCCTCTTTTAATAAGTGTTATTTCCCTCCCTCCCCTGGGATAATCGTAGCTTTATAGGTACTTACACATCTTACAAGAAAGGAGGTGCTCTCAGGTGAAGCTCATTACCCAAATCAGTCATACACGAAGGACCTGAGATTAGTTAAGCTTCAGGTGAACAAGGTATATTACACGTATTAGGTACAGTTTTATTAGTATAAATATCCATAGCAACCCTTAGTAAGTAAAGAACTTAGATCTAAACACAAACTTAAAACTAAGATGCAGACATCAGTCCAGCAGCGGGATGGGGGCTTTCCATTCTTTTGCATTGAGTGTCACATGTATGATTTTCTCCCAGTTGGTGAGAGGTCTTACGTGTGCACTAGGTGCAAGGAGCTCTTTGCTCTCAGGGAACGAGTCCGTTCTCTAGAGGCTAAAGTAGCAGACTTGGAAAGCATAAGACAGAGAGGTACATAGACGAGACCTACAGGGATATAGTCCTGAGGTCCCACCTCCAGTCTGGCAGCATCCCTGTTGCCATGGAGGAGAGAGGTCATGTGACAGGAGAGCATCACCCTGGTGTGGCAGGAAGTGATCCTGTAACTAGGACCTGTCCTCCAGGTGATGTAAAACCCTCTCGCACCGAGGAAGTTTCTCCAGGGCCATGTGCCCATGAGGGAAGGGTTAGGACAGCTGTTATAGTTGGTGATTCGATCATTAGGCATGTAGATAGCTGGGTGGCTGGTGGACGTGAGGATCGCCTGGTAACATGCCTGCCTGGTGCGAAAGTAGCGGACCTCACACGCCACCTAGATAAGGTCTTAGATAGTGCTGGGGAGGAGTCTGCTGTCTTGGTACATGTCGGTACCAATGACATAGGAAAATGTGGTAGGGAGGTTCTGGAGGCTAAATTTAGGCTTTTAGGTAGGAAGTTGAAATCCAGAACTTCCAGGGTAGCATTCTCTGAAATGCTTCCTGTTCCACGCGCAGGACCCAAAAGGCAGGCAGAGCTCCGGAGTCTCAATGCGTGGATGAGACAATGGTGCAGAGATGAGGGTTTTAGATTTGTTAGGAACTGGGGAACATTCTGGGGAAAGGGAGGGGCTCTTCCGAAGGGATGTGCTTCAGCTTAACTGGGATGGAACCAGGCTGCTGGCATTAACCTTTAAAAAGGAGATAGAGCAGCTTTTAAACTAGATATTAGGGGAAAGCCAACAGTCGCCCAAGAGCGGATGGTTCGGAAGAATGTATCTTTGAAGGATACTACCAAAAGCAGAGAGGTTCCACAAAAGAGTAAAGTAGCCCAAATGCCCTCAAGTATGGAGCAGACAGAGCTTAAAGATCCTAAATTACCCATGTCTAACAATAGCCAAATTAATATGAATAAAATACATTCTCTAAAATGCTTGTATGCAAATGCTAGAAGTCTAAAAAATAAGATGGGAGAGTTAGAATATATAGCACTAAATGAAAGGTTAGATATGATTGGAATATCAGAGACATGGTGGAAGGAGGACAACCAGTGGGACACTGTGATACCTGGGTACAAACTATATCGTAATGATAGAGCTGATCAAATTGGTGGAGAGGTTGCTCTCTATGTTAGAGAGGGCATTGAGTCAGAAAGGATTAAAGTTTTGCAGGAAACAAAATCTGCTGTAGAATCTATATGGATTGAAATTCCATGTAAAAGGGGGAAGGCAATGGCAGTGGGGGTGTACTATCGAGCGTCTGGCCAGAATGACCAAATGGATGATGAAATGCTCAAAGAAATCAAGGAAGCTAATAAAAGTTACAGCACAGTAATAATAATGGGTGATTTCAACTACCCCGGTATCAACTGGGTCAGTGTCACGGCAGGACATGCTAGGGAGATAAAGTTCCTAGATGAAATAAATGACTGCTTCTTGGAGCAGTTGGTTCATGAACCGACCAGAGGGGAAGCCATATTAGACCTAGTCCTTAGTGGAACACTAGATCTAGTGCAAGAGATAAGGTTGTTGGGACCACTTGGCAATAGTGATCATAGCATGATCGCCTTTGATTTAATTAGTGGAGGAGGGATAGTAAGGAAATCCACAGTACTACCTTTTAACTTTCAAAAGGGAGACTATGATAAAATGAGGAAAACAGTTAAGAAAAAACTAAAAGGAGCAGTTGCAAAGGTTAAAGACGTACATCGGGCTTAGTATTTTTCAACAACAGCCATCTTGGAAGCCCAGACCAGCTGTAGTCCACGCTTTAAGAAAAGTGGAAGGAAGTCCAAAAAACTGCCAGCATGGTGAGGTCAGAGAGGCTGCTGTTGCCAAAAAAGCATCTTTCAGGAAATGGAAAAAAGAGACAAACGACGAAACCTGGAAACAGCACAAGCACTGGCAAGTCAAATGCAAGGCATTGATAAGGCAGGCAAAGGGAGAATTTGAGAAGAAGCTTGCTGCGGAAGCAAAAACGCGAAGTAAAGACCTTTTCAAGTACATTCGTAGCAAAAAACCTGTGAGAGAGTCAGTTGGTCCATTAGATGATAAAGGGGTTAAAGGAGCACTAAGAGGCGACAAGGCGATAGCGGAGAGACTGAATGAATTCTTTGCTTCAGTCTTTACCCAGGAAGATGTAGGGATGTTACCCATGACTGAAGTGGTATTTAAAGGTTCGGAAGAATTGAAGGAAATATCGATACATCGGGAAGATGTATTACAACTATTAGATAAACTGAAGAGTAGCAAATCACCTGGGCTGGATGGTATACATCCAAGGGTGTTGAAAGAACTGAAATACGAGATTGCAGACCTGCTATTAGTAATCTGTGAACTATCATTAAAATCATCTCTAATACCTGAAGATTGGAGGATCGCCAATGTAACAGCAATTTTAAAAAAAAGGTTCCAGGGGTGATCCGGGAAACTACAGACCGGTGAGCCTGACATCAGTACCGGGAAAAATGGTAGAAACCATCATAAAGAATAAAATTACTCAGCATGTAGATAGTCATGACCTAATGGGATACTAAAGTAAAATTTGGCCGTATTTTGTGAATGATATAATGCAAATGAAAAAAATGAACTCATTCAACAATTCACCTTCGTATCACTGTTCATATATTTTAGTGTCCTACATAAGCCTCAGAAAATCCCTTAGTAGCACTGCAAGTCCTTGACTACGTGAAAATGTCTCGGACGCGTGCAAGGGTTTTAAACATCAATGGCTTATGACAAATGATAACCGACCGCTATTTGTGAAAATGTATCAAAACAGTGCTCTGAATTAACAGAAAAATCACTTAACTTCCAATACTGATGTATCCGGTCATAGTCTTCAATTTCAAAGAAATTTTTTAAAAGAATTTTGTTGCTATTTTGTTGCTCAATAATAGCCTTTTCTTTTGTAGTGGAAAGAAAGGCTGTGCCCCAACGCCTATCTTATAAGGCACCCCTGCATTTCACCATTGAGGGTTTGTCAAGGGACCCTTTCTTCAACAAAATATCTGAGAATTGCACAGCTTCTGGTTTTTAAACTTCTGTCATCGTAACGTTCATCTATGCTCACGCGGCATAGATGAACGTTACGATGACAGAAGTTTAAAAACCAGAAGCTGTGCAAGTCTCAGATATTTTGTTGAAGAAAGGGTCCCTTGACAAACCCTCAATGGTGAAACGCAGGGGTGCCTTATAAGATAAGCTGTGCCCCAACGCCTTTCTTTCCACTACAAAAGAAAAGGCTATTATTGAGCAACAAAATAGCAACAAAATTCTTTAAAAAAAATTCTTGGAAATTGAAGACTATGACCGGATACATCAGTATGGAAGTTAAGTGATTTTTCTGTTAATTCAGAGCACTGTTTTGATACATTTTCACAAATAGCGGTCGGTTATCAAGTTCTTCATTTGTCATAAGCCATTGATGTTTAAAACCCTTGCACGCGTCCGAGACATTTTCACGTAGTCAAGGACTTGCAGTGCTACTAAGGGATTTTCTGAGGCTTATGTAGGACACTAAAATATATGAACAGTGATACGAAGGTGAATTGTTGAATGAGTTCATTTTTTTCATTTGCATGACCTAATGGGAGACAGCCAACATGGCTTTAGACAAGGAAGATCTTGTCTTAGTAATCTCTTATGTTTTTTTGAAGGAGTGAATAATCAGGTGGACAAAGGTGAGTCGGTTGATATTGTGTATCTGGACTTTCAGAAAGCCTTTGACAAGGTCCCTCATGAGAGACTTTTGGCAAAACTAGAGTCATGGGATAGGAGGCAGTGTACTATTGTGGATCAGGAACTGGTGAAAAGATAGAAAGCAGAGGGTAGGGCTAAATGGCCAATTTTCCCAATGGAGAAAGGTGAATAGTGGTGTACCCCAGGGATCTGTGCTGGGTCCGCTGCTTTTTGACATATTCATAAATGACTTGGAAAGTGGAATAACGAGTGAGGTTATCAAATTTGCAGATGACACAAAACTATTTAAAGTTGTTAAAACCCAAGAGGATTGTGGAAAATTGCAAGAGGATCTTGATAAATTGGAAGACTGGGCATCAAAATGGCAGATGAAATTTAATGTGGACAAGTGCAAGGTTATGCACCTAGGGAAGAACAACCCAAACTATGGTTACACGATGCAAGGTTCCACATTAGGAACCACCACCCAGGAAAAAGATTTAGGCGTCATTGTGGATACCATATTAAAACCCTCGGCCAAGTGTGCAGCGGCGGCCAAGAGAGCAAATAGAATGCTAGGTATGATAAGGAAAGGAATGGAAAATAAAACAAAAGATATTATAATGCCTCTATATCGTTCCATGGTGAGACCGCACCTTGAATATTGTGTGCAATTCTGGTCGCCGTATCTTAAAAAGGATATAGCGATTTTAGAAAAAGTTCAGAGAAGAGCCACCAAAATGGTAAAGGGGATGGAAGGATACTCCTATGAAGAAAGGCTAAAAAGGTTAGGGCTCTTTAACCTGGAAAAGAGACGGCTGAGGGGAGATATGATAGAAGTATATAAATTAATGAACGGAGTGGAACGGGTAAACGTAGATCGATTGTTTACCTTATCAGAATATAGAAAGACTAGGGGACATGCAATGAAGCTACAGGGTAAACTAAGACTAATAAAAAGAAAATATTTTTTCACTCAACGTGTAATCAAACTCTGGAATTTGTTACCAGAGGATGTAGTAAAGACTGTTAATGTAGCTGGGTTTAAAAAAGGTTTGGACAAGTTCCTGGAGGAAAGGTCCATAAACCATTATTAAGAAGGGACCCAGGATATCAATGCTTGAACCAATACAAGCATTGTGGAACCTGTGTCCCTTGGGGAAACTGCTAGGTACGTATGACCTAGATTGGCCACTGTTGGAAACACATTACTGGGCTTGATGGACCTTGGTCTGACCCAGTATGGCATATCTTATGTTCTTATGTACTTAGATGACTGGCTCATTCGAGCCCCATCAGAGTCAGAGGCCAGAACTTCCCTATCCTGCAAAGTGCATATCCTCCAGTATTTGGGTCTGGTCATAAACATCCCAAAATCCAGCCTAACTCCCACTTATCTAGAGTTGATAGGAACTCTGCTGGATACCAAAAAAGCAAGGGCCTATCTCCCCCAGGCCCGTTTCCTTCGCATGGTGCAGTTAACTTCTCAAGCAGTGCTGAAGCCTCATCTCAGTGCCTGAGGAATGCTACAACTACTAGGCCACATGGCATCTACCGGGCATGTGGTTCCTTATGCTCGCCTCCATATGAGAGCAGCCCAGTGGACTTTATCTACTCAGAGGACCCAGGCATCAGGGTGCCTGTCAGACAAAATAGCAAACACAAATCGTCTTATTTTGTCCTTCCAATGGTGGCAGTCCCCTCAAAACCTGTTGCTGGGGTCCCCTTTTCAACAACCCTTACCCCAGGCAACTCTTACAACAGATGCTTCACCATTGGGTTGGGGTGCTCATCTGCAAGACCTTTCCACCCAAGGCACTTGGACTCCACAGGAGACTCATCTACATATCAGTCTCTTGGAGCTCAGAGCAATCTTCCTTGCTCTTCGAGTGGTCCACACCCTGCTCAGCTACAGGACAGTTCCCATTCATACGGACAATCAAGTAGCCATGTTCTACGTGAACAAGCAGGGGGGAACAGGCTCTCTGTTGCTTTGCAACAAAGCTTTGCGACTATGGGCCCTAGCCAGAGAGCATCAGATTCATCTCCTGGCAGTGTATCTTCCAGGCATCCAAAACTCTTGGGCAGACACACTCAGTCGAGTTATGCTTCCACACGAGTGGTCTCTGCATGCAGACCAGGTGGCCAAGATTTTTCAGATTTGGGGAACCCCGGACATAGACCTCTTTGCAAGTCCGTGGAATGCCAGACTTCCCCGGTTCTGTTACGTTCTGTTTCAGAATTCCGGCTCAGGGCTCTCAGGCCAGGGATGCTTTCTTCCTTTATTGGGGTCAAGACTTCCTGTATGCCTTTCCACCCATTCCCCTAATTCCCAAAACCCTATTCAAGCTTCAGAGAGACAGAGGCCGTATGATTCTCATAGCTCCACATTGGTCACGGCAAGTGTGGTACCCTCTGCTTCTACATCTCTCTCAAGCTCCCTCCCTGGAGTTAGGGTCTGCTCCAGATCTTCTTTCTCAGGAGAACGGAATGTTATGGCATCCCAATCCCCAGTCTCTGCATCTCAGGGCTTGGTTGCTGAAGGCCTAGATCTCCATGATCTTAACCTTCCTCAGCCAGTAAAGGATATCCTTTATGCTTCCAGAAAGCCTTCCACAAGACGTTCCTATGCTTTCAAGTGGAAAAAGTTTACCATGTGCTCGCAGAACGGTCTTAACCCCCTTGCGATACCTCTGGAATCATTACTGGAGTATCTCCTTCATTTATCCAATGCAGGACTTAAAACTAACTCAGTAAGAGACCATTTGAGTGCTATTGCAGCTTCTTTCAAGCCTCTAAATGGACAACCTATTTCCTCCCATCCTCTTATAGCAGGATTTATGAGAGGCCTTCTAACTAAGCCTCCCATTAGGCCACCACCGGTGGCATGGGACTTAAACCTGGTTGTTGGTCAGCTCATGAAGCCACCTTTCGAACCCTTAGCTACTACCTCATTGAAATTCCTTTCTTGGAAGGTTATCTTTCTCATTGCAATCACATCAGCACGTTGCATCAGTGAGTTGCAAGCACTAGTGGCTGATTCATCTTATACAAGGTTCCATCATGACAAGGTAGTCCTTAGGACTCATCCACACTTTATGCCAAAGGTGGTCTCGCCTTTTCATCTAAACCAAGCGGTCTACCTACCTGTGTTCTTTCCAAGGCCTCATGCATCAAATGCAGAAAGGAATCTTCATACTTTGGACTGTAAAAGAGCTTTAGCCTTTTAATTACAAAGAACACAGCAACATAGAAAGTCCTCTCAACTCTTTGTTGCTTTTGCTCCTTCTCATTTGGGACTTCCAGTCTCCAAGAGAACACTGTCTAACTGGATTGCTCAGTGTATTTCCTTTGCCTATCACAGTAAGAATCTTCCTCTGGAGGGGCCATGTCACAGCTCACAATGTGAGAGCCATGGCAGCTTCAATGGCTCATCTGCACTCTGTGTCTATCGACGACTTCTGTCGAGCAGTCTCCTGGGCCTTGGTTCATACCTTCACAGCCCATTACTGCTTTGACAAGGACTCCCGCCGGGATGCCTTGTTTGGTCAGTCTGTTCTTCAACACCTGTTCCATACCTAATCAACTCCTACCCACCATCCCTGGTTGGATGCCAGAGATCCATGGGGGAAAGTGGAGCCCTTTCATAGGGACACACAGCTTCTGGGGTCTCTCCTTGGCATCTAAAGCTAGGGAGTCCCCATATCTGAAGACTATATTCCTGCTTGTTCCTGGAGATAGCATAGTTACTCACCTGTAACAGGTGATCTCCGGGAACAGGAATTTAGTCTTCACAACCCACCCACCTCCCCTAGAATTTGTATCTCTCTATCTATCTCTTTCCCTTTCCCTTTCCCTTTCCCTCTCTCTCTCTTTCTCTCTCTCTCTCTCTCTTTCTCAGCTTTAAAACTCAACTGGAGAGAGGCAGTTGGGAAAGGCGGGAAGGCAGCACACAGGTGCTGTGGGATGCTCGGAAAAGCTTTCTAATTGGACGCTGGGGAGCGTTCTCGCGCAGGCTCTGTCGGTACCGATGATACCCATATGTGAAGACTAAATTCCTGCTGTTCCCAGAGATCACCTGTTACAGGTGAGTAACTATGCTTTTTTTACTCAACGTGTAATCAAACTCTGGTATTTGTTACCGGAGGATGTAGTAAGAGCTGTTAGTGTAGCTGGGTTTAAAAATGTTTTGGACAAGTTCCTGGAGGAAAGGTCCATAAACTATTATTAAAAAGGGACCCAGGATATCACTGCTTGACCCAATACAAGCATTGAGGAACCTGTGTCTTTTGGGGAAACTGCTAGATACTTACGACCTAGATTGGCCACTGTTGGAAACAGGATACTGGGCTTTGATGTACCTTGATCTGACTCAGTATGGCATATCTTATGTTCTTAGGATCAGCCTCGGGTTTGGGGCACCATTCTCTTGCTCGGTGGCTCTAGTGTTACAGTAGTTTCTCCACCTCTCCCAGTCCAGGCTCAAGTCTAACTCCTGAGTGCACATTAGTGCCCTGGCGGCACACCACCATCCGGTGGATGGTAAGCCCCTCTCAGTCCAACCATTGGATACCCATTTCCTTCGGGGCCTGCTCTTATTGAAGCCTCCGGTTCACCCTCCGACATCTGAATAGGACCTTAATGTAGTGTTGGGGAAACTTACTTGCCCACCCTTTGAGCCTCAAAGGCCTTCCACCTTCGCTACCTCTCTTGGAAGGTGGTTTTCCTGGTTGTGCTCACCTCCGCTCGCAGAGTTAGCGAGCTTCAGGCCCTTGTGGCGAGACACCTTATACCAGGTTCTAAAAGAACAGTGTGGTGCTTCACACCCCAAATTCCTGCCAAAGGTTTTGTTGCCTTTCCATCTCAACCGGGAAGTAGTGCTCCCAACCTTCTTTCCAAGATCTCACTCCAGTCGGGCAGAGATGGTCCTTCACACCATGGACTGTAAGAGGGCCTTGTCTTTCTATATCCAACTCACTTAGGGCCACCGCAAAGCTGCTCAGTTTTTCATCTCCTACGACCCCAGTAGGCTGGGGGAGGCGGTGACCAAACGTATGTTTTCCACCTGGGTGGCGTACTATATTACCCTTGCTTATGAGCAGGCGAGGCTCCTGCTGGAAGGCCGTGTCACGGCGCACCGTATCAGGGCTATGGCGGCTTCAGTGACAAACTTGCACTCTGTCCTGATAGTGAACATCTGCCAGACCACCACCAGGTCTTCAGTCCATATCTTTGCAGCTCATTACTGCCTGGAAAGAGAATCCCAACGGAACAGTTCTTTCGGCCGGGCTGTGTATATGGACTAAATTGCTGCTGCTTGCAGCTCCCCAGTGAGGGAGCCCCTATTTTTGCTATGTGCTTTCAGTAGCCTGTAGCTTTTGGAGTCCCATAAGTGAGGACTGACATGGCTTGTTCCCGGAGAAAGTGTAGTTCCTTATCATTCTTCCAGTTTAGTCCTCCACCTCTGGGTAGTGCACTTCCTCCTGCAGCTTGGAGACTGGCATGTCAAAATCGTGACATCACTGGATATAGCCTGCGGTTCTCTCCCTTCAGCCCCCAGTATGTCCAGTCTCCATGAAGCCAGGAGGACGTAGTGAGCCTAGGTGCTGGGCTCACTTGAGGAACAGATAAGGAGCAGTTAGTCAGGATTTCTAAATTTCACATTATCCAGGTTTAATTTCAATTGGAAAGATTAATTGCTTTAATTACTTATTCTAATTACTTTGTTTCATTCAATTTCATTTAATTTTATTCAATTTCATTTAATTATAATTTAATATAATTGAACGAGTTATTTTAGTTTGAGCTGCCCCTTTAAAAAAAATAACTAAAATAAACCATCTCCCGCCTAGCTTTTTCTGCCTCTGGCCTCGATCTGTCACTCTCCGTTTCGGATCTCTCCCCCTGGACTGTACGGTGGAAAGCTTTGCGGCCCATACCTGCACATGAAGTCTGTGCGGCAGTAGGAGGTGCACGACGGCAGCTTGCTCTCACGGCAGAATCCTCTGCTGGCAGTCCCTGAGCCGGAAGAGCAGCTTCGCTGTGGCTACTGCTCGCAGCAGCGCGGTTTGAGGCGGTGGTATCCGCGGTTCAGGAGCGGGCTTCTTTAATTTTGGCACGGCAGGTAAGCAGGGTGATTGCATTTCTCTCGGCAGCGGGAGTTTTTGGCGGGCTGACATGCATCGGCGCCATTTTCCCTGCTCAGTTTGAGCCGCGTGGTGGGAGGTCTAGCGGCCCGCGTGTGAGAGAAAGCGCCAGGCCCTAAAGTTCAAACTTTGGTTTAAGTTCTTTTGATAGTTTTAAGGTCCTGGTCCTTGGTTTCACTTTTGGGGGTCCCTTCAATTTTTAGTGGGGGATTATTTGAGGAATTCAGTTTTATAGTTCTCATTATTATTAAAAAAAAAAAGGAACAGGTTTCTGTCAATCTGATTTAGGTGATGGTATCCACAGAAAATTAAAACTTAAGTAACATAGTAAGTGACGGCAGATAAAGACCAGTATGGTCCATCTAGTCTGCCCAGATTATTTTGCTTTTATCCTGTTGTAAGTATTTAGAGGATACAATATCACATCATATAAAAATCATATTATCAGAGTAGGAGATTTGCTACAGCGTTGATCTCCATTGCACTTATCGTGGTGGGGTAGATTAAATACCATCAAAATGATGGTTTTGCCGCAAATAGTATATAAATTAAGTATGCTTCCTGGTTTCTGTACTACACAGTTTTATTTGCAATTGGATAGAATATTAACTAAATTTCTGTGGAACAACAAAGTACATGTATTGCTTTGACCAAACTTAAGCAACCTAGACAAAAAGATGGTGTAGAGTTTCCAGATTTTTACATGTATCACGCTGTTGCGTTGCTTTGATGTGGAAAAGTTTGGTTGTCAGAAGATCCTGTGGAGGCCATGACAATCCCTTGACTGGAGGTTGAGAGCAGTGGTACATCCATTTCTTTTGAGATTGCTTCCTTTCATGAACTTGCCTAAGGCTAAACATAATGCTCCTGCAATTAATAGTTCTATTAAGGCCTTAAGAGAATTGGATAAGAGATGTTCTAACTCTTATTTGATTTCTTTTGATGCTTCTCTTTGACATAATCCCTTAATTTGAATAAATAAACATAAAATATGGAAAGGATGGCGGGCCAATGGGGATTTGGTGTGTTGGCCAATTATTTGAGTATGGTAGTATTTTCTTCCCCTCGTCTTATTGGAAAATTCAATTTAGCACAATCCAGATTCCCAAGTTTAGCCATTTGTGCTTGTTTAACGCATGACTATCTTCAGATGGAAGATATTTGTTATACACCAGATCTGAGTTCTTGCAAAAGGTGGATTTGTTTCTGGTTTTTATGCAGTTTTAAGATCATACAAATTTCAGTCTCTTATAGGTGTACAGAGTACATGGGAATTTGATGCTGATTTGCAGCAGGATATTGTAAATCGGAACACATTTTGGAATTTCACCATACATCCAACAATATTGAGTGGCTTATCTCAATCACTCTATTTTTTTGTCTCATCGAGTGTGGTCTACTTTGAAGATGTAGAAAGCCACCTTCTAAATTCCAATTCCTGTTGACATTGCTCTTCATCGATTGGGACATAATCCCATATGTTTTACCACTACATTTTATTAAAATACTGTTGAGAGGGTATTTGGTCCCCTATCAGAAATATTTTTAAGGTAGATGCTAATTTATTGCTACAGACTGTCTTGTTTCGCTCCCTCTTGATATCTGCTAGACTTGGTAAATATGAAAAAGTTATTTGACATATTAAAGTCATTAGCGGTACAGCATGTATTACATAATTGTAAAAATGTGTCCTTGAATGTAACTTTTTGGTGGAATTCCTTGTGTATGCTTTGTAAATTAGAAGGTGCTGTTTTTATTCAAAGTAATTGTATGTTAAAAATGGAAAAAAATTGGAAACCACTGAATGAATAATTATGCTCTTTATAAAAAAATGTTTTTCCTTTCTTTTTTAAACCTAACCTTTGTCCCTATGTGTTTCTTCTTTTTAAGATAATTTTAATATGTACAGTATATTTTTATTTTGAATTTTGTTTTAAATAAAAACTGCAAAATAAAGTTGAAAAAAATATGTAGCTAAAAGTAAGAAATAAATTAATTTTCTTAAAATAATTGACTGCTAAAATAGTTGTTATTCTAGGAGTGTCAGAGAGAAATAGACCTTCCAATGGTCTACTCTGACATAAAATTGAAAATATTTTTAATTTTTATAATCATATTTGCATAGCTATTTATCATATATAGGTATATGCTGAAGTATAATTAAATACTACTAGTTATCAGAGACCCATTTGTAAGTAAGAAAAACCTTGATTAGTAAGCTGATTTTGGTTTTTCTGGCAGTAGAAAGCAGAAGTGTTCTGCAAGGACATGTATGTATAAGTGATTAAATTCACATTCTCAAGTCTCTCTCTTCTGTCTCTAGAAAAGGATGGCTTCCCTTCAGGACCATCTGTGGTGAGTTTCAAAACTTAAATTTTTTTGTAGATTTAGCACTAGCTTGCCTGTTTCATACTCATTTGTTAACATTAATTAGAATTCATCATTGTTGGGGTTTTGTTTTGTTTTTGATTAGCCTGGCCATCCAAAGGTTTTGCTTTGATGTTGCCAACTAGTTCTATACATTGATCCATCGAAAGCAGAGGCTCCCAACCTTTTTTGTTGTGTCAGATCCTTATTAACCTCCAAAGATTTCAGGGATCCTTTCCCCCCTGTTCATACCCACCACTCTAACCCACACTGCCTTCCCTCAGTGCTAAGCCTATCCCCATTAGCCCTCCTTTCTCTCCATTCCACCCCCCTATCTCCCCCCCCCCCATCCAGCTATGCTCTAGCAGTCTCAATTACTTTCTCTCTCCCTTCCCTCACCAGTTCTCTTGAGTCTCTCTCATCTCCAGGAACAAGCAGGAATGAGTCTTCACATATGGGTACGTTGGTACCGACGGAGCCTGCGCGGTAACGCTCCCCAGCGTCCAATCAGAAAACTTTTGGGAGCATCCCTCAGCGCCTGCGTGCTGCCTTCCCGTCTTTCCAACTGTCTCTCCTCAGTTTTCGTTTTTCCGCGGAGCCGGCAGGACGTCCTCCTGTCACTGCAGAAAATTTTTCTTTAATTCTTTTGTTTTCTTGTGGTCGCGGCTGTTTCCCCGACTCCACCGGTACCGCCGGTGTTTTTCTTTTTCTTAAATCCAGGGAATTTTTTCCCTCAGTTTTTTGTCTTAAATTTTTGGGCCTTCTAGGCCTCTCCATCATGGAGCCACCAACCTCTTTTCCTAAGAAATGTCTAAGCTGTGGCGGTACAGTTTTATTTTTAGACTCCAAGAACTGGTGTCTAACCTGTTTGGGTCCTGACCATTTTCCTCCGGAGCCATTAGGCTACAGTATTGTGAGAAGAGATTTTCCATTTCGAGTTTCCCTCGATACCGGGTTCCCTTCCAGTGTCAGGGCACCGACCATTTCTTCTTCTCCACAAGATCAGGTAACCCACAAACAGTCTGTTAAGACTAGCCAACCCTTGAGTGGTAGGTCTCATGCACAGCATGATGACGGCTCCGGCCTTGCCCTCGAGGGTCCATTGGCTTCAAAACCCCGGCGGGAGTCTTCAGCCTCCAAAGCCTATGAGGGGTTTCAGGTTGTTCCTGGGGCTCACCCCTCACAGAACATACCTGAGCCATGCTCGGTGGTGGCATCCGCTTCGAGCGGTACCGATACCCCGGCATCGGCACTGGTGTTGGACGATACACTCCTCACCAGGGATCGTCATCTGGCTTTCTCGATACATTTGGGACCGGTGGATACGCTCCAGATTGACTTTCCAGTATCAGCATCAACGCCGATACTACCACCGACGTCGGTACCCTCTAGACATGCATCGATAGACTCGCTTCCTTCGATGCCGAGTCTGGAATCGATCTCTAGTCTGGAAGACTGGGTACCGACACGTCTCGGTACCGATGCTTACCGGTACCAGATGCTCGGTACCGAGGTGATTACCAAAGGCCTTCGGTTACCTCGGTACCGATTGAGCAGCCACCGATGACTGCTCCGATGTCGGTGTCGCCTTCGATTCCGACAGTACTACCGGTATCGGTACTGGTATCCGCAGTAGCATCGGGGCCAGCTCCTTCCATGCTTCTTTCACCAGGGTCGCTCCTTTCTATACCAAGTTTGGAGTCTATACCTGGCATGGACGATGCAGTACTGACTGTCACAGGTCCTGACCTCCAGTACCAGCATCCATCCCTTAAGTATCCTTTTTTGCACCGTGCAGGATCTTATGTTCCTATATACTCTAGATCCTCCGGTGCCCAGGCTAGTTCTTCAGGTCTAGCCTGTCCAGGGACGGTTCCCTTTGGAGATCCTTCTTTTCAGAATTTCCTCCTGGATATGGCAAGATCTCTTGCTATTCCTATCCCTGGCCATGATCCTACACAAGGCTCTGTTTCTACTGAAGAAAGGGAAAACATAATGCGTCCTTTACATCATTCCTTGCAGGATGATCTTCTAAGAATGTGGGAAGCACCTTTAAAGGTACCCTCACCTTCTAGAGCAACTGATCTTCTGTATCAGGTGCCCCCCTCTCCAGGGTTTCAAAAGACTCAACTTCCCCATCATTCCATTGTGGTGGAATCAGCAATGAGGAAGGTGGAAAAGTAAGAAGAAGCACTCTTCTTACCCACCAGGTCGTGAGTCTAGGACACTAGATGCCTTTGGACGTCAAACCTTCCAGACATCCATGCTGTCAGCAAGAATTCTCTCATATATTTTTTATATGAGTCTATCTCTTCAGGAGGTCACAAAGAAATTATATCTTTTGACTCCTTTTCTTTCAGAGCCCTAGACTGCAGACTATTCCTTACTACTTAGTCATATTCAAACTATCTCTTGGTTTCTTACTCGTGCTTCCCTAGACTCTTTTGAGTCTGTTAACAGAACTTCTGCTATAGCCATAGGGGCACGACGTAGAGCCTGGCTTCAAGCTTCAGACTTAAACAAATGGGCACAACAAAGACTGGGTAATCCTCCTTGCACTGGAGAAAATCTCTTCAATAAGGAGTCTTTACATCAGGTTGCTCAGTGGTCCACTGACTTCCCTGTTTCTGAAGGCTATTCTAAGCCTTCTCCTTCCCCAGTGGGTAGGAAATGCCCTACCAAACCTTCTTTCCCTAGGAGGAGAAAGTTTTACTCTTCTCCTGCCCATCATACAGATGTTCCCAAGCAGGGGACACATCGCCCTGGTCTGAAGAATCCAAACTCTCGCCAGGTTAAACAAACCCAGCAACCATAGGGTTCTGATTAATCTGTTTTCTGCCTCTTGGAGTTTACAACCTACAGTTGACTTCTTCTCAGCAGAGGTTTTTCACTGTTTTTCATTCAAAACTCTACACATGGATTCCTTTCCTCAGGACATCCAGTTGCTCCTAGTAATGCTGAGCTGTCAGGATATTCATGTCTATGGGTCACAGGTTTCTCCTCTTCTTCCTGCCAAGAAGAGAGGTTTAACAACTATCCCATGATAGTTTTCTGTACCAACATGAATTTTTTCCTTCCACAGACTTACCATATGGTAAGTCACCCTTCAGCTCCTGTTTCTCTACCCTCTTATCCAGGGTTTCCCCTGTACGAGTGGTACCATACCACTGGAGGGCTTCTTAGCCTTTCTAGTCTTTCTTTCCAGTCCAGTGTGGAGTTTTTTTCTCTTGAGTAAACTCCCTCCTTTTGCCTGGGCAGCTTATCAGACAGGGACAGGAATTTCTTCTCTTGTTCTGTCCTTTCTGTTTTACACAAAGATTCTCTCTGCTGTCTTATTCAGCAGCTGCCCATGCAGGAGTTCCAGTGATTGGACTACTGGTACTTTTCCACAAGTTTCCAGTCTTGTTCTCCACTACTTTCTGTCTGGCCTTAGTAGTGATTCCAAGACAGTGCATACATCTTTCTTGGATAATCCTTATCACTTCAGGCTTATCACACTATCTTCTATTCTTGCCATCTCCAATTCCTTTGGGTTTGGCAGCATAGTTGACGTGGCTGCTGGGTTTTTCCAACAGCCAGTTCTATCTCCCAATTCTCCTGCATAATGCTCTCTGCAATCCTACAGAGCAGCTTTCCACTATGGGCCCTTGCTAGAGAGCATGGGTTTTTTTCTCTAATGACTATCCTATATGGTTGAAAAAGGCTTCCTCAGTCATTCCCCATGACTGTAAGGGTTCTTCACACCCTACTATCTCCTTTTAAAATAAAGGACATAAGCCTTCTCTACGTGAAAGTCTAAAGAGTTATCCAATTCCTACAGGGAATATGCTATTTTTTCCTTGCAGCTTGTCCTCATAGTATCCTAATCCTTCATGGACAGCACATATTTGACTAAAAAACGCATGATACCCCTGTTTGTCCCTCCAGTGGGTCAACCTGGTATCTCATCCTATGCGTTTTCTGTCCATTTACCATGCTAGAGTTCTACAGGACTCAGGACTTGCTGTTTACAGACTGATATTATCCTCTGTTTTTTCACGCAACCATCCTGGTTATTTCACTGGATAGCATTCCTGCACCCATCATAACCAGGGGGAATAGATTCTCTATATATCTTCTCAAGTAGGTTCCACCTTCTTGTTATTGGATGAACCTTTCCTCTTCACATCTCCCATGTGAATGTTCTTATAGGCATATCTCTGTCTGCTTAATTGCAGACATTTATCTTTAGACCTATATATTCATATATGTATATATATCTATATACATCTCTATAGATACATATGTCTGTCAGCTGCGTGTGCATATGTTATGCCCCTCTAGATCTCACTATAGACATATATATATATATACCTATATATATATACCTATATATATACACCTATATATATATATATATATATATATATGTGTGTGTGTGTATCTGTCGAGATGCTTCGTTATAGGTAGATATGTATTTACATACTTATCTCTCTAACTGTCTATGCTCATAAAGGTTTTACCTTCCTATATGTTCCAGACAGTGGGCTTTGCACATGTTCACATGTTCATACTGTTCCACAGTATGTTTGGGGTATTATGCACACAACCACTGCTGTGGTACTGACAGCTCCTACCATAACCCTAGGTTTAGGTATCCCTGAAGCTCCATGCTCCAATATCTTCCTACCTCTCACCAGTTAGGAAAGACATGGTGGATCTTCAGTAGATCTGAGGTTTCAACTTCTCAGACATCTGTCCTTTCTTTGGGAATACAGGGTTTTTTCCCATACCCCTTCTTCCCTCAAGGACTAGGCCAGTTTGTCCAAATCGGTCAGTCTTCCTCTTTTGCTCCTAACTGTGAGTAACTCTGTAGCCAAAAGAGTTTTCAGCTTTTTCCATAAAGCTTCCCACTAAAGACCTACCGTTTTTGTACTACCCCAGTTGAATCCTGTGGTCACCTGTCACTTCCAGATTTTGACCTTCACCTTCACTTCAGTGAGGTCACCTTGAAGATTCCTCTACTGGATCCCCAGTAGACTCCATCAGCCTCTCTACTTCCTGCAATCCAGTAGGTGAGGTCCATATTGTGATTGTTCATTTCAATATATTTCATGATAATTATCATACATACAAGGACTCCTTGCCTGTAGTCCTATCTTGGGTTAGCTGTTTTCTACAGCTCCTCTCTTTTTCAACTCCTACCCTCCATCCTCAGGATGCCTGGTCATATGAGGTGTAGCATGTTTCAATCTCCAACATGCTAGGGCTCCAGGCATCTTAGCTTGGGAGTCCCCATATGTGAAGACTCATTCCTGCTTGTTCCTGGAGATAGCACAGTTACTTACCTGTAACAGGTGATCTCTGGAACAGCAGGAATAAGTCTTCACAACCCACCCACCTCTCCTAGGAGTTGTATCTCTTTATCTATCTTTCCTTTCCTCTCTCTCTCTCTCTTTGTCTCAGCTATAAAACTCAACTGAGGAGAGACAGTTGGAAAGGCGGGAAGGCAGCACGCAGGTGCTGAGGGATGCTCCCAAAAGCTTTCTGATTGGACGCTGGGGAGCGTTCCCGCGCAGGCTCCGTCGGTACCGACGTACCCATATGTGAAGACTTATTCCTGCTGTTCCCAGAGATCACCCGTTACAGGTAAGTAACTGTGCTTTCTTCCCAGCCAATTCCCACTAGCTGCTTTCTCTTTCTTTTTCTGTATGTTGCAGACCCCTGTAATGATCTTATTCCCGGAAATCTATGAATCACAGGACAAAAATCATTGGTCTAAAAGATTTTGGTTAGGGCTAGATCAGTCAGCAAGGAGTGCACCATCCAATCATGATGCATTGGTACAGTGTCGGACTTGCAAAGTCTTAATAGGTGGTTTCATATGTAGTCTGTTGAAAAAAAAATAGACTGGGAACATATGTAGTTCACTTAAAAAGAAATAACAAAAAAAACAAGTTCTCTTCATTTCTCTGGGAACAAGCAGGATAGTCAGCCCTCACTTATGACTGATGCCGATGCCGCCAGAGCCCATGTGGTAAACTCTCCCTAGCTATCAAAGAAAGCTTTTGGGAGATACACTATGCATGCATGGTCCCCTTCACGCCTAAGGGTGCCATCTTGCCACAGTCTCCTTTATTCCACGGAGCCCATCAGACGAGTGTCTGTTCCCCTCTGAAAAAGTTGATAGTTTTTGTTTTAAAATTAACTTTTCTTCAGTCACGTACTGGTGGTCCCTTCTTGCCCCCAAGTCTGCTTGCCTTGGCATCGCGTTTTCTCGGGTTCTTTTCTTTCTTTTCTTCTAATTTTTATTCGGCATGGGTTTGTGCCAATTACTGGCTAGGCCAGCGGAGTTTGACCTTGTGGGACTGGTCTTCCCCGCCATGGTCTGTCAGTGGCTTCAAGCTGTGCGACCGCTGCTCACACATGTCGCTCATGGACCCACATGACTGCTGTCTCGGGCTGGATCATGATCCCTTGGTCTGCAGTCTCTATGCAGATGATCCCAAGGCCCTGAAGAGCCGTCAGCAACACCATGAATCCATCTTCCATAAAGTTGACTCAGCCCTGGAATCATCTGAGACCTTGCTCCATTTTCTCCTCCGGGACTTTGGATCCTCGTAGGGACCAAGCGGCCTCAGAGCCCCAAGGCCATGGAGTCTCCAGTCGGAGCTCCACCGATGAGGGCCACCAGAAGAACCGGAAGCCTTCTAAGACCACGTCGGGAGACGAGTCGGAGAAATTGGAGAAGCCCCACGGCCCAGGAACTGTAGTCCTTAACACGAGGCCAAGGGCGATGGCCAGGATAGGCCTTCCAAGTTGCCCTGATATGAGCCATCAACATCAAAGGATCAGCCTTGGACCCTCGAGGCCATCCTCGTTGAGGACCCCCCCCTTAACAGAGCTGGAGCTGGCACCGAGCCTGAAGTCCTCTGTGCCCGCACTGAAGGCTGCAGAACAATCTGGTCTTGGGGCAGAATGGGGGCCCTGGAGCGCAGTTTGCCTTCTTGGCCCAGCAGCGAGCTCTGATGTCTGGTTTCTCTGGGTCATCATTCCCAATCATGGGGCCCTCCACGTCGAGGGACTCCCTAGAGGTTGAATTGATCCTCGAGCGCCAGCAACCTGGAGAGATTCCTCAGTGTCTGTCCGTTCCTGGGGCCACAATCTTACCTGCTCAGCACCCTCTGCTCTGAGCAGCGGGCAGTCAGGGCTTTCAGTGATGAGGTGTGACCTTGAGATCTGGGGACCCCTCGACGATTCCACAACCTCAGATTTGGATTGGGAGACTAAGGACGAAGCGTCCCCAGACACATGCCAGCACCAGGATGTGCCCTCAGACCCATCTACCTTGGAGACACGGTGCTGCTCCCATCCTGAGGACATGGCCTTCCTCAACTTTGTAAGGGATATGGCAAAGGCCCTCGCCTTCACCATGGGAGTTGGAGGAGGACCCTCGCATGGAGGATCTCGAGATCTTCCAGTATGAGGTTCCCTTATGGTGCCCGTTTCCCCTATCCTGGAGCGGTGCCTATTATAAGTAGGCAGCTCGACTTGATGTACCAGGTCTGCCGGAGCCCTGGCTTCCAAAATGCCCAACTGCTGCACAACTCCATGGTAGTGGAGTCGGCCCAGGCCAGGACAATGTCCTGGCAGACCGACTCAGCTGGATCCTCCAGTCACAGAAATGGAGGCTGGACCCCGGGGTTGCCCACAGGCTATTCAGGTGCTGGGGTCTCCCACAGATGAATCTCTTTGGCAATCCAGCCAGTGCCCAACTGCCCCACTTCTGTTTCCGGTAGCCGCACCCTGCCAGGGTGGCAGTGGATGCCTTCCTGATCTCATAGGCGGAGGGCCTCCTTTTATGCCTTCCTGCCCATGCCCCTGATCGCCAAAACCCTCTTCGAGGTCCAATGCAACAGGGCCACGGTGATCCTGTTAGCTCCATGGTGACTAGGCAGCCATGGTTTCCGCTGCTTCTCCACCTGCCTGCGGTGACCCAGGCTTACTGGCGCAGGAGAAGGGCGCTCTATCCTGCACCCAACCTGGAGTCCTTGATGCTCACAGTCTGACTGCTGAGCAGGTGGCACTGGCTCCTTTCTGCCTCTCTACAGAGGTGGAGAAGGTGGTTCTGGCCTCTCGTAAGACTTCCACATGCTGGGCATATGCCTTCAAGTGGCAGAGGTTCTCTGGTGTGTGGAGAGGCGGATCAACCCCTTCTCCTGCTCCATTCGCTGGTGCTGCAGTATTTACTTCACCTTTCTCAGTCAGGCTTGAAGTCTAACTCAGGGTGCACCTCAACGCTTTGGCGGTGCACCACCATCTAATTGAGGGCAAACCCCTCTCTGCCCAGCTGTAAGTGTTGCACTTCCTGAGGGGTCTCCTCCTCTCAAAGCCTCTAATCCATCCCCCAGCAGTGGAATGGGACTTGAATGTGGTACTTTTAAAATTTACTGCACCACCATTTCATCCTCTCTGTACCGCCACCTTAAGTACCTCACTTAGAAGGTGGTGTTCCTTGTGGCACTCATGTCTGCTTGCTGAGTCAGTGAGCTCCAAGCATTGGTGACTGACCCACCATACACTGTCTATAGGAACAGGGTTGTGCTCTGCACACACAACAAGTTCCTGCCCAAGGTGGTGTCTCCATTTCACTTTAATCAGCAGGTGATGTTACCCACCTTCTTTCCACGGCCCCACACCATCAGGGTGGAGGCTGTCCTTCACATACTCAACTGTAAACGGGTGCTGCTCTTCTACCTGCAGTGCACACAGGACCACTGCTGAGCTCCTGAACTCTGTCTCCTTTGACCTGTCGATTGGGGCCAGTGGCCTCTAAATGGACTCTGTCCACCTGGGTAGTGGAATGCATCGCCTTTATCTACGAGTAGGCTGGTCTCTCGCTGGAGTGCCGTGTCACAGTGCACAGCGTACGGGCCATGGCAACCTCAGTGGCAAATCTGCGCTCTGTTCACTTGTTGGAATTCTGCTGGATCGCCACCTGGTCCTCTGTCCACACCTTCGCAGCTCATTACTGCCTGGAGAGAGAGTCCCGTCGGGACAGTGTCTTTGGCCAGGCACTACTCCATCATCTGTTCGGGGTGTAGACAACTCCTGCCCTCCAGCCCTTGCTGTGTTCGAGCTACTGGTGAACTGGTTTCTCACTGGACACTTGGGTCGCTCATGATCTGTTGTCTTCCAACTCAGTTGCTGCTGCTCATGGCTCACCTTTTTCTGGTCACCCATGGCTTTTACAGTTCTTTTTCGGTAGCCTTAGCAGGGGAGTCTCATAAGTGAGAACTGATTTCCTGCTTGTTCCCTGAGAAAGCGTTGTTACTCGCCGGTAACGGGTGTTCTCCGGGGACAGCAGGAATCAGTCCTCACTACCCTCTCTCCTCCCAGTGGAGTTCCTTCTTGCTGTTTTTTTTGCCGTCTTGAGCTATGATATCCTACTGAGGCAAGATGTCACCCTTAGGCGGGAAGGGGACCACACACGCATAGTGCATCGCCCAAAGGCTTTCTTTGAAAGTTGGGGAGAGATTTTTGCATGGGCTCCATCAGTCCCCTTTTTACCTACCTCAGAGAATCTCTAAAGGTAAAAAGGGGACTGTTGTAGTTGTTGATATGGAAGGACAGACTAGAATAGGCCATGTGGTCTTTTTCTGTCGTCATATTTCTATGTTTCTATATTGAAAGCGCCAACATCACCCATAAGTGAGGACTGATTCCTGCTGTCGCCGGAGAACACCTGTTACAGGTGAGTAACAATGCTTTATCCCACATTTTTTTCCCTCTGTTTATGTAACCACTTGACGTCAGCCTACTATGAAAGGGTCTGAGACTTCAACAGTTGTAATAGAAGATGATGATGATGATGATGAAGAAGCACCGCCTCCAATTATCGCCCCAAGACCTGAGCACACAAAATCTGTGAGTCACATTTAGCTTTCTGATACCTTTTCCTATATAGGTACTTGATCTAAGTATTACCAGCTGTTAAGGCACTGACAGAGTCAGAAAACGTAAATCTAGTTGTTCATGGCCATAAAGAAACAATCCACTTAAAAGCACAGGGGCTAAACACAAAAAAAGCTTCCGCATAAAGACCCTGAAAAGTCTCTCCTCTGAACTAAGACTAAGCGATTGTAAATCCAAGACCCTGTTATTGCAAAAAATGTTTTTATAGTATTTTGCTGACCATTTCTACAAAAACTGAGGAAGGTTTCTATAGCTGCTTCTTTTTTTTTTTTCTTTAACATTTTGTTTACAATTTTTCACAATACAATTTATAAACAAAATTACAATTAGAGTATGGTATGATTAGAGGTCAAAAAATAAAATGAGATTTATGGAATGGATGTCAAGCGATCTCCAAATCCTTTCAACCTTATCAATATGATTAGAAGAGACTGAGGCCGCTTCCTCCAATTTATTTATTTATGGGTTTGACAAATTGCATGCCACCAAAATGTTACATTAAGGGGTATGTTTGCTAAACCGCGGTAATGTTACCGGTGATAAGTGCAGCATTAATGTGAGTAATGCCATATAAGGAAGTTGGTGTACCAGCGTTGGGGTAGCAATGGCCGTGTAATGCGCGTTAAAGGGCGCCTTGGCCAGTTAGCACACGTTAACAAGACATTGCACGTTAAAGCTGAGAAACAAAACACATTACAAGGCTGACAAGGCGCTTTATAAGGTGCCCTAAGGATGTTAAGGTGACTCAAGATATGGTGCCCAAGGGCAGTAAGGTGCCCCAAGTTGACAAGCATGAAATGTAAGGGCAAAAAACGATGTAACCCTAACACTGCACAAAGCACCAAGGAAAGGCAATGGACAAGTGATGGAAGGAAGTAGAGGTGGGAGCTGATGGACCTGCCAAATCTGCATGCAGCCAATGTGGCAGCCGGCAAAATGGACAAACATATTGGAGGCAGCTGTACTGATGCACAGGGTGTTGGCAATGTAAAGTGCTACAATGACAGTGGGTGGAAGAGGATGGGAATACGTGTCCGCCAGTGGAGGTAGAGGTGGCAAGATATTTGCAATGATAGGAGGACAGAGGAGTAGTAGTGCCATGCACAGCAGACACAGGCAAGCATGAAGAGCCACAATGGAAAAAAGGGTACCAGTGCAGGACATGGGGTAGCAGCCAGCACATGAAGACAGGACGCTACGCAGCTAATAGACGCAGATAGACAGACAGAAGGATGGCTTGCAACTGTGATGAGGGTACTATGTGCTGGCAGCACAGATCTTCAGAGATATGATTGTTACAGGAATGAAAAGGACTTGCCTCAGACAGGCCTAATAAAATGAGACCACGGAGGGATTGAACCCATGACCTCTGCCTAGGACGCCATTGTATTAACCAGTGGGCTATACCTCTATGGCTTCTGTCTCAGCAATGGCTGGCTTCAGAAAGACTGCAGGTCACCGCACAAACTGTCTGCTGTGTCCACCAGGATAGGTTAAACCCACCAGTACCCATGATGCAATGCACATGCAGAAAAGCAGTCTACATCTGATCACTAGATGGGGTATGCAGCTCTCCAGCACCTCAGTATGGTAGGAGGAACAGACCGTGTGTGATACTGACACAGAGTAGCCACACACCATGCCATTGTGCTGGTTCTGTATTCACCCTGAGGGTGAGGTGGGGTGGCCAGCACCAGGTCCGCAGTACCTGGGTTGCTTGAGATAGGCTTTGCTGCAGGGCCCTATCATTGCCAGTGTGTGACAGGTATTCCTTGCAGCCACACCTAAGATAATCCTGTGTCCATATGTATTCCCCAGTCACATCTAGCCCTTGGGGACCAGGAGCCACCCATGTTAAGCATATCCAGTGTGGTTGCCATGGTCAATTGTTATAAGAGCAGGGACCCACATGCGGATTATGTAGCACCACCTACCAACCTGCCCTGTCTGGGTCAAGGTGGTGGACAGGATCTGCCCCCAACAGACCCACATTCTACATCTTTGCAAAGGAGGCAGTAGAGGGGCATGATGAAGGGCTGTGGGACCATCAACACCAGTCCTGCTTGCGAAAGGGCGCCGTCCAGGCAGTTGATGCAGATCTGTACTTATCACACAGGCACTGGCAGACCAGGCAGTAGGCCTGGAAAAGCTCAACTGCCCCCCACCACGATCTGACATTCACCAGCAGAGGGCACAGTCAGTCTGCACTTGCTGCACCCTGCAAGGTGTTCCAGCCATACACATGCTGACTGCAGACAGTCCGCTAGCCAGTCCATAGTGCATGTCCCCAGAGGAACTATGTGCACCGATAAGTGGAATGTAAACACAGGAACCAAGCAGGTATCTCAGTGATCGGGCCCCAGAACAGGGAACACACAGATATCACTTGAGAGAAACCCTGTATAGCACTCTGTGGGAACCTAGCCATGCCATGGTCACTGCTCAGTCAGGGTGAGAGTGTCCTCCCAGCACGACATGCTGTGACCACTCTGTCCACGCAGGTGGTGGTTGGGCACTACAATGTCCCAGCCATTGCCCCACACCCTGTGCAGATGCATCCTGTCCAGTCCGCCCTGTCCGGACCATACCCACAATACCTTGCTCCTCATTATGCACATTGGCAGGCTAATGCTGGAAATAGTGTAAGCATTGTGGGCCCAGTGAGGAGTAGGCAGCCACAAAACAATGGATAGACATACACACACTCCCACTGCTATTTCAGCATTGTGCAAAGATAGGGGTGGTTGGCAGCCCTGCCTGCCACACTAGTCCTGAGCACAGTGCAGGCATTGCTAAGGTATGCAGATGCTAGTAGTAGTGCTTTGGTGGTGCTGCTCTGTGCCGTGCCCAGGAGCCTGACTCTCCATGAGGCTTTGGATAGTGGAGCCTGTGGGTATGGGTGTTTGTGCCCCTGTTGGCCGATGTTCTAGGGAGTGCACATGTTTATATTGTATGCGCAATGTGTGGGTAAAATGTAGGGACATGGTCTGCAGGAGCCACAGCTGGGACTTGAACCTGTGACCTTCTGCCCCAGGACACACTGGCTGTGTGTACTGCACCATACTGTTGCCACAGAGGCAGGTCAGTCCCTGGGGATACCATGACTGTTCATCAGAAAGACTTTGTCTGTTGCACTGCATGCCACCTACCTGAACAGTCTTGGCCTTGGTCTGCTGTGGGCAGATGCCACTGCCCCCTCCCCCACCAGCACCCCTCCCCCACCATGCTGACATGCCCATGGGCTGGTGGTGCGCAGTCCCAGGCCATCCTGTGTGCAGGTAGGCGGCTGCCTAGGGTGTGGGGTCTGGGGTCGGGGTGCCTACATAGACATCCATGCTCCCCCCGGCACTGCCTGCCAATGTTATGTGCCCTTTGGGGTACCTGCTGGGTAATGTCCCCTGGATGGGACACTGTGGGACACAGACTCGTGGGCATGTTTGACCTTGGTCAGTTGCTGTCTTGCTGATTTCCAGATTTTGTGTTCCTATGTGCCACCTAGGCATCTGCCTAGCCCACCCTGTGCCCCAGCTGCCCCACTGTATGTCCCGCCTGCAGCCCCCTATGCCCTGTTTGCAGCATCGCCATACTGCCCTTTCATACCTGGGCACTATGCTGTTGCTGCACATGTAGCACTACTATCACTTTTTTGGGCTCCCTGCCTATGCTGTACATTGCTGACACTGAAATGGTTTCTCTCTCCTGCAAATGTGCATCTACTGACAGGTTTTCACTCGCGGTAATGTTTAGCCCTTCAGTTCACCGCGTTAGTGTAGCAGGAGCCTCGCCCTGCCCACTCCCTGCCCATTGACCCCTTCTCTCCGCCCTCTCTCCACCCTCTACAGGACTTAATGCTGCCGGAGACATTAACACGTGCTAATGTTGCATCTGGTAATGTTAGCGCGCATTAACGTTACATTTAGTAACGTTATCGCGTGTTAACGTAGCCACTGCTATGTTACCGCGGTTTAGTAAACATACCCCTAAGACCCGTAGAGTTCTTTCAGCAATGCATGACATGCTGGATAGCTATAGATATCATAATGTCCAGGAGTCTACTGTCATCTTTGGAGATCTTATCTTTTAAGCCCAAGGAATGAAAAAAAATGACCTGTATTGATACAGGGGAGGCTATTCGGAGCACGTCTGTAATGTATTCTCAGATTGTCAACCAAAAGGGCTTAACCAATGGGCATTCATACAATGCGCGATTGTCTCCCAACACTATTGGCAACCAGTGTTTGAACCCATAAGGCCCTCTGAACATTCGAATCAGTCCAAATTGCATTGTGACTCATAAAATATAGAGTTTGGCCTAAACTACTGGCTATTTTTGGTTTAATTGTACATTTCCAAAAAGTTTCCCAATTAATCAAATCATGTGGCAAGTCTAAATTAGATTCCCAAACCCAATGCAAGCCAGTCAAGCATGCATTATTAGTCTTAACCACTCTGTTAAAAAAAAACAAAAAACAAAATTGATTTGGCCATTTCAATATTTTTATGAAAAATCCCAACTACATCAGATATGGGACAATTTCACTCTAACCAAAATAATGACTGCAGCAAGTTACGAGCCAGGGGAACAATTTTTTTTTTAACTTGATCTGACGTCAAATTATAAATATCCTTAAAATGCAGGATATCCAGCATAGTACCCCCCTCATATAACTGGCCAACATTAAATATATCTTTGTGAATCCATCCCTTCCAGAAAATCTTTCTTCTCTTAATACATATATGCACATTGAACCAAAGGGAAGAAGCTGCTGATTTTGAATATGGAATTAAACAGCGCTTATCCAAAACTTTAAAGGCTTTTATTGTACTAATAATTTGAAAAGCATTCAGAATCTTATGAGGTGGCTTCATAGAGGATAATTCTAATAAACTAAAAGGTTTCAATATTTGTTTCAATTTCTAACTACGGTGTAGACTTATTCCCTAGAATCCAGTATACTACGTATCTTAATAGCGAAGCAGTACAGTACAATAAAAAAAAAACAGGGAAGTTTATTCCCCCAGCTTTTCGAGGGAGCTTCAATTTGGCCAGTGCAATGCGCGGCCTCTTATTCTTCCAAAGGAATGCAGATAACATTTTGTTTAACTGATTGTAAAATTCTTTTTTACACAAACCAGGGAGCATACTCAATTTAAAAGCAGTACTTGGTAAAACCATCATTTTGATGGTATCAAGTCTTCCCCAAGACAATCGTAGAGGAGACCCATGCCTAAGAATTCTTTGCTTGTATAATATGATAAGCATTAAAGTTGACGGTTTCCTCTGAGTTTCAAAATTGTATGCCAAGGAGACCACTTAAAAGAAAGTCCATCAAAATCTTAATGTACAATAAGATTGTTTAAAGGAAGGAGTTCTCTTTTATCCCAATTAATTTTATAACCTGATAAAACTGAGAAATTATCTTCCAATTTCAAGAGATGGCCTATAGAATTAACTGTATCTGAGAGGAACAATAAGACGACATCTGCGTATGCCGCCAATTTCCAGCTCCGCACTCCATATCTAATACTTTTGATATTTACATCATTTTTTATTTTAGTAGAAGTGGCTCTAAAGCAAGGTTGAGTGGTAGAGGAGAGAGCTGACAACCTTGACGTGTCCCTCACCTAAGCAGAATAGACTCTGAAAGGGTACCATTTACCATAAATCTAGAACGTGGATAGGTGTACACCTTTACCCAGTTGATAAATCCTGATCAACAATTGAACCAGTCAAGCACCTGATAAAAATATTACCACTCTATTCTATTGAATGCCTTCTCCGCTTCTAATGATAGCACTACAGCCGGACCAGTCAGATCATATTGTGGAATAAGTGTGCATTATCTCCTATATATCTACCTTTAATGAAACCCGATTGTTCGTTTCCTATTAGAGGATCAGTAACCCGACTTAGGCGAATAGATAAGATTTTTGTCAAAATTTTATAGTCCATATTTAATTGGGAAATTGGCCTATAACTACCCATATGAGTATGATCGCAGATTGGCTTTGCAACCAGAATCACATAACTTCTGAAAACTTTGAAGCCTGCTTGAGCATAGGGGCTGATAAAATTCCACTGTTAGATCATCTGGGCCTGGGTACTTATTATTTGGCAATGATTTTATTACCAAAATAATTTCACCTAACTGCACAGGCCTTTCTAGGTGTATCATATCTTGTTTTTTAAGCTTGGGATATTCCAGCCTTGACAAAAATGTTTCAATTTTATCTAAGTTATTTACATTTGTAAAAGAGAAGAGCTTTTCATAGTAGCCAGCAAAAGCTTTGGCAATCTCAATAGGATTGGTAAGCATGCCTGCACTATCAGACTGTATAGATGAAATGTGATTCTTTGTCTTTTGTATCTTTAGTAAATTTGTGAGCAACTTACCAGCTCTGTCCAAGCCAGCATAGTAACCTGTACGCTGAGTAAATATTTCTTTTCTGTCTGTGACACTAATATTATCTCCAGGAGCAAGCAAGAATGTAGTCTTCACATATGGGTATCGTCTGTACCGACGGAGCCTGCGCGGGAACGCTCCCCAGCGTCCAATAGGAACGCTTTTGGGAGCATCCCTCAGCACATGCGCGCTGCCTTGCCGCCTTTCCAACTGTCCGTCTTCAGTTCTTCGTTTTCCGCGGAGCCGACAGGACCCATACCCTGTCACCGCAGAAAATTCAGTCTTTAAAATTGTTTTCTTGTGGTCATATTTGCCTCCGCACGACGCCTACCGGTACCGCCGGTTCTTTTCTTTTCTTTTCTTTTCTCAAAGATTTTATAATTTGAACTGTTTCTCTTCAGAAACGTTTCTTTTTCGGTACTAGGCGCCATTTTGGGCATTAGGCCTCATATTCTTGCAACATGGAAAAACCAACTAGTGGTTTTAAAAAATGTACTAAGTGCGGCGGTACCATTTCCGTCACGGACACCCATGATTGGTATCTTAAATGTTTAGGGCCTGAACATTCTCCATCTGAATGTCTCTCCTGTATGGGGATGACTAAGAGAGGAAGACAGAACCGGGCTGCAAAGCTCGGTACTATCTTTTCTTTGGATGCCTGATCCATTGCATCAACATCTTCAAGAGCCTCCTCTTCCTCCCATGGATCTCAGATAACTAAACAAAAAAGCCGGTTGTCAAAGGGTAGCTCTCCTGCTAAGCATCGAGAGGCCATTGGCATTGCCCTTGAGGGAACCACACCGGCAAAATAGCCCCGGCGGGAGGCTTCGGCTTCCAAAGCATCAGTGGGGTTCCAGGATGTTCTCGAGGCCTCGACCTGGCAAGAACTACTGGTGCCATGCTCAGGGGTCCCGGCCGTTTTCACCAGTACCGATGCCCAGGCATCGGCAGCGTCGATAGACTAGAGGTTCCTCGCTATCGAACACAGCATCGCAGCTCTTCTCACTGCTGCGGTACCGTTGACACCTATGGTTCAACAGGCACCGGTACCGACATCGATACCGATGCCGGTTCCTACACCAGTACAGATACCGGTACCGACAGTACAGGCCCGGTGGGATTTCTTCCCATGCCATCTTTGGCTGGAATCGACAGATCGATACCGGATCAACTCGGTACCGACTTCGATCGATACCGGGACCGTGCTTTGCATGAGCATCGTAGTCAGGAATACTTTGAATCCTCTGATTCCGAAGATTCTGACAATTCTGCTGGTACCAGAGGGTTTCTCCCGGAAGATCCATCTTCTCCCCAACACAGAACGTCACCTCCAGAGGACATGTCTCTTCGGGATTTTATTCGTGATGTGGCCAAAGGCCTTTCAGTCACGGTAGCTCCTGAGCAGGAACCCAGAGCAAAGGAATTGGAAATTCTCCAATATCTTAAAGCTCCAAAGGAGGCAGCCACTCTGCCCATCCATGAAATTCTGCATAACTTGATACTCAGGATGTGGGAGACACCTCTGACTACATCTCCTCATTCTAGGAGGCTTGATACTATGTATCGAGTTCCGCCATGTCCCGGATTTCAAAAGACTCAGCTGCCCACACCATTCAATGGTGGTAGAGTCAGCCATGCATAGGATGAAAAGTGCAAAGAGGCATGCATCCAATCCCCCAGGTCGTGAATGCAGGACTCTGGATGCTTTTGGGTGCCAAACTTTTCAGGCTTCCATGCCTTTAGCTAGGATCAGTTCATATATACTATATATGGGCATGTTTCTCAAAGAAGTTACAGGAGACTTGGAGCTTATGGGGCTTGTTTACAAAGCCGCGGTAGCGATTCGCGATCGTTATTGGAGCCGCGGCCCCATTGAAATCAATGGGGCTGCGGCTCCGATAACGATCGCGAGCCGCTACCGCGGCTTTGTAAACAAGCCCCTATGAGTCCACTTCTCCCAGATGAAAAGACCAAGACTTTCTTGCTCTAGTTAAGCATGCTCAAGATGTCTCCAAGTTTGTGAATCTTGCAGCCTTTGTCTGCTTTGAATGCATCAGCAGAACCTCTGCTATTCCATTGGGGCACGACAGATTGCCTGGCTTCAGGCATCAGACTTGGAGACTTGGGTACAGGACAAGTTTGGCAACATTCCTTGCACGGGAGAGAATCTCTTTAGCAAGAACTGGCAGGAAAAGGCTAACGAGTTAGATGCTGACAATACCACTCTAGATAGATTGTCACAATCTACAGCCACTCCAGCCAAAAAGAAGCCTTATAAAAAACCCTCTTTCAGCAAGAAGAGGAAATTTTATCCTTCCTATACCCAGCAGAGTCAAACTCAGGGTCAGGTTGCCCAAAAGGGACAAACTAGACAGCAAAAGAAGCAAAAAGGCCCGAGAGCCCAACCAGCTCTGCAGGTTCAGCCCCCTCAAGGGCTTTTTCTCCTTCCTAGAGAGATTAGCCTTCCTGCCTCTGAGGGGTCCCCAACCCCCCCCCAATATCCCAGGCAGGTTATGCCACTTTGCCAACAGATGGCATCAGATAACAGCAGAAGATTGGACTCTGTCCATTGTAGGAGAGGGGTACAAGCTCCATTTTCACAGCATGCCCCCTTCTACAATTCTAAGGCAATTCAGTTCTCAAACCTCCACAGACAATCTGCTAGATCACGAGGTCTCAACACTTCTTGCCCAAGGGGCAATAGAAGAGGTATCCATTCTTCAACGGGTTGCAGGGTTCTACTCCCCCTATTTTCTTATTCCAAAGAGGACACAGACCCATTCTAGATCTCAGGGAATTGAACAAATACCTGTTCCGAGAGAAGTTCAAAATGTTTTCTCTAGGAACTCTTCTGCCATACCTTCAAAGCCAGGATTGGCTTTGCTCTCTAGACTTAAAGGATGCATACACTCACATTCTGATCCATCCAGATCATAGGAAATTCTTACAATTCCTTTTCAAGGGAAAGCATTTCCAGTACAGGGTTCTTCCCTTTGGTCTGGCTTCAGCACCAAGAGTATTCACGAAATGCATGGCAGTAGTAGCTGCATTTCTGCGAACCCTGGGAATATTCGTCTTCCCTTACTTAGACTGGCTCATTCGAGCCCCTACAGTTGCAGAGGCCAGCACTGCACTGTCTCGCACAATGCGAATCCTCCAATACTTGGGGTTGGTAATAAACTTCCCAAAATCCCAACTTGTTCCGTCCCAATGCCTGGAATTCATAGGGGCCTGTCTAGATACCAGACAGGCAAGGGCTTTCCTTCCACAGGCCCGGTGTCTTCGCATAATGCAACTAGCTTCTCAAGCAGCAGGGAAATCCTCCCTAACTGCTCGGGAGTTACTACAGTTGTTGGGACATATGGCATCCACAGTTCATGTAGTCCCATATGCACGCCTCCACATGCGAGCAGCTCAGTGGACCCTATCCACACAGTGGACACAGGCCACAGGACATTTATCAGACAAAATAGTAAACTCTCAATGACTAATTTTGTTCCTCCAATGGTGGCAATCACTAGAAAATCTGACAGTGGGGTCTCCTTTCCATCAACCCCTTTTTCAAGCCACCCTAACAGATGCATCATAGGTGGGTTGGGGAGCACACCTGAATCATCTCTCTACCCAGGGCACCTGGACTCCACAGGAGGTGGGTCTACACATAAACCTCCTGGAATTAAGAGCAATCTATTTAGTTCTTCGAGTATTCCACGCCCAGCTCAGCTACAAGACACTCCTACTCCAGACGGACAATCAAGTAGCCATGTTCTATGTGAACAAGCAGGGCGGGACAGGCTCTCTGTCGTTATGCAACAAAGCTTTATGACTGTGGGCCCTCGCCAGAGAGCATCAAATTCACCTTATAGTGGTATATCTGCCAGGTATTCAAAACCTTTGGACAGACAAACTCAGTCGAGTACTGCTGCCTCACGAGTGGTCTCTCCACCTAGACCAGGTGGCAAAGATTTTTCATCTCTTGGAAGATGGGACTTTCATCTCTTGGAAGATGCGGTATATAAATGTGAATAAAATAAAATAAATCTCTGGGGCACTCCAGACATAGACCTCTTTGCAAGTCCACTGAATGCCAAACTTCCCCGGTTCTGTTCCAGGATTCCTGCTCAAATTGTCAGGCAAGGGATGCCTTCCTCCTTCACTGGGGTCAGAACTTTCTTTATGCCTTCCCACCCATTCCCCTCATCCACCAAAACACTCTTCAAGCTTCAGAGAGACAGGGGTTGCATGATTCTCATAGTGCCACGATGGCCACGCCGGCCACGCCAAGCGTGGTATCCCCTGCTTCTACATCTCTCTCAAGCTGCACCTCTGGATTTAGGGCATGCTCCAGATCTCCTTTCCCAAGAGGGCGGGACGCTATGGCACCCGAGTCCCCAGTCCCTGCATCTCACGGCCTGGTTGCTGAAGGCTTAGACCTCCAGGATTTCAACCTGTCCCAACAGGTAAAGGATATCCTTCAGGTTTCTAGAAAACTTTCCACAAGAAGATCTTATGCCTTCAAGTGGAAATGCTTTACTATATGGTGCTCCAAGAAGGGATTAAACCCCCTTGTCATACCTTTAGAATCGATACTAGAGTATCTCCTTCACTTATTGAATTCTGGTCTAAAGACCAATTCGGTAAGAGTCCATCTTAGTGCAATTCAGGAAATGGAAAAAAGAGCCAAACGACGAAACCTGGAAACAGCACAAGCACTGGCAAATCAAATGCAAGGCATTGATAAAGCAGGCAAAGAGAGAATTTGAGAAGAAGCTTGCTGTGGAAGCAAAAACGCGAAATAAAGATTTTTTCAAGTACATTCGCAGCAAAAAACCTGTGAGAAAGTCAGTTGGTCCATTAGATGATAGAGGAGTTAAAGGGGCACTAAGAGGCGACAAGGCGATAGCAGAGAGACTGAATGAATTCTTTGCTTCAGTCTTTACTGAGGAAGATGTAGGGATGTTACCCATGACTGAAGTGGTATTTAAAGGTGCGGAAGAATTGATGAAATATCGATACATTGGGAAGATGTATTACAACTATTAGATAAACTGAAGAGTAGCAAATCACCTGGGCCGGATGGTATACATCCAAGGGTGTTGAAAGAACTGAAATATGAGATTACAGACCTGCTATTAGTAATCTGTGAATTATCATTAAAATCATCTCTAATACCTGAAGATTGGAGGATCGCCATTGTAACACCAATTTTTAAAAAGGGTTCCAGGGGTGATCCGAGAAACTACAGACCGGTGAGCCTCACGTCAGTACCGGGAAAAATGGTAGAAACCATCATAAAGAATAAAATTACTCAGCATGTAGATAATCATGGCCTAATGGGAGACAGCCAACATGGCTTTAGACAAGGAAGATCTTGTCTTACTAATCTGTTATGTTTTTTTGAAAGTGTGAATAAACAGATGGACAAAGGTGAGTCGGTTGATATAGTGTATCTGGACTTTCAGAAAGCCTTTGACAAGGTCCCTCATCACAGACCTTTGGCAAAGCTAGAGTCATGGGATAGGAGGCAGTGTACTACTGTGGATCAAGAACTGGTTAAGAGATAGAAAGCAGAGGGTTGTGCTAAATGGACAATTTTCCCAATGGAGAAAGGTGAATAGTGGTGTACCCCAGGGATCTGTGCTGGGTCCGCTGCTTTTTGACATATTCATAAATGACCTGGAAAGTGGAATAACGAGTGAGGTTATCATATTTGCAGATGACACAAAACTATTTAAAGTTGTTAAAACCCAAGAGGATTGTGGAAAATTGCAAGAGGATCTTGATGATAAATTAGAAGACTGGGCATCAAAATGGCAGATGAAATTTAATGTGGACAAGTGCAAAGTTATGCACCTAGGGAAGAACAACCCAAACTATGGTTATACAATGCAAGGTTCCACATTAGGAACCACCACCAAGGAAAAAGATTTAGGCGTCATTGTGTATAACATGTTAAAACCCTCGGCCCAGTGTGCAGCGGCAGCCAAGAGAGCAAATAGAATGCTAGGTATCATAAGGAAAGGAATGGAAAATAAAACAAAAGATATTATAATGCCTCTATATCGTTCCATGGTGAGACCGCACCTTGAATATTGTGTGCAGTTCTGTTCGCCGTATCTTAAAAAGGATATAGAGTTATTAGAAAAGGTTCAGAGAAGAGCCACCAAAATGGTAAAGGGGATGGAAGGATACTTCTATGAAGAAAGGCTAAAAAGGTTAGGGCTCTTTAACCAGGAAAAGAGACGGCTGAGGGGAGATATGATAGAAGTCTATAAATTAATGAACGGAGTGGAACGGGTAAACGTAGATCGATTGTTTACGTTATCAGAATATAGAAAGACTAGGGGACATACAATGAAGCTACAGGGTAAACTATTTAAGACTAATAAAAGAAAATATTTTTTCACTCAACGTGTAATCAAACTCTGGAATTTGTTACCGGAGGATGTAGTAAAGGCTGTTAGTATAGCTGGGTTTAAAAAAGGTTTGGACAATTTCCTGGAGGAAAGGTCCATAAACCATTATTAAGAAGGGACCTAGGATATCAATGCTTGACCCAGTACAAGCATTGCGGAACCTGTGTCTTTTGGGGAAACTGCTAGGTACTTATGACCTAGATTGGCCACTGTTGGAAACAGGATCCTGGGCTTGATGGACCTTGGTCTGACCCAGTATGTCATATCTTATGTTCTTATGTTCTTAATTGCAGCTTCTTATAAGCCTCTGAATGGACAACCAATTTCCTCTCATCCACTCATATCCAGATTTATGAGAGGTCTTCTGTTGACCAAACCTCCCATTAAGCCACCACCGGTGGCATGGGATCTAAATCTAATTCTCGGGCAGCTCATGAAGCCCCTTTTGAGCCTTTAGCCATTACAACCTTTAAGTTTTTGACCTGGAAGGTCATCTTCCTAATTGTAATCACCTCTGCACGTCGCAAGCTTTAGTGGCTGATCCTCCTTATACTAGGTTTCATCATGATAAGGTTGTTCTTAGAACTCATCCACACGTTATACCAAAGGTGGTTTCGCCTTTTCATTTGAATCGGTCAATTTATATTCCTGTATTTTTTCCGAGGCCTCATGCCTCTAATGCAGAAAGAAACCTTCATACTTTGGATTGTAAAAGAGCCTTAGCCTTTTACCTATAGAGAACACAGCAACATAGAAAGTCCTCATAACTTTTTATAGCTTTTGACTCTAGTCATTTGGGACTTCCAGTCTCCAAAAGAACTTTATCTAAATGGATTGTCCAATGCATATCCTTTGCTTATGAGAGTAAGGGTCTTCCTCTTCAAGGCGATGTCACAGCTCATAATGTGAGAGCCATGGCAGCCTCCATGACTAATCTCCACTCAGTGTCTATCGATGACATTTGTCGAGCAGCCAGCTTCACAGCCCACTACTGCCTGGATAAATCCTCCTGTCGGGATGCCTTCTTTAGCCAAGCTGTTCTTCAAAATCTCTTTCAGACCTAATTCAACTTCTACCCACCAACCCTGGTGGAATGCCAGAGATCCATGGGAGGAAGGATGCCTACCTTTCTAGGGTGGCACCTTCCTGGGGCCTTCTCACTGGCATTTTTAGCTAGGGAGTCCCCATATGTGAAGACTACATTCCTGCTTGTTCCTGGAGATAGCGTAGTTACTCACCTGTAACAGGTGATCTCCGGGAACAGCAGGAATTTAGTCTTCACAGCCCACCCACCTACCCTAGGAGTTGTCTCTCTATCTCTTTGTCGCTTTCCTCTCTCCCATAAGAACATAAGATATGCCATACTGGGTCAGACCAAGTTCCATCAAACTCAGTATTCTGTTTCCAACAGTGACCAATCTAGGTCATATGTACCTAGCAGTTTCCCCAAGGGACACAGGGTCCACAATGCTTGTATTGGTTCAAGCATTGATATCCTGGGTCCCTTCTTAATAATGGTTTATGGACCTTTCCTCCAGGAACTTGTCCAAACCTTTTTTAAACCCAGCTACACTAACAGCCTTTACTACATCCTCCGGTAACAAATTCCAGAGTTTGATTACACGTTGAGTAAAAAAATATTTTCTTTTATTAGTCTTAAATAGTTTACCCTGTAGCTTCATTGCATGTCCCCTAGTCTTTCTATATTCTGATAAGGTAAACAATCGATCTACGTTTACCCGTTCCACTCCGTTCATTAATTTAGAGACTTCTATCATATCTCCCCTCAGCCGTCTCTTTTCCAGGTTAAAGAGCCCTAACCTTTTTAGCCTTTCTTCATAGGAGTATTCTTCCATCCCCTTTACCATTTTGGTGGCTCTTCTCTGAACGTTTTTTAAAATCGCTATATCCTTTTTAAGATACGGCGACCAGAATTGCACACAATATTCAAGGTGCGGTCTCACCATGGAACGATATAGAGGCATTATAATATCTTTTGTTTTGTTTTATTTTCCATTCCTTTCCTTATCATACCTAGCATTCTATTTGCTCTCTTGGCCGCTGCTGCACACTGGGCCGAGGGTTTTAACATGGTATCCACAATGACGCGTAAATCTTTTTCCTGGGTGGTGGTTCCTAATGTGGAACCTTGCATCGTGTAACCATAGTTTGGGTGGTTCTTCCCTAGGTGCATAACCTTGCACTTGTCCACATTAAATTTCATCTGCCATTTTGATGCCCAGTCTTCCAATTTATCAAGATCCTCTTGCAATTTTCCACAATCCTCTTGGGTTTTAACAACTTTAAATAGTTTTGTGTCATCTGCAAATTTAATAACCTCACTCGTTATTCCACTTTCCAGGTCATTTATGAATGTCATTTATGAATATGTCCCTCTATCCTTTCACTCAGCTACAAACTTAACTGAAGAGGGACAGTTGGAAAGGCGGGATGGCAGTGCGCATGTGCTAAGGTTTGCTCCCAAAAGCGTTCCTATTGGACGCTGGGGAGCATTCCCGCGCAGGCTCTGTCGGTACCGACGATACCCATATGTGAAGACTAAATTCCTGCTGTTCCCGGAGATCACCTGTTACAGGTGAGTAACTACGCTTTATTGTACTTATAGCGATGCCAGAGAAAAATAGTAGCATCATTGGTACTAATATGGCTTAATTCTAACTGTTCTATTTCTTTTGAGTTTTGATACCTCAGTAGTCTTTTTTTTTTTTTTTTTTTTTTTTTTTTGTGAATTCACAAGGATATTACTTATATCTACCCGTAAGGTTGCCTTAAAAGCTTCTCATACCATACTAAAATGAATGCCATCTGTCATGTTCCTTTGAAAAAATTCTGGAATGAAAACCTTCAGGTTTTCAATGAAGGAGATTTCAAGCATTAAGCTGCTTTGAAATCACTAAACTTATTTGTTCTGACAAAGTCCGTGGCAAGACATCCAAGAAAAACATCCGCATGGTGTGAAATATGGATAGGCTTAATTTCACAGTCTGTCTCTGGAAGAAATGACTTAGATACCAAAAATAAATCAATGATCATATAAGTCTGATGGGGAAAAGAGAAAAAAGAAAACGCTCTTGGGATTGAATTCAAAAACCCGCCACAGGTCTACCAGAACCAGATTCTCTCATTCTATGAAGAGCAGAATTGGAGGCGTGAAATAACCTTCTGTTTTGAGTGTTGCTATCTGAAATTGTAGCAAAATCTCCTCCTCCTATCAATTTCCCTTTTGCAAAGATTAATAGTGAATGACCAATCTCATCAAAAAAGGCCAGTGACACAGATGAAGGTGCATAAATGTTCATTAAAGTATAATTGTCCTGTTTTTTTGTTGCAAGATTTGCAATGGTAAAATTTTTCGAAGAATGATAGACTCCATTTCTCTTATTAACAGCTGGGGAAAAATATGTTGAAACAACCAACTGGCTCATAACCTGCTGCAAGAATCATAGTTTAAATGTGTTTCTTGCAGAAATATGATGTCGGAATATAAAGATCTTACATAATTTACAATCTTCCTGGACTTAAAAAGATTGAGACTGTTAACATTTAGTGTAACTATTCTAACAGTCGTTCTTAAAATTTAAGGTGTTGGTGCCTTAACTTTACACTTATGACCATATAAGCAGTTTTTATTGAAAATAATTGACCTTTACACATTAATATAACAGAAAAACTGAAAAATGAAGATACACTATAACAATAATAAAGTAAAAATATAAAAATCCTCCCCAAAATCCTCCCCCCCCCCCTCCAGAATACCCTCCCAATCCACGGCAAACTCTGGCCAGAGCCACATTGCACAATAATGACTACTCAGTCCAGAAGTTGTGGGATAACTTTAGCCTAAGATTTCTATAACTATCTTTAAAAGAGACTTGACAAGCATATTATTAGAAGTTTAAATACACTCTCTAAGATTATACCGGCTTTAATTTTACTAACTTCTAATATCTATTTTTATTTTATATTGAAGACTAGAAGGATTTGAATATGATCTAATATGAGACTTCAATAATCTGAATTGTTTATCACATTCTAATTTTATGTCTATTTGAAAAGTTTGTTCCCACTGAGTTAGAAAAAACATTAAATATTAACCTTAAGCCATACTACCTAGGGCTCTCCTAAGAAAATTATACCAAGTGTAACCTCAACTATAAACATATAAATTGTCAAACCACCAAGGAGGAGCAGCATCAAAAGACTGACCCACCATCAGCAAAAATGCCTGCACTTTACCAAAGTCAGACAGCACGTCCTGCTCGGATCCGTTCCATCTGCACAGCCCTCTGTCAAAGCTAAATTGTACTTTGGCACTCCGGTCATCAAAGCAGGGATCACCTGGAAGTTTAATCAGCAAAGCTATCTCAGTAAGCGATTTTGGCGAATCACAGGATGGAGGCTTTTGCAGCCGGAAGCACTTAGCGCTCAACTAAAAACAAGGCGATCCCTTTTAACCAGGAAGTACCTTATTTGGTATGCTTCTCCTTCACATTTTCAAGTCTCTTTCCACTCCCGATAATACTGTATCCACGCCACTGACAACATGGGAAGCAAGATTGAACCTTACCAGCTTCACGCACAGCGAACAGGCAATGCAGGAACCATGCAGAACAGTGCTACTAGCCCCCGCAACAGAACACAAGCACCCTACTGATACTGAGCCAGTTCACCACACTGCTTCAAAAAAAAAAGAGGCTATCACAAATAACTGAACATAGATTTTGACATATATGGTTTAAGACATTTTTAAGGAGCCTACATATTTTCTTAAATCCTCCAGATCCAAAAAAGTCTGTCTGCGATCTCTGTAGGTGACACTCATTCCCACAGGAAAAAAGTAAGCCGTACTGAGCTCTGATTTCTTTTAAAGAGTACCGAAGGAGCCAGGAACTGTCGTCTTCGGGGAAATAGATTTTTAAGACAAGTCTGGTACCAATAACAGCTTTTTGCAATTACTCTTCATTACATCTGGATTTGATTTAACAAGTGATACTATCTGCAACATCTGATTGAACCTATTAAACCTGAGTAACATGGGATGAGGGAATCTGAGGAGATTCCCTCAGTAGGTGGAGGCAGAACTCTTGGAGAACGGTAAGCCGATTCAAAATCAAGTGGCAGTTTGAAATGGCGATCAAATTTCTTGAAGAAAGCTGACACTTAAGATATGAAATTATTCTCTTCCGTTCTCTCAGGTAGACCCAGTAGTCACACATTATGTCTTTTGCCAAAATTAACCACTTCCTCGAGTTCCTGTTTCTGCTATTTAATTTCCCTGGTATTATTCAGAGTCTCAGCTGGTTCCTTTAGAAGAATGATAATCTGGTCTTCTACTGCGGTCAAACACGTCTGTGAGGCACACATTTGAGTTGTCAGTTGTTAGATATCTTTTCTATTGTTGATTGAAACTTCCATGAAGTGCTTTACCATAGACTCTAGTGCTCGACCTTTTGAAGTACCAAGTCCCCATGACGAGCTGTTTTAGCCAGTGTAGGTGGCCATTTTTTCTGTTTATGACCTGAAGGCAAACTGAAATGAACATCCTCTGTTTTGGAATTCTTTTCAGCCATGTAAATAAATCCTGCAATCAATCAAAGCAAGTATAAAGGATAGTAGCTTTAGTGTCCCACAGAGCAAAGAGATTAAGCAGCTATCCTGCTTGGCTCTACAGTATTTAAGCTAAGTACATTTCTGCAAACTCTAACCTGAGCCTTCCTTATCCTGCTAGACCAGTCCAAACTAGTGGGATTTGCTCCCTTGTCAGTAGGTGGAGGCAGACTTATTTAGCATTTCTTATATACCTCCTTTATTTTATCAAGGCGGTTTACATTGAGCACAACAGTTTTACATGGAACAGCTAACAATACAATTGTGTATATCACAATTTAAACTGTGCAACCTTTCTATAACTATTTACAATATATTTTAGGACTCGGTTTAGTGTAGCGTATGGTAAGGTGGGCAGGGTGATTGGCAGGCATATTTGAGTACTGGGGCTGTGTGTCTAGTGTGGTGTCGAAGTATTCCGTGAACAGGTATGTGTTTAGTTTTTGGAAGTCAGTGGTGTCTGTAGTTGCTCTTAATTGGTGTGGGAGTGAGTTCCAGAGGGATGGGCTGTAGACTTAAGCAACTTTCAGTGATGTCATCACTTGGTATAATCCTCTGGTATTGCACTGAGAGAATCTAGTATTGTCTGTTCCAGCAGTTAGCAAGGTATGTGGACTAGTACAGTAGTGAAAGATACCGGACTCTTTGCCCACAGTATGGTACAGAGGCTTTGGAGTGAATCATGAAGGGGGCACAGTAGCTTGGAGTGCCGGTATGCCTATATCTCCTGGAGCAGACAGCTGGCCTGTGTCCATGCTGTTTCATGTGGGTTATGAGCACTGGTGGACTGGAAGAGGAGCAGGAGAGCTCCATGTGTGGGGACCCTGACGGGGGTCAGGAGGTTAGGCCCAGGCTTCCTCTTTCCTCTTGCTATCCTAATCTGCTTTTCACTCCCCCCTCTCTCCCCCCCCCCCCCCATATTTTTTGGTGTCTTTGATTATTTGTTTTTCCTAAGTACCTTTTTCCCTGGACATCAGTGGGGCACACTTTGACTCTCTGCTACTTAAAATAAAGCAGCTTCATTAAAATAAATAAGACCTTTCTCTGAGTTTCCCCAGGCCTGTATCGACATCCAGGGTCTCCTGAATAGGGTTTCCCTTGTAGGTCTGACAGGCCTCGGGATTCCCTTTTCAGGAATTCTGTTGTTCCGTAGCTCTGTGGCATTTTTTCTGCATTTTTTTTTGGGGGGGGGAGGGGCTTTTATCTTTTTGCTGCGGTTCTCTACCAAGCGACCTGATGCAGCCGTAAGCCCCCAGCAGTTCTTTGCTAGGACTGCAGTTGCCCAGGGTACTTTTTGGTAGATATCTTGAGATCTCCCTATGGGGGGCCTTTGGCCCAGTGCTGAGCCAATGGCCCCTGCAGTTCTTTTTTGTTTTTCCCTTTGGGTGGTGAGCTCAGCAGCCACTTCAGGTGGCAGTTTGGGCCCCATAAAAATGGAGCATGGTGGGGTGCCATTGGCCGTGTGCCTGGACACTCTTGAAGAACCCTTCGGGGCCTTGGGGCCCCCCCTTGTTGGTCGGCTTGCACTGAAGCTTCCGAAACAGTCCTCAGGCTGTATTCATTTGGCCAGCTGCTTGGCAACCCCCACGGGGGTTATTTAGGGCCTGGATGCACCTGAGGTCCCTGAGTGCTCTTCTTATAGGCAGCAAGAGAGGTCATGGCCCCTGCTTCACCCTTGTGCTCCTTTGTTCCTCTGAGAACCCAGCCTTCCCCCTGCAGAGATGGTTGAAAGCCCCGAGGACAGTAAGTCTGAGGAGGATAGTGGTGTAGTTCTCCTAGTAGCTGGGTATGATCTCTGAAGAATCCACATTTTTTTCTTGGCTAGGCCCTGTTTAGGCTTGCAGAGAATGTTACAGCTATTCTGCAGGCTGCAGAGCTGACTTGTGGATGAGTTTAGTGGACATTTCCCTTTACAACCTCTCCATGGTACTTTGTGGTGGTTTAGGGGCTTTTTAGGGTTAAAACCCCCAAATTGGCCCACACAGTCTAAGGTCCTGTCTCGACTGTTTCCTCGACCAGAGTGAGCTGGGTTAACCCTTTGGCCCCATGTGACAGAAGTTCACTACACAACCGTGATGAAATGCATGACTGTCCCATGGAGGAGGTTGTGTGTAACAAAATTTTGGTTGAATGTTGAGGTGTTTCAAAGGCCATTGTGGTAGCTGTGTTGGCTTTTCAACCATGCTGTGTGCACATATGCAGACTAGCTCTTGGATGAGGGCTCCACCCTCTGCTTATAGCCTGGTGGTTCCAGCCATAAGGCTATGGTCCCTTGCTCCCAAAGTTGCAGATTTGTTCATGAGAACATCTGACTTGGGGTGAGTGTCAAATTGTCATTTAGCCCAGTCTCTCTTAAGAAGCTAGCAGTACCCCACCTGGATAAGTGTGGCTAGGTAATGCTAATGTAAAGTCTCTTCCAAGTGGCAGTGGTTGTATGAGTGATGGCTTTATGCCAATGAAGGCTCCATTCTGTGATGGAGTAGTTCCTCTTAAGCGCACTTTCTCTCCAAGAGGAGAAGCTTGCCCATAGAGATTCCTGAAAGACAAAGAACAGTCAAAGAATTCTCTAAGGCTATATGTAAAGCCTAAAGGCCTCCATTGTGGTAGGGGACAATTCTAGCAGTATGTCTTGAGGGCTCTGGCCACTTCCTGGGGACCTTGGGAGCCTGTAATTCCCCTCAATAGATGCCGACAGTCCCTCCTGAGGTGCTGCCAGTTGGGGGTGTATCTGTCTATTCCTGCGGAGTGGACCTATACCCATTTCAGTTAGTGGGCTTTGGGGTCTTTAGGTCGATGCAGAGTATGTCCGCTGCTTCATAAGAATATAAGATATGCCATACTGGATCAGTCCAAGGTCCATCAAGCCCAGTATCCTGTTTCCAACAGCGGCCAATCTTGGTCACAAGTACCTAGCAGTTCCCTAAAAGACGCAGGTTCCACAGTGCTTGTACTGGGGCAAGCAATGGATATCTGCTTCAACAGGCCTCCTGTTCTCTATCTTTTAGGTGATGGTTCAGGCCAGCCTGGGATTTTGTATGCGTGCTAGGTCAATTACAGCAGAACTTGCAAGATCTCCCTGTGAGTCTCTCTGAGGCTGTCTGTCCAAGTGGGTGATATAGGTGGCCTCTCTTTTGTGCGTTCAGCATTGACAGTTTTTTTTCTCCCATCCTCTCCATGGTGGTGATGAAGGTGTTATCCCTGGTACATGCAAATCCGCGAAGGGATCTTCTTCCAACATTATCCTGGGCCTGGAGCTAGTGATCTTCAGACTCCACATTTCTCAGCTTCATATATAAGAACATAAGAACATAAGAAATGCCATACTGGGTCAGACTGAGGTCCATCAAGCCCAGTATCCTGTTTCCAACAGTGGCCAATCTAGGTCATACGTACCTAGCAGTTTCCCCAAAAGACACAGGTTCTGCAGTGCTTGTACTAGGCCAAGCATTGATATCCTGGGTCCCTTTTTAATAGTGGTTTATGGACCTTTCCTCCAGGAACTTGTCCAAACCTTTTTTAAACCCAGCTATACTAACAGCCCTTACTACATCCTCCGGTAACAGATTCCAGAGTTTGATTACACGTTGAGAGAAGAAATATTTTCTCCTATTTGTCTTAAATAGTTTACCCTGTAGCTTCATTACATGCCCCCTAGTCCTTCTATATTCTGATAGCGTAAACAATTTATCCACGTTTATCCGTTCCACTCCATTCATTAATTTATACACCTCTATCATATCTCCCCTCAGCCGCCTCTTTTCTAGGTTAAAGAGCCCTAACCTTTTTAGCCTCTCTTCATAGGAGTAGCCTTCCATCCCCTTCACCAATTTGGTGGCTCTTCTCTGTACTTTTTCTAATAACTCTATGTCCTTTTTAAGATACGGTGACCAGAATTGCACACAATATTCAAGGTGCGGTCGTACCATGGAGCGATACAGAGGCATTATAATATCCTTTGTTTTATTCTCCATCCCTTTCCTTAGGATACCTAGCATTCTATTTGCTTTCTTGGCCGCCGCTGCACACTGGGCGGAGGGTTTTAACATGTTATCCACGATGACTCCTAAATCTTTTTCCTGGGTGGTGGTTTCTAATGTGGAGCCTTGCATCTTGTAACTATAGTGTGGGTTGTTCTTTCCTAGGTGCATAACTTTGCACTTGTCCACATTAAATTTCATCTGCCATTTGGATGCCCAGTCTTCCAATTTATCCAGATCCTCCTGCAGTTTTCCACAATCCTCTTGGGTTTTAACAACTTTAAACAGTTTTGTGTCATCTGCAAATTTGATTACCTCACTAGTTATTCCCTTTTCCAGGTCATTTATGAATATGTCAAAAAGTAGCGGACCCAGTACAGATCCCTGGGGTACTCCACTATTCACCTTTTTCCATTGGGAATATTGGCCATTTAGCCCTACCCTCTGCTTTCTATCTTTTAACCAGTTCCCGATCCACAATAGTACACTGCCTCCTATCCCATGACTTTTTAGCTTCGCCAAAAGTCTCTGATGGGGGACCTTGTCAAAAGCTTTCTGAAAGTCCAGATACACTATATCAACCGACTCACCTTTGTCTACCTGTTTATGCACACCTTCAAAAAAACAGATCAGATTAGTAAGACAAGATCTGCCTTGTCTAAAGCCATGTTGGCTGTCTCCCATTAGGCCATGACTATCTACATGCTGTGTAATTTTGTTCTTTATGATGGCTTCTACCATTTTCCCTGGTACTGACGTCAGGCTCACCGGTCTGTAATTTCCTGGGTCACCCCTGGAACCCTTTTAAAAATTGGTGTTACGTTGGCGACCCTCCAATCTTCAGGTATTACAGATGATTTTAATGAAAGTTCACAGATTACCAATAACAGGTCTGCAATCTCATATTTCAGTTCTTTCAACACTCTGGGATGTATACCATCCGGTCCAGGTGATTTGCTACTATTCAGTTTATCAAATAGTTGTAATATATCTTCCCGGTGTAGCGATATTTCTCTCAATTCCTCTGCAGTATCACCTTTAAATACCACTTCAGTCTTGGGTAACACCCCTACATCTTCCTCAGTAAAGACCGAAGCAAAGAATTCATTCAGTCTCTCTGCTATAGCCTTGTCTCCTCTTACTGCCCCTTTTACCCCTCTATCATCTAATGGTCCAATTGACTCTCTCACAGGCCTTTTGCTACGAATGTACTTGAAAAAGTCTTTATTTCGTGTTTTTGCTTCCGTAGCAAGTTTCTTCTCAAATTCCCGCTTTGCCTGCCTTATCAATGCTTTGCATTTAACTTGCCAGTGCTTGTGCTGTTTCCAGTTTTCATCATTTGGCTCTTTTTTCCATTTTCTGAAGGTTGCTCTTTTGGCAGCAACAGCCTCTCTGACCTCACCTTTAAACCATGCTGGCAGTTTTTTGGACTTTCTTCCACTTTTCTTAATGCGTGGAATACAGCTGGTCTGGGCTTCGAGGATAGTATTTTTAAATAACACCCAAGCTTGCTGTAAGTCTTTAACCTTTGGAACCGCTCCTTTTAGTTTTTTCCGAACTATATTCCTCATTCTATCATAGTCACCCTTTTGAAAGTTAAAAGGTAGTACTGTGGATTCCTTTACTATCTGTCCTCCACTGATTAAATCAAACATGATCATACTATGATCACTATTGCCAAGTGGTCCCAACACCCTTATTTCTTGCACCAGATCTGGCGTTCCACTAAGGACTAGGTCCAGTATGGCTTCCCCTCTGGTCGGTTCATGAACCAGCTGCTCCAAGAAGCAGTCATTTATTTCATCTAGAAACTTTATCTCTTTAGCTTGTCCTGCTGTGACACTGTCCCAGTCGATACCGGGGTAATTGAAATCACCCATTATTACTACTCTGTTGTGGCTTTTGTTAGCTTCCTTGATTTCTTTGAGCATTTCATCATCCATTTGTTCATTCTGGCCAGGTGGTCGATAGTATACTCCCACTGCCATCACCTTCCCCTTCATAAATGGAATTTCAATCCATAGAGATTCTACAGCATATTTTGTTCCCTGCAAAACTTTAATCCTTTCTGACTCAATGCCCTCTCTAACATAGAGCGCAACCCCTCCACCAATTTGTTCAGCTCTATCATTACGATATAGTTTGTATCCAGGTATCACAGTGTCCCACTGGTTATCCTCCTTCCACCATGTCTCTGAGAGTGCAATCATATCTAACCTCTCATTTAATGCTATATATTCTAATTCTCCCATCTTATTGTTTAGACTTCTAGCATTGGCATACAAGCATTTTAGAGACTGCATTTTATTAATATTAATCTGGCTATTGGTAGGCATGGGTAATTGGGAATCTTTATGCTCTGTCTGCTCCTTACTCAAGGGCATTTGGGCTACTATACTCCCTTTTGGAACCTCACTGCTTTTGGTAGTATCCTTCAAGGATACCTTTGTCCGAACCGTGCGCTCCTGGGTGACTGTCGGCTTTCCCCTATTTTCTAGTTTAAAAGCTTCTCTATCTCTTTTTTAAAGGTTAATGCCAGCAGTCTGGTCCCATCCTGATTAAGGTGAAGCCCATCCCTTCGGAAGAGCCCCCCCTTTCCCCAGAATGTTCCCCAGTTCCTAACAAATCCAAAACCCTCATCCTTGCACCATTGTCTCATCCACGCATTGAGACTCCGGAGCTCTGCCTGTCTTTTGGGTCCTGCACGTGGAACAGGAAGCATTTCGGAGAACGCTATCCTGGAAGTTCTGGATTTCAACTTCCTACCTAAAAGCTTAAATTTAGCCTCCAGAACTTCCCTACCACATTTTCCTATGTCATTGGTACCAACATGTACCAAGACAGCAGACTCCCCCCCAGCACTATCTATGATCCTATCTAGGCGGTGCGTGAGATCTGCTACCTTCGCACCAGGCAGGCATGTTACCAGGCGATCCTCACGTCCACCAGCCACCCAGCTATCTGCATTCCTAATGATTGAATCACCAACTATAACAGCTGTCCTGACCCTCCCCTCATGGGGACATGGCCCTGGAGAAACGTCCTCGGTGCGAGAGGGTTTTACATCACCTGGAGGACAGGTCCTAGTTACAGGATCACTTCCTGCCACACCAGGGTGATGCTCTCCTGTCACGTGACCTCTCTCCTCCATGGCAACAGGGATGCTGCCAGACTGGAGGTGGGACTTCAGGACTATATCCCTGTAGGTCTCGTCCATGTACTTCTCTGTCTTTCTTATGTCTTCCAGGTCTGCTACTCTAGCCTCTAGAGAACGGACTCGTTCCCTGAGAGCAAAGAGCTCCCTGCACTTAGTGCATATGTAGGACCTCTCACCAACTGGGAGATAATCATACATGTGACACTCGATGCAAAAGACTGGAGAACCCCCATCTCGTTGCTGGACCTCTGACTGCATCTTAGTTTAAAGCTTGTGTTTAGGTCTTTTAAATCGGTATATAATAAGGATTGGTGTAGATGCTTATACTAATAAAAGTGTATCTAATACCCCTAATACACCCTGTGTACCTGAAGCTAATTAATCACAGGTCCTCTGTGTATGACTGAGTTGGATTAAGAGCTGCACCTGAGAGCAGCCCCTTTCCTCTAAGATGTCCAAGTACCTATAAAACTACAATTTCCCCAGGGGTGGGTGGGTGCTGGGGAGGGAGGGGGGGAGATAAGTCCTATTAAAGAGGGCAGTTACAAGGTACCCTGTCCTGAACCCTCAGCAGGGGGATGGGGGTACCACACAAGGCCCAGTTAATTGAGAGAGGCAAGGTAAGTACAGCTGAGAAGGCTGAAACTTGCACACCACTAAGACAAACACTAAATAATTAAACAAACAACAGTTAGACAAACAGTAAATAATTAAATAAACAGCTAGAACTCACAGTAAGATGTCCCAGGAGGCAAAAATCCACTCACTAGCAGAGCTCTGTAAAAGTTCAGCCTTTCTCTGATCAGAGAAAAGCAAACTAAAACAGCCTATGCACACGTGGAGAAAACAGGAACAAGGTTACAGGATACCTCAGGGGGAGGGGGTCAGGGGGAGGAGTCACTCAGGCAGGCAAGGACAGGAAAAAGCTTAACAAGAGCAGGCTCTGGGGAGAGAGATTAATTCAAAATGGCTACCACACACACAGGGGGAGGAGTCACTCAGGCAGGCAAGGACAGGAAAAGCTTAACAACAGCAGGCTCTGGGGAGAGAGATTAATTCAAAATGGCTACCACACAAGGCCCAGTTAATTGAGAGAGGCAAGGTAAGTACAGCTGAGAAGGCTGAAACTTGCACACCACTAAGACAAACACTAAATAATTAAACAAACAACAGTTAGACAAACAGTAAATAATTAAATAAACAGCTAGAACTCACAGTAAGATGTCCCAGGAGGCAAAAATCCACTCACTAGCAGAGCTCTGTAAAAGTTCAGCCTTTCTCTGATCAGAGAAAAGCAAACCCTTTGGGTCTGGCAGTATGGCATTTGAGGTAGGGTCCACCTCCTGGACCTTACCATGGCATTTTTTGCTGCATTAGCTGTTTCTCCATGTCTTCATTATATACTGCCTCTGAGTCTGGGCCTCGACTTCAGACCTAGACACGGTTCCCATTACCTTTACCAAGGTGATATAGACGCTTCTACCACCTCTGTGCCTGTGGAGGGTCCAATTGCCCATGCCTGGATGTTGGGTGGGCCTGATTAGTAATATCTTTGGGGTGCTCAAATGTGACATAGGCTGGGGGTTCTCTGCCTAGAAAGGCTGTCCTGCGAGCAGCTTGATTTTCTTCCATAATTTGGAATTCCTGGGGGTCTGGTCTTACTCTCCTGAGTTAACTTCTCTCGAGGCGGAGGGTTCCTTCAATTCTCTGGGAACAAGCAGGAAGTCGGTCCTCACAAATGGGTGACGTTGATGTTGGCGGAGCCTGCGCGGAGCAAATCCCCAGTTTTCAAAGAAAGCCTTTGGGAATTGCTACCACAAATGTGTAGTCCCCGCCCAAAGGGTGCCATCTTGCTCAGTCTCCATTTTTCTGCGGAGCCCATCAGACGTAGTCTGTTCCTGTCCGGAAAAGGTTTTTCTATCTCTTGGCTGTCTCGCACCCTTTCCCACCCGACCCCAGTACCTCTGTATTGGGCCGGCCCCTTTTTCTATTTTCTGTTTTTCGGTTTTCTCTCTTGGGCGTCTTTGTACCCTTTTTTTCCTCGCTGGCAGCCTGAAGGGTCTTCGATCTTGCTGGGGTTCTTTTTCTCCCCATGGCTACCAGTGGGTTTAAAAAGTGCGATCGGTGCAGGAAGATCATGTCCCTCATCAATACGCGTGACTGCTGCCTCCGGTGCCTTGGCCCAGACCACGACCCGCCAATCTGTGGCCTCTGCAAAAAGATGTCCTTGAAGGCCTTGAGAAGCCACCAGCAGCAGCATGATAACATTTTTCCTGTTTCCCCCATGCTTCCAAGAGCCAGGACCTCGTCTGAGGCCTCCTCGCCTCGGGAGGAGCATTCTGAACCCGAGTGTCGTTGAGGGTCTTCGGAGAGGGGGTCTCCCTTGAGTGAACTGAAAAGAAGGAAGAAATCCTCAAAGGCGGCGTCTGTTGATAGCTTGGAACGGCCAGGTTCCTCGCGGGGCCAGTCGTGCAGCCCCAAGCGCCTACCCGAGGCATCGGAGAAGGAGTGCCCAGCTAAGGTTCCTCGAAAGGACTTGATCGTGGACCAGCCTTGGCAAGTACATTCCATGCTAGTCAAGGACTCCCCTCCGGGGGAACCGGCTTCGGGCCCGAGCCGAGGGCTGCGGATCCTCCGGAACTGATGTCCAGTATGGCGTCCTTGGAGCACAGTGTCATTGCCTTCCTGAAGCAGCAGCGGGCATTGATATCCAACACGTCTGGTTCCTCCGCCCCGATCACCGGGTGTTTGACGTCGAAGTTGACTTCGGAGGCCAAGCCCATCCTTGAAGCCTTGGAGGCCCGAGTAGATCCTTGGCCGAGGTCACGCTCGGCCTTTCGTTCATCGGGACTGAGGTCGTCACCAGCGAGCGTCGGGGCAGACGGCGCTGGGCCCCTCGAGGCCTGAAGAGCACCATGAGTTCCTCGGAGGCCTCCACTTGGGAATCCGAGGACGAGGAGTCATCGGACACTCGTCACCGAGATGTCCCGTCTGATTCCCCGGTATCTGAGCCTTGGAGAAGATCCTTGCCGGAAGACATGGGGTTTCGGGACTTCGTTCGGGATCTGTCCAAGGTTTTGGCTTTCCTGACAGAGTCCGAGGAGGATCCTCGAGCCAACGAACTCGAGATCCTCTAGTGCGAGACTGCCCCTCGGGAGACCCTCACGGTGCCCATTCAACCCATCCTGGAACGCTTTATGCTCCGCATGTGGGAGACGCCGGCGTCGACACCGGTGATCAGCAAGCGGCTCGCCTCGATGTATCGGGTCCGCTGGAGTCCTGAGTTTCAGAAGTCACAACTGCCGCACAGCTCCATGGTAGTGGAGTAGGCCATGCGTCAACTGAAAAGTCAAGGTGCACTCCTCAGTGCCACCCGGCAGGGAGGCCCACATCTTGGATGGCCTTGGCAGGAAGGGTTACCAGGGCGCGATGCTGAATTGTCGGATCCAGGCCTACCAGCTATACATGGGCATGTACCTAAAAGACCTGGCGAAGGAGATCACTGGGTTCTCGGCTGGTTTCTCCGAGGAGCCTTTGCAGCGCTTCAGGGGCCTGTCCAAAACCATCGGTGAATGCTCCAAGTTCATGTCTCGGGCGGCCTACGATGGATTAGAGTCGGCAGCCAGGGTAGCCACGGCGGGCATTGGTGCACGCCGCCAAGCTTGGCTACAGTCATTGGACCTCGAACAATGGGTGCAGGACAAGTTGGTTGATGTCCCATGCCGGGGGGAGAACCTCTTCGGCAAACCCATGACTGACAAGGCCGCCGAACTGGAGTCTGAGTTTGACGAGGGCTAGGCTTTCTAAGAAGACATCTGCCCCTTCCCGAAAGAAGGGCTCAGGTAAAAAGCCCTTTTACCTGAGGAAGTCCATTGCTTACCGAAACTGCACCCCGTTCCAGGCTCCCTCCCCCGGCTCCCCAGCAGGGGCAGCTGGCCAAGGGACCAGGGGCATGGCCAGTGTAAGCAGAAGGCTCCCAAGCCCCAGGCTCCGGCTTTGGCCCAGCCTGGAGGGAGCTTTTGACTCCTGTTGCATGGCCCATCCTGTATGCCCACAGGTGGTGAGCTATCACCACCAATTCCTGGGCATTGCAGGTGATCAAAGAGGGTAATCTCCTCCACCTAGCCGAAGTACCTCCACTATTTCCCCGGAGAGCCCTTCCGGCCACCCCTTCACCGGGACCTTCTTTTGAAGGAGTTGATAGGTCTTCTTGAGGACTGAGCAGTGGAACCAGTGCCCCACCGTCTCAAGGGCAAGGGGTTCTACTCCAGGTACTTCCTCATGCCAAAGAGGACAGGGGGCCTAAGGCCCATCCTCGACCTGCGCAACCTCAACAAATTCCTGGTGAGGGAGAAGTTCAAGATGCTCTCCCTTGGAACATTGCTGCCTTACCTCTGCCAGAGAGACTGGCTATGCTCCTTAGATTTAAAGGATGCCTATATACACATCCTAATCCACCCAAACCACAGGCAATACCTACACTTTGTGGTGGGGGGGCCATCATTTTCAATACAGAGTGCTTCCCTTCGGCCTCACCTCGGCCCCCAGGGTATTCACAAAGTGCCTGGCGGTGGTTGCCGCCTTCTCAGGATTCAAGAGATTTTTGTCTTCCCCTATGTCAATGACTGGCTTATCAGGGGCACTTTGGCCCCCAAGGTGCAGCAGGCCATGGCACGCACCACCCAGGTCCTTTAGAACTTTGGTTTCGTTATTAACTGCTCCAAGTCCAGCCTTCTCCCGGCTCAAAAGCTGGAATTCATTGGGGCAAGGATAAATACCTTTCAGTCATAGAAACATAGAAACATGATGACAGAAAAAGACCACAAGGCCCATCTAGTCTGTCCTTCCATAACAACAACTACAACAGTCCACTTTCTACCTTTAGAGATCCTCTGTGTTGGTCCCATGCTTTTTTGAATTCAGTTACTGTCCTCATCTCTACCACCTCCACTGGGAGACTATTCCACGGATCCACTACTCTTTCCGTAAAGAAATATTTCCGCATATCACTCCTGAATCTATCTCCCTTCACCCTCATCCCATGTCCCCTCGTAGCAGAACTTGCTTTCAATTGAAAGAGGCTCTCTCCCTGAACATTTATGCCACGGAGGTATTTAAACATCTCAATCATATCACCTCTATCCCGCCTTTCCTCTAAGGTGTACATATTAAGATCCTTAAGTCTGTCCTCATATGCTTTATAATGAAGCCCATTAATCATTTTAGTAGCAACCCTCTGCACCGACTCCATCCTGTTCACATCCTTTTGAAGGTGCGGTCTCCAGAATTGCACACCATACTCCAAATGAGATCGCACCAAAGACTTATACAGAGGTATTATCACCTCCTTTTTTCTGCTAGCCATTCCTCTCCATATGCACCCAAGCATCCTTCTAGCTTTGGCCGTCGCCTTTTCTACCTGTTTAGCTACTTTAAGATCATCAGACACAACCACGCCTAGGTCCCGCTCTTCTTTAGTGGACAAAAGTACTTCACCTCCTATACTGTATTGCTCCCTTGGATTGCTGCAGCCCAAATTCATGACCTTACATTTTTTAACATTAAATCCCAGCTGCCAAATTCTAGACCATTCTTCAAGCTTAGCTAGATCCCTCCTCATGCTATCTACACCTTCCTGGGTGTCTACTCTATTACAGATTTTGGTATCATCCGCAAAGAGGCAAACCTTACCCGACAGCCCTTCCGCTATATCACTAACAAAGATGTTAAAAAGAATCGGACCAAGGACAGATCCCTGGGGCACACCACTGGTAACATTCTTCTCCTCAGAGTGAGCTCCATTTACTTCTACTCTTTGTTGCCTCCCACCCAACCAATTTCTAACCCAAGCAGTAACTTTAGGGTCCATCCCTAGGGTGCTCAGTTTGTTTATAAGTCGCCTGTGAGGAACAGTGTCAAAGGCTTTACTGAAATCTAAATACACCACATCTAGAGCTCTCCCTCGGTCCAACTCCCTGGTCACCCAGTCAAAGAAATCGATCAGATTTGTCTGACAAGACCTGCCTCTGGTGAATCCATACTGCCTCGGATCCTGTAATCTGCCGGACTCCAGAAACCTCACTATTTTCTCTTTCAGCAGCGTTTCCAATAATTTACTCACCACCGAAGTTAAACTAACCGGCCTGTAGTTTTCAACCACATCCTTACTTCCGCTTTTGTGTAAAGGCACCACATGAGCCTCTCTCCAGTCCTTTGGCACCACTCCCGACTCCAACGAGGCATTGAAAAGGTCAGTCAGTGGAGTTGCTAGAACGTCCCCAAGTTCCCTCAGTATTCTAGGGTGTATCCCATCCGGTCCCATCGCTTTGTCTACTTTAAGTTGAGCTAGTTTCTCACGAACACAGTCTTCTGAAAATTGTTCAAGATGTCCCTCGCTTCTGTTCTTATTTGTGGGTGTTTTCTGAGGTCCTGCTCCTGGTTCTTCATCTGTGAACACAGAACAAAAATATTTGTTAAGCAATTCCACTTTATCCTTATCAGCTTCTACATATTCCCCCCCTGCACCCTTGAGTCTGACAATACCACTTTTGCCCTTCCTCTTCTCACTAATATATCTGAAAAATGTCTTATCCCCCCATTTTATTGCATTGGCTATTTCCTCCTCCTTTTGAATCTTTGCCTTCTTGACTACTTTGCTAGCTTCTCTAAGTTTTTCCAAATACAGATGCCTGTCTTCCTCTCTCTGTGATCTCTTGTATTTCATGAAGGCTTCCCTCTTTTTCTTCACTTTTTCAGCTACTTCCTTCGAAAACCAAAGCGGTCTCCTGTTCCTTTTGCCTTTATTTACCATTTTAACAAAAAGGTTGGTTGCCTTTAAAATACCCCCTTTCAGTTTTGCCCACTGTTTTTCTACATCCCCCAGCTGTTCCCATCCCACTAAAGACTCCCTGAGGTATTGGCCCATCTTCGCAAAGTTAGTCTTCCTAAAGTCTAAGATCTTCACCTTGGAATGGATTCTAACAGCCCTAGTCCTAATACTGAACCACACCATCTGGTGGTCACTGGATGCAAAATGATCTCCCACTACAACATCAGAAACACTCTCACCATTGGTAAGCACCAAGTCCAGTATGGCCCCTTCACGTGTGGGGTCTGTTATCAATTGCCTGAATAGTTCTCCCTGTAGAGAATCCAGGATCTCCTTACTTCTAGATGATACTGCAGCAGGAATGTGCCAATCAACATCTGGCATATTGAAATCTCCTAGCAGTAGCACTTCCCCTTTCCTAGCAATGCTGCGTATGTCTTCAATTAACTCTCTGTCCACCTCTTCCTCTTGTGAGGGAGGTCTGTATATCACACCAATGCAAATAGATTTCTCTTTCCCTCTTTCTAGTTTAACCCACAATGCCTCTTCTCTCCCTTTTAAGCTCTGTAATTCCAAAGCTTTAATAGTAGTTTTTACATATAGTGCCACTCCTCCTCCCCTTCTTCCTACCCTGTCCTTTCTGAATAAAGTATAGCCAGGTATAGTTACATCCCAGTCATGGTTTTCTGTGAACCATGTTTCTGTAACTGCCACTAAATCCAAGTCAGCCACTCCCACCAAAGCTTCAACTTCAGGGATCTTATTTCCCATGCTATGGGCATTAATACACACTGCTTTCCATGTGTTACACCTGTTACCCATTTCCATAAAGGTATTTAATGTATCACCTACCTGGGGGCTTTCACTTACCTGGGGGCTTTCTTCACCCATCCCCAACGAATCTAGTTTAAAGCCCTCTTCAGTAGATTAGCCAGTCTACTACCAAAGATGCGTTGACCTTTCTTGGACAGATGAATGCCATCTCTGCTCTGCAACCCTTGGAACAGCATCCCATGGTCTAGGAAACCAAAACGCTCTTGAAGACACCATCCACGCAGCCATGCATTCATCTCCAGGATGCGAGCCTCTCTGCCTTGGCCTTTACCTTCAACAGGGAGGATTGACGAGAATACCACCTGTGCACCTACCTGCTTCACCCTCTGTCCCAGAGCCATGAAGTCACTTTTGATACGTTCCGAGGTATACCTGGCAGTATCATTTGTTCCAACATGGATTAGCAACATTGGGTAATAGTCAGTGGGCTTGATGAGTCTCGGCAAACTCTCCGTAACATCTTGGATCTTGGCACAAGGCAGACAGCACACCTCTCTGGACATCAAGTCTGGTCGGCAGATGGACGCCTCAGTACCCCTCAGAAGAGAGTCTCCAACAACCACTACCCTTCGTTTCCTTCTGGTCACTGATTCCGCAACTATGGGGTACTTGAACTCTGGTTCTTCCCTTTCCAGGGATGCTTTCACCTCCTCCACTTCCAGGGCTGCATAATGGTTCTACAATTCAAGGGCTGGAGAAGTTGGATTGGAGATTTTGCAGGCTCTGGTGACTGTTGTCCAACCATCGACATTCTGTTGGCACGCATCTTCTCCTGTGCTGGAGAGCCTGGTTGCTGCAAGAAGCATCTCATCAATGTACTTCTCACTGTCTTGAATGCTCCTCAGCCTCGCCACCTCCTCTCTGAGTTCCTCCACTTGTTTCCTCAGAGCTTCAGCATGCAGGCACCCTCCACATGGAACCGGTTCTTCAACTGGCATTAGGACCTCTGTCTGGACCGAGGCAGAAGCTGTAACGGGGGCAACAGCTTTAGCAATACGATTTTTCCCAGCCATTGTTCTGTTTGTGGAGCTTAGGTATCTGTTAAAGCAAAAGAGAGAGATCTACCAAGTACCAGCTGGTTTCGCAGCTGTCCTTTCAGAGAAAAAGCAGTTAAATCTCTTTAATTATATTCAATATGTGCTGGTCCAATTCACTGTGATTTGCTAAAGGGGGAGGTGCCCTATAAAGCAAGACTGCTCACTAGGGGTGGGTGGGAGCCGGGGTGGGTAGGGAGGGAACTAACACCTGATTAGGTGTTAGCAGTTTCTGAATCTGAGGAGGCTACAGAGTTCAGCAACCTACTGTGCTCCAGTAAAGTTCCCCTAAAACAGCAAAAATGTAAGTAACCTTGCTTTTAAAAAGTACACGCAAAACCCTTTTAAGAGCTCCCAGTCAGAGAGCTAGCAATGTAATAAAAAAACCAAACAAAGAAACCCTCAAATCCTTACTGTTTGATGTGTGGAGCCCTGGTTTAAGAAAGCCTCGGTAGGCTGGGTAGGCTGGGTAGGCAGGCTCATGGCGCTAGCCAAAGACATACAGCACTGTCCCTCTGTGCCAGCAAGACACCGGTTGTGCCTCCTTGGGCACATGGCCTCCACGGTCCATGTCACTCCAGATGCCCGCCTCCACATGCTAATTGCACAGTGATGCCTCAGGGACCAGTGGTTCCAGGCCACGGGACATCTCCAGGACAGAGTCAAAGTGACCAGGCGCCTTGCGCTGTCCCTGACCTGGTGGTTCTCGTTCTGTCACTTGGAGGCGGGGATGCCTTTCCAGGCCCTCACCACTCGAGGGTCCTCACCAGAGATGCCTCCATGCTGGGCTGGGGAGCCCATTGCCAAGGGTACCGCACCCAGGGCGTTTGGTCCCCAGACGAGAATGTCCAACAGATCAATCTGTTGGAACTATGTGCAATCCATCTCGCCCTAAAGGCGTTCCGGCGGTCCCTGGGCCACAGGTCTGTCCTGGTACAGACTCACAACCAGGTCACCATGTTCTGAGTGAACAAACAAGGGGGCACGGGGTCCCGTGCCCTCTGTCGGGAAGCCCTGGACCTGTGCTCTTATGCAGTCCGGCAGGGCATTCTCTTCAGGACAGTGTACCTGTTGGGTCAGGACAATTGGCTGGTTGACAGACTCAGGAGGCTGCTCCAGCCGCACAAGTGGCAGCTGGACCCAGGAGGGGCCTGCGGACTTTTCCAGATCTTGGGGGAACTGGTGATGGACCCGTTTGCCAGTCCGAACAATCACCAGTTACCCTACTTCTGCTCAATGCAACCACTCCCTGCCAGGGTGGCCACCGATGCTTTTCTAAGCTCATGGTCGGTGGGTCTTCTGTATTCGTTTCCTCCGACATCTCTGATCGCCAAGACCCTGTTCAACATTTTTCATGACAGAGCTTCAGTCATTCTGCTGTGGTTTCCACTCTTCCTGCAGCTTGCGGTGGAGGCCCCCATCCCCTTGAGGACAGCTCTGCAGCTCCTTTCCCAGGAGGGGGATCTCTCCTGCACCCCAACCTCAGCTCCCTTTTGCTGACAGCGTGGCTGCTGAAAGGTGTCACTAGCTCCGCTCCTGCTTCCAAGGAATGTGGAGGATGTTTTGCTGGCTTCACGCAGAGCATCTACCAGACGGGCTTATGCCTTTAAGTGGCACAGGTTTGTGCTTTGGTGTGCTGAATGGGGGGGGGGGGGTCGACCTTCTCCACCTCTCCAGGACAGGGCTCAAGTCCAACTCCGTCAGAGTGCATCTCAGTGCCCTAGTGGCGAACCACAACCAGAAGCCCCTCTCAACTCACCCAGTGGTGTCCTGGTTCCTTAAGGGCCTACTCCTGTCTAAGCCCCCAGTCCACCCACCGGCGACCGAATGGGGATCTCAACATGGTGTTGGGGCGGCTCACCCTGCCACCTTTCGAACCGATGGCTACGTGTCACCTCCGTTATCTCTCCTGGAAGGTTGTTTTCCTTGTTGCGCTCACTTCCGCCCGAAGGGTGAGTGAGCTTCAGGCCCCTGTGGCGGAGAGGCCTTATACTAGGTTCTACAAGAATAGGGTGGTGCTTCGCACACATCCCAAGTTCCTTCCGAAGGTGGTGTCCTCGTTCCACCTCAACCAGGAGGTGGTCCTCCCTACCTTCTTTCCTAGACCGCACGTCGGTCGGACTGAGGCGGTGCTCCATACTCTGGACTGTAAGAGGGCCTTGTCCTTCTACATTCAACGTACTCAAGGCCACCGGAAAGCTGCTCAGCTTTTCGTCTCCTATGACCCCACTAAGCTGGGGGAGGCAGTGATCAAGCATACGCTGTCCACATGGGTGACACTGTATTGCCCGGGCTTATGAGGAAACAAAGCTTCCGTTGGAAGGCCATGTCATGACTCACAAGTTCAGGGCCATGGCCGCATCAGTGGCTCACTTGCCCTCCGTCCCTCTGGCGGACATCTGCCAAGCCGCCACCTGGTCTTTGGTTCATACCTTCGCAACTCATTACTGCCTGGATAGGGAGTCCAAACGGGACAGTGCCTTCAGCCAGGCTATACTCCATAAACTTTTTTAGGTGTAGGCAACTCCTGCCCTCCGACCCTTCTGTGTTCAGGCTACCGGAGTGCTACTTTCCTTGTACACAGGTCCTATTTCATTGCTGCTGCTTGCGGCTCTCATTGAGGGAGCCGTTTTGTGCTATTGGTTCATGGTAGCCTGTATATGGGGAGTCCCATATGTGAGGACTGACTTCCTGCTTGTTCCTGGAGAAAGCATAGTTACTCACTTGTAACAGGTGTTCTCCGGTGACAGCAGGAATCAGTCCTCACAACCCTCCCTCCTCCCTTTGGAGTTGCAGTCCTCCTATCTTCATTGTTTTGTTTTGCTGTTTTTTAGCTATGTCATTTGACTGAGCAAGATGGCACCTTTGCACGGGAAGGGGACCATGCGTGATAGCAACTCCCAAAGGTTTTCTTTGAAAGCTGGGGATTTGCTCAGCACGGGCTCCACTGGCATCGACGTCACCCATATATGAGGACTGATTCCTGCTGTCCCCGGAGAACACCTGTTACAGGTGAATAAGTATGCTGTCTCAGCTGACTCAGAGCAGGTGATTCTCTGTCTCTGATGGACTGAGTCTTCTCCGACCCTTGGATGTGAAGAATTGACTCTTGAGGCCAGAGACTGGTCTAGAGTGGAAATGCACTAGATTCAGAGGCACTGCCTAATCTTCTGGTCATCATGTTTCCTGTCATTCGACCAGGTTCTTACTCTTCCCCAGGAGATGAAGGAGCAGGTGAAGTAGCTGTTGCGGTTCCAGAAGGCTGTTGAAAGCACCTGAAAAGATGCTTGTTGGCTTAGATCATAGCTGGAAGAGAAGGAGGTGTGAGATCCAGTCCAATTGGCTGTTCCCTCAGGGGGGCTCTTACGTAATTCCTCACCTAAAGACCATAACGATCATTTTGACTCTTGAGAGGCTCATACCTCTTTTAGTGGAAGTGGCAAACAGTGTGTTTTTGGACATGGCCCTAACACTCATTCATGCCATCTTTTTCAGCAGAACTTGCAATTCCAGAGTGGTTCTTGCGACCTTACAGCTGAGCTGTTGGGCAGAGCAGCATCTGATTGCCCTAGCTTTAATGCATATCACAAGCATTGGCAGGAGGTCTGACTTTGTGTAGGAACTCTGAAAGTCCAGGCTCAGCCCTCCCACTCAGAATCTTAGTGCAAGGACGTGGCCTTCCAATACCCCATGTATGGGCCACTCCGGTGAATGCCATTTATGGAGCTATCTTTTTATCTTTATCTTTATTCTGTCATTTGATAGACCGCTCTTGTCGAAACATTAGAGCGGTGTACAATAAAAGGTCTACGCCACTAAGCTATAGAAAAGGAACGCCAAAATTATAATAGGAAAGAGAGAGAAAGGACAGCGTACACCAACATACAATAAGAACACAAAAGACAAACCAGACAGAAGATTTAAAAAAGACAAATCAGACAGAAGATTTAAAAAAGACAAATCAGACAGAAGATTTAAAAAAGACAATGAGCACAGGGTGGGAAGCCAAAACAACAAAAAGGAGCTGACAAGCCACAACTAAACTAGGTAACAACACGAGAGACAGATCAAACAAAGACTAAGGAGGGGCATCAGGGGGAAGGTCAAAGGCTTTTCGGAACAGATAGGTTTTCAGCAGCTCCTTGAACTTTGGGTACGAAGGTTCCAGTCGGAGGGAGCAGGAAGATTCCATGGATGGCACGCTTGGTGGCCTGCCCTTTGGAGTGGCCTAGAGGAAGAGTGCTGTATGTCTTCCTCTCTCACCCCGGGTGAGCCATCTTCTGCACAGTTTAGTGACCCATCTGGTCTTGGTGATCCTAGGCGACCGGGCTGGACCTTGTGCTCTGTATTACACAGAATCTTGGGCCAAATGGGTATAGCCTTTCCTCTGGTTCTTAAAAATACAGGTCTGCAGTAAGAAACAGGGTTGGGGCTTCTGATAACACCAGTTTCTCAGCACCTCTTTGCTTAAGGATGGCCCTTGCAGGCACATTCCTGATCGGGGTGAGTTTCTTGGATATGGTAGTAATCTCCATGCTTGGGACCTGGTGAGCCTCAAGGCGCTTAACAAAGGTTAGACTAGCCTTTTAGCAGTTCAGCCTGGACTGACACTTGACCCTGAATTCTCAGGGTTTGAGTGATAGGCCTGTTCTGCTTCAGGAGTCTCCTCCAAAGGATTTTTTGGCAGGTATCTCGGTGTAGCCCCTTCAGCTGGAGTTAAGCTGTTCTGTTTGTCTCAACATGTTATGGGGTCTCAGTGGGCTCCTGTGGTAGAGGACCTTGGAAGGACCCTATTTTGGGTCCATGTATTAAGGTGTCTGTGGTGGGTTGGTTCTTTACAACCCATTCTGGGGGACACTGGTATCTGCCAGATGGTTTCTAGACTGCTGTTCTTGGCTTTGATTTCACGTTTATGGTCAGCTTCTTTCACGGTGATGTCTGGTTTTTTTTCCCTTCCTTCAAGGAGGCTGCCCTTTCATTATCATCCTGGCTGGATGATGATCCAGTTTTCCATCCTAGAGAAGGATCATCAAAGGGTCTCCTTGCTGTGACTGATGGGTGAGTGCCAGAGGTTGGTTGATTTTGTAGAAATTGCTTATTCCTTCTGATTGGATCTTCTCCGTCCTCCTTGGCAATTTGAGGGAAGTGCTGACAGAGGCCAGGTCCTCTAGTGCCCATTGGCTTCTGGAGATTATGGAGATCAGGGTGCGCATCCTACCTGGTAAAACTATATATGTTAACTCGAGTGCCAAAAATCAACACATTCATTACAAAAGTTTTGTAAAATTGATTCTACTTTCATAATCCAATTCATTGCCACAAATTTTTAATACAATTTATTTATTCTACTTTCATAATCCAATTCATCATAGCATTACAAATATAAACATACATCATTGACCCTCATAATACAAAATCACATAAATATTAACTTAATACATATTGCACCCCCCCCCCCATTAAAAATGTACCAATTGTACAAGAAATATGAAAGAATGAACCCACTATAAACAATGTGCATTAATGTGCAAAACACAGCAGGGTACAAAACCATAAGGCAAAAAGCTCTGCTCCCACTATCTACTTCTTCATACTGCAAAGCTGTAAAAATACAACTACTTGCACAGCGTACGTAACATGTAAATCTGTTATTAACACACAGATCACAAGAAACTGCAAAAACACAGATACTTGTTTAGACCAACCTTGTTCAAACTATAGGCAAAAACACATTAGAGCTGCAAAAACACAGCCAAATCTAAGCAAAGCATAGCAGAGCACAACTTGTGCTCTACACACATCTCCGGGATTCCCAGCAGAGCACAACAGAGCTACTGGGCAGACTGTCACTCCTTAGTTATTTCACCTCATATAATCACACGGCTGCAAAGCCCTTAGGTATCGCTCTTCTCTACTGTGCAACAATTATATTCAGTCAATCTTGCAGTACCGTATCATCGCCATTCTGTTCATTCAGTCTTACTGTCCCATGCTGTATTGCACATACAACTTACAAGAACCTTTTATTGCACGTTGATCGTATTCATTCAGGCACATCGGATCTTCATCTATCCCTTTAATCTTGTACAATTATATACAATTCTTCCAATCTCAAACTCTCTTCAAATCTCCAAATCTCCAACCATGGACCATAGTTTAGCTGATAACCGGCTTCATTAGGGAAACTTCAGTCTCGCATTCAAAACTTGATACCTTCTCTTCGCACTGCAAAAATAAAACCCCAAAACACCTCAAAAACTAAACATTTTAAAAAATTCATTTGCAAGCACTCCACACCTAATAAAAACTACACTGGCCTTCAGCTTCTTCCCTTCCTACATAAATGCAATCGTTTGTAACGCCAAAGTGAAACTCAATGTGGGAAAAACACTAGTGCATGCGCACTTGTGCCCAAAACATGAAACTCCCCAGCAGTCAATAGAACCAATGCCACTCAGTCTGAGAATTTAACCCATTAGGTTCCACACTATTCCAACGAAAAATAAACTGTTGTTCTCTACGACAAATAGTGTCGGTGTCTCAATATTGGACGTTTGTAGTGAAGTGGGTTAAATTTATTGATGATGATTTCTTTATTAGGCAAGATCCTGAGAGTGTTCTAAAGGAGTTTTTGGAATGGCTTAATGTCCAGGATACATATCTACAGTTTACCCAGGAGGTATCAAGAAATGAGGTTCATTTTTTGGACATTAAGATCACCTTTGGGGATTTGGGTTTTCAAACTTCCATTTTTTCTAAGCTGACAGATCGGAACAGTTTGTTGGAGTATGGTAGTTTTCATCCATGACACATACAGGATAATATACCCATGGGACAGTTTTTTCACCTTCGAAAATTGTACTCTTCTCACCAAGAGTACACTTTTCAGGCACAAAAAATGTCCGCTAAGTTTCTTGGTCGTGGTTACCCTAGCCGAGTTATTAATAGAGCTAGAAAACAGTCATTTAATGTGCATTGGGAATGTCTTTTTCTGCAGTCACATAAAAAGCAAGAGCTGCATTTCACTTGTGTTTTACCCTATTCAACCCAAGCTTGCTTTGTACAGGATTTAATACTATCCCATTAGGATATATTAAAGGTACATTCAGTTTTTAAGGCTCCTCCTGTTTTTTTCATTTTGTAGGGGTAGAAATTTGAGAGATTTGTTGGTGCACTCTCGTTGTAGGAGGATCCCTGTTTCGGACTCTAAGGGCCATAGTAAATGTAATTGGTGTTTGTGCGGTTACCCTTGAGGTGGAGGTTTTCAAGCATCCCTTTTTGGGGTTTACTTATCAGTTACGTAATGATATGACATGTGAGTCAAGTGGCATTTTGTCACCTTATGTCCATGTCAGTTACTTTACATTGTCAGACTTCCCGGACATTTAAAATTCGCATTATTGAACATTTATCAGCTGTCCGGCGGGGGATAGAATCAGCATCTTTAGTAGCGCATTGGAAGCAAAAAATCATAAGTTAGAGGAGTTTCATTGTTTTGTTTTAGAACAAGTGAGGGGTGGAGAGGGCAGTGATTATCATCGGCTATTATGCCGCAGATAACAACAGTTTATTTTTCTTTGGAATAGTGTGGAACCTAATGGGTTAAATTCTCAGATTGGGTGGCATTGGTTCTATTGACTGCTGGGGAGTTTCAATTTTTGGGCACAAGTGTGGGTGCGCTAGCATTTTCCCCGCATTGAGTTTCACTTTGGTGTTACAACAGATTACATTTATGTAGGAAGGCAAAAAGTCGAAGGTCAGTGTAGTTTTCATTAGGTGAGGAGTGCTTGCAAATTAATTTTTTAAAACGTTTAGTTTTTGAGGTGTTTTGGGGTTTTGTTTTTGCCGTGCGAAGAGAAGGTATCAAGTTTTGAATGAGACTGAAGTGTCCCTGATGAAGCCGGTTATCGGCGAAACTATGGTCCATGGTTGGAGATTTGAAGAGAGTTTGAGATTGGAAGAATTGTGTATAATTATCAGATCTACCCAGTAAGAGACGTGGAATGCAACAGAAAGACGTGAAGTAAAAAACTTCTATTTCTTTATTCAACTCCAGCCACCGGCCCAAAATTAATTATCAGATCTTCCAAGAACTTTTTATTGCATGTTGTACAGTTGTACAAGATTAAAGGGATAGATGAAGATCTGATGTGCTTGAATGAATGAAATCAACATGCAATAAAAAGTTCTTAGAAGTTGTGTGTGCAATACAGCACAGGGAGATATGGGACAGCAAGATTGACTGAACATAATTGTTGCATAGTGGAGAAGAGAGATATAAGGGCTTTGCAGCAGTGTGATTATATGAGGTGAAATAACTAAGAAGTGACAGTCTGCCCAGTAGCTCTGTTGTGCTCTGCTGGGAATCCCAGAAATTTGTATGTGTGAGCACAAGTTGTGCTCTGCTAAGCTCTGCTTAGATTTGGCTGTGTTTTTGCAGCTCTGTGTTTTTGCCTATAGTTTAAAAAGGTTGGTCTAAACAAGTATCTGTTTTTGCAGTTTCTTGTGATCTAACTGGGTTAATAATAGATTTACATGTTAAGTACGCTGTGCAAGTAGTTGTATTTTTGCAGCTTTGCAGTATGAAGATGATGTAGATAGTGGGAGCAGAGATTTTTGAGGACGGACTTAAGGATCTTAATATGTACACCTTAGAGGATAGGTGGGATAGAGGTGATATGATTTGACCCGTTTAAATATCTCCATGACATAAATGCACAGGAGGAGAGCCTCTTTCGATTGTTTTCTACAGGTACAAATTTGTCTTGCCTATTTCTCAATGCCATCCATAGTCATCATGTGGAGGGATTCTCAATCCTGTCCTCAAACCAGACCAGTATGCGTGCATATCTGTCTTATGTTTATCCACTGTGGTAATTCTGAAAACCTGCCTTACTGCTCAGGACTTGGTAAAGAACCCCTGGTCTGCAGTAAGCAGTGGACTTGGGCACAGGGGTGATGAGGAGGGGGGGGGGGGGGTTGGGGGTATGGGAGCAAACCAGCTACTGTTGTCTTCCTTGTGTATGCAAAATGCAGCAGAATGCCAGATCAACAACAAATATTTAATACAACAAAAGCAACCAAAATATATATACACCATAGAACCAAAATATACATACAACATTTGTTTTCTATGCAGAACTAAAAATGTAAAACTGTAAAACAAACAAAACCACAGCACCAAACAATAACCAAAACTGGAATTGCGACGGATCGATGGCTGGATCTGGCAAGGGAGAAGGAAAGCCTGCGGGAAAGAAAGAAAAGGAGAGATTTGTTAAAAAGCAATGAGCAGAGTATAATGAGGCCTTCCTGATCGTCCCTCCAGTCTAGTCCTGAACGTCTGGGGTTTAGCACCTCCTCTCGCAGCTTTGGAGACTAAGCACGTCACTCTTTTGGTGACTCCTGGTATAAATAGGCTGGGTTCCTCCTCCCTACTCCAGTAAGCTCAGTCTCCAAAGCAGCTAGAGGAGTGTTAACCCTACGGGAGGCTCAGGACTCGAGGAGTAACTAAGGAGCTGTAGGGCTTCTTTGATTTTGGGTATTCTGCCTTTAATTGGGAAAAAAAAAGAGAAAAACAAAACTGGCCTGGCAGTCTGTGGAGCTGCAGGGGTGGTCTCTTCACTATTCCTCCATCCCGGAGGGGTGGGTGGGTAGCAGGCCCCGATGAGTAAAGGTTGCAGAGTGGGCCGGTATGAGGCAGATCCCGACTCCCAAATCCACCGCGTGGGTGAGGAGTCGGGTGGAAGAGCGCGCCGGGAGTATAATCACTGTGCTGCTACCGGGGAGCGCAGCGGCGGTGGCTCGCACTCCGGCGCAAGTTCAGGGCGCCAGTGTGCTCTTCAGCTCAGCCGACGCGGAAGCCGTTAGCAGGCTGAGCGCGGTGGAAGACAGCAGTACCTGTGGCTGGTGAGGTAAGAGCCAGCAGACGGGGAACGCAAGCCGCGCAGGCGGCTGGGGAGGCTGTCACAAGGCGGGCAGAAGTGCGCACAGCTGTTTCTGGGCCGGGCAGGCCCAAGCCATGTGGTGAAGAGGAAAGCACGGGAAGGCAGGCTGCAGGCTCGCGGCTGGCCACGCGGCTTCAGGCCGAGTTAAGACTTGGGGAAGAGAGAGAAAAAGAGTTGGGAGTCTCTTGGATGGTAATGAAAAGCAAGTTTGGTGTTAAGAAAAAAAAAAAAAGAGAAATAATAAAAAGAACAGGTATGCCTTCTAAGCCGGTGTGTTTACTTTGTGGGGCTAAGAAGGGATCTCTGTCTGAGGCGGGCCTGTGTAAGAGCTGTTTCCTAGAGGCGACCTACGCAGAGTTGGACAAGGGGGAGGTTGGAGAGTACCCAGGAGGGCTTCCTGCGGTCTTGTCTGCTCCACTCTCTCCTTTGGTTCCCTCTATGGAGCCGGTGGCAGGACCTTCTACAACTGCAGATAGTCCCGCAGCTGCGACCTTAGTGCAGGGGGGATCAGCAGCAGTATTCTCCCCAGAGTTTGTGGCCCTGTTGCAGCAAGCCCTAGGGAGGGTGGCGATAGCGGCAGGGGCAGGAATGAAAGAGCGGGAGAAACGGCCATGTCCCCAGCTGGACGAGGGAGCGGATAGCGTCCCAGTTAAGAGACCAAGACTCCAGAATTAAAAGGAGAGATTGCTGGAGCCGAAGGAGCAGTCGGAAGCTCTGGAGGAGTTAGAAGTAGAAGAGGATTTAGAAGAGGGTGAGCTTCCGGAGCAGGAAGACCAGGCAAGAGTGGTTAGGGTGTTCCGGCGTGAGGAGTTGCCCGCCCTTATCACAGAGTCGCTGAAGGCTCTCAATATGCCGGCGGCGGGTTCAGGGGAGGACGCTACCCTGGAAGACCCATTATTGCAGGCAGTACGTAAGTCCAAGAGGGTTTTTCCCCTACATAGAGTGTTTAGGGAGATGATTCAAGAGGAATGGGATATGCCGGCATCAGGGATGAAGGGGTCAAGAGCGATGGTTTGCCTTTATCCTTTGGCAGACCAGGATAAGGAACTTTTCATGTCCCCTAAGATAGATGCGGTGGTGGCAGCTGTCACAAAAAAGACAACCATACCTGTGGAGGGTAGTGCGGCCCTTAAGGATGCTCAAGTCAGTCGCCTGGACACTCTGTTGAAGCAGGTGTTTGATGATAACACCCTGGCCATGCAGGCTGCTGTTTGTGGGGCATGGGTGGCCAGGGCCTGTATGCGATGGTCTCAGAGAATACGGGAACTCAGGTGGACGACATGGCAGAGGAAGCTGCCCAGTTGGAGACAGATGCGGCTTATCTGGCAGATGTCCAGTATGATTTCATCCGGAGCCTGTCCAGAAGTATGGCTTCGGTGGTAGTGGCTAGGAGGTGCTTGTGGCTTTGTAACTGGGCGGCCGATGGTTCCTCTAAGGCTCGGTTGAGTAAGCTTCCCTTCCGCGGTAGGCTTCTGTTTGGAGAAGATTTAGACAAGATAGTGAAGGATCTTGGAGAGTCTAAGGGAAGTAGGTTGCTGGAAGATAAACAGAAGCTGGGATGGACTGGGGGGGGGGGGAGAGACGAAAAGTCAGCAGAGGGAGTTTCGGCATTTTCGCTCTGAGGTTTGGTCAGTTTCAGAGAGGACGTGCGGTCTTCCACGCCAGAATTTTCGAGGTTTCAGAGGAGCGGGTCGAGGTTTTGGGGCCTCCTCGTACTCGACTTTCAAGAAGTTGCAATGAAGTGAGGGGGGATCCAGGCGGGATGGATACCCGTAGGGGGTCGTTTGAGGGAGTTCTATTCCGCCTGGGTCCAGGTTACGTCAGACCAGTGGGTGCTGGACATCATTCAGAAAGGGTATGCGCTAGAGTTCCAGCCTTCGTCGACGCCTTCGTTCTATCTCCGTGCAGGGTCCGATCAAAGAGGGTGGCGGTGCAGGAAAGGTTGCTGGCGCTCCAGGAAAGGTTGCTGGCGCTCCGAGCAGTGGTAAGGGTGCCAGAGCAGGAGTGCGGCTGCGGTCGATACTCCATATATTTTGTAGTCCCAAAGAAGGAAGGGCGCCTTTCTACCGATCCTGGATCTAAAAAGGGTGAATCGGTGCCTCCGGGTATCGCACTTTTGGATGGAGACCCTGCGGTCAGTCATAGTAGCAGTAAGACAAGGGGAGTTTCTCACGTCATTGGATCTGACCGAAGCTTATCTACACATACCAATTCGTGAAGAGCACCAGTGGTTCCTGCGCTTCGTAGTACCGATGGGGCATTTTCAGTTCCGGGCATTACCGTTCGGGTTGGCGACAGCTCCGCATACCTTCACAAAAGTGATAGTGGTGGTAGCGGCGGCATTGAGAAAGGAAGGAGTTTTGGTTCATCCTTACCTGGACGATTGGTTGATCCGAGCGAAGTCGAGAAAAGAGAGCGAGGAAGCTACCCACCGGGTGGTGGAGTTCCTGCGAAGTCTGGGCTGGGTAGTCAATGTGGAAAAGAACAGGCTGGAGCCCACGCAGTTGTTGGAGTATTTGGGAGCCCGTTTCGACACAAAGGCAGGAAGAGTCTTCTTACCGAGCAGCAGAGCGCAGGATCTAAGAGGCCTCGTTCGCGCCTTTCTGATGAAGGCGGCCCCCACGGCGTGGCATTATCTACAACTGTTAGGAAAGATGGCGGCAACCCTCGAGGTGGTGCCGTGGGCCGGAGCCCACATGAGACCATTGCAGAGAACCTTGCTCAGGAGATGGTCAAGTCAGTCGGATCAGTTGACCCAGAGATTGCCTTGTCCGCGGGAAACCAGGAAAGCTCTTCAGTGGTGGTTGGAGCCCGGAAGCCTTGGAGAAAGGGATGCCCTTAGAATCGCTGAGGTGGCAGCCTCTCACGATGGATGCCAGTCTGTTCAGATGGGGGGCGGGGGGGGGCGCATTTCGAAGGACGGTTTGCCCAGGGACAGTGGACAGAAGGAGAGAGAATATGGTCCATCAACAGGTTGGAGTTAAGAGCGGTGAAGTTGGTACTACTTGCTTTTCAGCAAGATCTGCAAGAGCAAGCGATCTGCGTACTGTCAGACATTGCCACGGTGGTGGCATATGTCAGTCGCCAAGGCGGCACCAGCAGCGTGGTTCTAGAGAAAGAGGCAGAGGAACTGTTGGGCTGGGCTGAAGAACACCGGGGGGGCCTTGTCGGCGGCACATGTAGCCGGGGTGGACAATGTGACAGCCGATTTCTTGAGTCGGGTCAAAGTGGATCCAGGAGAGTGAGTTCTCCAGCAGGAGGTGTTTGACTTGCTGGTGCAGCGCTGGGGAACGCCAGTAATGGACCTCATGGTGACCTTCGAGTCGGCAAAGGCCGCATGGTTTTACAGCAGATGACGAGAAAAAATGTCAGAAGGACTGGACGCACTGATGCAGAGTTGGCCGGAGGAGCAGCTTCTCTACGTGTTTCCGCCCTGAGTGTTGATAGGGCGGGTTCTGCAGCGCATAGAGCAGCACAAGGGCCAGGTCATTCTGACTGCTCCAAATTGGCCGCGGAGACTGTGGTATGCTGACCTCATCCGTCTGCTGGTGAGGGAGGATCTGCTGGTGCAGGGGCCGTTGAAGATGCTGCACGTGGATCAGTTCTCGCTTACGGCTTGGCTCTTCAGAGGGCGAGGTTGATGGCGAAGGGATATATGCCGCAAGTCATCTCTACCCTGTTGAGGTCCAGGAGGCGTTCGACCTCAATGGCATATGTGAGAGTGTGACGGCTGTTCGAGTCGTGGTGTGAAGAGAAGGCAATATCGGCCTTAAGAGCGTCAGTTCCGCAGGTCCTTTCCTTTCTGCAGGCAGGATTCGATAAGGGTCTAGAGGCTGCTTCTCTGCGAGTACAGGTGGCAGCGCTGTCCTGTTTTCATGGGAAGGTACAGGGAGTCGGTCTTGGCATTCATCCAGATGTGAAGCGTTTCTTACGAGCTGTCTCTCTCTTGCGACCCCAGTGCAGAGCGGCAGTGCCGACGTGGGATCTCAACGTGGTGTTGGAGGCTCTGGTCAGGGAGCCATTTGAGCCTTTAGGAAGGTCAACATTGAAGGATCTCACGCTTAAGGCAAGCTTTTTGGTAGCTATTTGTTCGGCCTGGCGAATTTTGGAGTTGCAAGCATTGTCTTGTAGGGAGCCTTTCTTGTCCTTTCAAGGCACGAAGGTTGTTTTGAGGACAGTTCCTTCCTTCCTGCCTAAGGTGGTGTCACCGTTTCATTTGAATCAGGGGGTGGTGCTGCCAATTTTCAAGGTGGATGGCAAGAAGGGGGTCGAAGAACAACTATATCATCTGGATGTAGGGCGAGTGTTGCGGAAATATTTGCTGAGGAGGGCACCGTTTCGCAAATCAGACAGATTGTGTTTGGTGGTCCCAGACAAGGGGAAGCGGCTTCCAAGTCTTAGATTGCTAGGTGGCTGAAGGAGGCGATTCAGTCGGCTTATCTGTTACGGGGCAAGAAGGTTCCATTTGGGCTTAGGGCTCATTCGACGAGAGCACAAGCTGTGTCATGGGCAGAGTGCAGTCTGGTGCCGGCGGTGGAGATTTGTAAGGCGGCGACGTGGTCGTCGCTTCATGCCTTTGTGAAGCACTACAGGTTGGATGTTCAGGCGGAAAGGGATTCTTGTTTTGGATCAGCAGTGCTGCAGGCTGGTCTGGCAGGTCCCTCCCGGTAATTTATTTACTGCTCTGTTACATCCCCAGAGGTTCAGGACTAGACTGGAGGGACGATCAGGAAAATTAAATTAGACTTACCTGCTAATTGTTCTCCAGGACCAAGCAGGAAGTCTGTCCTCACTTATGGGTGTCATCGACGCCGATGAAGCCCCAGCGGAGCATTTCCCCAGCTTTCCATGAAAGCCTTTGGGAATGATGGCACGCATGCGCGGTTCCTTTCCCGCCTAAAGGTGCCATCTTACCTCAGTCTCTTTTTTTCCGTGAAGCCCATCGGACGTGTGTCCTTTTTTTCCCGGAAAAGAGAAGTTTTTTCTTGGCGTTATTTCGCTTTTTTCCTCGGATTCGACGTCGGTTCCCCTCCTGCCGGGTTCGGTACACCGGTATCGAATCCCTTTTTTCTTTTTTCGGTTTTTGCCCTTAATGGCTAGGCGCTCGCGCCAATTGTTTTTCTTTTTCCCTGGAAGGCCGGTCCTTTGACCTCGCGGGGACCCTTTTCTCCCCGATGGCTTCTAGTGGTTTTAAAAAGTGTGATCGGTGTAAGAAGATAATGTCTCTCACCGACACACACGACTGCTGCCTTCGGTGCCTTGGCCCGGACCACGATTCCAAAACGTGCGGGCCATGTGGAAAAATGTCTTCCAAGGCCCTCCGAAGTCGTCAGCAACAAAGTGAAAGGCTTTTCTCGGACTCGGCCTCTGCCCGGGCCCGGACCTCGTCTGAGGCCTCGACATCTCGGGATTCCGATCCCGAGAGGCGTCGGAGCTCCTCGGGCAGGGGGTCCCCCGACCGGGAACGTAAGAGGAAGAAGTGGCTTGCGAGGGCGGCGTCAGAAGAGGCCCCTGAGCCCTCGAGGGCCAGGTCTAAGACCCTCGACCGTCGTCCCGGGCCTGTGGACCAGGAGAAACCAACTAAAGTTCCTCGTTGTCCTCGTGGACTCGCCTCCCCGAGTACCGACGTCGGGGCGGCGCCGCCGGGGCCCGAGTCGGGGGCTGTTGCGTCACCCGAGCTGAGTCTCAGGTTGACAGCCTTGGAGAGCAGAATGTCTGCCTTCATGGATCAGCAGCGGGCACTGATGGCCAGCCTGTCTGGCGCATCTGTCCCGACCACCGGGACATCGACTTCGAAGTCGACCCCGGAGACCGAGCCAATACTCGAGTCCCTTGCAGCTCGAGGTCGTTCTCGGTCGAGGTCTCCCTCGACCTCCCGTTCGGGACCGAGAGTCTCGACGCCGGTGCCACCGACGTCGTGGCGGGTGCCTAGAGGCCCCGCGGGGTCGGACCTCGACTCGACATCGGACGAGTCTGCTTGGGAGGCCGAAGACGAGGAGTCTCCTGACAGCTTCAAGACTCGGTGTGTCCCTTCGGACTCACCTGAGTCTGAGCCCCGGAGTAGATCCCTTCCGGAGGATACTAGGTTCTCGGAGTTTGTCCGCGATATGGCCGCTGCTCTGGCTATCTCGGCTGACCCCGAGGAGGAGCCTCGAGCCGAAGAGCTCGATGCTCTGTAGTATGACTCTCCTCCGAAGGAGGCCCTTACTGTCCCGGTTCCTCCGATGCTGGAACGGCTCCTCTTCCGGATGTGGGAGGCGCCGGTTTTGAGCAAGCGAGTCGATTCCATCTATCGGCTCCGAAAGAGTCCTGGCTTCCAGAAAGCACAGCTACCACAACATTCCATGGTTGTGGAATCGGCCATGCATCGTCTGAAGAGTCAGAAGATGCACTCCGCGGTGCCTCCTGGAAGGGAGGCCCGAAGCCTTGATGGCGTCGGTAGGAAGTGCTTTCAGGGCTCGATGCTTGCTTGCCGTGTCCAGACTTACCAGCTGTACATGGGCATGTATTTACGAGACCTGGCCAAGGAGTTGGCCGGATTCTCTGCTGGTCTCTCCGGGGAACCCTTGCAGAGTTTTAAGTCCTTGTCTTTGAGGATCTGGGAATGCTTTAAGTTCATGTCCCGCGCCGCCTACGATGGCTTCGAGGCTTCGGCCCGAGTAGCGGCAGCCGGCATCGCGGCCCGACGCCAGGCATGGCTGCAGTCATCGGACCTCGAGCCATGGGTTCAGGACAAGTTGGTCAATGTCCCTTGCCGAGGTGAAAACCTTTTTGGCAAGCCTGTGGCCGAGAAGGCCGCTCAGCTCGAGACAGAGCACCTCACGAGGACAAGGCTGTCGAGGAAGACCTCTGCCCCTTCTCATAAGAAGAAGGGCTCGGGTAAAAAGTCCTTTTACCCGAGGAAGGGCATTGCCTACAAACAGTACCCGCAATATCCGGCTGCCCAAGCTGCCCCCCAGGGTCAGCAAGCCAAGGGCCAGGGTAATGGACCCCGTAGGCAGAGGACCCCCAAGCCTGCAGCCCCTGCTCCCACTCAGCAGGGTGGGGTTTTTTGACTCCTTGAGTTATAGCCATTCCTCCCTTGCAGACCCAGGCCTGCACAGGAGGCTGCCTAGCCTTGTTCGCCCACAAGTGGCCCTTGATAACCCAAGACAGTTGGGTGCTGGACATAGTCGAGGCTATGCCCTGCACTTTCACCAACTGCCTCCGCCACACTTCCCAGGGGAACCTTTCCGGCCTCCCCTGCATACAGCCCTTCACCAGGAGCTAAAAGGTCTGTTGCTGGACAAGGCGGTGGAGCCTGTGCCTCCCCATTTCCGAGGTCACGGGTTTTACTCCAGGTATTTCCTGGTGCCAAAAAGAACCGTTTTGGATCTCAGAAACCTGAAGAAGTTTCTAGTGAAAGAGAAGTTCAAGATGCTTACTCTTGGAACACTTCTGCCCTACCTCCAGCAGGGAGATTGGCTTTGTTCTTTAGATCTAAAGGATGCTTACACTCACATCCTTATTCATCCAGACCACAGAAAGTACCTCAGGTTCATTGTGGGAGGAAACCATTATCAGTACAGAGTACTGCCTTTTGGACTGACCTCCGCTCCCAGGGTGTTTACCAAGTGCCTGGCAGTGGTGGCAGCCTACCTGAGAAATCAGGGCATCTTTGTGTTTCCTTACCTAGACGACTGGCTCATCAGAGGCCAGACTTCCCTAGAAGTTCAACAGGCCACCAACAGGACCATAGAACTGCTCCAAAAGGTGGGCTTTGTCATCAACTTCGCAAAGTCCACTTTGCTCCCCTCCCATAACTTGGAGTTCATAGGGGCAAGGTTGGATTCTCAGCTGGCAAGAGCATTCTTACCAGTGGACCGAGCACAAAGGCTCATGGACCTCGCCAGCAAGTTTCTGCACAGGTCCCTGGTCTCCGCCAGACTCTGTCTCAGGCTTCTGGGCCACATGGCGTCGACGGTACAGGTGACCCCCAATGCCAGGCTCAATATGAGGCCTACCCAGTGGTGCCTTCGGACTCAGTGGTCACAAGCCTCAGGCAGTCTCAGAGACAGGATCAGAGTGTCCCACCGTTTCCTGGCCTCCCTCAACTGATGGTTACACCCCCCCCAATCTGCTGGTGGGGGTGCCCTTTCAGATCCCACCTCATACAGTGGTACTGACCACCGATGCCTCTCTACAGGGTTGGGGAGCACACTGCCTAGACAAGTGTACCCAGGGCCTGTGGTCTCATTGGGAGGCGTCCCAGCAGATCAATCTGCTGAAACTCAGAGCTATTCGCTTGGCCCTCAAGACCTTTACTGCTTCCCTGGCACAACAGTCTGTCTTGATCCAGACAGACAATCAGGTAGCCATGTTCTATGTAAACAAACAGGGCGGGACTGGTTCCCAGCCCCTTTGCCAGGAGGCCCAGGACCTCTGTTCCTTTGCCCTGAAACACAACATGCTCCTCAAAGCAGTCTATCTTCCAGGCCAGGAGAATTCCCTGGCCGACAGATTGAGCAGGATTCTGCAACCACACGAGTGGCAGCTACATCCTTTGGTGGTTCAAAAGATTTTCTTGAAATGGGGGCTTCCCTCCATAGACCTGTTTGCCAGTCCACTGAACAACCAGCTGCCAAGGTTCTGCTCCAGGCAACCGCATCCTCTGAGAGTAGCAGCAGATGCTTTTCTGATTCCCTGGACTCAGGGCCTCCTCTATGCGTTTCCTCCCACCCCTCTGGTGGCCCGAACACTGTTCAAGATTCTCCGAGACAGGGCCTCAGTCTTCCTGGTAGCTCCCAGGAGGCCAAGGCAGCCTTGGTTCCCCCTCCTGCTTCAACTGGCAGTGGATCTGCCTCTGCCTCTGGGATTGCAGCCCGACCTTCTCTCTCAGGATCAGGGCTCCTTGCTGCATCCCAATCTCAAAGCTCTCAATCTGATGGCATGGAAGCTGCAAGGGTAGTGTTGGCTTCCTGGGGCCTGCCTCCCGAGGTTGAAGTTCTCCTAGCCTCCAGGAAACAATCCACTAGGAAGACCTATGCTCTCAAGTGGAAAAGGTTCTCTGTGTGGTGTCAGCTACGTGCTGAGGATCCTTTCTCCTGTACTGTCAGTAGTGCTTCAGTACCTGCTGCACTTGTCCAATCAGGGTCTCAAGTCCAACTCTGTTCGGGTCCACCACTCTGCTTTGGCAGCTCACCACTCCCTAGTTGAGGGCAATTCCTTGTCTGTGCACCCTTTGGTGTCTAGGTTTCTCAGAGGCTTGCTTCTGCTCAAGCCTCCCATACGTCGTCCTGCTCGTGAGTGGGAGCTTAATGTGGTCTTGCAGCAACTGACTCGCCCACCTTTTGAGCCTATGGCTACTTGCCCTCTACGCTTCCTTTCCTGGAAGACTCTCTTTCTGATAGCCCTTACTTCGGCTAGGAGAGTGAGCGAGCTTCAGGCCTTGGTCTGTGATAGACCTTAACCAGGTTCTATAAGAACAGGGTTGTCCTCAGGACTTACCCTAAGTTCCTTCCTAAGGTTGTCTCCTCTTTCCACCTCAACCAGGAGGTGGTTCTTCCTACTTTCTTCCCTAGGCCTCATGCAAGTCAGGCTGAAACAGTTCTCCATACCTTGGACTGTAGGAGGGCCTTATCCTTCTACCTTGAACGTACGCAGGGTCACAGGAAGGCTTCTCAGCTCTTCCTTTCTTTTGACCCCAATAACTTGGGGAGGCCTGTGTCCAAGCGTACCTTGTCCATCTGGGTGGCTGACTGTATCACCTGGGCTTACAAGGCAGCTGACCTTCCTTTGCAGGGTAGGGTCACGGCCCACCGTGTGAGGGCAATGGCTGCAACAGTGGCTCACCTCCGCTCTGTTCCATTGCAAGACATCTGCAGGGCTGCTACATGGTCTTCAAGCCAGACTTTTGCAGCCCACTACTGTCTGGAGAGGGAGTCCTGTAGGGACAGTGCTTTTGGCCAAGCAGTACTCCGGAATCTCTTTGAGGTCTTTATTTATTTATTTACGTTCTCTTATATACCGTGCTATTCTGCATCAGTGCGGTTTACATTGAACAAACTGAAATTACATTGAACAGGGCATTATAACTTGGAGATAACTATTTTACAGGGAACATGGGCTATGGAGGGTTAAGTGGCTTGCCCAAGACCACAAGGAGCACCTGTGGGACTAGAAACCCCAGTCCTTCCAACCCAAAGTTGCTGTCCTCTAGTGGGATTTGAACCCCCGACCTTCCGGCCTGAAGTACCTTGCCTCAACCACTAGGCCACTTCTCCACTCCTAGGCAACTCCTGCCCTCCTGCCCTCTGGTTGGGCTACCTGTGGAGGGTGTGTTCTTGCAAAGCCTTTACTGTGTTGCTGAGACTAGAGGGAGTTCTCTTGTTCAGCCTGGGTTCCTGGTAGCCCAGAGCTGGGGAGTCACCCATAAGTGAGGACTGACTTCCTGCTTGGTCCTGGAGAAAGAGTAGTTTCCCATTTTTTGAGTATTCCTTGTTCTATGTAAGCACATTGTGATATTAATGCATGTTGCACTGTTCAGTTTTAATGTAAACCGCACTGATTTCAATAGCGCGGTATATAAAAAATAAAAAATAAATAAATAAATAGTTACTTACCTGTAACAGGTGTTCTCCAGGAGCAGCAGGAATCAGTCCTCACTACCCTCCCTCCTCCCCTTGGAGTTGCAGTTGTATATAGTTTACTTTTTACATTTTTGTGTGCTGTTCTTAGCTATGTCATTTGACTGAGGTAAGATGGCACCTTTAGGCGGGAAGGGAACCGCGCATGCGTGCCAGCATTCCCAAAGGCTTTCATGGAAAGCTGGGGAAATGCTCCGCTGGGGCTTCATCGGTGTCGATGACACCCATAAGTGAGGACTGATTCCTGCTGCTCCTGGAGAACACCTTTTACAGGTGAGTAACTACTCTTTGGAGGAGTCCAAGGATTCTGACGGCTCTGTTGGTACCGGAATACTAATCCCGGAGGAGCCTTCCTCTCCTAAACGTAGGATGTCTCCTCCAGAAGATATCTCCTTTCAGGATTTTATCAGGGAGGTGGCTCAAGGTCTTTCCATTACTGTGGCTCCCGAAACAGAGCCCAGGGCAAATGAGTTGGAGATTCTACAATATCCCAAGGCTCCCAAAGAGGCAGCTACTTTGCCTGTCCATGAGATCTTACATGATCTCATGTTAAGGATGTGGGAAACACCTCTTACCACCTCTCCTCACTCTCGTAGACTGGATACCATGTATCGAGTCCCTCCTTGTCCTGGGTTCCAGAAGACTCAGCTTCCTCACCACTCTGTTGTAGTGGAATCAGCTATGAGAAGGATCAGGAGTGCAAAGAAGCATGCCTCTAATCCTCCAGGACGTGAGTGTAAAACTTTGGATGCCTTTGGACGTCGTACTTTCCAGGCTTCCATGCTTTCTGCCAGGATCAGTTCCTATATTTTATATATGGGAATGTTCCTTAAGGAAGTCAGAGGAGATTTAGAGGTTTTGAACCCCCTTCTTCCTGATAAGAGGCAGAATTTTCTCACACTGGTTAAACATGCCCAGGATGTTTCTAAGTTTGAGAACCGTGCAGCTTTTGACTGTTGTGAGTACATAAGCAGAACCTCTGCCATTGCCATAGGTGCACGTAGAATTGCCTGGCTCCAGGTATCCGATTTGGAGCTCTGGGTGCAGGACAAACTGGGAAATCCCTCGTACAGGTGAGAATCTATTTGGCAAGAATTGGCAAGAGAAAGCCAATGAATTAGATGCTGACAACTCTACTTTGGATAGATTATCCAAAGCCACAGCTGATCCTGCAAGAAAGAAATCTTTCAAGAAATCATTCTTCTCCAAGAAGAAGAGGTTTTATTCCTCTTATTACCAGCAGGGACGTTCTGCAGGTCAATCTGCCCGAAAGAGTCAGCAACTACCTAAGCAAAGGAAAGCAAAAACTGCTAAACCTCAACCATCTCAGCAGTCTCAGCCTCCACAAGACCTTTGACTTTCATCTAGAGAACTTAGCCTTCCTGGCTCTCAATGGATCAGAGCCTTCCACCATTCCAGGAAGGTTGTGTCACTTTGCCCCCAGATGGGGGCAGATAACAGCAGAACATTGGACACACTCCATTATAAAAGAGGGGTACAAGCTTCACCTTTTGTGCATGCCCCCTCTCACAATGGTAAGACAGTTCAATTCTCAGACCTCTCTCATCAACCTGTTAGATCAAAAGGTCACTATGCTTCTTGCCCATGGGGCAATAGAAGAAGTACCCATTCATCAACAGGGTACAGGGTTTTACTCCCCCTATTTCCTTATCCCAAAGAAAACAGGGGGACACAGACCTATTTTAGACCTCAGAGAATTGAACAAATTCCTGTTCAAGGAGAAATTCAAGATGATTTCTCTAGGAACTCTGCTGCCATACCTTCAGAGTCAGGATTGGCTTTGTTCTCTAGATCTCAAGGATGCGTACACTCATGTTCTCATCCATCCAACTCACAGAAAGTTCCTTCGGTTCCTCTTTCAAGGAAAGCACTACCAGTACAGGGTGCTTCCTTTTGGCCTGGCCTCTGCACCAAGGGTGTTTGCGAAATGCATGGCTGTGGTAGCAGCATTTCTTCGAACTCTAGGAATATTCGTCTTTCCTTACTTAGACGACTGGCTCATTCGAGCCCCATCAGAGTCAGAGGCCAAGATTTCTCTGTCTTGCACAATGCATATCCTTCAGTATTTGGGTCTGGTCATAAACATCCCAAAATTCAGTCTAACTCCGACTCAGTCTTTAGAGTTCATAGGAGCTTTGGATACCAGAAAAGCAAGGGCCTATCTTCCTCAGACCCGTTGCCTTCGCATGGTGCAGTTAGCTTCTCAAGCAGTTCTAAAGCCTCATCTCACTGCTCGAGAGATGTTACAACTACTAGGCCACATGGCATCTACCGTGCATGTGGTTCCTTTTGCTCGCCTCCATATGAGAGCAGCCCAGTGGACTTTATCTACTCAATGGACCCAGGCATCAGGGTGCCTGTCAGATAAAATAGCAAACTCAAATCGCCTTATTTTGTTCCTCCAATGGTGGCAGTCCACTCAAAACCTGTTGCTGGGGTCCCCTTTTCAACAACCTTTACCCCAGGCAACTCTCACAACAGATGCTTCTCCAATGGGTTGGGGAGCTCATCTGCAATACCTCTCCACCCAAGGCACTTGGACTCCATAAGAGCATAAGATATGCCATACTGGGTCAGACCAAGGTCCATCAAGCCCAATATCCTGTTTCCAACAGTGGCCAATCTAGGTCATACGTACCTAGCAGTTTCCCCAAAAGACTCCACAGGAGACTCATCTACATATTAATCTCTTAGAGCTTAGAGCAATCTTCCTTGATCTTCGAGTGTTCCACACCCTACTCAGCTACAAGACAGTCCTCATTCACACGGACAATCAAGTAGCCATGTTCTACGTGAACAAGCAGGGGGGAACAGGCTCTCTGTCGCTTTGCAACGAAGCTTTGCGACTATGAGCCCTCGCCAGAGAGCATCAGATTCATCTCCTGTCAGTGTATCTTCCAGGCATACAAAACTCTTGGGCAGACAGACTCAGTCGAGTTCTGCTTCCACACGAATGGTCTCTACATGCAGACCAGGTGGCCAAGATTTTTCAAATTTGGGGAACCCCGGACATAGACCTCTTTGCAAGTCCGTTGAATGCCAAACTTCCCCGGTTCTGTTCCAGAATTCCGGCTCAGGGCTCTCAGGCCAGGGATGCTTTCCTCCTTCACTGGGGTCAAGACTTCCTTTATGCCTTTCCACCCATTCCCCTAATTCCCAAAACCCTGTTCAAGCTTCAGAGAGACACAGGCCGTATGATTCTCATAGCTCCACATTGGCCACGGCAAGTGTGGTACCCTCTGCTTCTACATCTCTCTCAAGCTCCCTCTCTGGCGTTAGGGTCTGCTCCAGATCTCCTGTCTCAGAAGGACGGAATGTTATGGCATCCCAATCCCCAGTCTCTGCATCTCAGGGCTTGGTTGCTGAAGGCCTAGATCTCCATGATCTTATCCTCCCTCAGCAAGTAAAGGATATCCTTTATGCTTACAGGAAGCCTTCCACAAGACGCTCTTATGTTTCAAGTGGAAAAGGTTTACCATATGGTGTTCGCAGAAGGGTCTTAACCTCCTTGCGGTACCTCTGGAATAATTACTGGAGTATCTCCTTCATTTATCCAATGCAGGACTTAAGACTAACTCAGTAAGAGTCCATTTGAGTGCTATTGCAGCTTCTTTCAAGCCTCTAAATGGACAACTTATTTCCTCCCATCCTCTTATAGCAGGATTTATGAGAGGCCTTCTTCTAACTAAGCCTCCCATTAGGCCACCACCGGTGGCATGGGACTTAAACCTGGTTCTTGGTCAGCTCATGAAGCCACCTTTCGAACCCTTAGCTACTACCTCATTGAAATTCCTTTCTTGGAAGGTTATCTTTCTCATTGCAATCACATCAGGACGTCGCATCAGTGAGTTGCAGGCACTAGTGGCTGATCCGCCTTATACAAGGTTCCATCATGACAAGGTAGTCCTTAGGACTCATCCACACTTTATGCCAAAGGTGGTCTCGCCTTGTCATCTAAACCAAGTGGTCTACCTACCTGTGTTTTTTCCAAGGCCTCATGCATCAAATGCAGAAAGGAATCTTCATACTTTGGACTGTAAAAGAGCTTTAGCCTTTTACTTACAAAGAACAGAGCAACATAGAAAGCCCTCTCAAGTCTTTGTTGCTTTTTATCCTTCTCATTTGGGACTTCCGGTCTCCAAGAGAACACTGTCTAACTGGATTGCTCAGTGTATTTCCTTTGCCTGTCAGAGTAAGAATCTTCCTCTGGAGGGCCATGTCACAGCTCACAATGTGAGAGCCATGGCAGCTTCAATGGCTCATCTGCACTCTGTGTCTATCGATGACATCTGTCGAGCAGCCACCCGGGCCTCGTTTCATACCTTTAATTAATCTCTCACTAAACCAAGGCTACCTCCAAGGCACTCTGTGTCTATTGATGACATCTGTCGAGCAGCCACCTGGGCCTCGGTTCTACCTTTAATCTCTCACTAAACCAAGGCTACCTCCCGCCCATACTAAAACATGCTCAAATCCGACCAATACTAAAAAACAATACTCTGGACAAAACATCACCGAATTCATACAGACCCATCTCAAGTATACCTTTTATGGCCAAACTTATAGAAAAGGTTGTTCAAACCCAAACACAGGAACACATCGACACATCAGCTCCCCTTGATGACCAACAATATGGCTTTCGCCCCGGTCATGGAGTAGATACACTCTTAACAGTTCTCCTTGACACCCTAGTAAGAGGAATTGACAGTCCTAGAAATGCATTCTTATTACTTTTTCTGGACATATTTTCAGCATTTGACAGTGTTCACCATGCACTAATGCTCATCAGGCTCAAACAAATAGGTGCCAACTCAACAGTACATAAATGGTTCACTTCTTATCTATCTAACAGAACTCAAACTGTCAGGATCAACACCCAAACCTCTAACACATACAAACAGGAAATAGGCCTCCCCCAAGGATCTGCCCTCTCTGCACTCCTTTTTAATATTTATATACAACCAATTTGCAACATCTTCAAAAAATTCAAAATCCAATATCACATATATGCAGATGATATCATGTTGTACATTCCTTTCACGATCCCTATGCTTCCACTTCAACTATTAACAGATTGTTTCAATGAACTAACAACTTGGTTAGAAGCCCACAACCTTCATATTAACCATTCCAAAACAGACATATTGATTGTAACAAAAAACAAATCTTACACCCCCCTTACCCACATTACACTTCAGAAACATGACATTTACATAAAAAATGAGATAAAATACCTAGGGGTAATCTTAGATACACACCTTAGTATGAACACCCACATAAGAAACACTACGAAGAAAATATATTTTAAGCTCAAAGTACTAAAACAACTACGCCCACTGGTCCACCTGCATGACTTCCTGAGCATCATTCAAGCCATTATCACACCGCATTTTGACTTTGCCAACCTCTCTCTACTAGGCACAACTAACCAAAACATCAAAAGGCTCCAACTGGCCCAAAATGCTGCAGCCAGAACCATAATGAAGGTACACCCATTTGAGCACATATCACCCTATCTAGCCGAACTACACTGGCTCCCTATTCAATATATCTTTCTGTATATAGCTTGTATATAGTTTACCATGTTGTCTCCAAGTTACTGACCCTGTTATAATGTAAGCAAAGGACTGTTCTAATGCGAAATTTGTTATCTGTAAACCGCGCTGATACCAAAGAGCGCGGTATATAAAAACTGTAAAATAAAATAAATAAAATAAATAAATAAATAATGCAGAATAAACCATAAATTAATAATAACCACCTTTAAAGCTTTAAATAACACTGCCACAGCTACTCTAAACAAACTACTCACTAAAGACACACCCCAATCTGCTCTGAGAAGAGGCAACGCCAATAAAATAAGGATTCCAAAAGAGTTCACAAGGACTAAAAAAACAACAAATAAAAAAGCGTTCTCTCATGCAGCCCCTATACTCTGGAACTCCCTACCTGATGAAATCAGAGCATTAACCGATCTTAAAGATCTACGCAAAACATTAAAAACTCACCTCTTTATCTCCCACTACGGTCCACTTGCGAATTCTTAACACCAAAATGAGAAAGGATAATACATATCACATTGAGCTTAACACCACAATGTCCCATGAAATTATGACCTCAAACACTGTCTACGATGTTTAAAAATAACTGCCTTTCTCATTGAAATCCATTCTTGTTTACTGTACATACTTGATTGTACATAGTTCGCCAAAGTTTAATTGTTAAAGTTAAGATGTACATAATTTCATGCAATGTTTAATGTAAAAACAGATATGTTATCCTGCTTCCTTGACTGTTATATGTAAACCGCACCTGATCACTGGAAGGTTGCGGTATATAAAAGATTGTTAAATAAATAAATAAATAAAATAAAAATAAATACCTTCATAGCCCATTACTGCTTGGACAAGGACTCCCACCGGGATGCCTTGTTTGGTCAGGCTGTTCTCCAACACCTGTTCCATACCTAATCAACTCCTACCCATCATCCCTGGTAGGATGCCAGAGATCCATGGAGGGAAGTGGAGCCCTTTCACAGGGACACACAACTTCTGGGGTCTCTCCCTGGCATCTAAAGCTAGGGAGTCTCCATATGTGAAGACTACATTCCTGCTTGTTCCTGGAGATAGCATAGTTACTCACCTGTAACAGGTGATCTCCGGGAACAGCAGTAATTAGTCTTCACAACCCACCCACCTCCCCTAGGAGTTGTATCTCTTTCTCTCTCTCTCTCTTTCTCTTTCCCTCTCCCTCTCTGTCTCTTTGCCTCAGCTTTAAACTCAACTGGAGAGAGGCAGTTGGGAAAGGCGGGAAGGCAGCACGCAGGCGCTGTGGGATGCTCCCAAAAGCTTTCTAATTGGACACTGGGGAGCGTTCCCACACAGGCTCCATCGGTACCGACGATACCTATATGTGAAGACTAAATTCCTGCTGTTCCTGGAGATCACCTGTTACAGGTGAGTAACTATGCTTTCCTGGCTGATGAAAGATTTTTTGACAGACCAGCTTCAGAAATCATGAGAAAGTGGATCAGGTGTGTGTTAGGGGAGGCTGAGGAAGGAAAGGGGAGAGAATAGAGAAAAATTGTGTGGGGGGGGGGGACAGGTGGGGAAGGAGGAGCAAAGGGACAAAACCTTCACTGCAAAGTAGGTGACAAGCTGGGTGGGACTGGGAAGGGACCGTGTGGCGTCATTCGCAGAGACGAAAGTGGGATGAGTGGTGGAAAGGGATTTCAAGACCAAGAATAACTGACGGGAAGAATTAGCGGAGGAAGAGATGAGACGAGAGTGATAAGCCTGCTTAGCTTCTTGAACAAGAGAGCGATAATGTTGGTGACTGGAACGGAAATGCTGGAGAGAATCAGAAGAGGGATATTTACGACAAAGATGTTCTGAGTGCTGCAAGTAAGTGCAGTGCAAGTAGAGACCAGGGTGATACTAGGGGTGCTTGGAAAGACTGTGGGGTGGGAAAGGACAGAGAGGGACTAGACGATCAAGGGCATCAGACAGTCAGGAATCCCAAGTTAAGACTTGATTGTCAACAGAGCGTGTAGAAAACTCCTATAGCAGTAGTTGGTTAGAGGTTGGGAAATTGGTCAAGGTGGTGGTGGTAATGTGGCGAGAAAGGCAAGGAGGATTCAGAGCGTCTAATGACGATGGTGCAAAGCGGAGGGAGGGAGATTGATAGAAGATACAAACATGGTTAGTCCAGAGGAGAGGAGAAAATAGGCCATTGGGGAGCAAGAGGAGGTTAAAAGGAGATCAAGGGTATGACCAGTGGCGTGAGCTGGGAAAGGAATATGTTGACAGAAGGCAAGATTGTGGAAGGAAACAAAACACTAATCCCATGAGGAAGATGGTGTGTGAAAGTGGATATTGAAGTCACTTAGAAGCACTAGATGTGGAAAATGCACAGAAATCTCAGAAATGGCGAAGTGAAAGGCTTCCCAAAGAAATTGGTGGACTGAAGGCGAAGAGGAAATGAGAAGGAAATGAGTAGGTGGGGAAGAGTGAAGGCCAGAGAAGCAGAGACTTTGGATAGTGGAGAGCAGGGGTGTGAACTTGGGTTAATGGTATGGAAGAACGGTAGAGAACTGCAACCCCCCCACCTGATCGACCCAACTAAGGGATAGAGAAAGCAGAATAGCGGGCTGGGGGGGGGGGGGGCGCCAAGGAGAGGATCCTCCCCCTCTCTCAACCAGGTTTCTGTGAGAAAAAGCATATCCAAGGAATCATGTGTAATCAAATCGTGGACTAGGAGAGTTTTTGCGCGGAGAGAGTGACAATTTACTAAGGCCAGACACAGCAGCACCTGTGAGGAGACAGCAGACTGAGAGGGAGGGGAGATAGAGTTAGTTGGAAGGCAGGAGATAAGGTAATTGTGAATTTGAGAGCGCCAGGGTGGAAAACCAGGACAGTGGTACTGTAGGTCTCATGCCCCAGTGATCACCAGCATTGTAGATAAAAGGCAGGCAAGGGAAATGACAGTGGCTAATAAGGTAAGGCAAGAGCTGCTTTCTGAGGGGTCAGGCATCTGAGACGGTATAATGTGGGATCTGGTCATGACAGTACCGCAGTGGCTGAGGCCTGCATGGCTGGAGTTGACTCCAAGGAGTATATAGTTGAGATTACCATTCGGTCCGCGGCCGCATCACTTCCTGAGGGGCAGGAGGAGTTCCTGAGGGAGAGCATCCTGAGGAGACGGCAGAAACATGACAGTAAGACAGCATACACAAACCAGCAGCAAAAGAACATTAGGAGATAGAGTCCAGATGGAAACTGACTGATAAGGGGATAGTTGTGGAGGAGGATCCACCACAGCATATACTAAAAGTGTGATGGGAGAGAGAAGAAAACTAGGACAGAACAGAGCTCTGAAATCCAAGAGAGGACAGCATATCAAAGAGAAGGTGGTGATCAGCAGTGTCAAAAAGTAGCAGTTGGGTCAAGAAGGATGAGGATCAAGTAAAGTCCCTTAGATTTGGCCAGGAACAGGTCAATGGCAAGGGCTGTTTCTGTAGAATGTAGAGGATGAAAGTCAAATTGAAGTGGATCTAGAATGACTTGAGAGAAAAGAAATTGCAGTGAATAAGCATATTCAAGTAGTTTGGATGCGAAAGGGAGAAAGACAACGGGACAATAACTAAAAGGGCAGGATCCTAGTGAAGGTGTTTTGAGGAGTGGTGTCACCACAGCATGTTTGAAAGTAGCAAGAACAGTACCAAGAAAAGCGATAGGTTAAAGAAATGACAAAGGGAAGGACTACAGTAGGGGAGATAAAGCTGAGTAGCTGGGTGGGAAAGGGATCAGAAGAACTGGAGGAGGAATAAAGATGTGCAGTTTTCTCCTCTGATTTTAGAAAAGGAAGAAAGGTGGGCAGTGCTAGAAGGAAGGATGTGAGAATGAAACGGGGGAAGAGAAGAAGGTTGTGACCTGGTGGAAAACTCAAGCTAGTTTTGTGAACCTTGTCATGAGGATAGTCAGTCATAGTCTGGACAGGAGGCGGAGACACTGTAAAGAGAGAGTTGATTGTGGTAGAGAGACAGCGAGGTTTGGCAACAGTTTGTCAGATGGACATAGTAGTCTTGCTTGACAAATGCAATAACAGACTGGAAGGAGGTCACATAACTGTGGAATAACCTGCCTTTGGTTTTGAAATCTGAACCAAATTACTTACAGTTTTGGGAAAAACTGAAGACATGGTTATTTTCTGAGGTCTATGGGATAGTATTCTGTTTTCAGTTCTCAGATTCCATATATTTGTGGTGTTTTTCTATAGCATTTGAATGCCTTGGTAGGCCCACATAATTTGCAGTCCTTTGATTCAATAGGTCAGGCATGTTTTTCTGGTTAGCACCATCCTCCCACCCCCAACTTGGGTGCTTAGTGTCCATTTCCTGACTCCAGATGTAATCTTTCCCAGTTGATCACCCTGGAAGTAGGGCAAGCTGGGGAAACAATTTGTCTCCATTGCAGGCAAGGGCTTGAGCTGTCCCTGCAGCAGGAAACTTACTGGGATCCTTGGAGCACAATTTTATGCTGAATTTCATTGAGTCAAGTTGACAGAGAAAGCCTTATCTCAGGTTTATAGACTCCAGCTTTTCAAAGCTACCCTGAATTCCATTTCATCTTATAGTAAGTTTCTCTTTGTTCAGTTGCTCTGTTAATAAATGTTTTGGAAGTTAAAAAGCAATGCACTTGATTTTTTTTGTGACTGGGATTTCTACTTTTAGCTGTCTTCCTAATTGTATAGCAGTATATGTAGTAAGGGCAGAATAGGCTGGTTCATTTTGAAATCATGGCTCGCAACTTGATATCAATAAGCGGGTTTTGAATTTTTTATACATCTATTACTGCTACTACAGATCTTGTGTCCAACTCCTTACATTTCATTTGCAACCTAGACCCCCAAATTTGCCTTCATTAATAACTAGGGGGATGCAACTAGGCAGCCTGAGTTTCATACAAGGGATTTTTTTTTAACTGGTTCATTAATGTGTTAGATTTTGGGTTGATTCCCTTTTCTTACATTCCTCCACTAAAGAAAATTACCATAAATATGTAGCCGAGCTTGATGGTTTATGATTTAATTTGATCTTAATATACCACTTTTACTATGTGCAAAGCCGTTTAGAAAAATGTAAAATCAATACAAGGAAGAATGGAAATTCATTTCAAATAAACAGGATAAAACATACAGAGTACTGGAGAAAAGGAGAAAAAAGGAGACACAGTGCACCTTAAGGGACTGGCTTCCTACTGCTGGTCACCAAAAACCACAGAGAAAAGGTGTGTCTTGAGGGCAGCTCTGAAGTTCTTATAGATTGATTCTATGCACAGGGCTGAGGGGAGGTTATTCCACACAAAAACTGTAAATAAAAGTGCTGAAGATGTAGCAGATTTTGGATGGGTACATGATAACTGACGGGAGAATAAATTTGTTATGTAGGAATCTCAGGACCCACCCAGGAATATGACAGACAGAGCAAGGTAGGATGGTATTTCCAGGAACAAGCAGGAATGTAGTCTTCACATATGGGTATCGTCGGTACCGACGGAGCCCGTGTGGGAACGCTCCCCAGCGTCCAATAGGAAAGCTTTTGGGAGCATTCCACTGCGCCTGTGTCGCTGCCTTCCCACATTTACACCTCCCCCTTTTCAGGTTTTCGTTTTCCGCAGAGCCGACAGGCAGCAAACCCTGTCACCACAGAAAAATGTCTTTTTGTGGTTGCGTCTGCCTTCACCGTCGATGCCTATACCGGTATCACCGGTCTTTTCTTCATTTTCTTACTACTTTTCTTTAAAAAAAAAAAAAAAAAAAGAAAAAGAATTCTTCTTTTTGGAGGGTCTGTCCCCTCTAGGTGCCAGGTGCCATTTTGGGCACTAGGCCCTCTTTTCTTTTAAAATGGAGAAACCATCTAGTGGTTTCAAAAAATGTTCAGTGTAGCGGTACTATTTCTGCTACTGTCACCCATAACTGGTGTCTTAAATGTTTAGGTCCTGACCATTCACCTGTAGAAAGATGACCATTCACCTGTAGAAAGATGACCAAGAGAGGCCTGCAGAACAGAGCTGCAAAACCCGGCACCCTCTTTGCTGTAGATGCGATGTCCATTGCATCGACATCCTCCAGGGCTGTATCTCAGGTAACCAAACCCAGGTCTTCCAAGACCGGCCGGTGCTCAAAGGGTAGATCTCCTTCGAAGCATCGAGATGCTATTAGCATTGCCCTCGAGGAAAACATACCGGCAAAACAGCCCTGGCGGGAGGCCCCGGCCTCCAAAGCATTAACAAGGCTCCAGGATGTTCCCGAAGCTTCCACATCGGGAGAACTCCTGGTGCCATGTTCTAGTGTCGTGGCCTGTTCCACTGGTACCAAATCCAGGCATCAGCAGGGGCTATGGATCAGCGCATCCTGGCCATCGAATGCAGTCTAGCGGCTCTCTTAGCAGCCTCGGTACTGCTAAGACCGCTTCAGACGGTTCCGCAGTCATCGGTACCGGTACCGACTGCACCTGCTTTAACTGATGTGCTTCCCCCCATGCCAGCTCTTGAATCAATATCTGGTATTGAGGGACTGGTATCGAGACAGTCCGATGCCGACTTCAATCGGTACTGGCGTCAAGCAATGCAGGAGCACCCGGCACGGAGATACTTAGAGTCCTCCAATTCCGATGACTCTGATGATTCTGCCGATACCAGAGTGATTCTACCAGAGGATCCCTCTCCTTCTCCTCAGTGGAGGATGTCTCCTCCGGAGGATATATCATTTCAAGATTTCATACGTGATGTAGCCAAGGGACTTTCAATCACGGTGACTCCTGAGAGACCCGAGAGCAGAAGAATTAGAGATTCTTCAATACCCGGCAGCTCCTAAAGAAGCTGCAACTCTTCCTATTCACCGGATCTTGCATGGTCTCATGCTAAGAATGTGGGAAGCTCCTTTAACGGTGTCTCCACACTCTTGGAGACACGATACCATGTACCGAGTTTCCACAATGCCCTGGGTTTCAAAAGACTCAACTACCACACCATTCAATGGTAGTGGAATCAGCGATGCGTAAGATCAAGAGTGCTAAAATGCATTCTTCCAATCCTCCAGGCCGAGAATTGAGGACACTCGATGACTTTGGGCGGCGATGCTTTCAATCCTCGATGCTATCAGCCAGGATCAGCTCTTACATTCTCTACATTGGAATGTTTTTCTTAAAGAGGTTGCAAGGGATTTTAGAGCTCACGGCTCCACTTCTCCCCGATGACAAAAGAACAGACTTTCTCACTCTGGTCAAACATGCTCAGAATGTGACTAAGTTAATGAATCGTGCAAACCTTTGATTGCTTTGAGTGCATTAGAACCTCTGCTATCTCGATCGGTGCACGTTGCATTGCCTGGCTTCAGGCATCAGATTTAGAACAGTAGGTGCAAGATAAATTAGGGAATATTCCTTGTACAGGAGAAAATCTATTTGGCAAGGATTGGCAAGACAAGGCTAATCCAGATTGAATCTGATAATACCACCTTGAATAGATTATCAAGGGCTACAGCCAACCCAGCAAAAAAGAAAACATTTAAGAAAACCTTTTTCAACAAGAAAAAGAAATTCTACCCATCTTACACCCAGGCTGGCCACTGTCCAGTTCATGCTTCGCAAAAGGGGCAACAGCAACCTAGACAACAAAGAAAGGCCCAAGTCCCCAGAGCTCAACTAGCTCAGCCTCCTCAGGGGCTTTGACTCCTTCCTAGAGAACTTGGTTAACTTGCCCCTGAAAGGTCCAGAACCTCTCACCATCCCCGGCAGATTTTGCCAGAAGATGGCAACAAATAACATCAGAAAACTGGACCCTTTCCATTGTACGAGACGGGTACAAACTTCATTTTCACAGTATACCCCTCCCACCATCACAGGACAGTTCAATTCTCAGGGCCCCTCCACCACTCTCTTGTCTCAAGAGGTCACCTCACTACTTGCTCAAGGAGCAATAGAAGAGATACCCATATCCCAACAGGGCATGGGTTTCTACTCCCCCTACTTCCTCATTCCAAAGAAAACCGGGGGATACAGACCCATACTGGACCTCAGAGAGTTGAACAAGTATCTGTTCTGAGAAAAATTCAAAATGATCTCCCTCAGAACACTTCTCCCTTACATTCAGAGCCAGGATTGGCTATGTTCTCTAGATCTAAAGGATGCGTATACGCATATCCTCATACACACAGATCACAGGAGGTTTCTTAAATTCCTTTTTCAAGGAAGGCATTACCAGTACAGGGTTCTTCCTTTCGGACTGGCTTCTGCCCAAGAGTCTTCACAAAATGCATGGCAGTGATAGCAGCATTCCTGAGAACTCTGGGGATATTCGTCTTCCCCTACTTAGACTGGCTCATCCGAGCATCAACAGCTCCAGAAGCCAGCTTCGCTCTCTCCTGTACAATGCAAATCCTGCAGTACTTGGGATTGGTCATAAGCCTTCCAAAATCTCATCTCACCCCTTCTCAATCTCTAGAGTTCATAGGGGCTTGTCTAGACACAAGGCAGTCAAGGGCTTTCCTGCCACAGCCACGTTGTCTTTGAATACTTCAGCTGGCATCTCAAGCAGCACTAAAAAACACATTAACTGCTCGAGAAATGCTTCAGTTACTGGGGCATATGGCATCCACTGTCCATGTGGTTCCCTATGCTCGACTCCATATACGAGCAGCCCAGTGGACCCTAACTTCTCAGTGGACACAGGCTTCGGGTCGCCTGACAGACAGAATCAGGCAACCTGAAGGGAGAATTGGCTCAGTGGTTGGGACAGGCAACCTCAGGCCGGAGGGACTGGGGTCTCTAGTCCCATGGCCACTCCTTGTGGCCTTGGGCAAGCCACTTAACCCTCCATTACCTCAGGTACACTTAGATTGTGAGCCCTTCGGGGACAAGGAAATAAAAAGTACCTGTTAGTATACATGTAAACCGCACTGATTCTAAAGAGCGCGGTATAAAAAAGAAATAAATAAAATAAATAAATAAATCAGAAATTCGACACGTCTCATTTCGTCCCTACAATGGTGGCAGTCACTGGAAAACCTTCCCCGTAGGCTTTCCTTTCCAGCAGCCAATGCCCCAAGCCACCCTGACGACAGATGCTTCCAAATTAGGCTGGGGGGCTCACTTGGACAATCTCTCCACACGGTCTTTGGACTCAGCAGGAGGCTTGGCTTGCCTTCATATAAACATCCTGGAACTCATAGCCATCTTCTATGCCCTTCAGGTTTTTCAGGCCTACCTCAGCTACAAGACGGTTCTGGTCCAGACCGGCAATCAAGTAGCCATGTTCTACGTGAACAAACAGGGTGGAACAGGGTCTCAAGCATTGTGCAACGAAGCTTTACGCCTCTGGGCCTTTGCCAGGAATCTTCAGATCCACCTTTTAGTGGTGTATCTTCCAGGCACACAAAATCTTTTAGCAGGCAAACTCAGTCGAGTGCTGCTGCCACACGAGTAGTCTCTTCATCAAGACCAAGTTGCTCGAATTTTTCAGATCTGGGGAACCTCAAGGATAGACCTCTTTGAAAGTCCTCAGAATGCCAAACTTCCCTGATTCTGCTCCAGAATTCCGGCTCAGAACTGTCAGGCAAGGGATGCTTTCCACCTCCACTGAGGTCAAGACTTCCTCTATGCCTTCCCACCCATTCACCTCGTTCCCAAAACTCTGTTCAAGCTTCAGAGAGACAGGGGCCATATGATCCTCATAGCCCCACGTTGACCACGACAAACGTGGTATCCTCTGCTACTACGTCTCTCTGAAGCCAGACCTCTGGAGTTGGGATATGCTCTAGATCTGCTTTCCCAGGAGAACGGGATGCTACTGCACCCAAATCCTCAGTCTCTACACTTCAGGGCATGGCTCCTGAGAGCCTAGAATTCCAGGATATCAGCCTTTCTCAACAGGTAAAGGATATCCTTTTGGCTTCAAGAAAACCTTCCACATGGCGAGCCTACGCCTTCAAGTGGAAAAGGTTTTCCAAAAAGGAGTTTAACCCCTTTTCACTGCCAGTGGAGACGTTACTTGAGTATCTACTCCATTTATCATGCTCTGGTCTTAAGACCAACTCAGTAAGAGTCCACCTTAGTGCCGTTGCTGCTTTTCATAAGCTCTTAGATGGACAACCTGTTTCCTCTCATCCTCTTGTAGCAAGATTTGAGAGGACTACTCTTAACTAAACCTCCCATTAAGCCACCACCGGTGTCATGGGATTTGAATCTTGACCTTGGGCAACTCATGAAACCGCATTTCAAAGCGCTTGCCACTACATCCCTAAAGATTCTTTTTTGGGAAGTAATCTTTCTAATTGTGCTTACTTCTACGATATGCATCAGTGAGCTCCAGGCTTTAGTGGCTGATCCTCCTTATACAAGGTTCTACCATGATAAGATAGTTCTTAGAACTCGCCCACATTTTATGCCAGAGGTGGTTTCGCCTTTTCATTTAAACCAGTTGGTTTACCTTCCTGTATTTTTCCCTAAGCCTCACACTTCTAATGCAGAAAGGAATCTACACACTCTAGATTGTAAAAGAGCTTTAGCCTTTTACCTACAGAGAACTAAGCAACATCGAAAATCTTCTCAGCTCTTTGTTGCTTTTCACTCTAGCCATCTTGGACTACCAGTTTCCAAACGAACTTTGTCCAAACAAACTTTGTCCAAATGGATTGCAAATTGCATATCCTTCGCTTACGAGAGCAAAGGACTTTCTCTTGAAGGTCCATGTCACATCTCACAATGTGAGAGCAATAGCAGCCTCTATGGCTAACCTTCGCTCTGTGTCCATTGATGACATTTGTAGAGCAGCTACTTCGGCTTCGGACACACTTTTGCAGCCCACTACTGCTTAGACAAGGACTCCCATTGGGATGCCTCATTTGGTCAAGCTGTTCTCTAGCATCTCTTTCAGACTTAGAACAACTCCTACCCGCCGTCCCGGGTTTCAGTGCCAGAGATCCATGGGAGGAAGCATGACCCATCTCAACCTGGGTTTCGCAGCTTTCTGGTGTCATCTCCTTGGCATCTCTCAGCTGGGGAGTCCCCATATGTGAAGACTGCATTCTTGCTTGTTCCTGGAGATAGCATAGTTACTCACCTGTAACAGGTGATCTCCGGGAACAGTAGGAATTTAGTCTTCACAACCCACCAACCACCTCCCCTAGGAGTTCTCTCTCTCTCTCTCTCCTTCTCTCCTTTGTCTCAGCTATAAACTCAACTGAAGAGGGAGAGTTGGAAAGGCGGGAAGGCAACAACGCAGGCGCAGTGGGATGCTCCCAAAAGCTTTCCTATTGGACGCTGGGGAATGTTCCTGCGTGGGCTCTGTCGGTACCAATGATACCCATATGTGAAGACTAAATTCCTGCTGTTCCCGGAGATCACCTGTTACAGGTGAGTAACTATGCTGTATCTGATGGGTTTTGGATGGGCTGATTTCTCTTATTGTCTTTTAAATTTTGGGCTGTTAAGGGCACTAGACAGTTTGTGGTGATTTTATATTTTTATGCTAATAATGTTGTATATACTGAATATTTTATAATGTGAATAATACTGTGTTTTAGTTTTAACTTTATTTTTAGAATACGTTCTCTCTCTCTGCTGTAACTTGCCTTAAACTTCAGTTTTGAGGTATAGGCAGAACATAAATTCCTTTTTTAAATTAAATTAATTTACATTACTGTAACTCTAGCAGCAACACTTCAAAAACAAGGAATTTTTACATTATCATATCTGGACAGCATATTTTGTGACATCCTTTTTGATAGTGGTAATGGATAGAGACAGGATTATGACATACCTTCAGGATCATGGCTGGATCATCAATTAAAAAAATTGTGCTCAGCTTTCTCAGGATCTGTATCATCTGGCAGCAAGGTTTATCACTCAAAACAATATGGGAGCATTGCTAGAAGACAAGGTGAGAATGGTGAGTGAGAGAGCCAGTCTAGAGCTGGGAAAAAATTAAGTTGGATGTGAAGTTCAACAATATGACTCAGAAAGTGGTGGTTGGTGGGATCAACTCTTTCCTTATCAATGCAGACAAGCTGAACCTGTCTTGGATTTATACCATTGCAAGCATGGAGATGTAATGCTGATTTTCTTACTGGAATACTCTAAGAAAAGCAGAACTACATTTTCATGTATGTAATGAAGTAAAGCTAGAGCATCTTATCACTGTTAACAAGAGTAGTGCAGTCACTGTATTTGTAAGCAAAAGTATGCCTGTTTGTGAATGATATGGAAATCCATAGGAGAGTCGTCGTGGTAGTGGACATAGATGAATTTGATGACCGTGCTTTAATTAAAAAAAAAAAAAAAAAAGCCAAATATTGTGCAATAATCCAAGTGCCATATACTGCTTTGAAAAGAGAGAACTAGTGGTCACAGAAATCAGAGGTTTGTCAAGGTAGCCAGTTGGCATGAGAAAGTAGCGTGAGTTGGACAAGATAAGAGTGTGCTTGGATGCACAAAAAGTCTCTTGCTACTATGGAAGGGAAATAATATTACTGCTTTACAGATTACTAGTGACATCGCACCTTTAGTATTGGAGACAACATCTACAAAAGTATATTCTTAAGACAGAGACATTTCAAAGGAGAGCTACTAAAATAGTACATGGCCTGCAGCAAATATCATGTAGAGATGCTTAAAGAGCTAGAGGTGTGCACTTCTAAGGGAAAGGGAAGATATGGCATAAACATTCAAATATCTACCAGGCTTCAGTAAGGCACTAGAAGGTAATGTTTTCCATAGAATGGAAAGCTGTCATATAAAACTGAGGGATAGAAGGCTGAAAAGGAATGCAAGAAAATACGTCCACTGAGAGGATGAATCATCTGGAGCAAATTTCCAGTGGAAATGGTATGAGTCAAAATCATGACTGACTTAATTAAGCATGTTTGAGAGAGATGAAATGGGACCCTGGTGGAAGGACAAGGAAGGAAATTATCACATATTTGAGTAGGATCTGTAATGGCATAGTAGAAACACAGTGGACCCAAGTGGTCTTTGTCTACCAACATGAACTTCTCTATTTTCTATATTTCTGCAACTGATAGAGAAGGCTTAGCACAAAGTAGCTCAAAGAGCATTTGAGCTCTATGCTCCCTCCCTATGGAACTCCCTCCCATACACATTAAGAAATATCACCAGTCTCCTTACCTTCCGCAAACACATGAAAACCCACCTATTCACTGAACACTTTGGTCCCTCCACCTAACCCCCCCATCATCAACATAACACAACCAAAACAGATTCACATTTGTAAATAGTTGTTTGAATACACCGTTTAACTCCAAGTTTGTATATAGCACTACAGTTTATAACACTTAATATGTTTTGTCAGCAAAATGTTGAACTGTTTCAATTGTTAATTGTTATGCTGTTCCTTGTACTAAATATGTTTACTGTAAAATGTTCTTTTCTCTGGAAACCTCTTTGACCCGGTGATTGAAACAGAAGATTTTGTTGCTCTAGAAGAATCTGTTTATCGGTAGTGCATGTAACCTGATTGATTAATTTGCCAGTATACTGTATAAGCAGATATGGCCTACAACTAGAATGAGAATTAAACCCAGTTCCTTATCGCCCCTCCAGTCCAGTCCCGCACCTCTGGGTAGTGCACCACCTCCCACAGCTTGGAGACTGGCATGTCAAATTCTGAATCCACTCACTCATATACTGCTGGCACCTCCCACAAGCTTCCAGTGTGCTCAGTCTCCAAGCAGCTGATGGTAGTGAGCCCAAGTGCTGGGCTCGCTAGAGAAACAGATAAGGAGCATTGTAGTTAGTGTAGCTAGGTTTTTGGTCCGTTGTTTTTGCTTACTTTTGCTTATTTTCCCCTATACCTTATTTTATTTGGGCAGGTTGTTACCTTAAAGATTGTCAGATTAAAGAAAAAAAAGGACCCCAAGGGCAGCCAGGAGCACCGGGTGGAGAATCCTTCCTTGGCTGCCGGTGTTTTAGCGGTTTCCTCTTCTTCACTCCCCTCCTTGACTGTTTGGAGGGGAGCTGAGACTTGCAGGTGCTCCTGTGGTGACTGACGGCTCCCGATCTCTTCGGGGAGTGAGGAGCCATCAGTGAGGCTTCTCCCTGGCTGCTGCAGCCAGTGCTTGAGTGTTTGCAGGCGTTATCAGTGCTGCCGCGATTCTCTACATTTTAACTCCAATTATTTCAGAGGTGAGTGCTGCGGGTTCGGGGAGCAGGGTAGGCCTCTCTGCCGCATTCTGCTGCCTTGTGGGAGTCTCTGCTACATTTTTCTAGGCCCTGTTACTAGGCGGCCCGATTTCCCGCGTTTTTTCTGAAGCCGCGGTTTTCATCGGGTTTGTCTTTTCACTTAGCTTTTTTCTCTGTTTTTGCCTTTTATTAGGATATATGGCGGTTTTACACGTTTAGGAATTTTTTTCTCTAAAGCTAGTTGAGAGTGTAACAATCTGTGAAAAAAAAATAAAGATTAGTAAGCCTGTTTTCCCTGTCCTGTTGCGTTGCCGAGGCACAGTGATTTGGGCTAATGCCAACGCGTCCGCAGTGTCTGGTCTGCGTATCCCGTCGGGGGGTGGTCTTGGACGCTGGTGTGTGCCGCAGCTGTGTGGCAGAAGCACTGAATATGGAGCAGGAGCTCCAGGATAAAGCAAGAGGCGGCTTCTTCGCCTGCGCAAGGTGCTTCAGTTGCTACGGAGGTTATTTCTCTGCAGGAGGCTCCTCTTTCTCCACAGACTATGGCTCCGTTGGTTCTGGGACCCTCAAGTGTGCCTAATATGGGGGGAGGGGGTGTCTTTGGCAGGATTTTCCCCAGAGTTTGTCCTTCTCTTACATCAGGCCTTTTGTTTGCGTCAACAGGGTGCTGCTTGGGATGTCTCTTCTTGGAGTCGCAGCAGGTAGAGTGTCCACAGAAAAGGTTGAGGTTTAAACAGCAGGACCAGCTAAGAAGCCTCGAACCGTGGAGGGAACAGCCTTTTCTGTCTGATTGGCTTGAGGGTGACGAATTGGACATGGAGCAAGAGGCAAGTGTGGAGGATCTCGAGGAAGGTGAGATTCCAGAGCCGGTGGACCAAGCTAGGATCATCCTTGTATTTCGGAAGGAGGAACTGACTGCTTTGATCACGGAGTCGCTTCAAGCACTCATCTTAGCAGTGGCTCAACCGGCAGAATATGAGGCGGTGGAAGACCCTCTCATTCAGGCGGTGCGTAAGACACAGGTGGTGTTCCCAGTTCATCGGGTCGTCAGACAAATGATTCAGGATGAGTGGGATCTGTCTGAAGCAGGTTTACGGGGATTACGAACTATGTCTCGTCTCTATCCCTTGTCCGACCAAGAGCGAGAGGCGTTTCATTCTCCACGCATGGATGCGGCCATGTCGGCGGTTACCAAGAAAACTACCATTCCGGTAGAAGGCAGTGCGGCCCTAAAGGATGGCCAGGACCGGAGTTGGATTCTTTGTTAAAGCAGGCCTTTGACGTTAATGCTCTATCTTTACAAGCCTTTATATGTGGAGCTTGGGTGGCAAGGGCCTGTCTTCGCTGGTCGCAGTGTCTACAGCAACCGGGGGAGCAGACGCAGGATCATGTGGTGGACGTAACTAGACTGGAGTCTGGAGCGGTTTATCTGGCCGATCTGCATTATGATCTCATTAGGGGATTAGATAATAGCATGGCATCGTTAGTGGCGGCTTAGTGTTATCTTTGACTGCGTAATTGGGAGGCGGATAGTTCCTCTGAGCCACGTCTTAGTAAGCTCCCGTTTAAGGGAAAACTTTTGTTTGGAGAAGACCGTGACAAGCTAGTAAAGGACTTGGGGAAATCGAAAGGGGGTTGCTTGCCAGAAGATAAGCCAAAGCCTGGTCGTATAGCAACGACTTCTTGGACCCACTCGAGGGATTTCAGACGTTTTCGGACCTCTCGACTGGGAGGATTCCAGGGGGAGATTTCCTTTGGGTGGCCAAGGTTTCAGGGGATTTCGGGGAGCGGGCAGAGGTTTCACTAGCCCCTCTTCCTCAGGATTCTGAAAGACCCAATGAAGCGAGGAAGACCCAGGCTGCGATACAGCCCGTAGGGGGGCAACTGCGGGAATTTTTCGCAGCCTGGGTTGAAATAATTTCCGACTGTTGGGTGTTGGAAGTTATTCGCAAGGGTTATGCCCTCGAATTCACCCGGCCAGTGACCGACTCATTTGTGCTCTCTCCCTGCAGGGCAAAGGGCCAAGGCAGTGGTGGTGCAAGAGACACTGTCTCAACTACTTCAACTAGGGGTGGTAGTCCCAGTGCCGCGAGACCAGTACGGCTGTGGTCAATAATTTATTTTGTGGTTCCAAAGAAGGAAGGGTCTTTTCACCCAATTCTGGACCCAAAGGGAGTAAACCATTGTCTTCGGGTGCCTCATTTTTGCATGGAAACTTTGCGTTACATCATAGTGGCGGTTCGAAAGGGGGCGTTTTTGACATCTCTCGATCTCGCTGAGGCATAATTGCATATCCCGATCATCAGCACTTCCTAAGATTTGCAGTACCTCAGGGACATTTTCAGTTTCAAGCGTTGCCGTTAAGTCTAGCAACAGCTCCACAAACCTTCACCAAGGTGATGGTGGTGGTAGCAGCGACACTTTGCAAAGAGTGAGTGTTGGTGCATTCCTATCTGGATGACTGGTTGATTCAGGCAAAGTCCAGAGTCGAAAGTGTACGGGCTGCAGCCAGAGTGGTGCAGCTTCTAGAGGAGCTCGTCAATGTAGCCAAGTGCCGTTTGATACCCTCTCATGTTCTGGAATATTTGGAAGTCTGGTTCGACACTCAAGTGGGGTCTGTTTTTCTGCCGCAACACCGAGCCCAAGGGCTGCATCGCCTGGTGCGCACGTTTTTGGAGCGGTTGGCACTGACGGCCTGGCAGTATCAGGTTTTGTGAACTATGGCAGCTACTCTGGAGGTAGTGCCATGGGTGAAGGTGCACATGCGTCCTCTGCAGAGTCCTTACTTCACCGCTGGTCCCATCAGGAGGACTTGCTGACCAAGTATCTGCCCTGTCCGACACAAGTCAGGGAGTCTCTATGCTGGTGGCTTCGGCCAGAGAACTTGGTGGCAGCCATGCTGCTCGAACAGCCACAGTGGGTCCCTGTCATAACCCACTCCAGTCTGGCAGGTTGGGGGGGCTCATTGCAGGGAGCTCTTTGTTCAAGGAACTTGGAGCGAACAGGAGGTTCAGTGGTTGATCAACTGGTTGGAACTGAGAGCGGTTGATCGCGCTTCGTGCCTTTGAGAACAATCTTTGGGGTCAGGCGGTCTGAGTGCTATCTCAACAGGCAAGGAGGTACGGGCAGCGCAGCTCTGGAGGAAGAGGCAGAGCTCTTGTTCAGCTGGACAGAGCATCGACTTCAGGCGCGGTCAGCGGCTCACATTGCGGGAGTAGACAATGTGACGGCGGATTATCTCAGTCAGGTTCGGGTGGATCCCGGGGAATGGGAGCTCCATTCGGAGGTGTTTGCTCAGATAGTCAGCAGATGGGGTCTGCCCATTATGGACTTGATGGCTACGTTCCGATCCGCCAAAACAAGTCGCTTCTTCAGCAGAAGGCGGGAAAGAATGTCCGATGGTCTAGATGCCTTGTTGCAGCGATTCCCACCTTGGACGCTCATAGGCTGGGTGATTCAGCGCATAGAATCTCATCAGGGGCGGATAATCCTGATTGCTCCGGATTGGCTGCGACATCTGTGGTATGCCAACTTGGTGCGTCTTCTTGACGGTCGACCTTGGAATCTTCCAACGCAGGAGGATCTCCTTCAGCAGGGTCCTCTTCGGATGTCACAGGTGGATCAGTTCTCGCTTACGGCTTGGCCATTGAAAGGGCGCGGCTAAGAAAGAAGGGTTATTCTGGAGCGGTAATCTCTACCTTTACTCTTAGGCAGAAAATGGTCAACTTCGTTAGCCTATGTTCGCGTTTGGCGTATCTTTGAGGATTGGTGCGCAACACGGGAGGCACGGTCGCCGTCCGCGTCTATTCCGGACATTTTGAATTTTCTACAGGATGGTTTTGACAAAGGTCTAGCAGCCAGTTCTTTAAGGGTGCAGCTTGTTATCATGGAAAGGTATAAGGTGTAGCTTTAGGCTCCCATCCAGATCTGTTGCGTTTCTTGAGGGCGGTTTCTCGTCTGTGTCCTCCAAAGACAGTAGTGATTTCTCCTTGGGATCTCAACTTGGTTTTGACTGTGTTGACCAAGGAGCCGTTTGAGCCGTTGCGACAGGCTTTATTAAAGGATCTGACATTGAAGGTTGTTTTCTTGGTGGCAATCTGTTCTGCACGTCTGGTTTCTGAGTTGCAGGCCTTGTCTTTCTGGGAACCTTTCTTGAGTTTCTTTCGGGACAAGGTGGTTTTGCGTCCCGTTCCGTCGTTTTTTACCACAAGTGGTTTCCCCCTTTCATGTGAATCAGTCGGTGTCCTTACCAGTTTTAGGATCTTCGGGGGAGAATGTTTCCGATCACAGTTTACGCAGGCTGGATGTCAAGAGGGTTCTTCATCATTATCTGAAGGCTTCAGACACTTTTCGCAAATCTGATCATTTGTTCGTCCTGTTTGGAGGGCCGTATAAAGGCGAAGCAGCGGCCAAAGCTTCCATTTCTAGGTGAATCTGCAAGATGATTTCTTCAGCTTATATTTTGCAAGGTCGTCCAGTTCCTTTGGGGTTGCGAGCTCATTCTACTAGAGCTGAAGCAGCTTTTTGGGCAGAATATACTTTGGTTCCTCCGCTTGAGATTTGTAAAGCGGCTACTTGGTCTTTGTTGCATACATTCAGTAGACATTATCGTCTGGATATCCAGGTGGCAGGGGATGCCTGTTTCGGGTCTGCGGTTTTACGATCCGTTTGGACAGGTCCCTCCCAGTAATTTACTGCTATGATCAATGTTCCCTCTAATTTTCTGTAGGCTGTGTGCGCATAAAATATCAGCTGTGTGCAGCTTTTGAAGGAAGGCTAAATTTTTGTGCGCCACATAACACTCGGAGTTATATACTTTAAAATTTGACTACACGTCAGAATACAGTATGTACACCACATTGATTTTAATCAAATTAAATGAAAATAGACGATTACTAAATCGGGAAATTTCTAGTAATTACAATCATAACTTTTAAATTTTAAGACGTCCGTGTTGTTTTCTATCAGAATCAGAGCCGTAATTTTTGTGCGCTTTGTTGTAAAGTATGTGCGCTCGCTCGGCGAGTTGTGTGCACGCGCACAGCTTAGAGGGAACAGTGGCTATGATACATCCCAGAGGTGTGGGACTGGACTGCAGGGACGATAAGGAAAGAGAAATTAGACTTGCCTGCTAATTATTGTTCCTTGAGGAACTCCAGTCCAGTCCCGAATCCCACCCTGTTTTCAGTTGTAGAATGCGGACCGTGGGCGTGCCGTTGTGGCAGCAGGTGTGAAAGGTACTGGTGAGCCTTGTGCGCCTCAGACTATTGTTCTCACTATGTTTTCTTGCTGTTCTTTATCGTTCTATCTCTCAAACCTGGAGGTGTATTCTTTGTTTTTTCTTCTCTATCCATGTCTCCTTCGGAAGCAAAGGGAGGAATTTTTCCTCTGTGTGCGGGGGGGGGGGGGGGTACAGTTGTGGGTTAGATGTACTTAGTTACCTGTATGGGTTAATTATTTAGTTTATTGATGTGGTAGCTACTTATTTGTTGCTCCTCTTAGTCTGCTTTGTCAGTAGGTCACTGGAAGCTGGTGGGAGGTGCCAGCAGTATATGAGTGAATGGCTTCAGAATCTGACATGCTCAGTCTCCAACCTGCGAGAGGAGGCGCACTACTTAGAGGTGCAGGACTGGACTGGAGTTCCTCAAGGAACAATAATTAGCAGGTAAGTCTAATTTCTCTTTTTCTTCCTGTCCATATGTAGGAGGTGTGGCATCCTACTGTTAGCGCTCGTGGTGTTTCACTTCAGCAGAAATTGAGTTCCTGGGGATGTTTGTGTTTTATCAGATTTGAGGATCCACTTGCTATATTTCAGAAGTGGAACAATTCACCGCTGTACTGTTTGCCTTTATTGTTTGATATACATGGTGATCATGAAATGCTGGCATACAGGGTATGATTTTATTTATTTATTTATTTTTTTATTTGAACATTTTTCTATACCGCTTCTTCCATCAATCGGGGGCGGTTTACAACAAATAATCAGTTACAGAGAACATGTTTGAACTATAGTACAATTAACTATATACATAACAGCTAACCACAAATAAGGTCATATAAGGGTCACTGGATATTTTAGACTATATACATGGTAGCCAGACAGAAATAGGAGTTAGCAGGGGGGAGAAGGCTGCAGGTAGGAAGATGTATTAGTTGGGGGGAGGGGAGTATGGGGATGTGTGCGAGTAAGTACTGTTGGCCATGAGAGGGTGGACGTGTTCAGTGAACAGAAATGTTTGTAGATCCTTACGGAATGTCTGGAGGTCTTTGGAAAGATCGTATGTGGTCAGGGAGGGAGTTCCACAAAGTAGGTGCTATGTACCTGAAGGCTCTAGTACTGGTAGCTTTTTTAGTCTTACGTATAGTTGATTGGATCAATAGGAGATTTTGTGTACTTTTTCTCCTGCTGCTTCGATCATTTTGGGTGTTTATCTTTGTTGAGAGATAGGAGGGGGAAATGCCGTTGAGTAATTTGAATATTGTATATTATTTCTGCTGCTTCCTGTCTGTTTGGCTCCAGAGACATCAGGAGACATCAGTTTTTACTTTAACCCTGCTTAACTAACCACAATTCTCCCTTTACAATTCATCCTGCTAGACCAGTCCAGACAAGTGGGTTTTGCTCCCCCTATCAGCAGATGTTGGAGACAGAGAAAAAATACCAGACGCTTGATTGGCTGAGCCCTGGTAGATATACAGCTGCACCCCTAGAGGTCTCCATCAGTATCTTCTCTTGTTTCAAGCAGATGCTGGTGTTTTCCTGTTTTGTTTTGTTTTTTTCTTTCAGATTTTCCTTTCATTTGCTAATTTCAGCTGGACGTTTTCAGGGCGCACAGGAGGTGCCCCTCTGGAATTTCCCAGCTCATCTTCTTGGGGATCTGGTTGAGCTCCTGGTCAAGAGGACTAGTCGAGCCTCCATTAAGTGAGGGGGAGGCCGCCTCCTGGTCATGAGGACCTGGTAGGCCGGCAGCAGTGGGAGTCTTCAGTGCTCTTATGGAGCTTAGCTACAGAAGCAGTTTTCGTCAGCTTTCTTGCAGTGTCTGCCTTGGCTCCCCTGCTCTACTACTCCTGCGATCACATCGGCACAGTGAGTACATTCCTCCCCCCCCCCCCCCGGGTCTGCCACTGATCTCCAGGAACAAGCAGGAATGAGTCTTCACATATGGGTACGTCGGTACTGACGGAGCCTGCGCGGGAACGCTTCCCAGCTTCCCAAAAAGGAAAGCTTTTGGGAGCATCCCACAGCGCCTGCACGCTGCCTTCCCGCCTTTCCTAACCGCCTCTCCCCAGTAATTCTTTTCCGCGGAGCCAGCAGGTTGTGTTCCTGTCACCGCTGAAGAAGTTCTTTGTTTTATTTTATTTCTTTGGTCGCACGTCTGCCTTCCCCGACGTCGGACCGGTACCGCCGGTCTTTCTTTCTTTTCTTATTAAAAAAAAAAAAAAAGAACATTTTTCCCTCAGTGTGTTTTTCCTCTTTGGGCCTTAGGCCTCACGAGAAATTTTCCTCATGGAAAAACCAGCCTCCGGGTTTAAAAAATGCACTGTGCCTATTTCTGTCACCGACACCCATGAATGGTGTCTTAAATGTTTGGGTCCTGACCACTCCATTTTGGATTGTCCGTCCTGCTCCTTGATGTCTAAACGAGGTTTACAGGACCGAGCAGCTAAGCTCCATGTGCTGTTTCCCTCTGATGCAGCTTCAGTGGCATCGACGTCTTCCAGGGCCTCTACTTCCTCCCATGGATCTCAGGTAACCAAACATAAATCCAGCCGGTCCTCAAAGGGTAGATCTCCTTCCAAGCATCGAGATGCCTCCGGGCTTGCCCTCGATTCCGCACCGGCAAAACAACCCCGGCGGGAAGCTCCGGCTTCCAAAGCTGCTCCTATGGGGTTACAGGTTGACATCGATGGCACGGCCTCGACCGATCACCTGTTAGAATGCTCTGGGGTACCGGCGCAATCTTCCGGTACCGAATTCCAGGCATTCATGGCGTTGATGGATCAGAATGTTCTATCCATGCAGCAGGCTATCACGGCCTTCATTCAAGCTGCGACGCTGCTGATACCACAACAAACTCCGTTGTCGGTATCGGCTCTGGTACCGGCACCAGTGTCGGTACCGGTACCGACTGCATCGACATCGACCAGTATGCCGACTGCAGCGGTTCCCTGTCCAGGGATGCCCATCGGTACCGAACCGGTCCCGATGACGCCCGATGTCGATACCACTCGATACGCGTATCGAGCTTTGGAAGAGCACCCTGACAGTCGATACTTTGATTCCTCCGAAGACTCTGATGCATCGGAGGAGTCTGCTGAAGTATCTATAGCTCTTCCTGAAGAGCCTTCTTCTCCAAAAAGAAGAATGTCTCCTCCAGAGGACTTGTCCTTTCAAGACTTCATTAGAGAAGTGGCTAAAGGGCTTTCTATTTCAGTAACCTCTGAATTAGAGCCTAGAGCTAAAAAATTGGATATTTTAGGTTATTCTAAGGCTCCTAAGGAGGCAGTCACCTTGCCAATTCATGAGATTCTTTATGATCACATGATTGACTTATGGGAGACTCCTCTCACTATCTCTCCTCATTCTCGTAGGTTGGACACTATGTATCGTGTCCCTCCTTGTCCTGGGTTTCATAAAACACAGCTTCCTCACCATTCTATTGTGGTAGAGTCAGCTATGAAAAAGATAAAGAGTGCAAAAAGACACTCCTCTGCTCCTCCAGGAAGAGAATGCAGGACCTTGGATGCTTTTGGTAGGAAAATCTTCCAAGCCAGTATGCTCATTGCCAGAATCAACTCCTATAGTCTTTATATGGGTATGTTTCTGAAAGAAGTTGCAGATAAGCTGCACACTTTCCTCCCTTTCCTTCCAGAGGATAAAAGGGAAGAATTTCTTATTTGGATTAAGCATACTCAAAATATTTCAAAGTTTCCAACCGTGCAGCTTTTGACTCCTTTGAGGGTGCCGGCAGGGCTTCGGCCATTGCCATAGCTGCACGCAGAATTGCTTGGCTCCAAGCTTCTGATCTGGAATCTTGGGTCCAGGATGGCTTGAGAAATCTTCCCTGTACAGGAGAAAACTTGTTTGGCAAAGATTGGCAAATAAAAGCCACTCAAATGGATGCAGAAAATTCTGCTTTGGATAGACTTTCAAAGTCAACCTCCATTCCTGCCAAGAAAAAACCTTTCAAGAAGTCTTTTTTCAAGAAAGGCAGATTCCATCCTGCTTCTGGCCAACAATCATCTACAGGTCGTTTTGCTGCTAAGCGTCAGCAACCTAAACAGGCCAGGCCTAAGCCTACAGGGGCTGCTGCAACTCAGCAGACCCAGCCTCCTCAGGGTTTTTGACTTGATGCTAGAGAACTTAGCCTTTCTGGCTCTGAAGTAGCCAGAGCCTCTCACCATTCCAGGAAGGTTAGCTCATTTTGCTCCCAGATGGGAGCAAATTACAACAGAGCAGTGGACCCTCTCCATCATAAGGGAGGGCTACAAGCTTAATTTCTCAAACCTTCCTCCTCACACCGTGGTGAGACATTTCAATTCTCCAACATCTCTCCTCGACCTTCTAGATCAGGAGGTGGCTGCCCTTCTTGCCCAAGGGGCAATAGAAGAAGTACCTCTTCTTCAACAAGGGTCAGGGTTTTCCTCCCCCTACTTTCTGATCCCAAAGAAAACAGGGGGCTACAGACCCATATTAGATCTCAGAGAATTGAACAAATTTCTATACAAGGAGAAATTCAAGATGCTTTCTCTAGACACTCTCCTTCCATACCTTCAGAGTCAGGATTGGCTTTGTTCTCTAGATCTCAAGGATGCACACACGTCCTCATCCATCCATCTCACAGAAGGTTCCTCCGTTTTCTTTTCCAAGGAAAACATTACCAATACAGGGTGCTTCCTTTCGGTCTGGCCTCTGCTCCAAGAGTGTTCACCAAATGCATGGCAGTAGTAGCTGCATTTCTACGCACTCTGGGAATATTTGTATTCCCATACCTGGACGACTGGCTCATCCGAGCTCCATCTCAGTCAGAGGCCCAGACTTCCCTGGACTGCACAAGGCACATTCTGCAGTATCTGGGACTTGTGGTAAACCTCCCAAAGTCCCAGCTCACCCCTACTCAGTCCCTAGAGTTCATAGGGGCCTGGCTGGATGCTACCACTGCAAGGGCCTATCTTCCTCAGGCCCGTTGCCTACGCCTAGTGCAGTTAGCCTCCCAAATTCAGTCAAAGAGTCATTTAACTGCCCGGGAGATGCTACAACTGCTAGGCCACATGGCATCCACAGTGCATGTGGTCTCCTATGCTCGCCTTCACATGAGAGCAGCTCAATGGACTTTGTCCACCCAGTAGACTCAAGCATCAGGAGCTCTCTCAGACCAAATAGCAACCTCCAAACGCCTCTTTTGGTCTCTCCAGTGTTGGATGTCCACCCAAAATCTGTTGCTGGGGTCCCCCTTCCAACAGTTGTTGCCCCAGGCAACCCTCACAACAGATGCCTCCCAAACAGGTTGGGGAGCTCATCTGCAAGACCTCTCCACTCAGGGCACTTGGTCTCCACAGGAGACCTCTCTACATATCAACCACTTGGAGCTCCGAGCAGTTTTTCTAGCTCTCAAGGTCTTCCATACCCTGCTCAGCTACAAACAGTCCTCATTCATACGGACAATCAGGTAGCCATGTTTTACATAAACAAGCAAGGAGGAACTGGCTCTCTGTCGCTTTTCAACGAAGCTTTAAGATTGTGGGCCTTCGCCAGAGAGCATCAAATCCATCTCCTGGCAGTATACCTTCCAGGAATCCAAAACTCTTGGGCAGACAGACTCAGTCGAGTTCTGCTTCCACACGAATGGTCCCTGCACATGGACCAGGTACTCAGAATCTTTCAAGAGTGGGGAACCCCGGACATAGACCTCTTTGCAAGTCCGTGGAATGCCAAACTTCCCCGATTCTGTTCCAGAATTCCGTGTCGGGGAGTTCAGGCCAAGGATGCCTTCCTCCTTCACTGGGGTCAAGACTTCCTGTATGCCTTTCCACCCATTCCCTTAATTCCCAAGACTCTGTTCAAGCTCCAGAGGGATCAAGGATCTATGATCCTCATAGCTCCACGCTGGCCACGCCAAGTGTGGTACCCTCTACTTCTGCATCTCTCTCAAGCTCCCTCCCTAGACTTGGGAGCTGCTCCAGACCTTCTGTCCCAGGAGGAGGGGACTTTGTGGCATCCAAACCCCAAGTCCCTTCATCTCAGAGCTTGGTTGCTGAAGGCCTAGACCTTCAAGGTTGGAATCTTTCCCAGCAGGTAAAGGATATCCTCCATGCTTCCAGAAAACCTTCTACTAGACGTTCCTATGCTTTTAAATGGAAAAGGTTTTCCATTTGGTGTACTGAGAAGGGTCTTGACCCTCTAGCACTACCTTTGAATTCTCTATTGGAATATCTCCTGCATCTCTCCAATGCAGGCCTTAAGACGAATTCAGTAAGGGTCCATTTAAGTGCTATTGCAGCATCCCTTAAGCCTATCAATGGACAGCCTATTTCCTCTCATCCTCTTATTGCAAGAATCATGAGAGGCCTAACTTTAACTAAACCTCCCATTAGGCCTCCTCCGGTGGCATGGGACTTAAATCTGGTTCTTGGTCAGCTTATGAAGCCACCTTTTGAACCCTTAGCCACCACCTCCTTGAAATTTCTTTCTTGGAAGGTTATTTTCCTCATTGCAGTCACCTCAGCTCACCGCATCAGTGAACTGCAGGCCTTAGTGGCTAATCCACCTTATACAAGGTTCCATCATGATAAGGTAGTCCTTAGGACCAATCCACACTTTATGCCTAAAGTGGTCTCACCTTTTCATCTTAATCAAGAGGTATATTTACCTGTCTTTTTTCCAGGTCCTCATGCATCAAGTGCAGAGAGGAATCTTCATACCCTGGATTGTAAGAGAGCTCTTGCTTTTTACTTACAAAGGACACAGCAACATAGAAAGTCTTCTCAACTCTTTGTTGCCTTTGATCCCTCTCATTTGGGACTTCCAGTCTCGAAGAGGACACTGTCCAATTGGATTGCTCAGTGTATTTTTCGCCTACCAGAGTAAGAACCTTTCTCTGGAGGGCCATGTCACAGCTCATAATGTGAGGGCCATGGCCACCTCTATGGCTCATCTACATTCTGTGTCCATCGACCAGATCTGTCGAGCGGCCACCTGGTCCTCGGTTCATACCTTCACAGCCCATTACTGTTTGGACAAGGACTCCCGCCGGGATGCCTTGTTTGGTCAGGCTGTTCTCAAACACCTGTTCCATTCTTAATCAGCTCCTGCCCTCCTTCCCTGGATGGATGCCTGAGATCCATAAAAGGAGGTAGAGCCCTTCTCAGGGCCTCATAACCTTGGGGATCTCCCAGGCATCTCTAGCTAGGGAGTCCCCATATGTGAAGACTCATTCCTGCTTGTTCCTGGAGATAGCACAGTTACTTACCTGTAACAGGTGATCTCTGGGAACAGCAGTCTTCACAACCCACCCACCTCCCCTAGGAGTTGTATCTCTCTATCTTTCCTTTCCTCTCTCTCTGTCTTTCCTTTCCTCTCTCTCTTTGTCTCAGCTTTAAAACTCGAACTGGGGAGAGGCGGTTAGGAATGGCGGGAAGGCAGCACGCAGGCGCTGTGGGATGCTCCCAAAAGCTTTCCTTTTTGGGAAGCTGGGGAGCGTTCCCGCGCAGGCTCCGTCGGTACCGACGTACCCATATGTGAAGACTTATTCCTGCTGTTCCCAGAGATCACCTGTTACAGGTAAGTAACTGTGCTTTCTTTACCTTCCTGGGACACGCAGACTCCGTTCTTTCGTACAGTTGGTTTTTTTTATCCGGCTCAAATCCGTGGCTGCCGATGCTCTTTGCCCAAGTGGGGAATGCCTTAAGCCTCGCTGATCCTCCCGAACAGCAGCAGCCCCAGGCGCAGTCTCAGGCTGATTCTGCAGGGTATTCGGAAGTCCTCTAGGGCCTTTCCTTTCCCACCAGATCTCCAACAGATGGCTATTGAGAGATCTGTTCCCGCCTCTAGTCTGGTTACCGTGCAGGGTTTCCATGGCAGCAGAAAGCGTGGTGGTCATCTTTTCCTTCCCCTCAGCTATGTTGGTGCTGCTGCGGTGACCTGTTTTAGGAGGAAAGCTACACTAGTGGTCTGATAGCGCAGACGAGCTTCTGCAAAGTGTGGCAGTCATGTTTCTTTCCTCCAGGGCACGCAATTGGGGCAAGCAGTCTGATAGTGCTGGCAGGCTTCGACAGTTGTACCAGCTACTCCCTGTCAGTCTCTAATGCTGTTGAGCCGTGGAGCTGCTTCTCCTGGCCGCCAATGCTCCTTTTATTGGATGCCTTCCTTCTTGCAGAGATGCATCGTGGGCAGCACAAAGCACAATGATCTGAGGGACCAGGGATGTTCAGCTTGCTCTGCTTACACAGGGAAGATCTCCAATACTGTTATCATGTACAGCTCTAACAGAGAGGGCTCCTCTTCACTACCTGCCCTGCAGACCCCAGGACAAATGCGCCAGCAGAGGAAGCAATGGACCCACCACCCCTGCTGCCCCAGCCTGCAGTCCCTTCCATATAGACGCTTCTGACCTAGGAGGCTCCTCTTCAGGAACAGGATTTCCTTTTCTTAGCCCTCTTCAGGCAGGCTTGGACCTTAGGGCACTCGGACCCTACCACGGCTGTCTCCGAGTCTGTATCCACCCATAAAGCAGCAATGCGCTCTGCATCGGGATCCTGGACGTGCAATCGACTGGATGCCTCTCATAAGGATGGCAGCCACCCTCCCAAGTGCTTGGTTATCTGTGGTCCCAGAGGAGGAAATTTTTTCTCAGCCAAAGAGAGTTTGGAGGCCTCCAACCACGAGGATGGTGAGTGGTCCCTCAGAGGCCTTAGCCAATGTCCCAGGATGGTGCACAGAATATCCATCTATTCTGCAAGGACTGGCTACCGATGCTCTTTGCCCAAGTGGGGAATGCCTTAAGCCTCGCTGATCCTCCCGAACAGCAGCAGCCCCAGGCGCAGTCTTGGGCTGATTCCATTCTGCAGGGTATTCGGAAGTCCTCTAGGGCCTTTCCTTTCCCACCAGATCTCCAACAGATGGTATTTCAGGCGTGACTCACTTGATGTCTCCTTACGCACAGCTCACCGTTTGGGTCACCACCATCTGGTCACCAGTACATATGGACATTTGGTTCGCATTTCCAAGAGTGGAGGCTCAGGTGGCAGATTTTCTGGACACAACACCACACCACACCATTCTACTAGAAGGTGGTGCAGCACTTCAGGATCAGCAGGACTGGAAGGTTGAGATTCTCCTCAGAAAGGCTTTCTCATCTACGCTGACACTCCAAGCTTCAGTTTAGGGTGGTCTTGCAACCCATTTTCTTTTTGTGCTGGATTCAACGCTTACCCGTGGATCTGGCGTTGGCATGCTTGGATTCTGTCACAGCCTTCTTGGCGGATACTGTTTGTTCTCCAGGACCAAGCAGGAAGTCAGTCCTCACATATGGGTGACATCGACGTTGATGGAGCCCCTGCGGAGCATTTCCCCAGCTTTCTATGAAAGCCTTAGGGAATACTGCACGCATGCGCGGTCCCCTTCCCGCCTAAAGGTGCCATCTTGCTCCTTTTCCGTGGAGCCCTTCGGACGTGTGTCCTAGTTCACCCGGAAAATAGTTAGATTTTTTCGTCTATTCCTTGCGATTTCTTCGTGGTTTTTGTCCGGTTTGACGCCGGTTCCCCTTCCCACTGGGTTCGGTACACCGGTATCGAGCCCGATCTTATTTTTTTGGTTTTTTTCCCCGATGGCTTCCAGTGGTTTTAAAAAGTGTGAATGGTGCAAGAAACTAATGTCTCTCACTGACACACACGACTGCTGCCTTCGGTGCCTCGGTCCTGACCATGATCCTAAGATCTATGGACTGTGTGGAAAAATGTCCACAAAGGCACTGCAAAGTCTTCGGCACCAGAAGGAAAGGCTTTTCTCTGACTCGGCCTCCGGCCGGGCCCGGACCTCGTCTGAGGCCTCGACGTCTCGGGAGTCTGACCCAGAGCATCGTCGGGGTTCCTCGGAAAGGGGGTCCCCCGGACAGGGGGTCCCCCGAGCGGGAGCGAAAGAGGAAGAAGAGGCTCACGAGGGCGGCGTCGGAGGAGGTCCCTAGCCCTTCAAAGGCTAGGTCTCGGACCCCCGACTACCGTCCCTTGCCCCTGGAACAGGAGAAGCCGTCAAAAGTAATTCGGGTGGAGCTGGTGTCTGCTGGACACGTAAGTTCTGTTGTCCTCAAGGACTCTCCTCCCAGGGAGCCGACGTCGGGCCCGGTGCCGCCGGGGCCCGAGTCGGTAGCTGCTGAGTCGCCTGAGCTGGGTCTCAGGCTGACAGCCTTGGAGTGCAGACTATCTGTCTTCATGGATCAGCAGCGGGTGCTGATGGCCAGTCTCGCTGGTGCATCTGCCCCGACCACCGGGACATTGACGTCAAAGTCGACCCCGGAGACCGAGCCGATACTCGAGACCATGAAGACTCGAGGTCGTCCTTGGTCGCGGTCACCCTTGACCTCCCGATCGGGACCGAGGGTGTCGACGCCGGTGCCTTCGGCGTCGGGGCGGGTGCTGCCGGGCCCCGCGCGGTCGGAGCCTGAGTCCGCCTGGGAGACAGAGGATGAGGAGTCCCCCAATACCTTCAAGACTCGGTGCGTCCCGTCAGACTCACCGCAGTCTGAGCCCCAGAGTAGGTCCCTCCGGAGGATACCCAGTTCTCGGAGTTCGTGCGGGATATGGCCACTGCTTTGGCGATCCCGGCGGATCCCGAGGAGGAGCCGAAGAGCTCGAGGCCCTCCAGTATGACTTTCCTCCGAAGGAGGCCTTTACTGTGCCGGTTCCTCTGATGCTGGAACGGCTCCTCTTCCGGATGTGGGAGGCACCGGCCTCGGCGCCGATTCTGAGCAAGCGGGTCGATTCCATTTATCTACTCCGTAAGAGCCCTGGTTTTCTTTTTTTTTTTTTAATTCTTTATTTTGTATTTTATACAACAAATCACAAACAGCAACTTATTCAGATACACAGTCAATCAGTACTTGACCACATTAACACAAACATAGTCTTAGCCGCTGTTTCCCCGAACACAGGGCTCGGAAGACATCCACTTTTCAACACTAATGCCAATCAATTAGAAGAAAAGAAAAGAAGAAGAAGAGTTAAGAAGAAAATGAGACTCTGTGACGAGCACCACCCAGGTCAGAAAACAAGCTAACCCACTCTTTGCTTGAGTCTTACCAAGTCGCGGGTATCCCATTTAGCCAAGCGTGGTCTAAAGACGGGATTTTGGGATGCATACGCGTTCTCACATGCTTGATGATAAAACACTAGGTTCCACCAGTATTCGACACTCAACTTCTTAAAGTCTTTCCAATGACTTAATATGGCCTTCAATGCCAAGCTCAACAGTAAGTCGAAGACTATAGTGTCGTCTTTCTCTAAGGTTGGAACACCGGCCAAGGACTTATAGACGATAATACGATAGGTAAGCAAAGTTTGCAGGTTAAGTAATTTTGAAATGCGGATCCAGACATCTTGCCAATAGTCTTGCAGTAGAGGGCAATGTTATATCATATGGGCAAGGGTACCTGTTTCTACCCCACAGGACCAGCATTTGGCATCTTTGCTAGCGCTCCATTTAGCCGTGCGGACAGGCGTCAAGTAAGCACGATGAGTCATAAAGTACAGCATCTGATTAAGTGAGGCCGCTCTTGTTATCTTCTGTTGAGCCCTCCAAAGTTCCTCCCACATCTCTGGATCAGCCATCTCTCCAACCTCAGACTCCCAAACTTTTTGCAGCCCAATGCAGCGTTTCTTGTCTCCCTCTCTCAGTACAGCAGCGAATTTGGAGAGGAGCTTAGGTTCTGTCTTGAGGTCTTGAATTTCTTGATGAAAAGGGCGTTCCGTACGCAGGACTGCCGGTAGTACTTCAACTCTGCTTAAGCAGTGTCGCAATTGACACCATTGGTACATGCATTGTTGGGGCAGGTCATATTCATGCTGTAGGGATTGGAAGGATTTGTAAGCGCCATCAGACACCAGTTGTCCTAAACAGTAGATACCACGGGTAAGCCAGGGAAGCCACAAAAAACTGCGACCAGCTATCTTAAACTTGTCATTGTGCCACAGCATCGTGGTGTCAGCATATTCCTGCTCCGTCTGTATATAAGGCTTAAGTATTTGATACGCCCGCTGGGTATGTTGCAAGATCTCATTGACAGAATCGCCACCAGCGTGGCTTGTTCCCAGTCTCATCCAGAGCGGGACGGGATTGCTCAGGGCAGCCTCCACCCGTAGCCAGACAGGGTCTCCCTGCGCGAGAGTTTCGTCACTCCACAGAACTCCTTGCTTCAACAGGGCGGCAAGATGATAGCAATAGAAGTCCGGAAAGTGCATGCCTCCACGCTGTTTAGGAGACTTGAGTTTCCACGTCGCGATCCGAGGCGTCTTGCCGCACCACAAAAAAGATATCAGAAGTTTCTCCATTTTCTTATAAAATTGTCGGTCAAACAGTATCGGTACCATGGCAAGTATGTAATTGACTTTGGGCATAACTACCATTTTGATGGTCTCAAGTCGTCCCCACCATGTCAGGTTTAAAGGGGTCCATTTATTAATAGATTCTTGCACAATATCCATACATTGTGTCATGCAAAGCCGTACCGTGTCTTGTATAGTGACTCCATATACTACCCCAAGGTATTTAAATGAACTAGTTTCAATTTTAAACGGGTATTTGCGTATTAACGATTCAGCAAAATGTCCATTTAAAGGTATCAGTATCGTTTTGGATAGATTTAGTTTATAGCCCGATAAATCGGAGTATGCAGAGATAACATCCATTACAGCATCTAGCGACGAGGGGTCTAAGAACAAAAGCAGATCATCTGCGTACGCCGACAACTTGATCTGATGCTCTCCCACTTGTATGCCATCAATATTCCGTTGTTGCCCTAGGCGCATTAGCAAAGGTTCAAGCGCTAGGTTAAATAATAGAGGTGATAAAGGGCATCCTTGCCGCGTGCCCCTTGATAGGAGAAATTCTGGGGAAAGCCCATTGTTAGCGGCTATCCGAGCCGTTGGGCGCGTATACAGCATTTTGACAACAGCTAGAAAAGCCTCTGGTATTCCAAACCACTGCATCACCCGGAAAAGGTAGGGAAGCTCCACTTTGTCAAAAGCCTTCTCCGCATCGAGTGCAAGCCCTATCAATGACTTTGGAAGACGCTGTACACTCCGAAGTACATGCAGAAGAAGTCGCCCATTGTCGGCCGTTGTCCTGCCCAGCATAAATCCACATTGATCTGCTTGCACGAGCGTGTCTAGGACTTTACTGAGCCTATTAGCCAAAATCTTGGCGTAGATTTTATAGTCAGCATTAAGGAGCGATATTGGTCGATAATTCTCCAGTTTTTGGACATCTCTACCTGGTTTGGGGTGAATCACAATTGTAGCAGCTGCCAGGGATCCAACTGCAGGGGACTCGTTTTTAAGTTCAGTAAAATACACATGTAATTCAGGTATCAACTCTTGCTTAAAAGCTGAATAAAATTCTATTGGCAGACCATCTGGTCCACTAGCTTTCCCTCGAGCCATTTGCCTGATTGCTAGCTGAATTTCCGCACAGGTGATGTCATCCGATAGGAGACGCTGTTGAGACTCCGAAAGTTTGGGCCCTGTCATTCCTGAGACAAAGTTGGAGAACCTATCTTCACTGAAGACCTCTTCTGAGTGATAAAGCTGGGAATAAAACTCTTCACATAATTTCAGGATGTCCTCATCGCACAGACGCAATTCCCCACTGGCATCTTTCAAACCAGCAATACGCGAGTTTATCCTTTTAGCTCGAAGGGTACGGGCTAAGAGTGCACTAGCTCGATTATTTTCATGGTAATATACTCCTTGCTGGGCCTTTATCTGCTTACTAGCTTCATCATGTAGCTTCTGGTTCCCACAATGGTTGCCCAAAATATCACCAATCAGAGAATTACTTAGACGGCAGTTGCTATAAGAACTTTTATTTCAGCATAACAAAATAGCAGTGTCATACAGAACAGCAAAAGCCCGTCTATAGAAATGGCAGACAGTACTTCCTTCTCTGTGAAAGGGAAGAAAATACTGCCCACCCTTACATGAAGAATAATTGCCTTATATACATTTCTCTTGTCTCAAATGTCTGTTCAGTAATCCATCATTCATTCTTAAGTGTCAGCAGGAGGACCTCAGGGTTCTGCAACACTTTTCCCAGGGGAGAATCTCTTTACATGTGTACATCTGGACCTGCACTTAGACTTGCTTATCTATACATGGCCTATGACCTCTATACATCTGGAAATGCTTGGGAATGCTTTTAGGTCTATTTATCTATGTATGGCTTGTGACCTCTGACCCTTCCTGTGTATTTTCTTCTTCTGGCACTAATTGAAACCAGGCAGAGAGCAGGCAGAGAGTATTTTGTGCTCATTTGTTTGAATTCTTTGCTTGACCTGTAACCTCATGCCAGGCCCATTATTCTAGCATACTCCTATGCAGAATATGGTTACCCAGAATTCTCCATAACAGGCCGCATCCATATTCTTATGGCAAGCATATACTCTCATATAGCTATTGTCTTCTTGTCTGTCTTCTTGTCTTCTGTGCCATCCATCCTCCTGTGTAGTTTCACCAGGCAAGAGTTCAGTCATATAAAGCCAATATATACATATATATGCAGACCCAAGGCAGACTTTAAGTCAGATTTCCCTACATTCGCCACTTTTTTTCTTTTTTTTTTTTGTTGGGGGGATAATTAAAATAATCCCACTAAGGGGCGTGAATAACAACCATTTGAGACAAAGATGGATCATTCAAAGGCAATCGTTGGTACTGTTCCCTTGACACAATATACATGGTTTTAGTGCTTTGCGATATCATTCGTTTACAACAGGCAAGTAAAATGGATAAGGTACAACAAGCAATGATTGCAAAACAAGCTATACTTAAAAGCGTAATAAAGAAGGCTTTAAGTCCTACACCTAAACTAGCAAACCATGAAGCAATACTACCCCAAATATTATTAAGTTGAAGTCCCCCTTTAAAATCATCAATATGCAAATCAGAGAGATGCTTTATCTTATTCATGGCATCTAACACAAACACCGTGTGGTTAGCGATTACAGTACAACAGTTCGTAGCATTAATGAAAGTGCATGTTCCGCCTTCAGCGGCCAAAAGCAAATCCAAAGCTTGCCTATTCTGCAGAGTCATTTGTGTATTTTGTTCAAGGGACTCGGCTAGGCGTGATATGGATTCAGTAACAGCTTTCATTTGAATATGCAACAAACATTGCAAACGGCGTACAGCCATACCAAGCTCAGCAGTAAGGGCGGGGGTGGCAAAGGGAATCCAGGCCGTTGCGCTAAGGGCATCCAAACGAGTTTTAGTCATGGGATAAGTGGAATTGATATACTCAAATGAGGCCTGAATGGCATCATCCTCGGCTATAGAGGAATCCCAGGGGCTAGCATAAGCTGAGGAGCTACGTTTTAATCTATGCAGGGTGGAGCGAGAAGCAGAATGATGGGTAACATTAAGAGGTATCAAGACAGAAAAAGAAGAAACTTTAACCAAAGCACAGGGTAATAGGGAGAGGTTAATTACCTGATACAGAGTTTCCCCACACAACCAATAATGACCCATTACAGCAAAGAGGTTTGTAGCAGGTGTCCATATGCGACTCATATGATGCCCATCAAACCACTTAACAAAAGATTTTCCCGTGGTAGCTGAGGTAAGATCCCTCCTGAAACTGGACATTGGGAGATAGCAAGAAGTATATGGAGATTCATTCTGAGAACCCGTTGTCAGCACAGCTGAATCATCGTGATAAATGGGACCAACTCCCACATACCAGCGGAAGTCAGCTCCATTAAACACTACCGGGTTTCTTGTAATATTTCTCCAATCATATTTCATATTGGAGGGGTCCATATTACCGGATTGATTATACCACTTTATCATGACAGAATTACTAGCAAAATGAAAGGATCCATTAATAACATTATACGACAGGTTACACCTATCTGAAAAAGCAATGGATACATTTGTTATTAAACATAGATCAAATATCATATTCGGGTCAGCATATACACGCAAAGGGTCATGTATCATATTCATTGCATGCCACGTCTGGGAACAATTAAAAGTCTCATAACAACTGGCAGAAAAGTTATTATTATCTACACAAGCAAGCTGTCCTGCATACTCATTTAAGGGAACCTTTGAAACATGTACTGGAGCATATGATACACCCTTTGGTAAAGGGGTACAAATAATGCAGTCTGTAATGTTCATCAGGGAAACAATGTGTAATACTGATTGCTTCCACAAGTTCAGAGAGCCTTCAGGTAAAGCTCGGGGTGCTCGAGATATCGTCTGGTTAGTCTGGTTCCATCCATGAAGAAACAAAGCTAGCTGTCCATCTGGATGTAAACACTCAATAAGGAGGACGATTATGACAGAGATTCCCAGAAAAAAGCACAAGGACGCCCATGGAGTAGGCTTGACAGCGATCATCTTTGGTACTAATAACATAGCACTGTTGTGAGAACACTGAGTTCTGTAGGAAAATAAAACTGATTAATCAGATGGGACAGCTGGAGACGCTTTTAGATGGCTGACATGCACCCAAGTATCAGTATCATTCAGTCTGGCAGCAAAAGGGGAAGCAGCAGTGACAACGTGGGGTCCTGAAAAGGTTGGGCAGTCCCAGGATGCACGAACACAATTTCTTTTATAGACAGTGGACCCTACAGGGAAACAAGGTAATAAGGATGGACTGGACACAGACTGTGTGGCTGCTACACGGTCAGCAATTTCTTGAAGCGCAATCCGGAGTCCTGCAAGGTAAGCAGAAAGACTATCATGAATCGGAACCTGGGACTGCGATAAATTAGTTGTGCGCATACGCCGGCCAGTGGCCATTTCATGAGGTGTCAGATGTAATCGCTTGATCGGGCTATTACGCAGCTGAAATAAGCACATTGGTAATGCTTGTAGCCAGGTCATATGACCAGAAGCACAAATTTTTCTGAGTTGAGTTTTCAAAATGCCATTACATCGTTCAACAAGACCATTGGAAGTAGGTTTATACACAGAAACATACTTCCACTGAACAGGAAGATGCTGGGTGAGTGCAGTTACAAGAGCATTACGAAAGTGAGAGCCATTGTCAGAATATATGACTTTAGGAATGCCAAATCGGGGAATTATTTGTGTTAACAAAACCTCTACTACTTCTTCAGCAGTCTCTCTATTGCAGGGGAAGGCCTCAATCCATTTAGACCAAGGGCAAACCCACACTAAAAGATACCGCTTCTGAGCACATCTGTGGATCATGTCAGTAAAATCTACATACCAGGATTCAAAAGGACCACTTAGAACCGGGAGATGACCTTTGGCTATGGGTTTTCCTCCTGGCTGAGAATTCAGGATACACACAGGACATTTAGCTACTAGTTCCTGAATGCGATTTTTCATGTGTGGACACCAAAAAATGTCCTCAAGCATGCTGTAGACATTTGCAGTACTAGAATGATAGATATCGTGTATGAGATCTGTAAGGCGTTTTAGTGCCACATAACAGATACAAAGTTTTCCTGATGGATGTACCCACATTTTCTTAATTTGGGAACAACCTAGTCTCTCCCAATTTCCTATCTCATGAGAAACAGCATCTTTCTGATAATCAGCAAGGTCAGGTACTAAATAGATCTGTGATCTGGTGACAGGTAAAGTCAGGGAAGCATTACTAGTTACTTCTTTGGCTAACTGATCTGCCAGGGCATTGCCCATCTGGCGGAAAGAGTCTCCCTGTGTATGTCCAGGAACCCATTCACAGCACAGAAACAGATTGTTGATTCTGCGTTTCTCTAAACACTCATAAATTTGATGTATCTCGTCAAGATGTGAAATTGAGCTGGCTGAGGAAGTGATAAAACCTCTTTGTGACCATTTCTGGTGAAGTGCTGTCAGTACTTGTGCTGCATATTGGGAGTCAGTGAATATAATAATGTTCTGTCTCTCCTGATGCAGTAAGACTGCCAAAATTGCACAGAGTTCTGCACCTTGAGCACTATAAACACTCGGCAACTGATATTGCAATACATCTAGAATGTCTCCAGAAGGAGATATTTGTACTGCACTGAAACCAGAACATAGTGACGTCTCAGAACCGTCAGTGAACCAGACTTTAGAATTGACAGGCATTTCGTGAAGAGACAGAATATTATCTGCAAAAGAAAAAATGGGGATCTTATCTTCTTCCTCTCCACTAATGACAGAAACTAAATTTTGTAGGTAGCCAAAAGGGTGACTTGCAGGGAATGGCTTAATGAGAATGTGACTCCGTAGCAGAGTAGCACAAAGCTGGTGCACCCGATATGGGGTAAAGTGGAGAGTATTACTGCATAACAATGCCTCTACATCACCGGAGCAATACACAGTGAGTCGCAAGGGATGAAAGGTGTTATAGGTTTTTCTGACTGCCTCACTGGTGGCTACTAACCCTCTCTCAACATCAGGCAGAACTATTTCTGTAACAGAAAAAGATCCTGACAAGTAGGACACAATTTTACCATCATCCTGATAAATCACAGCTGCCCACGTGTGATGTCCGTGAAAGCTAATGAGAAACATCTCCTTTGAATAGTCAGGAAGACAAATACTTGGTGTGTACGAGACATCAGTCAAAAGAGATTGAAGCAAAATCTGGTCAGGAGCTGACAGGCTGATAACAGTCGACCCCTTAGCCCCCCCTTTTAAATATTTGCGAAAGGGATGTGTGCGCTGACTATGACCCGGGATCCAATTCCGGCAGAAATTTATCATGCCGAGCAGAGATCGCAATTGCTTTACAGTGGTAGGCATCTGTAATTGCAAGCAGTGTTGTTTAGTTTTCTCTGTCAGAGACAGCATTCCATCTCCTACTAGGAAACCCAGAAAAGTGACTTCAGTTTGGCAGATCTGTGCCTTGGCCATGTTAATCTGGTATCCACTTTCCAAAAGATAACAAACAAGTTTATCTGTGAGGGCCAGATTTGTTGCAGCCTCAGCTGTGGAAAGCAGTAAGTCATCTACATACTGTAACAAAGACACATTGCTGGGCAGCTCTGCCCTGAATGATTTCAAATCAGCAACTAGTGCTTGAGAGAATATAGAAGGACTTTCCACATATCCTTGGGGTAACCTGGTCCACTGATAATGCTGACCCTCAAAAATAAATGCCAGAAACTGCCGGGATGTGGATTCAACTTCTATCCCAAAAAAGGCATGGGAAAGGTCCAGAACAGTATGATATTTGTACAGAGTAGTCGTTGTCAGCAATGTGGCAGGGTTTGAGACTACTGGAAACTGTGGTTCAATAACACTGTTAAGTGCACGTAAGTCATGAACTATTCTCCACTTCCCATTAGGCTTTTTCACAGGGAATAGTGGGGTGTTATATGGGGAATTACTGAGTTCAATAATTCCATGCTGTAACAGCTCCTGAATCTCCTGGCGAGATCCCTGCAGGGCCTCCGGTTGGAATCGATACTGCGGAATCTTTGGTGGTTTACAGCCAGGCTTAATACGAATGGTTACAGGCAGATGTGATTTAACTCGGCCATAAGGGCTGAGTAGCAGTGACCGCTCAGGGCCTTTTTCTCCCTGCTGACCATAGGTGAATTCAACCTGTAATTTCACCAGTAAGTCCCTACCCATCAAATTTACTGGGCAATATGGGGCAAACAGAAAAGAATGAGAAATCTGCTGATCTCCTATTCTTAAACAAATGGGTGTAGTTAGGTAAGATGTAAGGGGTCTACCATCAAAACCAGTGGTAGTCATTTTCTTTCTACTAAGCTGGCATCTCTGTGGTAAAGCAGTTAATACAGAGGACGTGGCTCCTGTATCAAGTAACATTTCTGTGGGCTCATCATTAAGATATACTGTGATCAGAGGTTCCTGATATGTGAGCCTCGCCTGTAAGATATAGATTCCCAGTCATTGTTGGGGTGGGGGTCCAGAATTCCGGGGAGGTGTCCACAAGGGAAAACGCTTCCTATCAAAGTTCTCATTTCTGCGCTGAGCACGGCATGAGCGCTGAAAATGACCGTAACCACCACAGTTCCAACACTGTGGGGCAGGAGTGCGGTTATTTTGTTGGTAAGAGGGACCTCGACGCTGTGGCTGAGGATAACGGGGTCGTTGGGCTCCGTTATAGTAAATGCGCTCCTTATCTCTATCCCATACCTCATCACAGGGGTCTGGAACATCATCCTCATAAGGATCCAAATATTCCATGTCATCAATTTTCTCCTGCTGTTCCCTAATTTTTTGTTTTAGTTGTCTAATAAGTTCATTATTAGATTTATCAAGATGTAATTTGGTGGTGGATTGGGGATCTTTAATTTCTTGTAACCCTTTAAGTTGAAGGTGTAACAAGCGTGCTTGGGCCTGTTTCAAATCCTTCTCAGGTTTCAAAGTGTCCTCCTCTAAAGATCGAATATAATGCAAAATATGGGCCTGTTGTTTAGGCCATGGCTCAGACTCCAAGGCTACTATAGACTTTAATTTTGCAGTTACGGATGGGGGTAATGTATTACACAAAGTCTGGAAAAATACAGGTCTCATACAAACATCATCGTATGGTACCCCCATTTGTGCTTCCCATAAATCTTGAAATCGTACAAGGTATGCACTGATATCCTCACCTATTTGGAATCTCATAGTAGTGAGAGGAGCCAAACTGCGCTGAGTAGGGTACATCTCCCTGAGGGAGTCCCAAATACGAGGACGAAACTCGTTGAAGGAAGAACCATCATAAGTGTTAACTGTGATCTTCACCTGGCCTAAATCGGCATTGGCGAACACTTGATTTGTCGCACTATTTCCCAGAATTTTGGCCAATAAAGCTTTGATATCTCCCAAAGCCAAATGATATCCAGCCGTAATTCTTTCAAATTTTTGAATCCATTTCTCTCCCCCTCTACTAAGTGGAGGGAGACTACTGGCTATATTAGTCATATCAGTAAAACTCCATGGGATATATTTAGATTTGCTTTCATTTGTATAGATTACTGGAAACAGAAGCTGTTTATTAGCGTCCTGATTCTCATACTTCTCCCAAACCCTCAGACCTGCCTCCATATAGGCAGAATCCCAGTTAGGGTCTCCTGCTCCTCCGCGAATGCAGAGTCGGGCGGTGTTAAGGTGTACAGTTTCTAGTGATCCATTAGGGGGCCACTGTAACATCTGAGGCTGGTTGGCTCTTGTCCAACCGTACATGTTGGAGGACCATCGGTAAACATAATAACCATTGCCATCCTCCTGCTCTGTAATAAAAGTAAGGATACAGGGTTGTGGAGCTCGAAGAGCTTTACCACCTTTTACAACTCCACAAATCACTGTAAGTGCACTTTTTGTCTTTTCGTCATCTACTTCCTCCTCTACCTTCTCCTCTTCTTCCTCTTCTATAAGCGTCTTAAGACGTTTTTCCCTATCTGTCAGGTCTAACTCCCATCTTCTAAGATTCTCAGTAATTTTTCCCTCAGATTGCTTTAAAGCTTGAGCCTGACTTTCTAAATCTTCATGTTCTGCTGTTAATTGCTGTTTCAACTCTTCTAATCTTGCCTGTGCCTCAGCATATGCACTGGGATCTGGGGCAGGGGTGGCTTTTAAGTTAACATGACCCTCAATCTTTGCCCAAGCTCCCTCAGTGTCCAAGAGTTTATGCAGGACCTGTTCTGGGGGTATAGAGGCTGCTGGGTGAGAAGTCGGTTCTGACTTGGGCTGGAAAACAGGGTCGGAATAGCCTATGGCTGCCATAGCTTTACTTTCGGCTGCCCAATAAGAAGGTGGGGGCACAGGGGCAGATGGCGAAAGCTCTGGACCAGCTTGCATCCACAGGGAAATATGTCGCAAATGTTCCAATTGGGCTTTGCCACATTTGTTAAATAAAATATGATCCCTAATTTTGGTCAAAATGAGCGGATCAAACGACCCCCCTGCTGGCCAGGCAAGAGAGGGTGTTTTTTTCGTCCATTTTTCCCATTGTTTAGAACAATTTTTTATTGAAGCCTCCAATAGGGGGTTCTGTTTAACAAGGCTATCTATGGGATTAGGACCGGGCTCAGTTCCTTTCTCAGTATTTTCTTCCTGTTTAGATTTTCTTTTAAACATTTCCCTAGCTGTCCCTTCTCTATAGGCTATGTAGACCTGGTGTTTTCACTGTTCAGGGACAGGGGCAATTAACGTCGCCTTTTACCAATAGCAAATTGAACCTCCTTATATACAGAGGCGTGCGCAATTTCGCTTTTAGGTAGCAATCCAAACCTCGTAATTAACAGAGGAGCGAAATTAAAAAATCCAGGATTTATACACACTTACAGTGCTTACGCTTCATCTAAATCCAGCCAATCTCCTCGCGGAGGTATGAAAACGTGGATAAAGACACACATTCGCTTCATATCAATGATATGTACAGTCTCAAGCGTACATCAATCAATCCCGGAAAGACAGAGACCTAATGTCTGGGCAAAACTTTCAAACTTTCTTTCCCTACCATTACAATTAAATGCAAAGGCAATCTAACAATTTGCTACATAACAAAACATGAAACACATAAAATACATATGCATATGTGTAAATTTGGTACTCACCCACCAATTGAACCTGGGTAAATCTTCCGTCTTTGTTTGTAGACAGGAAAAACAAAACTCACCCACTGGAGTCGTCCTAGGGTATCAAAATCTCTCTCGACGTCACTCAGAGCGGTATTCCCATCTTCTGTACCAGCAGAAGGAATCCTCTTAAGGTATTCTCATCCCCTGTTTTTTTTATTTTACTGTGAAAAACAGGAGGTAGTCCCTCTGACAAGTAAAACTGCAGTCAGAGGAGTCCTTGGGCAATTTGGAAGGGAAAAAAATTTAGAGGGTGTTCGGCACCAATTATTGTAGCTTCTGGTTCCCACAATGGTTGCCCAAAATATCACCAATCAGAGAATTACTTAGACGGCAGTTGCTATAAGAACTTTTATTTCAGCATAACAAAATAGCAGTGTCATACAGAACAGCAAAAGCCCGTCTATAGAAATGGCAGACAGTACTTCCTTCTCTGTGAAAGGAAAGAAAATACTGCCCACCCTTACATGAAGAATAATTGCCTTATATACATTTCTCTTGTCTCAAATGTCTGTTCAGTAATCCATCATTCATTCTTAAGTGTCAGCAGGAGGACCTCAGGGTTCTGCAACACTTTTCCCAGGGGAGAATCTCCTTACATGTGTACATCTGGACCTGCACTTAGACTTGCTTATCTATACATGGCCTATGACCTCTATACATCTGGAAATGCTTGGGAATGCTTTTAGGTCTATTTATCTATGTATGGCTTGTGACCTCTGACCCTTCCTGTGTATTTTCTTCTTCTGGCACTAATTGAAACCAGGCAGAGAGCAGGCAGAGAGTATTTTGTGCTCATTTGTTTGAATTCTTTGCTTGACCAGGCCCATTATTCTAGCATACTCCTATGCAGAATATAGTTGCCCAGAATTCTCCATAACAGGCCGCATCCATATTCTTATGGCAAGCATATACTCTCATATAGCTATTGTCTTCTTGTCTGTCTTCTTGTCTTCTGTGCCATCCATCCTCCTGTGTAGTTTCACCAGGCAAGAGTTCAGTCATATAAAGCCAATATATACATATATATGCAGACCCAAGGCAGACTTTAAGTCAGATTTCCCTACAATCATTAAGAATAGCATTGTACTGGTATCTTAATCTCTGCAACCGGATTAGAATAAGGGGGTCGGATCTTTTAGAGAGGATACATTCACCTGTGCGTATCTCTCCTTCCAGCGCTGCTAACTGTTGATCAGCTTTTTTTTTCTAACGAAAACTGTAGGTTGTCATGCAGCCTCGGACAGTGGCCTTGAAAGCTTCCCACCACGCCCAAGTTGGCATATCATGCAGCTGATTGTGTGCAAAGTAGTCAGTCACTACCCGGCGCATGGAAGCTAGAAACTCACTATTATTCAGCCACGTTCGGTCAAAATGCCATCTAGGAACGGTCTTCTTAGCTTGACCAAAACTTAGCTCTACCATCACTCCAGCATGGTCCGACACAGTCTTGGCGAGAACATCTGCCTTAGAGATCATGGGCAACAGCATCTTGGAGATGAGGAAGAAGTCAATACGCGTCTGCGTATTATGCGGAGCTGAGTAAAAGGTATATTCTCTTTCTGTTGGATGAAGGAGCCTCCACGGGTCAACTAAGCCAAGTGTTTTGGCCATGCCCATCAGCAGTTTACTGGATCGCGGTTTATGTTGCTTCTTATAGGGGGTGCGGTCTATCAGTGGATCTTGTAGTAGATTAAAATCCCCGCCTAAGATCACGTTTGAGGCTCCAGAGTCTAGGAGCTCATGGGCCACTTCCTCAAAGAATTGGGGATCATCCTGACTTGGGCCATAGATCATCATTAGAGTGTATTCCGTGGCGAAGATTCGGACTCTGGCCTTGGCCCACCTTCCGGCCGGATCTACAGCCGTATTTTCGATTACTGGTAACAACGCTGCCCGTAGAAGTATTATGACGCCTCCTTTCCGTTTACATGCAGGTGCTGACAGTATATTTTGATAGCCTACTCCCGTTACCTTATAGGATTCCGATCGTGTCAAGTGTGTCTCTTGCAGGTAGATTACATCTGCTCTTTGCTTTTTACAATAATTCAGAATTTTATTGCATTTGGCTGGGTTGTGGATCCCTTGCACGTTTAGGGATACCACTCGTAGATTACCACTACCCGAAGCGGTAGCCGTCTCTAACTTCCATGGTGGTACCCGTCACTTCCAGAGTCTCAAAAGATAAAGTTATAACATTCATATAAACATTCAAATTAAACAATATGCGACTAGAACCTAACTTCAATACTTGTATGGTGAAGCCCGTCCCGCCACCTTCCATTTCCACCACCCAACAGTTCCCACCCATCCCCATCTTACTGACTGCTGATTCAAAAAAATGGAAAACAATTCCTATCCCCCCATCTACAGGTGAAATGGAAAAAAGAAAACACTAACATTAGCATGTTATGTAAGGATTTATAGCTCAAACAGTCCAGCAATATTCAAACTTATCTGAACCACCAGCTAAACTCGTTATGAGAGTCCTGCTTGTCACAGCCAGCAGTAGCATTGATGACTTCCAGCGCTTCATGTCCCAATCTCCATATGTGTGTAGTCCTCCAGGTAGGAGCGCAGACTCTCCCCGTTGTCGAAAGTCCGCGTGCTGTTTCCTAGTGTAACGCGCATTCTAGCAGGGTAATATAGGCCATATCACGCATGGAGTTTCTGCAATAGCGGCCTGCATTCCAGTAGGGCCTTGCGCCTTTCCGTTGTTTTTTTGCAGAGGTCCGGAAAAAAAGAGATCTTGTTGCTTTCCAAGTGTATCTCGGACTTTTGCTTGGCAGACTGTAGTATTTGGAGCACCTGCGGATATCGGAGCACTTTAATAATGAACGGTCGAGGGTGCTTCTTCCGCTCAGTTATATGCGACGGCACACGATGAGCCTGCTCAATTTCAAATGGGCTGCTAAATGTTAGCTGTAACAGTTCAGGAATCAGTTTCTGTAAGTATCCCAAAGGGTCCGAGCCCTCCGGAATGCCTAGGAGTCTGATATTATTTCTCCTGGCACGATTACTCTGATCTTCACTGAGGTCTTCTAGTGCTGCTATTCTTTTCTGCAGCGGGCCTAGCTGGGTCAAAAGCTGATCATGGCGTTCGATCGTCATTTCAGCAGTATGTAAACGCTCACGAACCCCCGTCAGCTGTTCCTTCACTTCATTCACATCTTCTTGCAACTCTGCAAGCGTCTCATTGCTGGAGGCAATCATACTCTTTACCGTTCTAAGCTCCTGCAGTATTTCGCGGACACCCTCTGCAGAGTCTTTCCCCGCCGCCATTTTCTGCGGAGACCCTGTTTCTTGTTTTGACCGTTTTACTGCGTGTCCAGTTCCCTGAGAGAAATCTAACTTTGCCGGTTTCAAAGTGGACATCTCAGATAACGTATTTCTCTTGAATTATGACTATAGCGGGGGCCTATTGGGGGGTAGGAATTCAGGATTCTACCACCCGGGTGAGAGCAGAAATTTCAGGCAGCCATCTCCGTCCGTGGCAAGCTCTGCCCCCAGAGCCCTGGTTTTCAAAAGGCGCAGCTACCACACCATTCCATGGTGGTGGAATCGGCCATGCATCGTCTGAAAAGTCAGAAGATGCACTCCGCGGTGTCCCCTGGCAGGGAGGCCCAGAACCTGGATGCGTTTGGTAGAAAGTGCTTCCAGGGCTCGATGCTTGCTTGCCGTGTCCAGTCTTACCAGCTGTACATGGGCATGTACTTACTGGACCTGGCAAAGGAGCTTGCTGGGTTCTCTGCTGGTCTCTCTGGGGAACCTTTGCAGAGGTTCAAGTCCTTGTCTTCGGGGATCCGGGAATGCTCCAAGTTCATGTCCCGAGCGGCCTACGATGGCTTCGAGGCCTCGTCCCAAGTTGCAGCTGCCGGCATCGCGGCTCGATGCCAGGCATGGCTGCAGTCATCGGACTTCGAGCCATGGGTTCAAGACAGGTTGGTCGATGTCCCTTGCCGAGGTGAAAACCTTTTTGGCAAGCCCATGGCCGAGAAGGCTGCTGAGCTCGAGACCGAGCACCTCACAAGGACAAGGCTGTCTCGAAAGACTTCTGCCCCTTCACACAAGAAGGGCTCGGGTAACAAACCCTTTTACCCGAGGAAGGAGACTGCCTACAAACAGTTCCCAACTTACCAGGCCTCCCCCGCTCCCCCTCAGGGTCAGCAGGCCAAGGGGCAGGGACATGGGCCCCGTAGGCAGAAGGCCCCCAAGCCTCCGGCTCCTGCTCCTACTCAGCAGGGTGGGGGGTTTTGGCTCCCAAGGTAAAGCCTCTCCGTCTCTGCTGTCCCATCCCTGCACAGGTGGTCGCCTAGCCCTGTTTGCCCACCGGTGGCCACTCATTACAGGGGACAGCTGGGTCTTAAGCATAGTCCGCAAGGGCTACCTGCTTCATTTTCATCAGTTGCCTCCTCCCTATTTTCCAGGAGAGCCTCCAAGGCCTCCTCTCCATACAGCCCTCCTCCTGCAGGAGCTCCAGGATCTGTTATGAGACCAGGCGGTAGAGCCTGTGCCTCCTCACCTACAAGGTCACGGGTTTTACTCCAGGTACTTCGTAGTACCAAAGAGAACAGGGGATCTCAGGCCTATTCTCGACCTCAGAAATCTCAGCAAGTTCTTACTGAAGGAAAAGTTACTCTTGGAACACTTCTGCCCTACCTACAGCAGGGAGATTGGCTATGCTCTTTAGATCTAAAGGATGCGTACTCTCACATCCTCATTCATCCAGACCAGAGAAAGTACCTCAGGTTCATTGTGGGAGGAAACCATTATCAGTACAGGGTGTTGCCATTTGGCCTTACCTCCGTCCCCAGAGTCTTTACCAAATGCCTAGCAGTGGTGGCGGCCTACTTGAGAAATCAGGGTATCTGTCTTCCCCTGTCTGGACGACTGGCTCATCAGGGGTCAGACTTGCCAGGAGGCCAGGCAAGCCACCCTCCGAACGATTTCTCTGCTACAGCATCTGGGGTTTGTCATAAACTTTGCAAAGTCCACTTTGCTCCCCTCCCAAAACTTAGAGTTCATAGGGGCAAGACTAGACTCTGCAGGCAAAAGCTTTCTTGCCAGTAGACAGATCCCAAAGACTGATGACCTTGGCAAACCAGTTTCTCAGCAGGTCACTGGTCTCCGCCAGGCTCTGCCTGAGGCTTCTGGGCCACATGGCTTCGACAGTGCATGTCACACCCCATGCCAGGCTTCATATGAGGCCTGCGCAATGGTGCCTCAGAACTCAGTGGTCGCAGGCCTCAGGGAGCCTCAGAGACAGAGTAAGGGTGTCCAGACCATTCCTGCACTCCCTACATTGGTGGCTGCATCCCCCCAACTTACTGGAAGGGATGCCTTTTCAGCCACCTGGGTTCACAGTGAAATTGACCACCGATGCCTCTTTACAGGGCTGGGGAGCACACTGTCTGGACATGTGCACTCAGGACCTGTGGTCCCCCTGGGAGGCCCAGCAGCAGATCAATCTACTAGAGCTTCGGGCTATTCGCTTAGTCCTTAAGACTTTCTCTCAAACCCTGGCTCACCAGTCTGTTTTAGTGCAAACAGACAATCAGGTAGCCATGTTTTATGTGAACAAACAGGGAGGCACTGGGTCCAGGCTGCTTTGTCAGGAGGCGCAGGACCTTTGCTTGTTTGCTCTCCGGCACAACATGTTGCTCAAGGCGGTTTATCTCCCTGGCCAGGACAATTACCTAGCAGACAGGTTGAACAGAATTCTGCAGCCACATGAGTGGCTGGCAGCTCCATCCCTTGGTAGTGCAGAAGATCTTCCTGAGATGGGGACTTCCATCCATAGATCTCTTTGCAAGTCCCCTGAACAGACAGCTGCCCCAGTTCTGCTCCAGGCAATCGCATCCTCTGAGACTAGCAGCAGATGCCTTTCTGATATCTTGTTCCCAAGGCCTCCTATATGTGTTTCCTCCCATGCCTCTGGTGGCCCGAACCCTGTTCAAAGTTCTGAGGGACCAGGCCTCGGTCCTTCTTGTAGCCCCCAGGTGGCCGAGACAACCTTGGTTCCCACTTCTGCTTCAGCTAGCAGTGGACACTCCACTACCTCTAGGGTTGCAGCCCGACCTTCTGTCTCAAGACCAGGGGTCTCTTCTGCACCCCAATCTCAAATCTCTCAATTTGATGGCCTGGAAGCTGCAAGAGTAGTTTTGGCTCCTTGGGGCCTACCTCCTGAAGTTGAAGAGGTCGTCCTGGCCTCTAGGAAGCAGTCCACTAGAAAAACCTATGCCCTGAAGTGGAAGAGGTTTTCTGTGTGGTGTCAGCTGCGTACAGAAGATCCTTTCTCCTGTACTGTACCAGTGGTGCTTCAGTACCTGCTACATTTATCCAATCAGGGCCTTAAGTCCAATTCTGTTCGGGTCCACCTCTCAGCTCTAGCAGCTCACCACTCACTGGTGGAGGGAAACTCTATATCGGTTCACCCCTTGGTGTCCCGGTTTCTCAGAGGTTTGCTCTTGCTCAAGCCTCCTGTCCGTCCTCCAACCCCTGCGTGGGAGCTGAATGTGGTCTTGCAGCAACTGACTCGCCCACCTTTTGAGCCGATGGCTACTTGTCCTCTCCGCTTCCTTTCCTGGAAGAGCCTCTTCCTAGTAGCCTTAACCTCGGCCAGACGGGTGAGTGAGCTTCAGGCCCTAGTCTGTGAAAGGCCTTACACCCGCTTCTATAGGAACAGGGTGGTCCTTAGGACTCATCCAAAAGTTCCTCCCTAAAGTTGTCTCCTCGTTCCACCTCAACCAGGAGGTGGTTCTTCCAACATTCTTCCCTAGGCCTCATGCAAGCCAGGCTGAAGCAGTCCTGCATACCCTGGACTGTAGGAGGGCCTTATCCTTCTACCTTGACCGTACGCAAGGACATAGAAGGGCTACTCAGCTCTTCATCTCTTTTGACCCTAATAATTTGGGGTTAGCTGTGTCCAAGCATACCTTGTCCATATGGGTGGCTGACTGTATCACCTGGGCTTACAGGGCGGCTGACCTTCCCTTGCAGGGTCGGGTCACGGCCCATCGTGTCAGGGCAATGGCTGCCTCAGTAGCTCATCTCCGCTCTGTACCGTTGGCAGACATCTGCAGAGCTGCAACTTGGTCCTCAAGCCAGACTTTTGCAGCTCATTACTGCCTGGAGAGGGAGTCCCGTAGGGACAGTGCTTTTGGCCAGGCAGTACTCCAGAATCTCTTTGAGGTTTAGGCAACTCCTGCCCTCTAGCCCTCCGTTGGGCTACCGGTGGAGGTTATTTCAGTGAAAAGCCTTTCTTTGATGCTGGGACTAGAGGGAGTTCTCTGGTTCAGCCTGGGTTCCTTGGTAGCCCAGAGCTTGGGAGTCACCCATATGTGAGGACTGACCTCCTGCTTGGTCCTGGAGAAAGAGTAGTTACTCACCTGTAACAGGTGTTCTCCAGGAGCAGCAGGAATCAGTCCTCACAACCCTCCCTCCTCCCCTGGGAGTTGCAGTTGTACATAGTTTATTTTACATTTTTGTGTGCTGTTTTTTAGCTATGTCATTTGACTGAGCAAGATGGCACCTTTAGGCGGGAAGGGGACCGCACATATACTCTTATTTCCATTGCTGGGAGCCTTCCAATTCCATTGTGGGTGAGAAAGCTCTCCCTCAAGAACAGGGACACCCTGAGGAACCAGTGGAAGATCTCTCCTACCCCAAATTTCTTCAGAAGATCTCCCAGGCCCTCGCTCTTAATGACTCCCAAATGCCAATAAATAAAAGGGATTTCCAGTCCATTCTCAAAGCCTGCAGCACTCCCAAAAAGGTCCTTGTTCTGCCAGTTCCCCAGATTCTGTAAGATCTACAAGCCTCCATTTGGAAAACACCTACTTTGGGTAGCGCCCCTTCCCGGTATCTTGATGTGAAGTACAAAGTTCTATTAGCCCCTGGCTTTGAACACCAGCAACTTCCTCATCAATTGGTGGTGTCAGAAGCGGTCCTAAAAACGTCTAATGTACGCATTGCATTTTTTTGTGTTGTATTGCATGTGAAGGCATGGACTACGTGTGACTGTAAAGCAATTAGCTCTAATTTAACAGATGTTTTCCATAGAAAGCAGGATTGATAAAGCAGACAAGTAGGTGAGATCATACAATGGGACAAGGGTGGAGCTGCTCTCCCACAGCTCAGAACTTGGTGTAAAGTTCTGGGCATACGCGGCCCTTCCGTGCACAGCACTTCCTCGGCTCCTTAGTTAGTTCCGCAGCACAATAATATAGGCAACACTCAGGAAGGTGGGTGGGATTTGGGTGCCTTATCAATCCTGCTGTTTATGGAAAACACCTGTTAAATTAGAGTTAATTGATTGATGCACACAAGTAGGTGACTCCCAAGCTTAGAAACATAGAAACATGATGACAGAAAAAGACCACATGGCCTATCTAGTCTATCCTTCCATATCAACAGCTACAACAGTCCCCTTTTTACCTTTAGAGATCCTCTGTGTTTGTCCCATGCTTTTTTGAATTCAGTTACTGTCCTCATCTCTACCACGTCCACTGGGAGACTATTCCACGGATCCACTACTCTTTCCGTAAAGAAATATTTCCGCATATCACTCCTGAATCTATCTCCCTTCACCCTCATCCCATGTCCCCTCGTAGCAGAACTTGCTTTCAATTGAAAGAGGCTCTCTCCCTGAACATTTTTGCCATGGAGGTGACGGAATTCAAAAAGGCATGGGACAAACACAGTGGATCCCTTTACAGCAATAGGATAAAAACAAGATAAATGGTACCATCTAACTTCTGAACCATATAACATCTCAACAAATAGGGGTGTCCTACATGGAGTGGTGGGTTTACCCCTAAACAAAGATATGGGGAGAGGTGGCCTGCACAGAGCGACAGGTGCACCGACTCTTGCCATCTTGCTGGGCAGACTAGATGGACCATACTGGTCTTTATCTGCTGTCATTTACTATGTTACTATGTACTAAACATCTCAGTCATATCACCTCTATCCCGCCTTTCCTCTAAGGTGTACATATTAAGATCCTTCAGTCCTCATATGCTTTATAATGAAGACCACTAATCATTTTAGTAGCCACCCTCTGCACCTACTCCATCCTGTTCACATCCTTTTGAAGGTGCGGTCTCCAGAATTGCACACTATACTCCAAATGAGGTCGCACCAAAGACTTATACAGAGGCACTATCACCTCCTTTTTTCTGCTAGCCAATCCTCTCCGTATGCACCCAAGCAACCTTCTAGCTTTTGCTGTCGCCTTTTCTACCTGTTTAGCTACTTTAAGATCATCAGACACAACCACGCCTAGGTCCCGCTCTTCTTTAGTGGACAAAAGTACTTCACCCCCTATACTTTATTGCTCCCTTGGATTGCTGCAGCCCAAATGCATGACCTTGCATTTTTTAACATTAAATCCCAGCTGCCAAATTCTAGACCATTCTTCAAGCTTAGCTAGATCCCTCCTCATGTTATCTACACCTTCCTGGGTGTCTACTCTATTGCAGATTTTGGTATCATCCTCAAAGAGGCAAACATTACCCGACAGCCCTTCCGCTATATCACTAACAAAGATGTTAAAAAGAATCGGACCAAGGACAGATCCCTGGGGCACACCACTGGTAACGTCCTTCTCCTCAGAGTGAGCTCCATTTACTTTGTCGCCTCCTACCCAAGCAGTAACTTTAGGGTCCATCCCTAGAGTGCTCAGTTTGTTTATAAGTCACCTGTGAGGAACAGTGTCAAAGGCTTTACTGAAATCTAAATATACACCACATCTAGGGCTCTCCCTCGGTCCAACTCCCTGGTCACCCAGTTAAAGAAATCAATCAGATTTGTCTGACAAGACCTGCCTCTGGTGAATCCATGCTGCCTCGGATCCTGTAATCCGCTGGACTCCAGAAACCTCACTATTTTCTCTTTCAGCAGCATTTCCAATAATTTACTCACCACCGAAGTTAAACTAACCGGCCTGTAGTTTTCAACCACATCCTTATTTCCGCTTTTGTGTAAAGGCACCACATGAGCCTCTCTCCAGTCCTTTGGCACTACTCCCGACTCCAACGAGGCATTGAAAAGGTCAGTCAGTGTTGCTGCTAGAATATCCCCAAGTTCCCTCGGTATTCTAGGGTGTATCCCATCCGGTCCCATCGCTTTGTCTACTTTAAGTTGAGCTAGTTTCTCACGAACACAGTCTGAAAATTGTTCAAGATGTCCCTTGCTTCTGTTCCTGTTTGTGGGTGTTTTCTGAGGTCCTGCTCCTGGTTCTTCATCTGTGAACACAGAACAGAAATATTTGTTAAGCAATTCCACTTTATCCTTATCAGCTTCTACATATTCCTCCCCTGCACCCTTGAGTCTGACAGTACCACTTTTGCCCTTCCTCTTCTCACTAATATATCTGAAAAATGTCTTATCTTCCCATTTTATTGCATTGGCTGTTTCCTCCTCCTTTTGAATCTTTGCCTTCCTGACTACTTTGCTAGCTTCTCCAAGTTTTTCCAAATACAGATGCCTGTCTTCCTTTCTCTGTGATCTCTTGGATTTCATGAAGGCCTCCCTCTTTTTCTTCACTTTTTCAGCTACTTCTTTCAAAAAATGTAGCGGTCTCCTTTTCCTTTTACCTTTATTTACCATTTTAACAAAAAGGTTGGTTGCCCTTAAAATATTCCCTTTCAGTTTTGCCCACTGTTTTTCTACATCCCCCAGCTGTTCCCATCCCATTAGCGACTCCCTGAGGTATTGGCCCATCTTGGCAAAGTTAGTTTTCCTAAAGTCTAAGATCCTCACCTTTGAATGGATTCTAACAGCCCTGGTCCTAATACTGAACCACACCATCTGGTGATCACTGGATGCAAAATGATCTCCCACTACAACATCAGAAACACTTTCACCATTGGTAAGCACCAAGTCCAGTATGGCCCCTTCACGTGTGGGGTCTGTTACCAATTGCCTGGATAGTTCTCCCTGTAGAGAATCCAGGATCTCCTTACTTCTAGATGATACTGCAGCAGGAATGTGCCAATCAACATTTGGCATATTGAAATCTCCTATCAGTAGCACTTCCCCTTTCCTAGCAGTGCTGCGTATGTCTTCAATTAACTCTCTGTCCACCTCTTTCTCTTGTGAGGGAGGTCTGTATATCACACCAATGCAAATAGATTTCTCTTTCCCTCTTTCTAGTTTAACCCACAATGCCTCCTCTCTCCCTTTTAAGCTCTGTAATTCCAAAGCTTTAATAGTAGTTTTTACATATAGTGCCACGCCTCCTCCCTTTCTTCCTACCCTGTCCTTTCTGAATAAAGTATAGCCAGGTATAGTTACATCCCAATCATGGTTTTCTGTGAACCATGTTTCTGTAACTGCCACTAAATCTAAGTCAGCCACTCCCACCAAAGCTTCAACATCAGGGATCTTATTTCCCATGCTACGGGTATTTATACACACTGCTTTCCATATGTTACCTCTGTTACATTAAATACCTTTAAGGAAATGGGTATCACTTACCTGGGGGCTTTCACCTACCTGGGGGCTTTCCTCATCTATCCCCAACGAATCTAGTTTAAAGCCCTCTTCAGTAGATTAGCCAGTCTACTACTGAAGACGTGTTGACCTTTCTTGGACAGATGGATGCCATCTCTGCTCTGCAACCCTTGGAACAGCATCCCATGGAACAGCATCCCATGGTCTAGGAAACCAAAATGCTCTCGATGACACCATCCATGCAGCCATGCATTCATCTCCAGGATGCGAGCCTCTCTACCTTGGCCTTTACCCTCAACAGGGAGGATTGAAGAGAACACCACCTGTGCACCTAACTGCTTCACCCTCTGTCCCAGAGCCATGAAGTCACTTTTGATATGTTCCGAGTTATACCTGGCAGTATCATTTGTTCCAACATGGATTAGCAACATTGGGTAATAGCAGCTTAGGGCTGCTCATTTCTTATGCATTGCTTCATTTTTAGGAGAGTTGCCAGTTTACACAGATTGATCAGTGCAAATTGATTTTGAAAGCATTATCCTGTTCCGAAGCTTGGCTGAGGTAATAATGAACTTTAAAATTATGAATCAAGGACCATGTAGGTGCTTTGCAGATAGCATCTAGCTAGGCAGAATTTAGGGAAAATAGTCCATGTAGTAGTTTTAACCTGATGAAAATGTGCAGAGGGTGGCTACTAAAATGATTAGTGGGCTTCATTATAAAGCATATGAGGACAGACTTAAGGATCTTAATATGTACACCTTAGAGGAAAGGCGGGATAGAGGTGATATGATTGAGATGTTTAAATACCTCCGTGGCATAAATGTTCAGGGAGAGAGCCTCTTTCAATTGAAAGCAAGTTCTGCTACGAGGGGACATGGGATGAGGGTGACGGGAGATAGATTCAGGAGTGATATGCGGAAATACTTCTTTATGGAAAGAGTAGTGGATCCATGGAATAGTCTCCCAGTGGAGGTGATAGAGATGAGGACAGTAACTGAATTCAAAAAAGCATGGGACCAACACAGAGGATCTCTAAAGGTAAAAAGTGGACTGTTGTAGTTGTTGATATAGAAGTACAGACTAGATAGGCCATGTGGTCTTTTTCTGTCATCATGTTTCTATGTTTCTACTCTGGAGCTGAGACGAGTTTGGAAACAGGATGCTAGGGAATTGGATGGGGCTCTTTTTGTGACTAATATGCCAATTCTGTTGGAATGAAAGGAGACCAAAAGTGAAAAACTGCACAGATTCCATATGCGATTTGTTTGACCTTGCTCCACTCCTTACCAGGTAAAAAATCCTTGGTTCTTGGGCTTCAGTCCCTTCACCCAAAGCAATGGAGAGAGAGGGGAATAAAAATAAATAAGAACAATTCACACACAGAACTGTGTCCAAACAATAATTGAAGCTTCAGGAGGAAATAGCGAGCCCCACAGCCAAAGGTCTGGGAAGGTCAGCAATGCCCTGCCCTCTTCTTCCTCAACCGTCTTTTATTGGATCAAAAGCCATTACATTGATAATTTTCACCTCATCTTTCTACAGCAAGCATTGTGTTATATTTTGCTAATTCATGTTCATAGTTTGCATCATAAGAACATAAGAACATAAGAAATGCCATACTGGGTCAGACCGAGGTCCATCAAGCCCAGTATCCTGTTTCCAACAGTGGCCAATCTAGGTCATACGTACCTAGCAGTTTCCCCAAAAGACATAGGTTCTGCAGTGCTTGTACTAGGCCAAGCATTGATATCCTGGGTCCCTTTTTAATAGTGGTTTATGGACCTTTCCTCCAGGAACTTGTCCAAACCTTTTTTAAACCCAGCTATACTAACAGCCCTTACTACATCCTCCGGTAACAGATTCCAGAGTTTGATTACACGTTGAGAGAAGAAATATTTTCTCCTATTTGTCTTAAATAGTTTACCCTGTAGCTTCATTACATGCCCCCTAGTCCTTCTATATTCTGATAGCGTAAACAATTTATCCACGTTTATCCGTTCCACTCCATTCATTAATTTATACACCTCTATCATATCTCCCCTCAGCCGCCTCTTTTCTAGGTTAAAGAGCCCTAACCTTTTTAGCCTCTCTTCATAGGAGTAGCCTTCCATCCCCTTCACCAATTTGGTGGCTCTTCTCTGTACTTTTTCTAATAACTCTATGTCCTTTTTAAGATACGGTGACCAGAATTGCACACAATATTCAAGGTGCGGTCGTACCATGGAGCGATACAGAGGCATTATAATATCCTTTGTTTTATTCTCCATCCCTTTCCTTATGATACCTAGCATTCTATTTGCTTTCTTGGCCGCCGCTGCACACTGGGCGGAGGGTTTTAACATGTTATCCACGATGACTCCTAAATCTTTTTCCTGGGTGGTGGTTTCTAATGTGGAGCCTTGCATCTTGTAACTATAGTGTGGGTTGTTCTTTCCTAGGTGCATAACTTTGCACTTGTCCACATTAAATTTCATCTGCCATTTGGATGCCCAGTCTTCCAATTTATCCAGATCCTCCTGCAGTTTTCCACAATCCTCTTGGGTTTTAACAACTTTAAACAGTTTTGTGTCATCTGCAAATTTGATTACCTCACTAGTTATTCCCTTTTCCAGGTCATTTATGAATATGTCAAAAAGTAGCGGACCCAGTACAGATCCCTGGGGTACTCCACTATTCACCTTTTTCCATTGGGAATATTGGCCATTTAGCCCTACCCTCTGCTTTCTATCTTTTAACCAGTTCCCGATCCACAATAGTTCACTGCCTCCTATCCCATGACTTTTTAGCTTCGCCAAAAGTCTCTGATGGGGGACCTTGTCAAAAGCTTTCTGAAAGTCCAGATACACTATATCAACCGACTCACCTTTGTCTACCTGTTTATGCACACCTTCAAAAAAACAGATCAGATTAGTAAGACAAGATCTTCCTTGTCTAAAGCCATGTTGGCTGTCTCCCATTAGGCCATGACTATCTACATGCTGTGTAATTTTGTTCTTTATGATGGCTTCTACCATTTTCCCTGGTACTGACGTCAGGCTCACCGGTCTGTAATTTCCCGGGTCACCCCTGGAACCCTTTTTAAAAATTGGTGTTACGTTGGCGACCCTCCAATCTTCAGGTATTACAGATGATTTTAATGAAAGTTCACAGATTACCAATAACAGGTCTGCAATCTCATATTTCAGTTCTTTCAACACTCTGGGATGTATACCATCCGGTCCAGGTGATTTGCTACTATTCAGTTTATCAAATAGTTGTAATATATCTTCCCGGTGTAGCGATATTTCTCTCAATTCCTCTGCAGTATCACCTTTAAATACCACTTCAGTCTTGGGTAACACCCCTACATCTTCCTCAGTAAAGACCGAAGCAAAGAATTCATTCAGTCTCTCTGCTATTGCCTTGTCTCCTCTTACTGCCCCTTTTACCCCTCTATCATCTAATGGTCCAATTGACTCTCTCACAGGCCTTTTGCTACGAATGTACTTGAAAAAGTCTTTATTTCGTGTTTTTGCTTCCGTAGCAAGTTTCTTCTCAAATTCCCGCTTTGCCTGCCTTATCAATGCTTTGCATTTAACTTGCCAGTGCTTGTGCTGTTTCCAGTTTTCATCATTTGGCTCTTTTTTCCATTTTCTGAAGGTTGCTCTTTTGGCAGCAACAGCCTCTCTGACCTCACCTTTAAACCATGCTGGCAGTTTTTTGGACTTTCTTCCACTTTTCTTAATGCGTGGAATACAGCTGGTCTGGGCTTCGAGGATAGTATTTTTAAATAACACCCAAGCTTGCTGTAAGTCTTTAACCTTTGGAACCGCTCCTTTTAGTTTTTTCCGAACTATATTCCTCATTCTATCATAGTCACCCTTTTGAAAGTTAAAAGGTAGTACTGTGGATTCCTTTACTATCTGTCCTCCACTGATTAAATCAAACATGATCATACTATGATCACTATTGCCAAGTGGTCCCAACATACTTATTTCTTGCACCAGATCTGGCGTTCCACTAAGGACTAGGTCCAGTATGGCTTCCCCTCTGGTCGGTTCATGAACCAGCTGCTCCAAGAAGCAGTCATTTATTTCATCTAGAAACTTTATCTCTTTAGCTTGTCCTGCTGTGACACTGTCCCAGTCGATACCGGGGTAATTGAAATCACCCATTATTACTACTCTGTTGTGGCTTTTGTTAGCTTCCTTGATTTCTTTGAGCATTTCATCATCCATTTGTTCATTCTGGCCAGGTGGTCGATAGTATACTCCCACTGCCATCACCTTCCCCTTCATAAATGGAATTTCAATCCATAGAGATTCTACAGCATATTTTGTTCCCTGCAAAACTTTAATCCTTTCTGACTCAATGCCCTCTCTAACATAGAGCGCAACCCCTCCACCAATTTGTTCAGCTCTATCATTACGATATAGTTTGTATCCAGGTATCACAGTGTCCCACTGGTTATCCTCCTTCCACCATGTCTCTGAGAGTGCAATCATATCTAACCTCTCATTTAATGCTATATATTCTAATTCTCCCATCTATATGTCATAAGTCAGGTCTTGTTATAGGTCATCTGGACAGACACTCGTATCCATTTCTAGACCTAATTTCTAAGAAATATTTCTATAAACAAGCATTTCTGAACCCCCCCCCCCTCCCCACACACACACACACCATGTTTCCCTTTTTCTGTAGACGCTTCTGAAACTCTGAGAGACACCTTCAAGGATATTTCCGTAGCAAAAATCTCTGAAAGTCTAAGCTACTGAATCTTGTGTATTGTTACCCTGTCAGGGGGCCCTCTCAGGTAGTAGTATAGTGCTGTCACTATTACAGTTCCTCATTGTGTACATAGCACTGTACATACAGGACCTCTTTCAGTCCCCCCTCTGATTCTAGATAGAATCTCCTGAAAAGTAAGAAAACCCAGACCATGGATATTAAGGAAGAAGCATAAATAGATAATCTGTAACATCATCTTGGGAGTCTGAGATTTTCTTATAGCAGGCAGACACTGCACAGGGAAACAATGCTTCAAGAATAAGAACCCCAGAGAGTCCAAGCAGAGATGCCAGGACCCTTCGCAGGAGGCTGGATAGTGAATTCCAGAAAGAAGAGATGGAGTCAAAGAAATCAGAGAAGCAACTCATATAGTTATTACTTAAGTCAAAAGTATGATTTCTAACCTTATCTAGCAGGCTTTTCACTACTTTTCTTTCATTGTCCAGTAATGCGCAACAATGATCAAGGATTAATCTGCATGCGCCTCCTTCCTTCGCTAGGAGATAGTCTAGAACCATGCGTTTCTGAGCTGCATAGGCAGAAACTTTATCCACTGCACCTTAAAGAATACTAATTGTTTCTGTAAGATCTAAGGCCGTAAGCTCAACAACTGCCTGTAAACTCATAATCTGAGTGCCATATTCTTTTTTGTGAGTGCTATTGCCCCAAAAGTTGAAAGCCAGACAGTACCAGTGAATGCATCAGTCTGTGATTTAGTCAAAGGACTTGTGGAATCTATTAATTGCTGTGCAGCCATTATTGCCTTATCCTGAGGGGATATTTCCCTTTTTATTTTTCTAAAATAATCTGATAGAGCTGACAAAGTAATATTTTGGTAAGATAAAAATCGCCATGAGTAACATAGCAAGTTCCTGACCAATCTTTAGGCAATTCTGTATGAGCAAGATTACCCCACACAAAAAAATCTCCTCCTAAAGCCACTGATCCATTTTTACAAATTGTCAAATTGTGTGGACAGGATATATTCTTTGTACAGTTATTCAAAACCAAGTAATAATCATTTCTTCCATCCCTAAAGATAGGTTACGTTCCCAGTGATGATAATATCCTAATAAAGGGCAACTTAATTTAGATATCTAGGTCTGATCTTGAAACATTCAAAGGGATTGGATATCCAGAGCTTTTATACTGCAGTAATTCATGATCATGCACTTGGTTTCCTTGTATTGCTATTAACTGTACTACTTAAGGAAAAGATTTCCCAGAAGGGGACTTTCTATACCAGGAGGAGGAATTATGTATCATTACTGTTTTACAAATGTTCCAAGGTCTGTCTCCTACCTTTTTACCTGTATTTTGGGCAGTGAAACAAATCAGAGGAGGAGTCAATGGCATAGGAATGATCACCCTAGGGACAGGGGTTGTATACAACCACTGCACAGTAGTTAAATTAAAAGCTATATCACAAAACTCCTGAAAAGAGCTCACAATCTTGTCAAGAAAGATATCACAGTAGCTGTAGACATAGGATACGTATAGGGGGAATGGTAAGGAAACACAAAGGAGATCAGGTGAGTCAAGAGCTGAAAACAGCAGCAAAGAGGTGAGTTTTCAGCCTGCACTTGAAGAGTCAGAGAAAACACCTGACATACAGACTCAGATAGTTCCAGCCATAAGGAGCAGCAAGGTGAACGGAGCGAAATCTGGAGTTAGCGATAGAAGAGAAGGGCACAGATAGAAGTGATTTGCCAGAAGAGCGGAGTTCCTGAGGAGGGGTGTAGGGAGAAATAAGAGAGGAAAGGTAGTGAGGACCTGCAGAGTTGAATGCACTCATAGGTCAGCAGGAGAAGTTTGAACTGGATGCAGAAACTGATAGAGAGCCAATGAAGTGACTTGAGAAGAGGGGTAATATGAGCATGATGAGGCTGGTAGAAGATTAGCTGTGCAGCAAAGTGTTGAACAGATTGAAAGGGAGAGAGATGATTTAGAGGGAGATTAGCAAGGAGTTGGTTACAATAGTCTAGAAGGGAGGTGATTAAGGAGTGGATAAGTGTCTTAGTGTGTTTAGAAAGGAATGGGTGAATTTTGTTGATGTAGAGAAAGAAATGACAGGTTTTAGCTATCAGTTGGATGTGTGCAGAGGACTCAAAGATGATCCCAGGGTTGCGAACTGAGAAGACAGAGGCGTAGAGAGTTATCCACAGAGACTGAGAAAGGAGGAAGGGGATAGGAGGGTTTAGGGGGGGAAAAATAAGAAGCTGTTTGGCCATGTTGAATTTCAAGTGGCGATGAGACATCCAAGCAGCAATGTCAGAAAGGCAGGCAGAGATTCTGGCCTGGATTTTGGAGAGATTTCAGGTATAGAAAGGTGGATCTGGGAGTCATCAACATAAAGGTGGTACTGAAAACCACGGGAAGAGATGAGTGCACTAAGGGACTGGGTATAAAGAGAGAAAAGGAGTGGCCCCAAGACAGATCCTTGGGATACACCAACTGAGAGCAGAATAGTGGTAGAAGAGGATCCACCAGAACAAACACTGAAAGAGCTATGGGAAAGATAAGAAGAGAATTAGGATAGCATAGAGCCCTTAAAACCAAGCGAGGACAAGGTATCAAGGAGAAGGTTGTGGTCAACAGTGTCAAAAGCAGCAGAAAGGTCAAGAAGGATGAGGATTGAGTAAAGGCCCTTGGATTTTGCCAGGGACAGGTCACTGGAGACTTCGGCAAGAGCCATTTTGATAGAATGTAAAGGGCGAAAGCTGGATGGTAGAGGATCCAGAAGGGCTTGAGATGAGAGAAAATCAAGGCAATGGTGGTGAACCGCATGTTCAAGTAGTTTAGAAATGAAGGGGGGAGGGAGATGGGTCGATAGTGAGGAGGGCAGGTTAGGGTCTAGTGAGGGTATTTTGAGGAGAGGATTGACCACAACATGATTGAAGGCTGCAGGGAGAGTTGCAGTGGAGAGCGATAGGTTGAGAATATGAGAGATGGAAGAGACTACAGTGGAGAAGATGGAGCTAAGGAGACAGGTGGGAATAGGATCAGAGGAGCAGCCAATGAGTTTGGTTGAAAGAAGGTGAGTGGTTTCCTCTTCAGTGATCATAGAAAAGGAAGAAAGGGTAGCAGAGGTTCTAGGCCGGGCTCGTAATACAAACCTGTGCTGGGTGGCTGTCACAGTCGGAAGGCAAACACAATCAGAAAGATTATTGTAACTGAGTGTAATTGTGACTCGAGAATATTTAGGGGTTCCCAATGACTTTCCCAGGAATCTGAATGCAGCACTTCTTCACTAACAGTAGCATACCGTAAAGTAGATATCGTCTGGTGAGGAAACATTCTTACAAACCACTAAAGTATTTAAGGTAATTAATGACTCAAAAATAAAAGCGACAAAATTATTACACTAAGTACTACAAAGACAAGCACTACAGTTATAACCCAAACCCTACTCCCAATTTATTCTGCAAATGGTGGGGGTGATTCTCTATCAGTTGAGTGCCCAAAAGGATAACACTTATATACCATTAAGAAACAAATTCAGACTAATTCTACAGACCAGCAACTCAGTGCTTAAATAAATTTTCTTACACAGTTTATTCAAAAAGCAATCAGTTACAATATCCTTTTCTGCAGAACTGTAATACCACTATAGTCCAAGTCCAGATAAGTCTCTGTACTGCAAAAGAAGATGCTTTTCTTCTTTGATTCACAGATTCAGGGAATTGCCATCTGGATCTTGCTGAGGAGCCTTTTTATACTGTGAAAGATTAATCCATTGAATAGCCCACTAAGAGCACATGGACAGGACCCAGGAACTTAGAAGCCAAAAGGGTCTACAGATGTAGGTTCTTGATCAGGACCCAGTCTCCTGGCTTCAATTCTGGATGCGATAATTCTGGTGGTGTATCCTGTCGAGGATTCACCTGCAGTGGAGGAGAAAGAAACATAACTGAGTGTAACCATGCACAATAAATTAAGATATCACTGTGCAAAGGTTATCAGGGAGCGCTGTCATGTCATCTTGTAGTCTTGAAGGACTACAAAAGGGTGACTGCTACTTCTGGAGAGCGATCTGCGATTGTAAGTATTTACTTCTGGGAATTTTTCTAAATCCTTGAGGAAAAAAGAATTCTTTAGATTAAAGCTGATTAATCTGTGAGCCCAGTGTATTTGTTAAATCAGTCAGGGCCTAGTAGCAGCAAAGAGCTTTCAGTTTAAATTTAAAACACAGAAGAGAGCTTTCTGGTTAAATTTAAATCACAAGACTCCCTCTATCCAAGCAAGGGCTGTGTGACTCCCCCTGGAAATTGGTCACAGATTACCTTAGAAGCACAGGACAGGAAACTGTGTAACAGCCAGCTTTTAATAAGTTTTGTTAAGTACTGTTTTATGTAAAGTTAAAGTTCCTTGTTTCATGTAAACTGCTTTGATTTCCTGATTAAGCGGTATAGAAAAATGGTTAAATAAAATAAATACATAAAATGTGGAGAAGTAGCTGGACGTCCAGTAATTATTTCATATAGTGTCAGGCCTCCTTGAGCACGCTGAGGGGTATTACGCACTTTCATAAGGGCAAAAAGAAGAGCTTTCATCCAGTCTGTAGCTCAAATCCTGAGTCATAGTGTGTAGATAACCTTTGAGGGTCCTATGCATTCGCTGTACTTGGCCAGAGCTTTGTGGATGATAAAGGAGTGTGAAGTTGTCTTTTAATACCAAACAATTGCTCAACACCTTCTCAACACTCGCAACAAAGGCTGGACACTAATCAAGAGAGAGCAAAAAGTACATCCCAAACAGGAGAAAACTGAGTGAGCAATAATTTGATGGTGACAGCAGCAGTCATACAGGTAATGGGATATTGTTTTACCCATTCAGAGAAAAGACAAGTGATCACTAACGAATACTGCTTCCCCCCTCTGGCACAGGGCAGATCCGTGAAATCAAGTTGCAGAATCAGAAAAGGCCCTAATGGTCAAGGGAAGGGCAGCAGAAACCTTCATGAGTGACCCCACCCCACCAGCCTTCAGGCAGTTCAAACAAGCTGCATAGATTGCTTGTGCCACAGAAAAGAATTTCGGATGATACCACAGAACAGAAAAGGCATGATTCATAGCTGCAGCTGAGAGATGAAGCCTATGATGCGTTGAGGCCGCACCATCCTCTGTTTGAATCCAAACTGTTTTACCTAGCCCCAACCCTCACCAGGTAACAAATCCTGGGTTCTTGGGCTTTGATCCCTTCACTCAAAGCAATGGAGAGAGAGAGCAATAAAAATAAATGATAAAAAAAATTCACACACAAAACTGTATCCAAACAATAACCGAAGCTTCAGGAGGAAATTGCGAGCCCCACAGCCAAAGGTCTGGGAAGGTCAGCAATGCCCTGCCCTCTTCTTCCTCAGCAGCCTTTTATTGGATCAAAAGTCATTACATGGTATAATTTTCACCTCATCTTTCTAAGTCAAGCATCGCATTACATTTTGTTAGTTCATGTTCATAGTTTGCATCTACATGTCATAAGTCAGGTCTTCTTGTTATAGGTCATCTGGGCAGAGACACTCATCCATTTCTAGACCTAAATTCTAAGAATTATTTCTAAAAGCAAGTGTTTCTCACTCCCTACATGCCCTGTTTCCCTGTTCTGTAGACTAGCTGTCTTTGCTACTTCTGAAACTCTGAAAGAGACCTTAAAGGATATTTCCATAGCAATAATCTCTGGAATGTCTAAGTTACTGAATCTCTGTAAACAGCGCTGTACATACAGCCCCTCTTTCACGATTCAGATCTTCTAAGGAGATATGTAAGAGCCCATCTACAGTCTGGCGTGCAGAAGGTCTTTCCACATGGAATTCTGGGGCATTTTGGATGAAATGTAGGAAGATGTAACTGCTCACAAATGTAGAAAAATGTGAGTATTTTATGCAAAAAGTCAAGGTGAGCTTGAAGAGAAATCTTGACAAGATAAAACATAGAAGTCCTTGGATGCCCAAATTAAATTTTTCTGGTTGAGTTAAGTGCTGTTGGGCATAGTAGCTTCCATGTGAAGGATTTAAGAGGGGTGGATTGCAAAGATGCAAAAGGCAGCTGCAGGATGAAAGTTAGTTTTGGGTCCCAAGGTACAAAGAGCAGCCATAATAGAATTTTGACGGAGCAAAACCTTTCATGAAGTGTGTAATGAGATGCCAGTGAAACCCAGGAAGCTTATCAAGTGGAATGTGACAAGCCTAGAGAGTGCTAAAGTGCACTCTAATGGAAGAAATTTAAAGCTGTAAGTGATACAACTGGTATAAAACTGCAACATGGCAGTCAGCAGACACATTATAGGATTCTGGATGATGACAAAAATAGCAAATAGAAAGCTTTGCTCCTCAAAACGTACATACACGCGGGAGATGGTTTGCCATGGCAGCAATAAGAATGTCTTGAATAGTCCCTGGTAATCCAAGAACACAACATACATTGCTCAATTTGGAGACCGTGAGGTCACTAGAGACTTGGGGCGGGTCTGAAGATTGGTTTGCCAGGCCACTCAACCAAAAAAGCATTTTACTTCCCCTACAAGTCTCTGAAGATAGCTCTTAGGAGCGATGTATCCAGGGAGCATAGGTCTGTAGAATTTTATTGAGGTTATAAGCAAAATGTTTCTAAATGCAAAGGATGTAAGCATCATTTTTCCATAGACAAGCAAAGAAGTAAGTCCTTACGTATGGGTGGTGTCACTGACAGCCCCGCGTGGGAATGCTTCCCAGCTCCTATTGGAAGCTTTTGGGAGGCTCCCCTGTGCGTGCGTGCGCGCGCGCCTGCCTTCCCACCTACCCCGGCGCCATCTTTGTTTTCCACGGAGCCCCTAAGACATTTGCATTATTGCGGTAAACATGTCTCTTTATCCCACTTCGGGGACCTTTTTCGCTTGCCGTTGGTAGTGTCTGTCCAGCTTCCCTTCTGCCTGGTTCCCACCCTCCCTCTCGATTTTTTTTTTAATACTTTTTTCATTTTCCTCCATTTTTTTCTCCACAACTGGCACCATCGAGCCTTTTGACCTCGCCTCGGTCATTTTTCCCGGTCATGGAGAAGTGACTGTCCATTGACATCGGACCGAGGAAGGAACCAACCCCATTGACAGTGAAGAGGGTCCCATTCGAGCACAGGGCAACAATTGGCTCCCATGGTGCTGGAGGACCGCCGTGCATCCCATGATGTCCCTGAGGGGATGCCGAAGTCAGTGGCCGAAGCTGTTCCGGTCCCAAGGCCTTCAGAAGCAGTAGTCATTGAGGAGCACCTTCAGGCCCTTGAGGCCCACATGGCGGCAGTGCACTAGCATGGCAACAGGCTGGGCCTGCAGTGCCGATGGCATTGTCACTGCTTATCGTTCAACCGATGCACGAGACCCACACGTTGCCTGAGACAGCAATGGGGCGTCCATCGTAATTGACACTGGTTCCCACAGCTATCTTGTTATTGAGTATGTCAAGGCCTGATGCTCCGGTGAATCCCAGGAAGCACTTGATGCCACATCGATCCTGTCAACACTCCCCCTTGCCATGCAGTCTGAGGGAGTGCAGGGAGGAGTCTCCCAGGTGTCGCTGGGCTGGGGAGCACATCTGGACTGCCTTCACATGCAAGGCATGTGGTCCAAGCAAAAGAACCTCCACGAGATCAACTTCTCTGGAGCTCTATGCCATAGCAAACACCCTCAGGGCATTCAGGGGCCACCTGCCAACCAGATTGTCCTGATCCAGACTAACGGCGATGTACTACATCAACAAGCAGGGGGCACAGGGTTGTATCTCCTGTGCTTGAAGGCTGTCTACTTATGAAAGTTTGCTATCGTTCACAGTATGGAGTTGTTACCTGCCAGGGAACTCAACTCTGACAGATCAGCTGAGCTGCGTTCTACAGCCACACTAGTGGACTCTGAACAGGGAAGTTGTGCCCAGATCTTTTAATCGTTGGGTACCCCTTAATATATCTCTTTGCCACTCTGAGCAATGCCTATGTGGATCGGTTCTGCTCTAGAGTGGCCTCAAAAGACCAGTCGCACCGGATGTCGTGGGCCTGCTCTATACATATACCCCTTATTTCATTCATAGTGAAGACCCTGTGGAAACTTCAGGCTGACAAGGGCTCAATGATTCTCTGCTCGGTTTTGGCCCTGACAGCCATGGTTTTCCTTGCTGTTGCAGCTTTCTCGTTGGGAGCTTCTGCAGTTGAACTCAGCTTCTGACCTTATCTCTCAGGAGAATGGGATCTTGCTCCACACCAGCATCTAGTCCTTGGCCCTCACGGAGTGGATGTTGAGCAATTAGTCATGTCAGAGCTCAGCCTGCCTGAGGGTGTCACATAGGTCCTGCTGTCCTTCAGGAGAGCTTCAACAAGGAGTTCTTATGCCTTCAAGTAGAAGTGATTTGCTGCCTGATGTGTTGACTAGGCTCTGAATCCATTCTCTTGCGCCATTGACAGGTTGCTCAAGTACCTCCTGCACCTCTTGGAGTTGGGTCTCAAGTCCCAATTCTGTCTGGGTTCACCTGAGTGCAATCAGAGCCTACCATCATTTCGGCTCGGGGAGAAAGTCCATCTCCGCTCAACCTCTGGTGCTTCACTTTATGTGAGGTCTGCTCCTCTCTACACCTTCTTTCAGGCCCTTGGCGGTGGCTTGGGACCTCAATGTAATTTTGGCACAGCTCATGTCTGTGCCCTTTGAGCTGCTTGCTTCCTGCCCTCAAGTTCCTGACTTGGAAGGTCTTGTTTCAGGTGACGGTTACCTTGGCTCACCATGTCACTGAGCTGTAGGCCCTAGTGGCTCATCGCCCATTCCACCATAACAGTGTGGTCTTACGCATTCATCCATGTTTGCTCCCGAAACTGGTTTCCGCTTTCCACTTCAACCAGGTGGTGGTTTTGCCCACTTTCTTTCCTAGACTTCACACTCATAAGGGGGAGGCAGCATTGCACATTCTGGAATGCAAGCAAGCCTTGGCCTTCTACCTTGAGTGGATGAGGGTCCATTGAAGGTCCACCCAGCTGTTAGTCTCTTTTGACCCCAGCAAGCTCAGGGCTGCCATTTCCAAATGCACTCTGCCGATTTGGTTAGCAGACTAGCTAGGTTTGTCTAGCTTTGTTATCATACTCTAGTCCTCAGTTTCATTATGTGTTTTGTCTTGATTATATTGTAAACTCTGATGAGCAGGGACTGTTGCTTACATCTATATGTACAGCAATGCGTATGCCTTGTAACGCTATACTAATGATTATTATTAGTAGTAGGTGGCAGAAAAATTGCTCCATTTAAGTATTAGTTCTGGGCATCATACTTGACTTTGGTACCAGTTTGGACTTAGATTAAGCAGCAAGTTCGTAAGACTGAATGCAACTGGAGAAATAATCCTTCTCCAGAGACAAAGGCATTAGCCAGGGAGTGGTAATTAAAAAAGCCATAGAGCAGATAAATAGCAACAGGGAAATTTATTCAGCCCAACATGGCCATTTTTTTGGTGCGGTCTGCCTGCATCAGGGGCAGTGAAAAAAAATCCAGAATTGTATATAGAACCAAATCTTAGGGTTAGCATTAATGCTTATCCTGCAGTCTGTAATTACTGCACAACAAGAGTTACTGCTAACACTGAGATTTGGTTCTATATATAACTTTGCATTGTGTTCATTGCCCCTGATGCAGCTAGACTGTGCCAAAACATAGCTGTCAGGCTGAATGAATTTCAACTTTTTAAATTACCCCTTCCTGTTTTTCTTTTTGTCTTGGGCCTTTATTGGTAGGGGTTGTCCCCCCGCCTCCCTTGTTTTGTGTTTTTTTTTTTTTGTTTTTTTTTTGTATTGTTCAGGGAGTGTCAGAGCAGCAATTATGCTGGCATTGAATTGACAGACAGATTTTATGAGTTTTGATTGTTAGAATAGTAAATTCATTTAATATATTGTTTAGTGTAGTCTCTGAGCTGGTTGTCCCTAATACTAATATTTCATTTCCAATTTCTCCAAATATATTAGTACAGTTCTTTTCTAGAAAAGTGAATACCATTCAGTTTCAGAACTAGTGTTGTTGGGAACTCACTTCTTCAAGGTGATTTATCATTGTCTTCCAGACTTATGGAAGTTACTGTATGGAATGCCTTTAATCCAATAGCACCATGTTATAATACACAAATTTTGGATTCTATGAATGCAACTACTTCAGTATTAGATCCTCCTCTTACAGGATTTTAAAAAAATGCAGAATTAGGACTCTGTTCATGGTAAAATTAGTGAACAGTAGTCTTATGAAGGGTTCCTTTCCTGATTGATGTAAGACAGCTATAATTCACCCTTTAAAAATTCTGCTTTTGATCCATCCTTGCCACCTAGTTATCATGCAGTCTCCAAGAAAAAGCAGAAATGTAGTCTTCACATATGGGTGAAGTCTGTACCGACGGAGCCCGATGGGAACGTTCCCCAGCGTCCATTAGGAAAGCTTTTGAGAGCATCCCACTGCGCCTGTGTAGCTGCCTTCCCACCTTTCCCCACGCTCCCTCCTCAGTTCTTTGTTTTCCATGGAGCCAGCAGGAAGCAAATCCTCTCACTGCAGAAAATTCCCGTTGTTCATATTTTTGTGGTTCGCGTCTGCCTTCCCATTGATGCTGGCACGGACTCCCTGTCGATTCTTTCTTTCTGAAAAAAAAGGGGGGGGGGTAGAAAGTTTTACTTTGGGCGCATCTACGCTATTTTAGGCCCAGGCTTTCCATTTTGTCACAGACACAATGGAAAAAACAAATATTGGTTTTAAGAAATGTTCTAAGTGTGGTAGTACCATCTCGGCCATCGACACCCATGACTGGTGTCTAAAATGCCTAGGTCCTGACCACCAACAATCAGAATGTCACCTCTGCAGGAAGATGGCCAAGAGAGGCCTACAAAATCAGGCTGCAAAGTTAGGCACCCTCTTTGCCTCCGACGCCGTCTCTCTAACATTGACATCATTGAGAGCGTAGTCTTCCTCCTATGGATCTCGGGTATCGAAACATAAGTCTTCATCGAAGACTGGCCACCCCCCCCCCCCCAGGGTAGATCTCTTTCTAAGCATCGGGGAGGACCTTTCCTCCAAAGCTATTGAGGGGTCCCAGGAAGCTTCCGAGGCCTCCACCTCTGGAGAGCTCCTGGTGCTGTGCTCGGGGATCGTGGCCCGCAATTCTGGAACAGATACCCAGGCATTGGCAAGCTCCATGGATCAGTGCATCCTGACCATTGAGTGGAGCTTAACAGCCTTACTGACAGCCTCTGTTCCAGTAAAACCCCAGCACCGTCTTTTGTACCAATGCAAACCACATCGGGTTACTTGCCGTGAGCTATGCTACTGCCCATGCCTGCCCTCAAATCCATTCCTGGTACCGTGGTTCTGGCTAAACAGATTCCAAGTACTGACTTCGATCGGTACCAAGTTCTGGCAGAGTGCAAACATCCTGGCTGTCAATACTTTGATTCTTCAGAATTGGATCCATTGAATGATGAATTGGCCGATATTTGAGGTCTACAAAGTCTACCAGAGGACCCATTTCCATCTCTGCAACGTCATATGTCCCCACCAGAGGACATGTCTTTTCAAGACTTTCTCCGATGTTACTGTTATGGAAAAGCCCCTGGCAACATCGCATATAAAGGACCTAGAGCTGAAGAATTGGAATTCTCCAATACCCAACAACTCCGAAGGAAGCAGCTACACTTCCCATTCACAGCATTCTCCATGACCTCATGCTCCATATGTGGGAGACACCTCTTACCATTTCTCTGCATACTCGACTGCTCGATACCATATACCAGGTATCGGAATGTCCCATTTTTCAAAAGACATAATTGCTGCATCTTTCAATGGTGGTGGAATCAGCAGTGTGTTGAATCAAAAGTGCAAAGACACATATCTCTAACCTCTGGTTAGAGAATAGAGAACCCTCAATGCTTTTGGTCAATGTTGCTTTCAGGCTTCCATGCTATCAGCCAGAATTGGTTCCTACATGGGTATGTTTCTCAAGGAGGTAACTAGAGATTTAGAATCAATGGCTTCTCTTCTCCCTGATGACAAAAGATAAGACTACCTCACCCTAGTCAAGCATGCTCAGAACATCTCTAACGTTTGTGAATAGAGCAACTTTTGATTGCTTTGAGTGCACCATTAGGGCTACATTGATCTGCATCGGTGCACACAGTATTGCATCACTGCAAGCATCGGATCTTGAACAATGGGTTCAAGATAAGTTGGGTAATATGCCTCGCACCAGTGAAAACCTTTTTGGCAAGGATTGGCAAGACAAAGCGTCTCAGAATCTGAGAACACTATCCTGAATAGACTTTCTAAATCTACTGCCAACCCAGCTAAAAAGAAGGTAGCAGCAAAGAAAGACGTCTTTAATAAAAAGAAGTAGTAGTCTTCTTACACCCCTGCTTCTCAATGTCAGCATTATGCTCCCCAAAAGAGAACAGCCGCCAAAACAGCAAAGGAAGTTAGATTCCTAAGATGCAGTCAGCTCAGCAGACTTGGGCTGCTCCTGTTTTTTGACAACTCCTTAGAGAACATAGCTGCTCTGCCTCTGGAGAACCCCCATCCTTGTCACATTGCAGGCAGACTGTGCCATTATGCATCTGATCACCTCAGAACATTGGACATTAAAGATAGCGAGAGAGGGGTACAGGCTTCATCTGCAAAGCCTGCCCCCCTTTACCTCAGTAAGAGAGTATCGTTCTCAGCCCCCTCACTGCTCTGCTGTTGCAAGAGTTCATCTCCCTTCTACTACAGGGCACAATAGAAGAGGTTCCAACATCCCCAGCAGGGAATGGCTTATATTCTCCATACTTTCTCATCCCAAAGAAGACAGGAGGATACAGGCCCATCCTGGACCTCAGAAACCTAAACAAGCTTCTCATATGCGAGACGTTCAAGATGGTCTTTCTAGGGACCCTTCTCCCCTATCTCCAGAGTCAGGACTGGCTCTGTTCTATAGACTTGAAGGAAGCATACACTCGTTTCCTTATTCATCCAGAACACAGACAATTCCTATGCTTCATGTTCAAAGGAAGACATTTTCAATACAAGGTCCTTCTGTTCGGACTGGCCTCTGCCCCAAGAGTCTTCACAAAGCGCATGATGGTTGTAGCTGCATTCCTAAGAACTGGGGATATTTGTCTTCCCTTACTTAGACGACTCGCTTATAAGAGCTAGCACATCTCAAGAAGCCAGACTGTCTCTCTCATGCACCATGCAGGTGTTACAGCACTTGGGATTTGTTGTAAATCTTCCAAAGTCCCAGTTACTTCCCATTCAGACTCTAGAGTTCATAGGGGCTCTCTTAAACAGAGGTCAAGAGCATATCTGCCCCATCTCTGCTGCACTTGACTCAATCAGCTGGCGTCTCAAGCATGTCTCAACTACCCAGGAAATGCTACAACTTCTGGGTCATATGGCATCAAAGGTGCATGTAGTTCCATACGCCCGTATCCACATGCGCACAGCACAATGCACTCTCACTTCCCAGTGGACTCATGCCTAGTATCTCCCCCCTCCCCCTTGATGGCATCTCTCAGGTGGTGGTCTTCCCCAGAAAATCTCCTCGTAGAGTCACCTTTTCAGATGCCTCCAAACTGGGCTGGGGAGCCCATCTAGGACATCCTTTCAACTCAGGGCCTCTGGTCACCACAGGAGTCACGACTCCAAATAAATCTACTTGAACTTCGAGACTTATTCAATGCTCTCAAAATATTTCAGGAACACCTTTATTATCACAGAATCCTGGTCCAGGGGCGGAGCCTGATGCCGAGCAGAGTAGACGCTTAGTGCGGTGGCTCCGGGGAGATTCGGCTAGAATCCTGATAAAAGTACCTTTTAAGCCACCCAGGACTGCTGATACCGGGCACGGTACCTTTTCTGATGGCGGGACCTAAGCCGCAGCGCCTTGACTATGCGACTGCGCTGAACAGCAATGCGAAACGGTCTAAAACGGAACCCATCTCCCCACAAAAAATGGCGGCCGCACGGGAAGGGCCCGATACTCTCCAGGAACTCCTTTCGGAAATTTGTGGTGTAAAGGAGTTAGTCAAAGCCAATGGAGTGTCGCTGAATAATGTGCATGAAGAAATCGCAGCACTACATAACAAGATTGAAGGCCTTTCGCTGCGGCAGGATAAGGTGGAGGCAGTTCTCTCTACTCATGGGGCCCGCCCGGAGAAAGTCGACAAAATCGAGAAACCGCTCCGAGCGCTTCAAAGAGAAGTGGAAGACGGTAACAATCGGGCGCGGCGCAATAACGTCCAAGTAATTGGCCTACCCGAAGGGGCAGAAGGTAAAGATATGAGGGCCTTCCTAATCAAGATGATTCCCGAGGTGCTAAACTGTGCCTTTGAGAAGGACTTTGAAATAGATCGAGCTCATCGGGTCCCCTCACACGGTATGCCGCAGAGTTTGAGACCGCGGCCCATCATTTTCCGTGTTTTGAGGTATCAACAAGCCGCACAGATCATGGACTTAGCGCGCATACGCGTGCCTGTTGAATTTGAGGGCCACAAACTCTCCTTTTTTCCGGACTTGGCTAAACATACTGTGAACAGGCGCAAGAAGTTTTTGGAATATAGACCCCGTCTACAACATCTGCAGGCGCGCTTTGGTTTGCTATACCCTGCAAGAATGCGCATCACCTTTCACAACAAGAGAAGAAAGATTGACTATGCGCGTCAAGAAAACGCTGATATATTGTTACTTCAGAAAACACATCTGAATCAAAAGGAGTCCTTGAAGCTCGGTATGAGGCCCTTTGAGGTCATAGCGTACTCTCCGGCTGTCAAGAAACGTAACGGGGTGGCTATACTTGCCAGAAAATCTCTCAGGGCCAGTGTGATGTACCATCGCTCTGATACAGAAGGACGGTGGTCTAAGGTTTTATTGAAACTGGGGGGGCTCGAAGTTGTCATCATGTGTTTGTATGCTCCCACCTCAGATAACCTTGACTTCTTTGTCACTGTTGCGAAAGAATTGCACTTGGACAACGGGAAAACCAGTTATCTTAGGTGGGGATTTTAATCAAACATTAGACCCTCTGATTGACCGACAGCCGCCCCGGACGACTAAACCGACTAAGGGGCCACTTTTTCTCGCCTCTCTAGCCCAGGAGATGGCTCTAGTAGATGTATGGAGATTGCAGCATCCACAGGAGCTGGAATTTACCTTTTTTTCTGCACCACATGCGTCACAGTCCCGCATCGATTTCTTTCTAGTCTCTAAAACACTAATCCCGAATCTGGGCGTAGCCCGTATCCACCCAATTCATGTCTCTGACCATGCAGCTGTTTCGCTGGTGCTAAATGATGATCCCTCGCACATTAAGTCTGCTGACTGGGTTTTTGATAGATCCCTTTTAGATGTCCCTGAATTTCACACAGAGATAAAAGTGGCTATATCTGATTATTTTCAATTTAATTCTCCGCAAGCCACCTCAGGGTGGGCTTGGTGGGAGGGCTTTAAGGCCACAATCAGGGCGGCCATCACCAGTTTTCATATACGCTTGAAAAAGCAACGAAAACAGCAACTGATTGATCTCGAGCAACAGATCAAAATTGGGGAGCGGGTCTTAACGCGGCAGTCTGATCCCTGTATTTTACTTAGACTCCAGCATTTAAGATTTAAATATAATGCCATATCTACCACTGAGGCCTCACAGAGTATTAGGAGGCAACAAGGTAACTATTATCGGGAGGGTAATAAAGCCAGCAAGATGTTGGCAACTGCGCTCAAGGGTAAGCGGGAGGCCAAAAGGGTTAGTGCTCTAAAGAGACCACAGGAGACTAGTATGATAGTCAAAGATTCTGAGATAGCCGCAGCCTTCCGAGACTATTATACCCAGTTGTATAGCTCTGAGCAAGAGTTCTCGCAAGATGGATTTGATCAATTAGTAGCTGGTATACAGCGGCCTGTTCTGACGGAGGCGAACAGGAAGGAATTGGACAAGCCCTTTTCTGAGGATGAGATCGGGCGAGCAATTGTTTCAATGGCTTCGGGCAAGGCTGCTGGACCTGACGGGTTGCCTGCTGAATTTTTTAAATGCTTTGCCAAAGATCTCATTCCTCATCTTGTGCAATATTACCGGATGTTGATCATAGCGGGGGAGCAAACAGGTGCTTTCACTTCGGCTAACTTGATTGTATTTGAGAAACCGGGCAGGGATCCTTTGTTGGTAACCAATTACCGCCCCATCTCGCTCCTAAATGCCGACTACAAGATTTTTGCAACAGCTTTGTCAGCCAGGCTCGCTGGGATTATTCCTATGTTAATCCACCCAGATCAATGTGGTTTTACGGAAGATTGGTCAACTGCTGATAATGCGCAAATTTTATGTCACATTTTGGCGGGGGCAGAAGGGATGGCGGAGCCATTAGTGGGTCTTTCTTTAGATGCTGAAAAGGCCTTCGACCGTCTGGAGTGGCCGTTTCTTCTTGTGACCCTTCGTTGGTTTGGCTTTGGGACCGCCTTTTTTCGAGCTTTGGAAGTTATGTATACTCATCCCACTGCGCAAGTTTGTGTTAATGGAATAACATCTGCGCCTTTGGATGTGAAGCGAGGTACCCGACAGGGCTGCCCATTGTCTCCTACGTTATTTAATTTGGCGATGGAACTTCTGGCTCTCCTTATTCGGCAGTGCCCAGATATAAGTGGAGCAAGGGTCGCAGGGCTGGAAATCAAACTCTCGGCATACGCGGATGACCTCCTTCTTTTCACCTCACCTGATTCCATCCCTAAGATACTGGAGCAAATAGAGTGCTATTCGTGGTACTCTGGGTATAAAATTAATTGGTCGAAATCTGTGGTATTTCCACTAAATAGATGGGTACATAAGGAGAATCTCAACAAATACCCTTTCATCTGGGAATCAGGTGTTGTAAAATACTTAGGAGTGCATTATCGCTACTTGCTTGAAGAAGCGGTTAGGTGGAATGTCGAAGTGATCCTCAATTTAATCCGAGAGTTGACCACAAAGTGGTCCCCCTTAGTATTATCCTGGTGGGGGAGGCTCGAGACTATAAAAATGATGATAGTTCCTAAGATTAATTACATCCTGGAGATGCTTCCCAGCTTGCTACCTGCCCATGTGTATCAGCAACTTGAACGATTGCTATCTCAGTTCTTATGGAAGAATAAAACGCCGCGAATTGTGAAAGAGAAATTAAAACTTAGTCGGGAGCAGGGTGGTGTGAATTTCCCTGATTTTCAATCCTATCATCAGGCTTTCCTCCTTAAGCAAGGGGTCTCGGTGGCTGGAGAATCCGACACCTGGGAGGCCTGTCTGGGTTGATTTAGAGGAGCGGTTGTTGGCGCCCATACCGCTTGAATTTGCCCCAGGGATGCAGTTTGCATACACAACTTCGCTCCCTCCCGCCATACTTGATACACTCAAAGCCTTCCAGACTTTTATAAGGGTTTGTGGGCCTGAATGTTGTTCTTGTGCCTGGTTGCCGATTTGGAATAATCCTCTTTTTCAAATTCAGAAGAAGCCCTTTGCCTGGAAGTCATGGTATATGCGTGGGATCTGGAAGGTGAGCCAGCTACAGGCCGCCAATAAATGGAAAAATTTCAGGGAGCTCCAACAGGAATTCGGCCTCCCGTCTAAACTCAATTTTCAGTGGGTCCAACTCAGGCACTGTTTAGTAGGGGCGGGTATAGATCCTAAACATGGTTTGGGAATAGCTGTGGTCACTGAGATACTCCGTGAAGTCACATAAGCGACTGGTATAGCGTCGCGGATTTACAAAAGATTAACTTTGACCCCCACTATGTTGTTACAGAAAGTACAGAACCGGTGGGAACGGGAGACAGGGAAGCGGCTCTCTGAAATTCAGTGGAGAAAATTCTGGTGTAAGCAAGTTTCGAGGTCAGCTTCCATCACTCAAACTCTCTTTTATTTTGCACATAATTGTTTCTATACACCTATTAAATTAGCACAGTGGGATAACAGTCTCAGCCCTCTTTGTTGGACATGTGGAACTGAGGTCGGCACCCTGATGCACATAGTATATGAATGTCCGGGGGTGCGGCCCTTTTGGAATTCAGTGTGGAAACAAGTTCAATATATTCTGAAAATCAGAGAGCCTCTGTCATGGCAGATCATAGGCTTCCGCTCAGCAGACGATATACCCTCTCTACCTAAAGAAGGCACTTTTCTGCTAGACTTTATGATAGGGATAGCAATATATTTAATTATCAGCAATTGGAAGTCTACTGCGCATCTCAATGTCCATGAGTGGTGGAATCGGGTTTGTTTATATAGCCAATTTGAGCAGATCTCTTGTAAAGCTCAGCCACAGTCTGGGAAACTTTACCTTAAATGGCAATTGCTAAATGACTTTGTTAAGGCCGCCAAACTGGGTTAAAGCCTAAGAAACCAAGGCTTTACCCGGTTATAATAGTCCAAAAGGCTTTTAGACCTCAAACCCTGGAGGAGAGGGCTAGGGTGGGTGGGTGGTGGGGTTTTCGTAGGCTTTCTTTTAGTAATTGTTTAGGAGGTTAGTAGGTTTTGTCTAGTTACTGTTGTGAACTGTTTCTGTTTGGTTGTATTGTTTGGAAAACGAAAATAAACATTTAAAAAAAAAAAAAAAGAATCCTGGTCCAAACTGACAACCAAGTGGCCATGTTCTGTGTAAACAAGCAAGGAGAGACAGGCTCTTGGACCCTCTGCAGGGAGGCTCTACATCTCTGGTCCTTTGCCATTGCTCATCACATCCATCTACAAGCGGTGTATCTTCCAGGTAAGCAAAATGTCTTAGTAGACAAATTGAGTTAGATCCTTCTTCCCCACAAGTGGTCTCTCCATGTAGATATAGTATCCTACATCTTTCAGACCTGGGAAACTCCAGAGATAGACCTCTTTGCAACCCTGCAGAATGCCAAGCTTCCAAGCTTCTGCACCAGAACTCTCACATCGGACAGTCAGCAGGTGGATGCTTTTCACCTCTACTGGAGACACAGCCTACTTTACGCCTTTCCCCCCGTTCCTCTGATTCCCAAAACTCTGTTCAAAATCCAGGAGGACAGCGGCTCCATGATACTCATAGTCCCACGCTGGCCACATCAACCATGGTTTCCTCTCCTCCTACGTCTGTCTCAGACTCAGCCGATAGATCTCTGATCTGCTCCAGATCTTCTCTCTCAATCTGCAGTCTCTCCATCTCACAGCATGGCTGTAAAGACATAGATTTTCATCATCTTAACCTTTCTCATAAGGTTAAGGACATCCTTTTAGATTCCAGAAAGCTATCCACCAGATGTTCCTATGCCTTTATGGGGTGTAGATTCTCACTCTGGTGTTCAGAAAGGGATCTTAATCTCTTCTCGGCTCTGGTGGAGGCACTTCTGAAATATCTCCTTTACCTTTCCTCCTCTGGTCTCAAGACCAACTCGGTAAGAGTGCACTTAAGTGCAATTGCAGCCTCTCATCATCCCTTAAATGGGCAGCCCATCTCCTCACAGACACTCATCTCACGCCTTATGAGAGGACTTCTTCTAACCAAGCCTTCCATCAGACCACCTCCAGTGGCATGGGACCTCAATGTTGTCCTGGGACAACTTCTAAAACCGCCCTACGAACCTTTAGCCACATCCTTGCTCAAGTTTCTGACATGGAAGGTCATCTTCCTTATTGCCCTCACCTCAGCAAGACACATTAGTGAGCTTCAAGCCTAAGTGGCCGACCTGCCTTACACTTGGTTCCACCATGACAAGGTTGTCCTTAGGACTCATCCTCATTTCATGCCAAAAGTGGTTTCACCCTTTCATCTGAATCAGGCAATTTACCTTCCTGTCTTTTTCCCTAGACCACATTGATCTAGGGCAGAGGCAACCCTCCACACTCTGGATTGTAAATGTGCTTTAGAATTCTACCTTCAGAGGACTCAAGAGCACCGAAAGGCTTCCCAGTTGTTCATCTCCTTTAACTCTAGTCATTTAGGGTTGCCAGTATCCAAGTGTACCCTCTCCAAATGGATAGCAGATTGTGTCACTTTTTCTTATGGTGCGGCAGGCCTATCCCTCGAAGATCATGTCACTGCCCATAATTTTTGGGTCATGGCCACCTCGATGGCAAACCTACATTCTCCAGGACCAAGCAGGAAGTCAGTCCTCACATATGGGTGACGTCGGCGCCGACGGAGCCCTCGCGGAGCAATTTCCCCAGTTTTCAAAGAAAGCCTTTGGGAATTGCAGCGCGCATGCGCGGTCCCCTTCCCGCCCAAGGGTGCCATCTTGCTCAGTCTTCTTTTTTCCGCGGAGCCCTACAGACGCTGTTTGTATTCACCGCTGAAAAAGTTGATTTTCTCTCTTATTTATTCTTTTTCGGTTCGACGCCGGATTCTTTTTCCCGCCCGGACCCGCTACGCCGGTATCGGGTCCATTTCTTTATTTTTCGGTTTTTTGTCCTTCGTGACAAGCGTTCGCGCCATTTTTTTCCTTTTCACTGGCAGCCCTGTCTTTTGACCTTGCAGGGGCCCTTTTTCCCTCGATGGCTGCCAGCGGATTTAAGAAGTGTGATCGCTGTAAGAAACTCATGCCTCTTACCGACACACACGACTGCTGCCTCCACTGCCTCGGACCCGATCATGACCCGATGATCTGTGGTCCGTGTGGCAAAATGTCCTCAAAAGCTTTGAGGAGTCGGCAGCATCAGCGAGAACGAATCTTCTCTGACTCCGCGTCCGGCCGGGCCCGGACCTCGTCAGAGGCTTCGACGTCCCGGGACTCCAGTCCTGAGCATCGTCGGAGTTCCTCTGAGCGGGGGTCTCCTACCCGGGAACATCATAGGAAGAAAAAACCCGCGAGGGTGGCGTCGGCGGACGCTCCTGGTTCCTCGAGGGCCAGGTCGCATAGCCCCGACTGCCGTCCCGGGTCCTCGGAGTCGGAGAGGCCTTCGAAACATCCTCGTCTCGAGATGGAGTCGCCTGGACACGTGAGCACTGTGGTCCTCGTGGACTCGCCTCCGAAGGAGCTGACGTCGGGCCCGACACCGTCGGGGCCCGAGTCAGGGGTTGCTGGGTCTCCTGAGCTTGGACTCAGATTGACGGCCTTGGAGAGCAGTTTAGCTGCCTTCATGGACCAGCAGCGGGCATTGATCGTTGTTCTTGCCAATGCGTCTGCCCCGGCCACCGGGACGTCGACGTCCAAGTCGACCCCGGAGACCGAGCCGATCCTCGAGTCCATCCGAGCTCGAGTTGATCCTCGGTCGCGGTCTCCCTCGGCCTTCCGTTCGGGACCGAGGTCGTCGACGCCGACTCCTTCGGCGTCGGAGCAGAGGGCATCGGTGCCCGCCCGACCGGAGCCACTCGAATCCTCCTCCGCGGAGTCCGACTGGGAATCGGAGGACGAAGAGTCCCCTGGTAGTTTTCGGACTCGGTGTGTCCCCTCGGACTCGCCCGAGTCCGAACCTCGGAGACGGTCCCCCCCCGGAGGACACCCGGTTCTCGGATTTCGTGCGGGATATGGCCAAGGCCTTGGCATTCCCCGCGGATCCCGAGGAGGAGCCTCAAGCCGAGGAGCTCGATGCCCTCCAGTATGATTCTCCCCCGAAGGAGACCTTTACTGTACCGGTTCCTCGGATGCTGGAACGACTTCTCTTCCGCATGTGGAAGAACCCGGCGTCGGCGCCGGTGTTAAGCAAGCGGGTCGATTCCATTTATCGAGTCCGCAAGAGCCCCGGCTTCCAAAAGGCACAACTACCGCACCATTCCATGGTGGTGGAATCGGCCATGCATAGAGTCAAGAGTCAAAAAATGCACTCCTCGGTGCCTCCCGGCAGGGAGGCCCGGAGCTTGGATGCCCTCGGTAGAAAGTGTTTCCAGGGCTCTATGCTTGCTTGTCGAGTCCAGACCTACCAGCTCTATATGGGCATGTATCTCCGAGATCTGGCAAAGGAAATTGCCGGGTTCTCGGCTGGTCTCTCCGAGGAACCTTTGCAGAGGTTCCAAGCCTTGTCCACTGGGATTCGAGAGTGTTCGAAGTTTATCTCTCGGGCAGCCTACGATGGCTTTGAAGCATCGGTTCGAGTAGCCGGAGCCGGCATCGGTGCCCGCCGACAGGCTTGGCTTCAGTCATCCGACCTCGAGCCATGGGTCCAGGACAAGTTGGTCGATGTCCCCTGCAGAGGTGAAAACCTCTTTGGCAAACCCATGGCTGAAAAGGCTGCACAAATCGAGACCGAGACTCTGACCAGAACTAGGCTGTCCAGAAAAACCTCTGCCCCTTCTCAGAAGAAGAAGGGCTCGGGGAAAAAGCCCTTTTACCCGAGGAAGGCGGCTGCCTATAAATACTACCCTCAGTATCAGGCCTCAGCAGCTCCCCAAAAGGGTCAGCAGGCCAAGGTACGGGGTAATGGGTCCCGTAGGCAGCAAGCCCCCAAGCCCACTACACCGGCCCCTGCTCAGCAGGGTGGGGGTTTTTGACTCCATCAGCATAGCTTCTTCCCCTCAGCTGGTTTCCCTAAGCACAGGAGGCCGGCTGGTCCACTTTGCCCACAGGTGGTCAGCCATCACATCAGATACCTGGGTACTTCATATAGTTCAGAAGGGCTATCTTCTACACTTTCACCAGGTACCTCCCTCCTACTTTCCAGGGGAGCCTCCAAGACTCCCTCTGCACAGGGACTTACTCCTTCAGGAGTTGGCAAGTCTTCTTCAGGAACAGGCTGTGGAACCGGTGCCCCACCACCTGAGAGGTCACGGCTTTTATTCCAGGTACTTTCTGATACCAAAAAGAACAGGAGGCCTCAGACCCATCCTGGACTTGCGAAACCTCAACCAGTTCCTGGCAAGGGAAAAGTTCAAGATGCTTTCTCTTGGAATCCTGCTGCCCTACCTCCAGCGGGGAGACTGGCTATGCTCCTTAGATCTAAAGGATGCCTATACTCACATCCTTATTCATCCAGACCACAGACAATATCTCAGATTTGTTGTGGGAGTAAATCATTACCAGTACAGGGTCCTGCCCTTTGGCCTATCCTCCGCCCCACGGGTTTTCACCAAAGGCCGCCACCACTGCCAGGCATATCTCAGACTTCAAGGCCTTTTTGTGTTTCCATACCTGGACGACTGGCTCATCCCTGGCCCAGTCTTCCCAAGAGGCCACTCAAGCCACTCATCGCACTGTGTCTCTGCTCCAGCACTTGGGCTTTGTCATAAACTTCGCAAAGTCCACTTTGCTCCCCTCTCAAGATCTCGAATTCATCGGCGCAAGGTTAAGCACACTTCAGGCGCGGGCCTTCCTGCCTCTGGACAGGGCCCACAGGCTCATGAATCTCGCCAGCCAATTTCGAAGCAATTCCCTGGTCTCTGCCAGGCAATTTCTGAGACTGATCGGCCATATGGCTTCCACGGTCCATGTGACCTGCCCAGTGGTGCCTTCGCACTCAATGGCATCAGGCCACGGGGAGCCTGACGGACTCAGTACAAGTCTCGGACCTGCTGGTCTCTTCTCTGCGGTGGTGGCTTCATCTGCCAAACCTAGTACTGGGAGTGGATTTTCAATCTCCTCCTCCTTCTCAGGTACTAACAACCGATGCTTCTCTCCTGGGATGGGGAGCACATTGCCAAGGGACATGTACTCAAGGCCTCTGGACTCCTTGGGAGTCTGCGCAGCAGATAAACTTCCTGGAGCTCAGAGCCATCCGCCTAGCTCTGAGAGCCTTCTCCCACCTCACTTCTCACCAGTCTGTACTGGTCCAGACGGACAATCAAGTAGCAATGTTCTACGTGAACAAACAGGGAGGCACAGGCTCCTTCCTTCTCTGTCAGGAGGCATGCCGGCTTTGCTCTTGGGCAGTCGGCCACGGCATACTCCTCAAAGCGGTCTATCTCCCAGGTCAAGAAAATTACCTAGCAGACAAACTAAGCAGGATCCTCCAACCACACGAGTGGAGATTGGATCCATTAGTGGTTCAGCAGATCTTTCTCAAGTGGGGACTCCCCACCTTGGATCTGTTTGCCAGTCCTCTGAACCGGCAGCTACCCAGATTCTGCTCTCGACAACCGCATCCTCTCAGAGTAGCGCCGGATGCTTTTCTGATTCCATGGTCCACAGGCCTCTTGTATGCCTTTCCTCCCATGCCGCTGGTGTCTCGAACGCTCTTCAAGGTTCTCAGAGACAAAGCCTCGATGATCCTAGTGGCTCCCCGGTGGCCGAGGCAACCTTGGTTCCCACTTCTAATGCAGCTGGCAGTGGACACTCCTCTTCCTCTGGGGTTTCAACCCGATCTTCTGACACAAGACCACGGGTCTCTCCTACACCCCAACCTCCGGTCCCTTCATCTGATGGCCTGGCTGCTGAAAGGGTAGTCCTTGCTCCCCTCCTACTGCCTCGGGAGGTGGAAGAGGTCGTCTTGGCCTCCAGGCGGCCCTCCACCCGGAAGTCCTACGCTCTTCAGTGGCGTTGCTTTCCGTGTGATGTGCTCAGCAGTCTGAGAATCCCTTCTCCTGCTTGGTGGCGGTGGTCTTGCAATATTTGCTTTACCTCTCCAATCTGGGCCTTAAGTCCAACTCTGTCAGAGTCCACCTCAGTGCTCTCTCTGCACATCACGCACCGGTAGATGGCAGGCCTCTGTCCAACCACCCTTTGGTGGCTCGTTTTCTCCGAGGCCTCCTTCTGCTTAAGCCTCCTTTGCGTCCACCAGCCCCTGAATGGGATCTGAATGTGGTCTTGCAGCGGATTACCTGTCCTCCCTTTGAACCTATGGCTACCTGCCCTCTTCGTTTTCTTTCTTGGAAAACCTTGTTCTTGGTAGCCCTTACCTCTGCTAGGCGTGTTAGTGAACTGCAGGCCCTAGTGTCTGATCCTCCTTGCACTAGGTTCTACAGGAATAGGGTGGTCTTACGGACTCACCCTAAGTTTCTTCCAAAAGTGGTTTCTCCTTTTCATCTCAACCAGGAGGTGGTTCTTCCGACCTTCTTTCCCAGGCCGCACTCCAGCCGGGCTGAAATGGCCCTGCATACCCTGGACTGTAGAAGGGCCTTATCCTTCTACCTTGACCGTACGCGGGAGCATAGGAGGGCTGTTCAGCTCTTCGTTTTTTTGACCCCAATAACTTGGGGCTCCCTATCTCCAAGTGTACCTTGTCCATCTGGGTAGCTGACTGTATCGCCTGGGCTTATGGGGCAGCCGACCTCTCGTTGGAGGGTCGAGTCACGGCTCATCGTGTTAGGGCGAAGGCTGCGTCAGTGGCACACCTCCGCTCTGTTCCGTTGGCAGACATCTGCCGGGCCGCTACTTGGTCTTCAAGCCAGACTTTTGCGGCACATTACTGCCTGGAGAGGGAGTCCCGCAGGGACAGTGCTTTCGGTCAGGCAGTCCTCCATAATCTCTTTGAGGTTTAGGCAACTCCTACCCTCCGGCCCTGGTGTTGGGCTACCGGTCAGGGGCGTTTACAGAGAAGATTCCTTCCTTCTATTCTGCTGAGCTAGAGGGAGCTCATTTTTGTGCTTGAGGTCTCCGGTAGCCTTAAGCTTGGGAGTCCCATATGTGAGGACTGACTTCCTGCTTGGTCCTGGAGAAAGAGTAGTTACTCACCTGTAACAGGTGTTCTCCAGGAGCAGCAGGAATCATCCTCACAACCCTCCCTCCTCCCCTTGGAGTTGCAGTCCTATCATTTCGTTTTTGCTAATTGTTTTGCTGTCTTTTAGCTATGTCGTCAGACTGAGCAAGATGGCACCCTTGGGCGGGAAGGGGACTGCGCATGCGCGCTTCAATTCCCAAAGGCTTTCTTTGAAAGCTTGGGAAATTGCTCCGCGAGGGCTCCGTCGGCGCCGACGTCACCCATGTGTGAGGACTGATTCCTGCTGCTCCTGGAGAACACCTGTTACAGGTGAATAACTACTCTTTCTGTGGCTGTTGACGAAATCTGCAAAGCAGCAACTTGGTCTTTGGTCCATATCTTTGCTGCTCACTACTATCTAGAGAAGGACTCCCACTGGGATGCCATGTTTGGCCAGGCTTTTCTCCAGCATCTCTTTCAGACTTAGAACAACTCCTACCCTCCATCCCGGAATTTTGATACCAGACATCCATGGAGGATCCATGACCTCTTTTAGGCTCTCCTGAGGAAAACCACTACTGGTTCCGAGATCTCTCTCTGGTATCTTCCAGCTAGGGAGTCCCATATGTGAAGACTACATTCCTGCTTGTTCCTGGAGATAGCATAGTTATTCACCTGTAACAGGTGATCTTCGGGAACAGCAGGAATTTAGTCTTCACCGCCCACTCTCCTCCCCTAGGAGCTGTAAGTTTCCTTTTTCTCCTCTCCTTTTATCTCAGCTACAAACTCAATTGAGGAGGGAGAGTGGGAAAGGTAGGAAGGCAGCTATGCAGGCGCAGTGGGATGCTCCCAAAAGCTTTCCTATTGGACGCTGGGGAGCGTTCCCATGCAGGCTCCATCAGTACCGATGCCACCCATATGTGAAGACTAAATTCCTGCTTTTCCTGGAGATCACCTGTTACAGGTAAGTAACTATGCTTTATGCAGTACACCATTTATCTCTAAAGTAATTAAGGTATCAGCCTTAATTCAATTTTGATCATTCCTTAACACCAATGTTCTCTATCCAAGGCAGTTTGGAACAACATAGAACAGAAACTGTCTGGTGGCTTTACTTAGTGAGTTGCAACTAGATGCAGGGAAGTATACTTTACTAATTTCTTTAGATATAGCCAGAGTGTTCAAGCTAAAAGGGCAACAGCAAAGGTTAAGAGTTTAAAAATACTATCTTGGAAGGCTTGGGCGTTATTTAAAAATACTATCTTGGAAGCTCAGACCAGATGTATTCCATGCTTTAAAAAAGATGAAAGGAAGGCCACACGACAGCCAGCATGGCTTAAAGGTGAAGTCAGAGAGGTTGTTAGAGCTGAGAATCTTTCAGAAAATGGAAAAAAGAGCCAAATGACAAATAGGAAAAAATATAAGTACTGGCAAGTTAAATGCAAGGCATTAATAAGGAAAGCAAAGAGAAAATTTGAAAAGAAGCTAGTCATTGAAGCAAAAGTGCATAATAAATATGTTTTCAATGATATTTCTCACAAAACACCTGTGAGGGAGTCAGTTGGACCATTAGATGATGGAGGGATAGAAGGTACACAGAGGAGACAACACTATAATAGAGAGACTGAATTTTTTGCTTCAGTCTTTACTGAAGCAGATGTAGGAAACTTACCCATGCCAGAAATGATATTTAAAGGTGATGTATCAGAGGAATTGAAACAGATCTCAAATCGGGAAGTTGTCATACAGATAATTGATAAACTAAAGAGCAGCAAATCACCCGGACTGGGTGGTATACATGCTAGGTTGCTAAAAGAACTAAAAGAAATACTATTAGTAATCTGTGCTCTATAATTAAAATCAAGCAGCACACAGAGGCGAGAAGTGAGACAAATGGTCCTTTATTAGAAGCCCAACATGGCCATGTTTCGGCTGAGCCTTCGTCAGGGGGACCCTCAAAGAGAACAATTAAGTAAAATAAGTAAACATTTTTGTAACATAAGATTCATAAACCATAAAGAAATGATGGTAAATAATAAAAATTGTGTAGTATTGTATATTAAAAAATTACAACCATATTAAACTAAAATCCATGTACTAATAATAAACAGTGAATGATAAAAAAATTTCTAAAATCATATGATGCCAGGGTAAAGAAAATAACTTGAAAGGGTAAAAAGATAAAGACAAAACATGTCATAAATAAATAAATATTCGATACCTTAATGTCAGGCAGACAACAGGACTAATGACCTTAAAGCCAGTTGTGATAAGGGAAGAAATTCAAAGTATATTTCACATAGCACTCAACTTCAGATTGATGAAACCACAAGCGTTTTGAGATGGCCTGGGTAAAAGAACCACAGAGAACTTACTAATAAATTGCAGGACAATAAAATCATGAGCAGTTTTGGACAGTGAAGATATACACAGTACTCTCTATAATATAAAGAAAAAAATAAAATTAAATCAAATAATCTTTTTAGATGTGAGATGTATAACACTGAATCCAAATTAAAAATATGGCGACCATAATATCTAGTTAAAAGCCATTTTGGTCCTAGTCCTTAGTGGAACACAAGAGATAAGAGTGTTGGGCACTTGGCAGTAGTGATCATAGCATGATTGCATTTGATTTAATCAATGGAGGAAGGACAGCAAGGAAATCCACATTACTATCTTAAAACGTCCAAAAAGGAGACTATGATAAAATGAGGAAAATAGATAAGAAAAAACTAAAAGGAGCAGCTGCAAAGGTTAAAGATTTACATCAAGCATGGGTGTTTAAAAATACTATCTTGGAAGCCCAGACCACCTGTATTCCACGCTTTAAGAAAAGTGGAAGGAAGTCCAAAAAACTGCCAGCATGGTTTAAAGGTGAGGTCAGAGAGGCTGTTGCTAAACAGGCATTTTCAGGAAATGAAAAAGGAGCCAAAAAACAAAAATTGGAAACGACATAAGTATTGGCAAGTTAGATGCAAGGCAATGATGAGGCAGGCAAATAGAGAATTTGAAAAACAGCTTGCTGTGGAAGCAAAAACACGTAAATACTTTTTCAAGTACATTCGTAGCAAAAAAAACCTGAGAGAGTCAGACCATTAGATGATAGAGGGATAAAAGGGGCACTAAGAGAGGACAAGGCCATAGTGGAGAGACTGAATGAATTCTTTGATTCGATCTTGAAGATATAGGGAAGTTACCCATGACTGAAATGGTATTTAAAGGTCATGCATCGGAAGATTGAAAGAAATATCAATAAACCGGGAAGATGTATTACAATTATTTGATAAATTAAAAAGAGTAGTAAATCACCTGGACCGGATGGTGTACATCTGAGGGTGTTGAAAGATCTGAAATATGAGATACAGACCTACTATTAATAATCTGTGAACTATTATTAAAATCATCTGTAATACCTGAAGATTGGCAAATGGCCAATGTAAAACCAATTTTTAAAAAGGGTTCCAGGGGTGATCTGGGACACTACAGACTGGTGAGCCTGACATCAGTACCAGGCAAAATGGTAGAAACTGTTATAAAAAACAAAATTACTGAACATGTAGATGGTCACGGTTTAATGGCAGAAAGCCAACATTGATTTAGTCAAGGAAAGTCTTGTCTCACCAGTCTGCTATATTTTTTTGAAGGTGTGAATAAACAGGTAGATAAAGGTGAGCTGGTTGATATAGTGTATCTGGATATTTAGAAAGCCTTTGACAAAGTCCCTCATGAGAGACTCTTGGAGAAGTTAAAAAGCCGTGGAATGAGACAATGTAGATTGTGGATTATGAACAGATTGACAGATACAAATCAGAGAGAAGGGCTAAATGGCCAATTTTATCAATGGAGAAAGGTGAATAGTGGAGTACCCCAGGGTTCTGTGCTGGGCTCACTGCTTTTTAACATATTCATAAATAACCTGGATATGGGAATAACATGTGAGGTGATAAAATTTGCAGTTGACACCAAATTATTCAAAGTGTTAAAACACAAGAGGATTGTTAGAAATTGCAAGAAGATCTTGATAATTTTATACACTGGGTGTCCAAATGACAGATGACATTTAATGTGGACAAGTGCAAAGTTATGTAGTTAGAGAAGTTTCTTTGCTGAGGCGGTCTTTTTCGGCATGTTTATGCCAGCTAGTGGCTTTAAGAAATGCACCAAGTGTGGCAGAACTCGGTCACAGTTTGTCATAATTGCTGCTTGCAATGCCTTAGTCCTGACCACAAGCCGGTGTCTTGCAAACTCTGCTTATAGATGACGCGCAGAGGGCTGAAAGGTCGGGGAAAAACAGGAGTTGGCCATCTTCAGCTCATCTGATTCAGCATCCTCAGCCCTGACCCCCTTGTCTATGCTTGCAAAAGGTTTGGAGGTGGCCAAGAGGAAGGAGCATCATGTTCTGTCAGAACTAAAGGGTCAGAGTGGCCAGGGGAGGCTCCTTTTAAAGACCCCATCGACATCAAAGGGTGAGCACTGGGAAAAGTTCCCATGCAGCGCCCCCTTGCCCTCTTTGCTCAATGAGAAGTGGACAGCGATGGCTGGAAGCGGCCGGCTAGGTTTCCCCGACTGGAGGACCCAACCAGAATGGCAGAGTCCACTCCCAGTGCCCAGGAGGGCAGCCGGATGTCTCCCGATGTTCTTTCATCGTGGAGTCCCCATCCAAGGTGGCATCTTTGACTGCAGCATCAGCCTTCTCACAGGTTGCGGTTCTGGAGGAATGCCTTTGATCCTTGGAAGCATACTTGATGATGGTGGAAGCCTTGCAAAATGCAGGCTTTGCGGTGCAGAATGCGTACTCACCACAGTCCTTCCAACCTATCCTGGAGACCCTTGCCCTGCCTGCAGAGGCTGAAACATTGCGTGGCAGATGAGTATCTATCCTGGTCATCAGAGCTATCTCCCTCTCCAGTGTGTCGGAGTCAGGCCTGGAAGCATCGCCATAGGCATGCCAGGGAACATGAGAAGCATCGACGCCTTCTCTCTCCCAAGCCTCAGAACCGGTGGGATGAGGAGAGTCGACACTATTTTGACTTCCCCTCAGAATTGGAATGGGAGACTGAGGCGGAATGGACTGCACCGGACATTTGGTCCCTGGACCGTCCATCTGATCAGTCGCCCCTGCCTGAGCGGCGTAAGTCACCCTTGGAAGACATGTCCTGCAGACCTTTGTTCAGGACATGGCCAAGGCCATTCCGTTTTTCCTGGAGTCCGGAGATGGAACTGAGGGTGGAGGAACTTGGAACTCTTTCATTACTTCTCAGCCCCTCGGGAGGCAGTGATGGTTCCCTTCCACCATATCTTGCAGCGGCTGCTGCTGTGGCTTTGAGAGGCGCCGCTCATGCTGCCTGTCAGTAGCCGTTGACTCAGTTCCCTATTCCAGGTCCAGAAGGCCCTGGAGTTTGAAAAACTGCAGTTACTCCACAATTCCATCATGGTTGAGTCAGTTCTGAGAAGCATGAAAAGTGCTGAAACGCACTCCTCGGTTCCACCGAGTCACGAGGCTTGGACATCTTTGGGTAGAAGTGCTTCCAGGGGTCCATGCTGATTACCAGGATTCTGGCCTAGCAGAACTATATAAGCATGTTCCTCAAAGATATCCTGCTGGACCCGAAAGTCTTTGCTGCTGCTGTTCCTGAGGTATGTCGTGAGTCCTTTCAGAGCTTAGTGGCTCATGGGAAGGACTGCTCGAAGTTCATGATGTGCAGTTTCTACAACTCCTTTGAATCTGCCGGCAGAATGGTAGCGGAGGGCATCCCTGCCTGCCAGATGGCGTGGTTACAGTCGTTGGACCTAGAGCAATGGGTCCAGGACATAATCCCACTAGCACTCCTTATAGCCCTAAACCTCCATTGCCTCAGAAAATCCAAGTTATCAATGTCTGTTTAATGTACATTACCAAGTTTGTTACCATGTAAGCTGCTTTGACTGAAATGATAAAGCAGTATAAAAGAAACCTGTTAAATGAATAAATAAATAAGATTGCTGGCGCTAAGATCACAAGAACCTCTTTGGCAAACCCATTGAGGAGAAAGCCGAGGAGCTGGAGAAAGAGCAGTTAACTCTCACCAGACTTTCCAGGAAGACTACTGACCTGGCGCAGAAGAAACACCACACCAAGCGGCTTCCTTTCCACACCAGTACTTCATAGCCCAGCTGCAGATGCAGTCTAAGGTGTAGACCCACCATGCCCAGTGAAGGGAGAAGACCCCCAAAGGCTCAACCCAACCCTCAGCCCAACCCTCAGCCCAAGCCAGGTGTGGGATTTTGCGGGTTCCTCAGGAGCATAGCCAATCACCCATTGCCCATCGAGGTGTCTCCATAGGTTGGAGGCAGGTCATACAATTTGCCCACTGGTAACCTCTGGTCATCTCAGACACCTGGATACGGCATATTGTCCAAAGCAGATATTGGCTGCACTTCACCCAGCTGCCACTTCTGTACAATCTCTGGGAGTACCCCATGGATCTCGCACACTGGAACCTCTTGTAGACCAAGGTTGAGGCCCTACTCTCCGAACTCGCCATCATGTCTGTTTCCCCCAGCCCAGATCAGGCAAGGCGTCTACCCAAGAAGACTGTGTTCCATATGATTCTAGATCTGCGATACCTCAACCGGTTCCTGGTGTGTGTAAAGTTCAAAATGGTCTCGTTAAGGACACTACTCCCATATCTCATGCAGGATGATTTGCTATGCTCCATGGATATGAAGGATGCGTACATGCATATTCCGATCCATCTGCATCACAGACAGTACCTTCAATTCATGGATTCATGTTGGTTGGCCTGCACTACCAGTACTATGTGCTTCCCTTCAGTCTGGCCCCTCTGATCTTCATGAAAGTGCCTGGCAGCCGTGGCTGCTTTCTTCTGGACCCGGGAGGTCTTTGTCTTCCCATATCTGGACAACAGGCTGATCAAAGCTACCATGCCTGCCGGCGTCTGGCAGTCTGCTGCGCTCACAATTCAAGTGCTTGAAGGCCTCGGCTTTGTAGTCAACTACTTGAAGTCTCACCTCCATGCAACGCAATAGTTAGAGTTCATTGGGGCCCTCCTCGATACCTCTTGGGCGCGAGCATTTATGCCGGCCGACTGCCTATAGAGCCTCATCAAGGTGGTGGGCGTGCTGCAATGCCAGCATCCTACCACAGCCCGTGAGCTGTTGAGGGCCCTTCAACATATGGCCGTCATGGTGCACGTCAGTCCTCAGGCTCTCCTTTCCATGCAACTGGCCCAGTGGACCCTGTCCACACAATGGAAGCAAGTGTCAGGCCATCTGCAAGACAGAATAGTGGTCACTGTACCTCTGGTGCAATCCCTGACATGGTGGCTTGAGCCAGACAACCTGCTGCAGGGCCTTCCGTTTCAGCTGCAACCCTCTACAAGCTACTTACGACAGATGCATCGAAGCTTGACTAGGGTGTGCACCTGGACAGTCTCAGCATGCAAGAACTATGATTCTTACAGGAGAGTCTCAATCAAATCAACTTACTTGAGCTTCGGGCCATCGTGAACGCCCTCTGTGTTTTTTGTGTGCACCTGGAGAATCATGTGGTCCTGACTCAAACAGATAACCAGACGGTGGTGATATATTGGAACAAGCAGGGAGGCATGGAATCGTACCTCCTGTGCTGGGAGGCTGTTCGCTTTTGGAAGTTCATCCTGCTCCATGTTATCTTTATCTTTATCTTTATTTCAACATTTGATAGACCACTTTGTCTGAGACATTAAAGCGGTGTACAATAAAAAAAAAAAAATATCAAGGTCAATACTGCAAACTATAGAAAAAAGAATGCCATAAAATAACAGGAAAGTAAAGAAAGGACAGGGCAAGCAATTAATGGCCATACATCTAGACCAAGGACTTCCAAAAGACCAAAACAGGGAAAACAATCAAGGGGAGACAGGACACACATAATGGACATTGAACAAACAAACCAGCAACATTTTCAGGGAGGAGTACCAGGAAGGAGATCAAAGGCTTGTTGGAACAGATGAGTTTTGAGTAGTGTTTTGAACTGGGGGTAAGAGGGTTCTAGCCGGAGAGAAGGTGGTAATGCATTCCACAGTAACGGACCAAGGAAAAAGAAAGCCGAATGTTGAGTTTATTCCAGACATGCTTGTGATGGAGAGGGTAAGGACAAACGATTAGCATGGAGGGACCGAAGTTGACGATAAGGGGTATGGAGGGAAATAAGGTCAGCAAGATACAGAGGATTATCAGTATGAATAGTACGATGTGTTAAGATAAGAAACTTATAATGGAAACGAAAACGGAGGGATAGCCAATGCAAATGAAGGAGAACGGGAGTGACATGATCAAAATGATGGGCAAAAGTGATAAGACGAGCTGCAGTGTTTTGAATAGACTGCAAGTGCTGAAGCTGATAGTTCGGGAGGTTAACTAAGAGAATGTTGCAATAATCAAGTCTACTAATAATCAAAGCTAGAACAAGGGTGACCAGAGAACCAAAGGGAAGAAGGGAACGGACAGCCCTAATCTGACGTAAAACTGCAAACGAACGACGGGTAAGGGAAGAGATATGGCTATGGAAAGAAAGCGAGGAGTCGAGAATTACGCCCAACTAACGGAAAGAAGAGACAAGTGGAATAGGGGTCGAACCAATCATGGGGGCAACGGTAGGACAAGAGCCACTCAAGGACACCCACATAGCCGTGGACTTTGAAGGATTTAATGAAGGAAATTCTGAGAGAGCCAAGAAGCGATATGGGAGAGACAGTTGTTAAATTGGGAGATATCCAAAGTGAGCGGAGAAGTATGACAAAGGAGGATGATGTAGTCTGCATAGATATAAGAGGATACAGGATACTGCTGAATCAGAAGGGGCAAAGAAGTGAGAAAAATATTAAATAACAGAGGGGAAAGGACAGAACCCTGAGGGACACCACAGGTGAGAGGAAGAGAGGAGGAAGAATGACCATTTGATTGAACAGTGAAAGAGCGAGCTGTGAGAAAGGAGCAAAACCATTGTAAGACTGTGCCCCGCAGCCCTATATCAGATAGACAAGAAAGGAGAGTCCGGTGATCGATCAGGTCAAATGCTGCAGAGAGGTCAAGGGAAATGATAAGAGTGATATCACCGCGGTCATGGGCGACATGCAGTTCGCCAGAAGAACAGTTTCGGTACTATGCCCTTGTCGGAAACCTGCTTGATGAGGGTGGAGAGTATTAGTGGCTTCAACGTGAGAGTTTAATTGTTCAAAGGCAAACCGTTCCAGAAGTTTAGCTAGGAAGGGGAGGTTCGAGACAGGGCGCCAATGGGACAAAATAGAGGGGTCAAGGGAAGACTGCTTCAGAAGGGGGCGGACAACAGCAGATTTCCACAGAGAGGGGAAAAGACCAGAGGATAAGCTAGAATTAATAATGATAGTGAGGATTGGTATAAGTTGTAAAGAAGGCTCAGATAGCCAATGGGACGGAATCGGGTCTAACATGCAGATAGTCTTCCTTGATTTAGACAACATCTGTAATAACTCTGCAGAAACGACTGGATGGAAAGAGGACCAAGTGTGAGCAAGAGCTTGATTAGGCGGAGAAGAGGGCACTGACACAGGGTCGGTGGAATAACTTGGCAGCCCACAAGGAGGGGCAGGGGACAAGGGGGATAGTGGAGGAGGTGTGGGGGGGGGGGGGGATTTGAAAAGGACGAACGCAAATTCAGTATTTTGTCAGAGAAGAAAGTGGCCAAATGTTGGGGGTCTGGAATCTTGGATACTGGGGCGCAACTTGAACCAGTAGTAGAAAGCTTACGGAGGATTGTGAAGAGTTGTCTGGAGGAATGTGCAGCTTCAGAAATCTCAGCAGTGTAAAAGGTACATTTAGCAGCCTGAACGGCCGAACGATAGTCAGTAAATAGCTGCTTGAAACGAAGGCGTAATTCTGGAGAGGGGTGACGAGACCAACGACGCTGCACTTGTCTGAGCTGGGTCCGCTGGAGACGCAAGGAAGGATGGTACCATGGAGAGTGCCCTGAACTACGGGATCTAGAAGAGGGGCGGAGCGGCGCTAAACCATCCAAGGCATTAGTGAGAAGAGAATTCCAAAGAGAGGCCTGAGTATCGGGCGAACGCAAAGGAAAGTCCAAGGGAAAGAGAAAAGGAGCAGGGGGAAAAGCCCTGAGGGTGTCAGAGGTGAGATGGCGGCGAAGAGAGGGAGAAGAGGAGGATGCTAGTGGATGGACGGTCTCTGGAGAAGAATAAGAGACTGTAAAGAAAATGCAAAAGTGATCTGTCCAAGGAATGCCCATCGCAGTAGAAGAAGAGATCACTGGTAATAACGTTAGAGGGTGCGAGAACTAAATCCAAAGTATGGCCTGCTGTGTGGGTAGGGCCTATAACATGTTGTCGGAGAGAGAGATCATTCAAAAGATTTAGGAAGGCACGATCTTTTAGCCTGCTAGGTTTATCCACATGAACATTGAAATCACCATCTGAAAGTGTTTGTAGGGCTGCATCCCAGCGTGCAGCAGAGAGGGAAGGAGGAAGGTAAAGTAGAAGGAAGTAAAGCGGGGGGGATGAATGGAGGCGAAGGAAGAGGGATTCAGGGAATGAGACTGAAGGGGAAGAAATTTCCTCGATATCAACAGAGGCACGATGGAGCAGGGCCACTCCACCTCCACCCCTGCCCAATCTAGGAGATGGACCTCAGGGTGACTTATCTGCCTGGCGATCTCAACAACCTGGCAGATCACCTCAGCTGGGTGCTCCAGCCTCATAAGTAGACTCTCAAGCGAGAAGTGGTGGATCGGATCTTCCGGGAGAGGGGCACTCCAGTGGTGGACCTCTTTGCCTTGGAGCAGAATGCCCAAGTGGCTCAGTTCTGCTCTTAGAGGCCGGCCAGCGGTTGTTGGGCCGCGGATGTTTTTCTCCTCCACTGGGGGGAGTGGGAGGGCCTGCTATATGCCTACTCTCGATACTGCTTGTCACAAAAACTCTACTGAAGCTCCAGGCTGAGGGGGGCTCCATGATTCTTGTCGCCTCATACTGGCCTCGACAACCCTGGTTCCCGCTGCTGCTGCAGCTCTGGCTGAGAGAGATTCTTTGCCTGGGCTCTGACCCAGACCTCATCTCGCAGGAGGACAGCTACTTGCTGCACTGCAGCAGCCACTCCTTGGCACTCACGAAATGGATGCTGAGAGGGTAGTCCTTGTGGAGTTTGATCTCTGGGGACATCATTGACATCTTGCTGGCATCCCGCAAGGACTCTACGCACAAGACTTATGCGCTCAAGTGGCGGCAGTTTGCCAACTGGTGTGCGAGTAGAGCCCTAAACCCCTTCTCCTGTCTTTTGGAGCAGCTGCTGGAGTACTTCCTGCACATCTCCATCTCCGGGCTGAAGTCTAACGGTGCGAGTCCACCTCAGCACAATTGGGGCCTACCAATGTGGCTGTGGAGGAAAGCCTGTTTTGGTACAGCCACTGGTGGCCCGGTGGCCTGCTCCTCTCAAAGCCTCTGGTCAGCCCTCTATGGTCGCTTGCGACCTCAACATGGTTCTCAGCCAGCTGATGTTGGCCCCCATTGAGCCCCAAGCCTCGTGCTCATTGGTCCTTTACCTGGAAAGTCCTCTTCCTGGTGGCTGTCACATTGGTGTGATGCATTAGTGAACTCCAAGCTCTGGTTGCTCACCCTCCATATACCAGGTTTCACCAGAACCAGGTGGTGCTCCGCACGCATCTCTGCTTTCTGCTGAAGATGGTCTCGGCATTCCATCTCAACCAATCCATTGTCCTTAAGATGTTCTTTCCCAGGTCTCATGCAAACCGTGGTGAGGCGGCTTTGCACATGCTTTACTGTAATCTTGCATTGGCCTTGTATCTAGAGCACACAAAGGCGCAATGTCAGTACACCTAGCTGTTCATCTCCTTCGATCCCAATAGGTTGGGGGTTGCTGTCTCGAAGCATACGCTATCTCTCTGGATAGCAGATTGCATCCCTCGTGCATACTGTGGGGGTTATTATTGTTAGTAAATATGTATAAATATTCAATAGGTCCAGGGGTAATTGCTACTTCCCACTTTTCCCAAGATTCTGTAAGTCTGTCTGGCAAATGAGCCATGTGAGATAAAGGGAACCAAACCTGTGTTTATATATACTACAGACTTTATTACTGACAGAAAAATAGTGCAGATATACAATAAATTAGAATTATGAGGTAGCAAGTTGTGTAGCACTATGATTACAATTACTAAGACAATAAATCACTGTTTCAGCAACCAACATCATTGATTTCCTCTGTACTTAGACATACAGAAAATTAGCTAGCTGTCTGGCTGGCTAGGCCACCCCTGGGAGAATTCAGACCAGTACCAGCTTTGCCAGAAGTATGATTGTGGCAGAGTCCGAGACGTCTCTGGAATGGCACAAAGTCCAGAGGATGGCAGTGGTCCAATGCAGACAGCAGGTGTCCAGCTGAGCAGCTTGATAACACAGAGCTTCGAGTCAATCCTTCCCGACGTTAATCCTTGTCCTTGCACACTGTCTTCTAGAAGGAGGCAGGCTGGCACTTCAAGCACATGAAGTGCAGAAAATGGCAGAGAAATCAGGACTTCCAGAGCAAGCTGCAAGTGTTAGGGAACAAAGTCTCTAAAAGTACCCAAAAGGTATCTGCAAAAGTCTCTAAAAGTGTCTAAGGTATAAAAGTGGTCCACATCCTCCTGTGCCCAGCGTATAATGTTTTTCTCATCACAGCACGAGGATTGGCTGTTCTCAGATACTGTGTGTCATCCTGAGTGAATCAGGTGACAGTTATCAGCTGGTCCTTCTCCAAACAAAGGTCCATGGTGAGAAAAGATGCTGGTATGCAGGTTCATACATTGTTGCAAATGCTAGGACCAATAGAACGGTCTCTGGATAAGAACGGGCCTTAGCCACGAGTTCTCTTGCACATAGTCATAGCTGAAAACAATGTCCTGCTTTATAGCTCATAACTTGACAGAATTGCTTAATCTGCAGGTTTGAAGTTTGCACAGCAGAAAAGAATTCCATCTTGTAACAGGAAGCCGCTCTCACTTGGTTTGCAGCTTGTCGTGCTGTGAGGGCTTGCGTGCATCAGTGATGCTGAGAGCTAAACTATCCGTAGTTTAACTACTGGCAGGGTCTCCCAAGATGGACAGGTCTCAGCTGAGGTGCCAGACGAAGACAAACCACCCATCTGGGCAGCAGCAGAATGGGATAGTGTTGACGGCGGAGGATCACATTTCTGTGACAACGGCAACAACACCAAACTTAAACTGCGCGGAAGGAAGGCCCGGCAATCTACTTCTGTATCTTGCCATGAAAACCCAATGGATAGTTACAACAAAACAAATTGTGCTATGGTGCTGGAAGATGAGACTCCCAGGTCGGAAGGCACTCAACTAGCTACTGGGGAAGAGCTGAAGACTTTTCAGAGTAAAGCCAGCATTTATGATGTGGTTGGATCAAAGCCCTCGGGAAGTCTGACTGCTGATGTAGCTGCGCATGAAATGAGAGTCAGAAGCTGTAAAGATGTCTTACACATTGGAACATGGAACGTACGAAGCATGAACCAAGGGAAGTTGGAGGTGGTCAAGAATGAAATGGAACGTGTACAACTTGATCTGTTGGGTGTCAGCGAACTGAAATGGACTGGCATCGGGCACTTTGCATCAGATGATCACATGGTCTACTATGCTGGAAATGAAAGACAAAGAAGAAATGGTGTTGCGTTTATAATAAAGAAGAAACTTGCAAGAACTGTAATGAAATACAATGCAGTCAGCGAACGCTTAATCTCTATTCGTCTACGAGGATTGCCTATCAACACAACTATAATTCAAGTATATGCCCCAACAACAGCTGCAGAAGAGAATGAAATTGAAGAGTTCTATGAACAAGTACAAGCTGAAATTGACAGAACATGCAAACAGGATATCCTGATAGTCATGGGTGACTGGAACGCAAAAGTTGGCAACAAAGAAGAAGGCAAAGTAGTTGGAAAATATGGACTTGGCAACAGAAATGAAGCTGGAGAAAGATTGATAGAATTCTGCAAGACCAATGATCTATTCATCTCAAACACCTTCTTCCAGCAACACAAGCGGCGACTGTACACATGGACTTCACCCAATGGATTGTATAAAAATCAAATTGACTACATCTGTGGAAGTCAACGATGGAAAAGCTCTGTAACATCAACCAAGACAAAACCTGGAGCTGACTGTGGTACAGATCATCAACTACTAGTATGCAAACTCAAGCTAAAGTTGAAAAAGAGCAAACCACTCATGAATGCAGCAAAATATGACCTTGAGAATATACCACTGGAATTTAAAGACTGCCTGCAAAATCGATTTGCTGCTTTAGATACAAATGACAGAGCTCCGGAAGAGTTATGGAATGACATCAAGAAGGTTGTGCTAGAAGAAAGGGAGAAGTCTCTACAAAAGGTGAAAAAGCAAAAACGGCCAAAATGGATGACGGAAGAAACTCTGAAAATTGCCCAGAAACGCAGAGAAGCTAAAGCCAAAGGAGAAAGAAAGAAAGACAATCGTAGAACTCAACAGAGATTTCCAACGTGCAGCAAGACAGGACAAGGAAAAGTACTACAATGACACTTGCAAGGAAATAGAAGCAGAAACTATTAGAGGAAGAACAAGATCGGCTTTCCTAAAGCTGCGAGAGTTAAAGAAAAAGTTCCAGCCTCGAATTGGAATGTTACAAGATGCTCAAGGTTCTATGTTGAATGATGCTGAGAAGATCAAGAAAAGGTGGAAGGAGTATACAGAGTTTTTATATGATAAAGATCAAGTGGACCAACAGCCGTTTCAACCTATACCTTATGATCAGGAACCATTGGTGATGAAAGAAGAAGTTGAAGCAGCATTGAAAGCCTTATCAAAGAACAAAGCACCAGGCATTGATAGCATTCCCATAGAAGTATTGCAGCAATCTGATGCAGCTGTTACCGTACTTACACGGCTCTGCCAAGAAATATGGAAGACAACATCATGGCCAACTGACTGGAAAAGATCTGTGTTTATACCAATACTAAAGAAAGGTGATCCAACTGACTGTGGAAATTATCGCACAATCGCTCTGATCCCACATGCCAGCAAGATTCTACTGAAGATTATTCAAAAGAGACTACAGCCATACCTAGAACAAGAACTACCTGAAGTGCAAGCAGGGTTCAGGAAAGGGCGAGGAACGAGAGACATCATTGCGGATGTGAGATGGATCCTTGAAAAGACTAAAGAATACCAAAAGGATATCTATTTGTGCTTTATCGACTATAGCAAGGCTTTTGACTGTGTAAACCATGAGAAACTCTGGACCACATTAAGAAGAATGGGTATACCAGAACACCTGATCGTTCTCTTGCGCAATCTGTACATTGATCAAGAAGCAATAGTTCGAACGGAACAAGGAGAAACAGAATGGTTTAAAATAAGCAAGGGTGTAAGACAAGGCTGCATACTTTCCCCCTGCCTGTTTAATTTATATGCAGAACAAATCATCAGAGAAGCAGGACTGTATGAAGACAACAGAGGTGTGAAGATTGGTGGAAGACTCATCAACAACCTTCGCTATGCTGATGATACCACATTACTGGCTGAAAGTGAAGATGATCTGAAACATTTGCTTCTCACAATCAAAGAACATAGTCTCAAAATGGGCCTGCACCTTAATGTAAAGAAGACAAAGATCATGACAACTGGCAAAATCAACAGGTTCATCGTTGAAGGAGAAGAAATTGAAATCGTGAACAACTTTAACCTACTTGGATCAACTATCAATAAAGAAGCAACAAGCAGTCAAGAAATCAGACGACGCATTGCTCTTGGCAGAATGGCTATGAAAGACCTAGATAAGATTCTCAAGAGCAGAGATGTCTCTCTCCATACAAAGATTCGACTTGTTCAAGCCATGGTATTTTCAATAACATCATATGGATGTGAAAGCTGGACAGTGAAAAAGACAGACAGGAAGAAAATTGATGCCTTTGAATTATGGTGCTGGCGGCGAATACTGTGTATACCATGGACTGCCCGAAGAACAAACCAGTCGGTACTAGAGGAGATCAAACCTAAGCTTTCTTTAGAAGCTCAGATGACAAGACTTCGACTTTCATACTTCGGACACATCATGCGAAGAGAGAGATCATTAGAGAAAGACATCATGCTTGGCAAGATAGAAGGTCAACGCAAAAGAGGAAGGCCAGCAATGAGATGGATCGCTACAATAACAGCAGCTACGGGTACCAGCCTGTCAACAATGAGCCGCCTGACTGAAGACCGAACACAATTTAGGATAGCTATCCAGAGGGTCGCCATGAGTCGACTCCGACTCGACGGCACTTAACAACAACAACAGGAAGCCATCTTGTTTGGTTTAGGCTTTGTTCAGAACAGACCACAGGTACCAGCCCTACAGTACTCTCTGGCTGGCCCAAGCCTTGAGTCATGCCACAGCTCACAGTGTCTGTGCGATGGCCGCTTTGATGGCTAGTCTCTGCTGGGTGTCTGCAGAGGAAATCTGCAAGGCTGCGACGTGGTCTTCGGTCCATACCTTTACAGCACACTACTGTCTGGAGGGGGATTCCTGACGGGACAGCAGTTTTGGCCAGGCCATGATCCTACATCTGTTTGGATCTTGAGGTCAACTCCTACCCACCAGCTCTTCTGTCTGTCCAGGCTATCTGTCCAGGCTATCTGCTAAAACTCCCCTCAAGTCAATGTTGGCTGAGAATACTGAATCGGATCAGTCCCTCAGCGGGACGATTTCTCTAGTTTTTCTGACTTCTCCAGTTCTCATTGCCTGGTTGGGTTGCTCATCTCCTCTGGTTACAGTAGCCTGTAGCTTGGGAGTCCCATTTGTGAGGACTTATTTTCCTGCTTGTTCACAGAGAAAGTGTAGTTACTCACCTGTAGCAGGTGTTCTTCATAAACAGCAGGAACAAGTCCTCACAACCCTGCCACCTTCTCGGGGAGTTGCCTTCTGGCTCCTGCTATAATTTACTGGAGATTATGGTGCCAAGGCAGGTGTGCTTGCATGGTGAACCCCCAAAAGTTCCCTTTGGAAACTGGGGCGCGTACCATGTGGGGCTCTCTTAGTGATGTCACCCACGCGTGAGGACTTATTCCTGCTGTTCACGCAGAACACCTGCTACCAGTGAGTAGCTGCACTAAAGGTTAGGACTCTTCAGCTTGGAAAAGAGACAGCTGAGCGGAGATATGATAGAGGTCTATAAAATAATGAATAGAATAGAACTGGTAAATGTAGATTGGTTGTTTACTCCTTCAAAAAGTAGAACGGCTAGGGGACACGTGGGGACACGCAAGGAAGCTACAATGTAGCACATTTAAGACTAATTGGAGAAAATATTTTTTCACCAATGTGTAATCAAATTCTGGAATTTGTTACCAGATGTAGTAAAAGCTATTAGTGTAGCTGTATTTAAGAGCTTTGGCAAGTTCCTGGAGGAAAATCCATAAACCACTTTTAAAGAGGACTGGACAAGCAGCATGGAATCTGGAAACCTTTTGGGAACCTGATAGTTACTTGTGACCTGGATTGGCCACTGTTGGAAGCAGGATATTGGTCTTGATGTACCCTTGGTCTGAACCAGTACAGCACCGCTTATGTTCTTCATCAACCACCAACTGTTAGATTGGTTAGCAAGTATAGACTTAGATGACCAGGTTCTTCAGTGTTTGTTTTTTCATTTCTTTCTGGCTGATTCTTTAAAGTATTTGCAAATAAGACATTTTCTTCAATAGAGTCACTGAAATGGAACGTTCCTCAAGGAACAAACCTTACTCCGCTTCTCTCTCAAGTCTTTATTAGTCCTTTGCTGACATTGACACTGTTTGGAATCGATTCCTTTGTGTTTGCAATGGCATTCAATTATTATATGGAGCCAAATTTTTGAAGACCAGATTGACTTGACCAATGCTTATTCAAAGTTACTCAATGGCCAGAGTAGTAGTTTATGGGGGGGCCTTGGAGGAGGCAGTAGCCTCCACCATTTATTTATTTATTTATTTTATTTACATTCTCTTATATACCGCGCTATTCTGCATCAGTGCGGTTTACATTGAACAAACTGAAATTACATTGAACAGGGCATTATAACTTGGAGATAACTATTTTACAGGGAACATGGGCTATGGAGGGTTAAGTGGCTTGCCCAAGACCACAAGGAGAACCTGTGGGACTAGAAACCCCAGTCCTTCCGGCCCAAGGTTGCTGTCCTCTAGTGGGATTTGAACCCCCGACCTTCCGGCCTGAAGTACCTTGCCCCAACCACTAGGCCACTCCTCCTCCATGTAGCAGGCACTAATGGTGATCTGGTACCTCTACCCCCACTGTCAGTATGACTTTGTACGCTTTGCCCTCCCAAAGTAAGGCAGCAAACTACACTGATATCAATAGCTGGAAGCCAATCAGTCAAAGTTGCATTGAGAAATATCAAGCTGTGTGGGTGACAGTCCGGGAGTATGAACCAGCTCTTGCTCCACAACTTGATGGTCAACCTATTATGGATGTCGAGGTTGACTCCCACCTAATCTTTAAAGAGCATGTGGGCAATGGTGTTTACTACTGCTTCTTTCACCTGCATCAAATTAGATCTATATGAACCTGTTTAATGGAATCGGGCATCTCCAGGAACAAGCAGGAATGTAGTCTTCACATATAGGTATCGTCGGTACCGACGGAGCCTGCGCGGGAACGCTCCCCAGCATCCAATAGGAAAGCTTTAGGGAGTATCCCACTGCACCTGCATTGCTGCCTTCTCGCCTTTCTAACTCTCCGTCTTCGGTTTTTCGTTTTCTTCGGAGCCGACGGGCAACAAACTCCGTCACCGCAGAAAATTTTCTTTTTGTGGTCATCTCTGCCTTCACTGTCAACGCCTATACCAGTACCACCGGTCTTCTTTTCATTTTCTTACTACTTTTCCTAAAAATAAAAAAAAAACAACTTTTTGAAGGGTCTGTCCCCTCTAGGTGCCAGGTGCCATTCTGAGCACTAGGCCCTCTTTTCTTCTAAAATGGAGAAACCATCTAGTGTTTTCAAAAAAATGTTCAAAGTGTAGCGGTACCATTTCTGCTACCGACACCTATGACTGGTGTCTTAAATGTTTAGGTCCTGACCATTTACCATCGGAGTGTCTCCTCTGTAGAAAGATGACCAAAAGAGGCCCGCAGAGCTGCAAAACCCGGCACTCTCTTTGCTGCAGATGCGATGTTTGTTGCATCGACGTCTTCCAGGGCTTCATCTTCCTCCCATGGATCTCAGGTAACTAAACCCAGGTCTTCCAAGACCGGCCGGTCCTCAAAGGGTAGATCTCCTTCGAAGCATCGAGATGCTACTAGCGTTGCCCTCAAAGAAAACATACCGGCAAAATAGCCCCGGCGGGAGGCCCCAGCCTTCAAAGCATTAACGGGGCTCCAGGATGTTCCCGAAGCTTTCACCTCGGGAGAACTCCTGGTGCCATGTTCTGGTGTCATGGCCTGTTCCACCGGTATAAACATCCAGACATTGGCAGGGGCTATGGATCAGCGCATCCTGGCCATCGAATGCAGCCTAGCGGCCCTCTTAGCAGCCTCGGTAAAAAGGGGACTGTTGTAGTTATTGATATGGAAGGACAGAATAGATAGGCCATGTGGTCTTTTTCTGTCATCATATTTCTGTTTCTAAGGCCGCTTCAAACGGTTCCGCAGTCATCGATACTGGTACCGACTGCACCTGCTTTAACCGATGTGCTTCCCCCCCCCCCATGCCGGCTCTTGAATCAGTATCTGGTATCAAGGGCCCAGTATCGAGACAGTCCGATGTCAACTTCGATCGAGACTGGCATCAAGCAATGCAAGAACACCCGGTGCAGAGATACTTCGAGTGTACCGGCGGAGTGTTCTGATTCCGATGACTCTGAGTACTCTGCCGGTACCAGAGTGATTCTTCCTGAGGATCCCTCTCCTCCTCCTTAGCGTAGGATGTCTCCTCCAGAGGACATGTCTTTTCAGGATTTCATACGTGATGTAGCACGAGGACTCTCCATCGCCGTGACCCCTGAAAAGGAACCGAGAGCAGAAGAATTAGAAAATCTTCAGTACCCGGCAGCTCCTAAAGAAGCAGCTACCCTTCCCATTCACAGAATCTTGCATGACCTCATGCTATGGATGTGGGAAACTCCTTTAACGGTGTCTCCACAATCTCGGAGACTCGATACCATGAACCAAGTTCCACAATGCCCTGGTTTTCAGAAAACACAATTACCACACCATTCAATGATAGTGGAATTGGCGAAGCGTAAGATGAAGAGTGCTAAAATGCATTCTTCCAATCCTCCAGGCCATAAAGCGAGGACACTCGATGCCTTGGGGCGTCGATGCTTTCAATCCTCTGCTATCAGCCAGGATCAGCTCCTACATTCTTTATATAGGAATGTTCCTTAAGCAGGTTACAAGGGATCTAGAGCTCATGGCTCCACTTCTCTCAGATGGTAAAAGAACAGACTTCCTCACTCTGGTCAGACATGCCCAAAATGTGTCTAAATTTATGAATCGTGCAACCTTTGATTGCTTTGAGTGCATTAGCAGAACTCTGCTATTTCCATCAGTGCATGTCGTATTGCTGAGAAAATCTCTTTGGCAAGGATTGGCAAGACAAAGCTAATCAGCTTGAGTCTGAAAATACCACCTTGAACAGATTATCAAGGGCCACAGCCAACCCAGCAAAGAAAAAAGACAATTAAGAAACCCTTTTTCAACAAGAAAAAGAAATTCTACCCATTTTATACCGAGGCTGTCCATTGTACAGTTCATGCTCCCCAGAAGGGGCAACAGCAACCCAGACAGCAAAGGAAGGCCCAAGTCCCTAGAGTTCAGCCAGCTCTGCAGACTCAGCCTCCTCAGGGGCTTTGACTCCTTCCTAGAGAACTTGGTCATTCTGCCCCTGAAAGGTCCAGAACCTCTTACCATCCCCGGCAGACTTTGCCATTTTGCCAGAAGATGGCAACAAATAACATCAGAAAACTTGACTCTTTCCATTGTACGAGAGGGGTAGAAACTCCATTTTCCCAGTATGCTCCTCCCACCATAACAAGACAGTTAAATTCACAGGACCCTTCCACCACTCTCTTGTATCAAGAGGTCACCTCACTACTTGCTCAAGGTTCAATAGAAAAGGTACCCATATCCCAACAGGGTATGGGTTTCTACTCCCCCTACTTCCTCATTCCAAAGAAAATAGGGGAATACAGACCCATACTGGATCTCAGAGTTGAACAAGTATGTTCCGAGAAAAATGCAAGATGATCTCCCTCAGAACACTTCTTCCTTACACTCAGAGTCAGGATTGGCTATGTTCTCTAGATCTAAAGGATGCATACACACATATCCTCATCCATACAGATAACAGGAGGTTTATTTGATTCCTTTTTCAAGGAAGACATTACCAGTACAGGGTTCTTCCCTTCAGACTGGCTTCTGCCCCGAGTCTTCACAAAATGCATGTCAGTAGTAGCAGCATTCCTAAGAACTCTGGGAATATTCGTCTTCCCCTACTTAGACGACTGGCTCATCCGAGCATCAACAGCTCCAGAAGCCAGCTTCGCTGTCTCCCGCACAATGCAAATCCTGCAGTTCCTGGGATTGATCATAAACCTCCCAAAATCTCATCTCACCCCTTCTCAGTTTCTAGAGTTCATAGGGGCTTGTCTAGACACAAGGCAGTCAAAGGCTTTCCTGCCACAACCACGTTGTCTTCAAATACTCCAGCTGGCATCTCAAGCAGCTATGAAAACTCTGCTAGCTGCTCGAGAAATGCTTCAGCTGCTGGGGCATATAGCATCCACTGTCCATGTGGTTCCCTCTGCTCGCCTTCACATGTGAGCAGTCCAGTGGACCCTAACCTCTCAGTGGACACAGGCCTCAGGTCCCCTCACGGCCAAAATCAGAAACTCGACACGTCTCATTTCATCCCTACAGTGGTGGCAATCGCTGGAAAACCTTCTCATAGGGTCTCCTTTCCAGCAGCCGCTACACCAAGCCACCTTGATGACAGATGTGTCCAAGTTAGGCCGGGGGGCTCACTTGGACAATCTGTCCACTCAGGGTCACCCAGCAAGAGGCTTGTCTTCATATAAACCTCCTGGAACTCAGAGCCATCTTCTATGCTCTTCAAGTATTTCAGCCCCACCTCAGCTACAAGATGGTTCTGGTCCAGACCGACAATCAAGTAGCCATGTTCTGTGTGAACAAGCAGAGTGGAACGGGGTCTCAAACGTTGTGCAATGAAGCTCTACGCCTCTGGGCCTTCGCCTGGGATCCTCAAATCCATCTACTAGTGGTGTATCTTCCAGGCACACAGATTCAGTGGAGTGCTGCTGCCACACGAGTGGTCTCTTCATCCAGAGCAAATTGCTCGAATTTTTCATATCTGGAGAGCTCCAGATATAGACCTTTTTGCAAGTCCTCAGAATGCCGAACTTCCCCAGTTCTGTTCCAGAATTCCGGCTCAGAACTGTCAGGCAAGGGATGCTTTCCACCTCCACTGGGGTCAGGTCTTCCTCTAGGTCTTCGCACCCATTCCCCTTATTCCCAAAACTCTGTTCAAGCTTCAGAGACAGGGACCATATGATCCTCATTGCCCCACGCTGGCCACGACAAACATGGTATCCTCTGCTTCTACGTCTCTCTCAAGCCAGACCTCTGGAGTTGGGATGTGCTCCAGATCTTCTTTCCCAGGAGAACGGGACGCAATTATACCCAAATCCTCAGTCTGTACGCCTCATGGCATGGCTGCTGAGAGCCTAGAATTCCAGGATATCAACCTTTAACAGGTTAAGAATATCCTTTTGGCTTCAAAAAAACCTTCCACAAGGCAGGCCTATGCCTTAAAGTGGAAAAGATTCTCTATCTGGTGTTCTAAAAAGGAACTTAATCCCTTTTCAGTGCCAGTGGAGGTGTTACTTGAGTATCTCCTCCATTTATCATCCTCTGGTCTTAAGAGCAATTCAGTAAGGGGCCACCTTAGTACCATTGCAGCTTTCCACAAGGCCTTAGATGGACAACCTGTTTCCTCTCAACCACTTGTAGCAAGGTTTATGAGAGGTCTACTCTTGACTAAACCTCCCATTAAGTCACCACCCATGGCATGGGATTTGAAACTGCCCTTCGAACTCTTGGCCACTACATCCCTAAAGTTTCTTTCTTGGAAAGTAATCTTCCTAATTGCTCTCACTTCTGCAAGACACATCAGTAAGCTCCAGGCTTTAGTGGCTGATCCTCCTTATACAAGGTTCCACCATGATAAAGTAGTTCTTAGAACTCACCCTCATTTTATGCCAAAGGTGGTTTCGCCCTTTCATTTAAACCAATCGGTTTACCTTCCTGTATTCTTCCCTAGGCCTCATGCCTCCAATGCAGAAAGGAATCTTCACACTCTGGATTGTGAAAGAGCCTTGGCTTTTTACCTTCAGAGAATTAAACAACATAGAAAGTCTTCCCAGCTTTTTTTGTTGCCTATGACTCTAGTCATCTTGGACTATCAGTTTCCAAGTGAACTTCGTCTAAATGGATTGCAAATTGCATATACTTTGCATATGAGAGTAAGGGAATTTCTCTCGAAGGTCATGTCACAGCTCAGAATGTGAGAGCAAGGGCAGCCTCTATGGCTAACCTTCGCTTAGTGTCCATTGATGACATTTGTAGAGCAGCCACTTGGGCTTCGGTACACACCTTTGCAGCCCACTACTGCTTAGACAAGGACTCCCGTCAGGATGCCTCGTTTGGCCAGGCTGTTCTCCAGCATCTCTTTCAGACTTAGAACAACTCCTACCCGCCGTCCGTGGGTTTCGATGCCAGAGATCCATGGGAGGAAGCATGACCATCTTAACCTGGGTTTCGCAGCTTTCTTGGGTCATCTCCCTGGCATCTCTCAGCTGGGGAGTCCCCGACATCTCTCAGCTGGGGAGTCCCCATATGTGAAGACTACATTCCTGCTTGTTCCTGGAGATAGCGTAGTTACTCACCTGTAACAGGTTTTCTCTGGGAACAGCAGGAATTAAATCTTCACAACCCACCCACCTCCCCTAGGAGTTGTCTTTCTCTTTCACTCTCCTTCTCTCCTTTGTCTCAGCTTTAAATTCAACTGAAGAGGGAGAGTTGGACAAGTGGGAAGGCAGCGATGCAGGCGCAGTGGGATGCTTCCAAAAGCTTTCCTATTGGACGCTGGGGCATGTTCCCGCGCGGGCTCCGTCGGCACCGACGATACCTATATGTGAAGACTTAATTCCTGCTGCTCCCGGAGATCACCTGTTACTGTACAGGTAAGTAACTACACTTTTTTGCTATTAGAAGGCTTCATTACATTCAGACCTCAGCAATTAAGTTAACCTTTGGCGATCCATGATGGTGCTGTGAAGGGCGCATATGTGAGGATGCGTCAGTTTTGCTTCGCTGTTCAGGTTGTTGGAGGCTCCCTCTGCCTGTTCAGCCAGGGGCAAGAGGAAAGGAAAGGGGAAGCTTATCCTTCCGGAAAGCTCTGTTCCTGCTCCCCTTTGCCCAGACCAAGCTTGGTTTCCCAGCATCAACTTCTCTGGGTCTTCCCGTGGGATAGTTTCCTGGACAGTAGTAAAGGAGTTTCACTTAGCCCCATAGTGTGGATGCTGCTGAAGTTTTGGACCGATGCGGCTCATGTGGTGACTCCTCCAGGAGGAGCTCCAGTGGCAGCCTCATCTTCCCTATTGGAAGGAGCAATGAGTGGTATATCGGTTGCCCCTCAGAGAACTGTAGGTCATTCCACAGGAGATGGGTGAGACAATTTCCTGTGGAGTAATGTGTGAGCTACAGAGACCAAAGGCAGTGACATTTATTTATTATTTTATTTATTTATTTTTATATACTGCACTATTTAGTATCAGCGGTTTACAAGAAACGTGAACAGTCAAACAACTTTACATAGATCAGGCATAAACATCAAATCTAGTTAACATAGAACAGGTAAATGGAAGCAAACAAATATGTCAGCATTCAGGGGATAAAGGTTAGAGGGCAGGGGGAATAGGGAGGGATAGAGGAAGGGACTGGGGGGAGGGATCAAGGCAGGGGAAATAGGGGGAGGGATGGGAGAACTAATTACATGTTGTACAGCCAGTCCACAAGGTATAGTCTATCTAAGTGAGGAATCCAACACTAAGAGAGCCCTTCATTAAGTTATGTGGTCATAAGCTAGCTGGAACAGGTGAGTCTTTAATGCCTTTCTGAACATAGACTGGTCCACAATGACTCGGACTGAAGCTGGAAGGGCATTCCAGAGGGTTGGTGCGTGTAAAGAAAAAGCGCGATTCCTAACGGCTTTAGTGCAAGTCCTTATCATTGATGGTGTGATCAAGGTCTTTACCATGTTTGATCTTCTCGTTCTGTTGTATGGGGTATGTTGAATCATTGCTGACAGGTAAGATGCAGATGAGTGTTGAATAATCTTAAATGTGAGTAGAAGGGCTTTGTAGGTCAGGCGCAGGGGCGGCCCAAGGGGGGTGCAGGGCCATGTGCGGAGATTAATTGTGGGTGTTCATTTGCATATTGAGCCTCATTTGCATAAATATTTGCATAATGTCAACATGCATTTTTAGTAAATATGCTTCTTAATGAGTGTCTGGATAAAGAAAGACTAACAGATTTCTATGTTACTATATTCCCGTGTCAACCGCCAGGCCCATTAGGAAGTACTATAAACACTGACCTTTTAGAACTCATAGCAGATCCACCATATCACAGCTCTGCCAGGACTCACAAAGCTGATATAAGTAAATTGCTCCACTCTAACTTACTACTAAATCTGAGGTGTTCATAGGATCATTCCTCATCCAACTTTTAGTACCCAATTTGTAGTCTCAGATTAACACGGCACTGATTATCACAGGAATCAATGAAAATCAACGTGCCCAGAAAACATCAATGACTACTGGGCTTTTTTTTCTTTTTTTGTGATGCTGGTTCAACCCCTCTGTTTGTCTTCCCTTGTGACAAAATATATATATATCCGTGTTGGTTAATATTTTAGGATATCAATTCTCCTTCTTGATCACAACTATGTTGTTTTTTTCGAAATATATATATATTCATATTAATGAACTTATCTTTTTATGTTGACTCTTCTTATACTTAAGAATGCTAATTCTTCTCCTTGGCGAAATGCACTGATTTATGTTTACTCAACGCCCCATTTGGCGCCTATGCGTTTCACTCTCTTGTGAGAGTTTCATCAGGAGATCTGTTTCTTCGTGTTTCTACCGACTCTGTTAACTGCTGCCCACGTTTCTCTGTGGTTTTCATATCAAAAAACGCCGCGCATCAATCTGAGACTACAAACTGGGTACTAAAAGTTGGATGAGGAATGATCCTATGAACACCTCAGATTTAGTAGTAAGTTAGAGTGGAGCAATTTACTTATATCAGCTCATATACAGCTCCGAAAAGACCACATATAGTTTTTGTAGGACTCACAAAGCAGCAAACCCTACCTATCAAAAGGCAACACTGCAAATATTAAACCAGTATATCTCAGAGAATATCAATGCATCTCCTACTGGGGAAAGAGAACAAGTGACACGATCAAATAGAAACTACATAAACAGAATACCTCAGCTTGGTTAAAATGCAGAACATAGACCGTCACCAAAGAAAAGGGATCACAATTTAGAAATAGTAAAACAATAATTAAACTGGGAACCCCAAAAGCCAAACTTGGGATGTACAACAACACTGGAGAAATAAAACTATAAATTAATTTCCTCTTGTACTAAACAAAACGCAAAAGTCGTTAACGATGCACATTTCCCAGAGCTGATATATTCCAGTTAATAAATTCAAAATAAAAAAATATTTTTCTACCTTTTGTTGCTTGTGCATTTTCGTTTTCAGTTGCAATTGCTCCAGTCGTTTAATTCTGGTTTCTTCGTGTCTTCTGCGAGCTATCCATTTGTCCTTTCTTCTCTTTTAGATTTTTTTCCAAATGTTTTCTCTATATCTGCTTTAACATACTGATCTTTCCCCTTTTGCTCTTTCCACCATTTCTTTCCTTATTCCTTTATCGTCCACTCAAATTTCACCCTTCCATTCTCAATCTCCACTTACTCTTCCAATACCTGGCCCGTCGTAGACTTTTCTTCCCTACCACACAAAATATCTTTTCCTTCCTCTCCATTCTCATTCCCCATCCCCTTCTAGTCCTCCCCCAAAATCAGAACCCTTAAAGTTCTAGACCCACTCAGCATCTGCCCCCTTCTATTCCCATTCTTCCAAGCTTCCACATCAGCCCATTTCCAGTTCTAGCCCCCCATATGCTGTTTTCCAGTTCTGGCCCCCCATATGCTGTTTTCCAGTTCCATTCCAGCCCCCCATCAGCCCATTTCCACTCCAAGCTCCCCCATCAGCCCATTTCATTCCTATTCCAACTCCCTTCAGCCCACTTCAAGTCCTATTCCAGCCTCCTTCAGCCCACTTCCAGTCCTATTCCAGCCCCTATCAGCCCACTTCCAGTCCATGTTCCCCCCATCAGCCCATTTCCAGTCCACGTTCCCCCCATCAGCCCATTTCTAGTCCTATTCCAGCTCCTCATCAGCCCATTTCCAGTCCTAGCCCCCCATATGCTGTTTTCCAGTTCTGGCCCCCCATATGCTGTTTTCCAGTTCCATTCCAGCCCCTCATCAGCCCACTTCGTCCTATTCCAGCCTCCATCAGCTCATTTCCAGTCCTAATCCAGCTCTTCATCAGCCCATTTCCAGTCCGTCCGTCCCACCATCACAGCCCATTTTGTCCGTTCCCCCCCACCATCACACCCCATTTGCAGTCCATTCTCCCCATCACAGCCCAATTGCAGTCCGTTCCCCCCCCCCCATCATCACAGCCCATTTCCAGTCCGTGCCCCCCCATCACAGCCCATTTCCAGTCAGTTCCCCCCCCATCACAGCCCATCCAGTCCTAGCTGCCCCCCCCCCAAAGAGCCCTGCGCTGTTTAAAGGGCTGCAGTGGGAGCCGGGGAAGCCCCCGGCTCCCTCTGCACAGCCCGCCAGCGTGAAGAGCCTTTACCTTCATGCTGGTGGCTGTTTCAATGAAGCCGGGAATGCCCTTTAACCTCTCCCGGCATTCGCGGCTTCATTGAAACAGCTGCCAGGGTGAATGAAAAGGCTCTTCACGCTGGCGGGCTGTGCAGAGGGAGCCAGGGCCTCGCGTGGGCTTCCCCGTCTCCCTCTGCAGCCGTCCATTGAGCGAGAATGTGGTTCACGCGGGGCCCCCTGAAGCGCGGGGTCCTGTGCGAACAACATTCTCGCTCAATGGATGGACCGGCCCTGGTCAGGCAGCTAGATATAGGGAGCCAGTGTAGTTGCATCAAGATGGATGAAATGTGCTCGTACCTGGAAACACCTTGGAGTGATGTGGCAGCTGTGTTCATGGCCAGTTGGAGTGGTTGGAGGATGTGTTTTGGAATGCCATGAAGAATAATACTTGCATAGTCAGTGCAGGAGGATGAGAGCTTGGAAGACTGTACGAAAATCTGGGGGATCATTGGAGTCAATGTTGGACGTAATACAGGGCTTTAACTTCTCACTTCATTCCTTATTTATTCGACTTGTGGTGGATCTCAGTGTTGTGTTTCAGGCTGTGGTGGAATATTCTAAGATTTTGGACTTCCTTGCTGGAAGAATGGGTGTTCTCAAGTCAAAAGTGAGCTTGCAGGTCGTAGATGATGCTTTGGTGTAGGACAGTACTATTGTTTTCGGTCCATGGAGCACCTTGAAAATCAAGTCAGATGCAATAACATGTTTGCTGAACTTTCCCAAATCTCCCCTTATACCACCTATCGAGATGGCAAAGAAATATCTAACTGAGATTCTTGAGATGGATCCTGGGGATCTTCCTCCATTGGTGAGGGGCCCAGTACCTTCCTCCATGTGGTGCTTATTCACCTGTGGGGCAGAGGGATGCCATCTGAGACAACTTGACTGAGTTCCTGGAGTCCTCCCTGGAGGTTGTAACTCAGAGATCCAATATTATCCTAAATATTTGCCTTCGAGTTCAACCGCAACTTGGTGTTTAAATTGTATATTCGTTCCATGAACAAGCTTATTTTTGGCTCTCATATACATGTTTTCTGATTTCTCAAGAAGCACACAGAAGCGGCCCCAGGGATTCCTGGCTCTGCACCCCAGTGCTTTGGCGTGGGGGCTGAAATTTGTGCTCTGATTTCCTTGTATTTGTATTGTTGTGCATGAGGGTAAAACTCTTACTTTAAGCCTAAATTGCTTGCTGATTTTATTCTTGCTAGGGAGAAGATAAATGTCTTGGTTCACTCTCCACAGGCACCACTGTAGTGGCCCTTGGGGAGGTTTTGTTGCTGTGGGTTGTGCCCTCATGTTATTTTTCTTCTTAATTTTGTGTTCTATTAGATTTTCCTGATCCTTGGATCTTTTTCCTATGTGTATTGCATATTTGTGTTTCATTTTTCCTTTGGGATTTTTCCCCATATTGAATATTTCCTTGTTTCTGTTCACTTATATTTGGGGAAAGTGTATTTAAAAATGTATAAACAAAAAAAATAAGAAGAACTTGTTGTTTCACGCAAAATAGATCATTTCATTCCCCCTTTGCTCATGAGCACTAGCTTCCTGTAGCACAGTGGTTCTCAGTGCATTCCTCTGGGACCCCTAGTCCAGTTAGGTTTTCAGGGTTTCCATAATGAATATTTATTTAACAATTTTCCTATACCGCTTTATCTTTTAATCAAGGTGGTTTACATTGTAACTTCAATTATTATTATAGAGAACTAGCAAGAAAAACAATAAAAACTCAACCCATTGCAGAATAACATTCTTAGCAAACAAAGGGGAGGGGGTAAAACAGGAAGTACTAAAAGCATAACTTATGTACAGGGTAACATATATACATTTGATCGTGAGGTGTGGGCATGGGACAAGGGGAAAACTGGGGAGTTAGGGGTGTTCGTTGAAGTGCTCAATGAAGAGGAGGGTCTTGAGCTGTTTCTGAAAGTCCTTTAAGTCTGTGGTTATCCTTAGTTTTTCCGGAAGAGAGTTGGATCTTGCATTGATGGATGGGGTGTCCGTGATAGAAGTGTCCTTGTATAGTGTGGTTTGAGGGAGGAGTTGGATAAGTCAGCAATGTTTTCATTCTTCAGGATTGGGTCTTTCGTTAGCGTGCGTGTGATGTTGAAGAGCTCTTTGGGTTTGTTGCAGACTTTTAGAATGAGGTTAGTGTGGTATTGTTTGTGTTTATTGATTAGGATGTTGTATTCTCGTTGCATTGCTTCGTTTTGTTTTAATGTGCTTTCAGACTGGTCATGTCGCCATTGACGTTCATGTTGACATAGTTTCCTCTTTGATTCTCTTATTGTAATGGAGTCCCATGGAGCTGATCTTGGCCTGTTTTCATTTTGATGTGAGCTGACTCAAGTTGGGAGTCTTGATGCAGTACTGATGGTGGTGCTCCAGATGTTGACAGCCTTCTCCAGGTCGGTAAAGTCCTGGGGCAGGAATTGAAGGGCGTCTCTAAGGAATTGCTCTTTGTCGAATGCTTTGAAGCATCTGGTAGGATTCTGTTTTCTGTGGTTTTTGTTGATTGTTGAGATGGAGTTTGAAGAGTATGGCTTGGTGGTCCGACCAGGGTATGGGTGAAATTGTGGGTGATGCTGTGTCCATGGTTTAGTATGCTTATTGAGGCGAATATGAGATCTGGGTGGAACCAGAGCGATGAGAAGGATCTGTGAGAATTTGTTTGAAAAGAATGGACTCCATTGCTTTGTGAAAAGCTGCTTCCTCCTTGTTAGACGTAGATGTGAGGTTTGTCACCTAGTACTATGAGGGGCTTGTGAGAAGAGTTAGCTGAGTATATCGAATTGAGAATGTTGGATGTGTCCTCTGAGGGGGTACTGAGGGCTCTGTAGATTAGGCAGATGGATAAGTATTTATTTTCTATGCTGATAATGTCACAGCAGTCAGAGCTTATGGATCTGGATGTCTTGAGCTTCAAGTCTGCTTGGGCCAGGATAAGTACTCCACCTCGTCGTCTGTGAGTACGGGGGCAGTTGAATGCCGTGAATGTGTGGGGAGTAACTTGATTCAGGATGACTTGGTCGGAACTCTTTAGCCGTGATTCAGTAATGCAAAGGATATCAGTGTGATTGTCTTGTATGTGATCGATATAGTATTTATCATCCCTCCAGTTCAGTCCCAAACCTCTGGAGTTGAGCACCTCCTCCAGCAACTTGGAGACTGAGCATGTCATCCTTTTGAGGACCCTGGTATAAATACCCAAGAGATTGCCCACCAGATCCAGTTACTCAGTCTCCAAGCAGCTGGAGAGGTGGTGAGCCAAGCTTCTGGACTCACTAGAGGGACAGCTAAGGAGAGTTAAGCAGAGTAGTGGTAGTTTAGTTTGAGAAGACTACAATAAACAAAGCAAAACAAAAGATCAACAAAGAGGAGAGAGAGCCGCGGAGAAGTGATCCCCCCCTCCCTCTGGGGAGAGTGGGGTGGTGTTTGTGGAGGTTTGCCATCGTTCCAGGGTCTGACTGGCCAGCTCCCAAACCCACTCTTTTTTTTTTGTTCTTGTTTTGCGTTCTTGTTTTGCATTTGCCACAGGTCCTCGAGATCCCACTGCTTGATAATTTCCATCAATCACCGCCCTTCTCTTTTATGCAGTTTCTTTTGGTAATTTGATCTATCCAATTCCCCTAGAACTGAGTTCATATCACCCCCCCAAGCACCCAATCTCCTTTAGCCACCTTTGCGAAAGTATTAAGGGCCTCCTTAAAAAAGGATCCTTTGCGGCTGTTGGGAGCATATAAATTAAGGAGGGAAATTTTGTATTGTTCAATCCTCCCCACCAGCCAAACCACCCTCCCCTGCGTATCCCCCCTCCCCCAACTCAAAATGGACAAAAGGGATAAGCTTATGAATTAATATCGCCGCTCCCCTTTTTTTGGAGTTGAAAGCCGAGCAAAAGACCTATGTGAAGCCCTTTTGTTTTAATTTTTCATGCTCGAGAGCTGTTAAATGGGTCTCCTGAAGGAGAGCAATGTTTACTTGTGAGTGGTTCAGGAGATCCAGAACCCTGGTCCTTTATGCAGGCTGGTTAATCTCCCTAATGTTTAAAGATACGATTCTATACCCCCTACTATGCCCCATGATCCCCAAGTAACCTGGTATACGCTACTCCCCTCTTCCCTCCCCCCCCCCACATGCATCAAACCCGACCCCCACAGCTGAACATTAATATGGCACTTCCAAAACTTCAATCTATAAACCCACAAACATATTAAACACAAAATCACAGCCTCCCCCACATTTTTTATTTTTAACATGCTTCCAGCCTAATACCATCACTATTCTACAGACCCCTTCAGGCTTCCCCCTCCCCCCCCCCCCAGCACACCCCCCTCAAACACTCAACAGAGTCCAACCAGTCCATTGACAGTTCTACCACTCCAACCTCTCCTCCATGCCAGGCACCCCTGGATCAACGAGTTATACAAGCTTCAATTCCTCTCGTGCTCTTGACTTGCCAGTCAATGACCCTTCTGCACATCTCCAAGTGGCGCCTCCTGAGCCATGTGTGCTGAAGGTCTACTAAGTGCTTCTTGCACACAATGCTGCTGTCAAAGCTCACTCTGGACGTCCTTATTCTGCTGCTTTACTGCAGGGGTGCCCGACTCATTACTAGTGTCTCCCGATGCCTTCTGTCTGCTGCTATTCTAGCCAGGTATTTCTCCGTCGCCTCCGCTGAATAAAAAACTTCCGGCTTCCGTTCTCCATAATTGTCAACCAGGCTGGATACCATACTGCCGCTAATATTCCACGGTTTAGTAACTGCCTTGTATTTGAGCAAGTCCTTCCTTCTCCGAACCGTTTCTGAAGCAAGATCTGGGTATACCCCCACTTTTCAGCTTCTATACTGCACCACTCCAGTTTTTCTTGCCTCTTTAATAATAAACTCATGGTCCTGAAAGCAGAGAAGTTTGACAATAAAAGCTCTTTGTGCCACCATGCCTTGTGGCTTAGGTCTCAGCTCCCAGAGTGCCCGTTCGACCTCATACTCCCCTGGCACCACTGACCCAGGGAAGCACTCCTGCAAAAAGGCCCGAATAAAGGCAGAGGGGTCTTTCTCGCCCTCTCCTTCCAAGATCCCAAAAATGTGTGTGTTCAACCCCCCGATCCCTGTTTTCATGATCTTCTAATTTCTCTGCCATCCACAATATCTGTTTCTGCATTCGGAGGATTTCAGAGTTTGCCACCCTTTGCTGATCTGCGGTTGCGCTGATCCATACCTCAGCCTGCTCCAAACAGTAATGATAACAAACTTTTCCTCCAGCCTTGCCATCACCCCTTCCACAATCACATCTTTGGAAGAACATAAGATATGCCATACTGGGTCAGATCAAGGTCCATCAAGCCCAGTATCCTGTTTCCAACAGTTCTTGATCCACAGTAGTACACTGCCTCCTATTCCATGACTCTTTAGTTTTGCCAAATGTCTCTGATGAGGGACCTTGTCAAAGGCTTTCTGAAAGTCCTGATACACTATATCAACCGACTCACCTTTGTCCACCTGTTTATTCACACTTCCAAAAAAACACAACAGATTAGTAAGACAAGATCTTCCTTGTCTAAAGCCATGTTGGCTGTCTCCCATTAGGCCATGACTATCTACATGCTGAGTAATTTTATTCTTTATGTTGGTTTCTACCATTTTTCCCAGTACTGACGTGAGGCTCACTGGTCTCTAGTTTCCCGGATCACCCCTGGAACCCTTTTTAAAAATTGGTTTTACATTGGCGATCCTCCAATCTTCAGGTATTAGAGATGATTTTAATGATAGTTCACAGATTACTAATAGCAGGTCTGCAATCTCATATTTCAGTTCTTTCAACACCCTTGGATGTATACCATCCGGCCCAGGTGATTTGCTACTCTTCAGTTTATCTGATAGTTGTAATACATCTTCTCGATGTATCGATATTTCCTTCAATTCTTCCGCACCTTTAAATACCACTTCAGTCATGGGTAACATCCCTACATCTTCCTCAGTAAAGACCGAAGCAAAAAATTCATTCAGTCTCTCCGCTATCGCCTTGTCACCTCTTAGTGCCCCTTTAACTCCTCTATCATCTAATGGACCAACTGACTCTCAAAGGTTTTTAGCTACAAATGTACTTGAAAAAATCTTTATTTCGCATTTTTGCTTCCACAGCAAGCTTCTTCTCAAATTCTCCCTTTGCCTGCTTTTTCAGTGCCTTGCATTTGACTTGCCAGTGCTTGTGCTGTTTCCAGGTTTCGTCGTTTGGCTCTTTTTTCCATTTCCTGAAAGATGCTTTTTTTGGCAACAACAGCCTCTCTGACCTCACCTTTAAACCATGCTGGCAGTTTTTTGGACTTCCTTCCACTTTTCTTAAAGCATGGAATACTGCTGGTCTGGGCTGCCAGGATAGTATTTTTCAACAACACCCAAGCGTGATGTAAGTCTTTAACCTTTGCAACTGCTCCTTTTAGTTTTTTCTTAACTATTTTCTTCATTTTATCATAGTCTCCCTTTCGAAAGTTAAAAGGTAGTACTGTGGATTTTCTCCACTAATTAAATCAAAGGCGATCATGCTATGATCACTATTGCCAAGTGGCCCCAACACACTTATCTCTTGCACTAGATCTGGTGTTCCACTAAGAACTAGGTCTAATATGGCTTCCCCTCTGGTCGGTTCATGAACCAGCTGCTCCAAGAAGCAGTTATTTATGTCATCTAGGAACTTTATCTCCCTAGCATGTCCTGCCGTGACACTGACCCAGTCGATACCGGGTAATTGAAATCACCCATTATTATTACTGCGCTGTAACTTTTGTTAGTTTCCTTGATTTCTTTGAGCATTTCATCATCCATTTGTTCATTCTGGCCCGGTGGTTGATAGTACACCCCCACTGCCATCTCCTTCCCCTTTTTACATGAAATTTCAATCCATAGAGATTCTACAGTAAATTTTGTTTCCTGCAAAACTTTAATCCTTTCTGACTCAATGCCCTCTCTAACATAGAGCGCAACCCCTCCACCAATTTGATCAGCTCTATCATTTCGATATAGTTTGTACCCAGGTATCAAAGTGTCCCACTGGTTGTCCTCCTTCCTCCATGTCTCTGATATTCCAATCATATCTAACCTCTCATTTAGTGCTATATATTCTAACTATCCCATCTTATTTTTTAGACTTCTAACATTTCCAAACAAGCATTTTAGAGACTGTATTTTATTCATATTAATTTGGCTATTGGTAGACATGGGTAATTTGGGATCTTTAAGCTCTGTCTGCTCCATACTCGAGGGCATTTGGGCTACTTTACTCTTTTTTGGAACCTCTCTGCTTTTGGTAGTATCCTTCAAGGATACATTCTTCCGAACCATCCGCTCTTGGGCGACGGTCGGCTTTCCCCTATTATCTAGTTTAAAAGCTGCTCTATCTCCTTTTTAAAGGATAATGCCAACAGCCTGGTTCCATCCTGGTTAAGGTGAAGCCCATCCCTTCGGAAGAGCCCCTCCTTTCCCCAGAATGTTCCCCAGTTCCTAACAAATCCAAAACCCTCATCTCTGCACCATTGTCTCATCCACGCATTGAGACTCCGGAGCTCTGTCTGCCTTCTGGGTCCTGCATGTGGAACGGGAAGCATTTCGGAGAACGCTACCCTGGAAGTTCTGGATTTCAACTTCCTACCTAAAAACCTAAATTTAGCCTCCAGAACCTCCCTACCACATTTTCCTATGTCATTGGTACCGACATGTACCAAGACAGCAGACTCCTCCCCAGCACCTTGCAATACACCTTGCAATACACCAAGAAACAATCACTACCAAAATGAGACAATATCACACTGACATCCTAAAGAGGTCTCTGAATAAACCACGTGACCTCTTCAACTTAGTCAAATCCCTCTCAATGGAACCATCTCCCGAACAACACAGCGAGATTCACCTGCAAGAATTCGCTGATTACCTGCAATCCAAGATTGTGCAAACCAACAAGGTTTCAGCAGTCCCATATCAAGAATCAACGGGCCTATCCCCACTGAACACATTTTCCACACCATCCACTAAATGTATCGAGGACACCATAGCATCTCTCAACACCTCCACTGCACAGACTGACCCATGTCCAGCTTTTTGGATCAAGGAGCTACGTGATGTGTTCAGCCCTGTCATCGCAAATATAATGAAGCTCTCCTTCACAACAGGATATTTTCCCACTTCACTCAAGCAGACTTCCATTAGGCCACTATTGAAAAACCCCAAACTTGACCCCCAAAGAGTTGACTCCTACCGGCCAATAGCCAGTATCCCCCTCTTGGCCAAAATAATTGAGAAAGAGGCACAACGGCAAATTCAAGATCACATAGATGCCTCTGCTCCCTTAGACAGCTGCCAACATGGGTTCAGAGAACATCATGGGGTCGAGACACTACTCACTGGTCTATTCAACGATATCATCACAGGAATTGACAACATCCGTCAAGGTTTTGTGCTCATCTTCCTAGACATCGCCGCGGCGTTTGACTCCGTGAGTCACGAAATTCTCCTCGGAAGACTGAAAGAGAAGGGCGTCTGCAACAGTGCACTAGGATGGTGTAAATCTTATCTGGACGGTAGATGGCAATATGTGAAGTCTGGATCAGAAGAGTCAATACATTTCCATCAAAAGCAAGGGGTACCTCAAGGCTCCTCGTTATCCTCCTTACTTTTCAATATTTACATGCAGCCCATCTGCAATATCATAAGATCATTCAATGTGAATTGCTTGATATATGCAGATGACATTCTCTTATACATGCCTTTCTCCACAACTCACATGGACCTGGCCCCACTCACAGATTGCTTCAATGCAGTTTCAACATGGCTCCAGACACAGAACCTACGCATTCAACATAAAAAAACAGAGGTGCTATTCATCACCAGAGACTCCAACTTTACTCCCCCATCCCACGTCAGTGTCAAGGAAGCTGACTTGCAAACTAAAGATGCAATAAAATACCTGGGAGTTACTTTGGACCAACGTCTAGATATGAAACGCCACATAAGCAACATAGTCAAAGCCGTCTACTTCAAAATCCGTTCACTCAAGCATCTACACTCCCTGTTGGACCCAGATGATTTCCGAACCATATATCAAGCGCTGATCCTGCCACATTTTGACTTTGCAAATGCCATCTTACAAGGTCTCCCACAATCCACACTAACCCCCTTACAGTTGGCCATGAATGCCGCAGCTAGGGTCCTTTACGGAGCATCCAGAAGCGACCACGTGACCCCCATTCTCAAACAGCTGCACTGGCTACCGCAGGATCACCTTCAAAACCCTTATATTAGCATTCAAGGCAATCAAAGGTATTTCATCCTCCTCACTCACGCATCTTATCCACATTGTCCCCCCCAACAGATCTAGAAGAGCAACAGCTGTAAACTTGCTAACAACACCAAAGGCATCGACAAAGTCCAACATGACAACCACAAACAGGGCGTTCAGTTTTTATGTCCCCAAGTGCTGGAATGCTCTATCCCCTGACATTAGGACCATTGCCAATCTATATCAGTTCAGGAAGGCTCTCAAAACCCACCTTTTCCTCCAATACTTCCCAGCCAGCAATTGAACCTAGAGATCCCTCTCAAGTAATGACCCACTCTAGAAAGGCCCTTACATGCATTATCTGACTTTTACCTATCCTTGCAGTGTAAATAGCTTATGTATATAGTTAACCCTGTTATCCAAGTTTGTACTCCTGTTCGATGTAAAACCTGACAGCTTGTCGTTATGGTCGTTATGTTATGATGTAAACCGCGCTGGTACTAAATAGCGCGGTATATAAGAAACTGAAATAAATAAATAAATAAAGCACTATCTAAGACCGTATCTAGGTGGCGCGTGAGGTTCGCTACCTTCGCACCAGGCAAGCATGTTACCAGGCGATCCTCACGTCCACCAGCCACCCAGCTATCTACATGCGTAATGATCGAATCACTAACTATAACGGCTGTCCTAACCCTTCCCTCATTGGCACATGGCCCTGGAGAAACTTCCTCGGTGCGAGAGTGTTTTACATCACCTGGAGGACAGGTCCTAGTTACTGGATCACTTCCTGCCACATCAGGGTGATGCTTTCCTGTCACGTGACCTTTCTCCTCCATGGCAACAGGGATGCTGCCAGACTGGAGGTGGGACTTCAGGTCCAGTGGGTAGCGCTCCCACCCAGATGTAGGAAGGTTCTTAAGGGCTGTGCCTCTCTTACGGCCGCCGAGTAGGGCAATAGTACCGACCTGGGACCTCAATTTGGTTCTGGAGGTGTTGGTGTGGGAACCTTTTGAGTCATTGGGCAGAGCTTTGCTCAAGGATCTTACCCTCAAGACGTTTTTTCTCGTGGCCATAAACTCCGCTCATCGAATTTTGGAACTGCAGGCCTTGTCTTGCCGGGAACAATTTTTCTTGTTTTCGGATGAGAGGGTGGTCTTGAGACTGGTCCCTTCCTTTTTACCCAAGGTGGTATTGGTGTTCCATATGAATCAGACTGTTTCTATACCATTTTTTGGCAGCGGCAAGAAGGATTCGGCCGGAAGGTGGTTGCAACTCCTGGATGTTCGGCCGACCCTGAGGAGGTACCTGAAGATAACAGCTCCTTTCTGCAAGTCGGTTCATCTGTCATGTTTAGGGGTCCGAGGAAGGGAGAAGCGGCAGCAAAGGCTTCCATTTCCAGGTGGATCAGAGAAGCTATTGCATCAGCGTACATTTTAAAAGGTAAGCTGGCGGGGCTGCGAGCTCATTGCACTATGGCTCAGGCGGCCTCGTGGGCAGAGTATAGCCTGGTTCCACCCATTGAGATTTGTAAGGCAGCTACTTGGTCGTCTTTGCATTCTTTTGTCAAGCATTACCGCCTAGATGTCCAGGCGGCAGGAGATACATGTTTTGGATCGGCAGTGCTTCCGGCCGGTCTGGCAGGTCCCGCCCGTTGACATTTACTGCTCTGTTACATTCCCAGAGGTTTGGGACTGGACTGGAGGGACGATAAGGAAGGTGAAATTTAGATTTACCTGCTAATTGTTCCTTGAGGAACTCCAGTCCAGTCCCGGATCCCTCTCCTTGTGGCAGTTTTGCACTGGGGTCTGAAGCTGAATTTAATAAGAAGGTTAGGCTTCAGGATTTGCAAGGTCGGCAGGGGAGTTGGAGTGGGGAAGCACAGGGGGTCTGTTCCTCGCTCAGGAAAGGAGGAGGACCCATGCCCGGAAGAGCGTTTGGTAAGTTTCCACATGGCAGAGGAGGGGTTTTTCCTTCTCCGCTAAGGGATAGCATAAGTTAAGGCTAGTAGAGTATTTGGTTTTATGATGCAAATTAACTACTTATTTGTTGCTCCTGTGAGTCTGCTTTGTCAATAGGTTACTGGAGCTGGTGGGCGGTCCCTTGGGTATTTATACCAGGGTCATCAAAAGGATGGCATGCTCAGTCTCCAAGCTGCTGGAGGAGGTGCTCAACCCCAGAGGTTTGGGCCTGGACTGGAGTTCCTCAAGGAACAACAATTAGCAGGTAAGTCTAATTTCACCTTGTCTTGTTACATATGGATCTTGCATTTATAAGGCCTATTGTTATGGGAAGGGGGCTTAGGTGGGTTGTGGGTAAAGTGTGGAGATGTATGTGAGAGGTTGTATTCAAATAAGTCTGGTGGGTCTCTTATTTGAGGTGTTTGTAAATAGCATGCTTGTGGGCAGTCAAGTATGGCGGAGAATGAAATGTTAGGAAAGTAGGTGGTGCCTGGAGGGCTATGAGGGTGGTATAGTAGCAGGTAGTGCTTGTTAGATGAGAGAACAGGATCAGAGTAAAGATGATAGTGTATATTTGATGGAGGTTTATCATTTGAGCTTTTGTGGCTTAGAGATTTGTGAAACTTGTGTATGAGCAGAGCACGTTGTGGCAGAGATTCTGTGATGGTATACGCCATGTGAGGTAAACTACTCGCCATTTGTGATCTTCTTAGACGGTCTGTGTTGTGTATTGAGGCTGGAGCAGAGGGCTGGAACTGAGGTTGGTGGCGTGGTGGAGTTAGGAAGAGTTGCTTCTTGTTACAGCTCGTAGGAGATTTCTCAGCTCAGGGATGAGATGGCCAAGCATATAGAGCTTTTTGCCCCACCTAAGAGCCATGCCAAAGGGCCTTCTGGCGAGGCCTTCAGGCGAGGGTGCACCGGGAGGCGGTCCTTTTTAAATCACTGGGGTTGGGCCCAGATTGGCCTTCGGTTGGAGAGTAGGAGGGGTTTTCAGCCTCCCACTCTCTTCGGGATGCCGATCGTGGCTCAGGGGGAGCCGGAGGTGCAGATCTATCTCGTGCATATTCATGTGGATATCCAGAAAACATGACTGGCCTGAGGGTCCCAGAGGACTGGGTTGAGAACCACTGCTGAAAATTAAAAATCCTTTTGCTTATATTTAAAATTCTGAAATTTCTATTTCCTTTTCCATTTTCCAATGTCATTTCCTCACACACTAATCAGAGCTTTATGCTCTCTTCAGGACTATCTTTTGGTGGTTCCCTTCCACCCCCTTCCTCCACCCCCCTCCAATCTAAGGCACGCTGGGAGATAACTAGATAAGCAGACTTTTATATTTTAGCTCCCTTATTTTGGAATGTTATGCCCAAATACTTATGCCTTAAATAAGATCTGACAAAATTTAAGTTAGAATTAAAAATCAGTTTTTTTCAGAGGTATTTGGGGAGGATTGAGCTGGTTCGACAGTGCAGGTAGCATGGCTATTACTCTGTTTTCTGTCTTTTTATCAAAGCCCATTTTTTTCCTGCTATTTTTCATGATTCTGTTGTGTTTTGTATTTTCAAAATTGAGCATTTGTTTTGTAACGATTTTGATAGCGGATAAAATATCGTAAATAACTGCACGACTGTAAACAGCTATGATATTCTTGAATGGTGGTATAGCAAATGTAAAAAAACATAAACAGCTGCAACCCTGTGCTCTCAATCTCAGAAGCAGGCCTTAATTGGTACCCCAAAAGGTGTCTGAATAGGCTGTGAACTGCAGCCCATCTTGTAACAGACAAGACTCACTGCAAACCATGCACATGGAGAGAAATAGAATTTGCCAGGGACAAAATAGGTTATTGAAAGAATTACTAAGGAAACTTTATGGAAAACGCACACAATGACTGGATTGATAAGCCAAGTGCCTGAGCTGCTGAGCCGCTTATTTTAAGTAATTAGACGACGATATATTGGAATAGTATTGACCTTGTTTATGGTGGCATGCAGCCACTACCAGCAGGAATGTCAGGAAGAACTGAATTTATCATCTATATCTGAAAGGAATGGAAGGAGATATATATAGAAACAGAAGGAAAGCCCAGGTACATAATTTATAGAAATGACTGAGCAAATCTAGTAAATAAAAAGCTGGCTCATATTATTCACCAGAAAAGAGAAATCTGGTATTTGAAGACAACACCGCCTTTTGAACAAGGTAAGAAAACTCTCCTCGGTTTATGCCTACCCTTTGGCTCCCTCTTTTTTTCCTTTTTTTAAGAATTCCATGTTCCAGATTCACTAAAGCTGAAGAAAAATGTGGTGTACATGCTCCTGTAGGCGAATGTCAGGCAACTTGAAGCCATCTATGAAAATTATAAAGGACTATGATGAGAAAACTTAGGACTTGGTTCAGAAACAGGAAATGTTAATTTCATTTGACTCTAAGGCCATGAGTAACTGAATTGTGTAAACCGCTTTTACAAAATGATCCTTCCCCTTTTTTACTTTTCTATTACTGTATGTTTATTGATTAATTTAAATATTATAATTAAATGCATGCATTTTTAAAACCCTTTCTTTTGATATATGACTGAAACTTTTAAGTCCATCATAAAAGTCCTCTAAAGGTGACGTGACAAAGGTAATCTTAGACCCCCAACAAAGAGAAGTGGCAAAACGTTGACAACTCACAGAAGTAAATCACAAAATAAATGTATTTTGTGATTCACTTCTGTAAGTTGTCATAGTTTTATCACTTTTTGTTGGTGCTTGGATTTATTTATTTTTTCATTTATATTTAGCTCATGCTTTTCCAGTAGTAGATCAAGGTGAGTTACATTTGTGAGTGTACAGAAATAAAAACATAGAAATAGTTTTGACAATTAATGCACAGTTATTTGTATAAAGTTACAATGTTATAAATCTCTGTTAATAACTATTATCTGTATAAGTTAAAAGAATCTCTGTTCCATGTAATGTATACATTAGTATACAAATTTGTTTACTTGTTCCATGTAAACCGCCCCTGATCTCTGGAAGGGGCGGTATAGAAGAAATAGATAAATAAATAAAATAAATAAAAAATGACGACAGAAAAAGACGACATGGCCTATCTAGTCTGTCCTTCCATATCAACAACTACAACAGTCCCCTTTTTTCCTTTAGAGATCCTCTGTGTTTGTCCCATGCTTTTTTAAATTCAATTACTGTCCTCATCTCTACTACCTCCACTGGGAGACTATTCCACGGATCCATCACTCTTTCCGTAAAGAAATATTTCCGCAAATCACTCCTGAATCTATCCCCCTTCACCCTCATCCCATGTCCCCTCATAGCAGAACTTGCTTTCATAACCTTATGAATTTTTCCAGGCTATGACTGATCGATTTGGGAAACTGCCTGTGAATAGGCTTCCCTTCTTCCAGCTATGAGATTGTGTATGTATCAGTTTGGTTTACTTTTTTCCAAGTGCTGACCTTATGAAGGACAATTGTAATATATGATATAAACACTTTTTAAGGGTCTTTGGAGAGCAAGCCTTCTCCACAAAAAGAAGCAACCAATCTACGATGTTATGTCCATGTATTGTACAATATGGTTGTATGTGTTAGCCAGCAATATCATCGTTTGTACTTGGTATCCTTTCTCTGCAAATGGCGACATTCACATGTATAATCTCTTAGTTTAGTTTTGGAGCTAAGTATTTTGATATTTTGTTGTAAAACCAAACCACTTAAGGCAAAAAGAATTATTTTTCTAATCACCTGAGATTAACCTTTCTATTGGTCAGTCATGCTGTTTTAATTAATTTTGCTCTCTTCATGCTACCGGTATCTAAGATTACCTTTGTAGCGTCCAAGAAGTGGCACTTGCAAATGTAACTTACCTTGATCTACTACTGGAAAGGCGTGAGCAAAATATAAATAATAAAGATATTCAATCCTTAAAGCTTGGAACACATCCATTAAGGGCAAATATAGATGTTATACAGTAATGTAGATAACAATGAGACCCGGGGAAGACAACGATTTAATGGGAACCAACCCAATGATCACCAAGAAAACAGTTTTGTCCCCTACCAGATGTATGATTGGAGCCAGTGCACCACTGCTTTATCTAAACCACATATCTGTAGTTGTGCCCAGATTTCAGGGTGATCAGTTAGTTGACAGTATAAGCAAAGCATTTCATTTTATTTCCAGAATTTTGATTTAGCTTAAGACACTGCATGGAATATTCTTTTGCTAATTGATCGGGGTGCGAACATAGAGGCTAACACACTTTCTAATAAAGATAAGCAGTTTATAAAACAAAGAAAAGATAACTTGAAAGCAAGTAATTCACTTATTTACCTATAATTAGAAAAGAAAGCAAGTAATTACAGGAAAATGATACATCATCGACAGAGTTATGAACTTCATCTCATGCCACACTTTGACTAAATGGATCCCGGATTCAGCCATGCAGGAGAGACTTCTCAATCGGGAGATTTTCCATGCAGTGTACGTGCCCACTCCATAGATGAGATCCCTTTACTGCTCCCCGGCTGAAAAAGCACCCATTTTATCCTATTGCAACGGCAACCAGTTATTTTTCATCAGGTGACATACACGTAGTATAGGGTCAGTTATTCATTAAACATAATCAAGACACTGGCCAGACGTCTGAGCATGCTCAAGGGATACATTCCCCATCCCATGGTTTTAGAAGCTCAAAACTCTACAATTGATAATCTCTTTATTGTGTCTGCATTTGCCAGGTGAAAAGTTCTTCTTATCTTGTGTACCAGTATCTCTCTGTAGTTATGCAAGCAGTTTCTCACAAAATTGTATGGGACTTTCTCTCTTCCCTAAAACTGAGGTTCAATTAACCCCTAACTCACTGCTGATGCATAATCAGTAGTCCATTTTAATTCATTTGTACTACAAATATGCTGTATATTTTGATGTAAATGAGGTTGTAAAATCACATACATTACAATTAGTAGGATTTACTCATAAGCTATAAATTGATTTTACCCAGTTATATGACGTCTGTGTCTGCCTAAATAGATCACTATGAACCTGAAACTGATCCCTTTCCTGTCGTCTTTTACACATGCCTCAACGATTCTATGCAGGTTTACACACGGTCTGTAATTGAACCCCTCCCTGCACCAGCTGGTGATGGTCATGCCGACAGTGCTGCAAAAACTGCAGACAAACAGAAAAAGAAAGCTAAGATGACAGATGAGGAGATCATGGAAAAACTGAGTATGTATAACCAAAAGTAAAATGTACATTATATGGTGTGATTAAAAAGTCTGTTTACATATCAGGCACACCATGAAAAGTAGCCTCATTCTTGGTGGGAATGGCTTATGACTTATGATGATTGATACATATAGTGACTCTCAGTGACCACTTCAATTTACCTTGCTGCTTAATCTTTTGAGCTGTTGCATACTAGTATTTATGAGGTGAGTGAACTGAAGGTGCCCAGATTCCTGTAGATTATGTTGAAAACAATAGTTCCTTATCGTTCCTCCAGCTTAGTCCTCTACGTATGGGTAGTGCACCTCCTCCTGCAGCATGAAGACTGGACCAATCAAAATTCAGCATCACTGGATCCAGCATCCTGGCTTTCCCTTGCCCCCCAGTGTGTCCAGTCTTCATGCAGCAGGAAGATGTTTGTGAGCCGGGCTGGGCTCACTAGTCAGTTAGTTTAGGTCTTAGTTATAGCTAACCTTTTATTTTTCCTTTCTTTGGTCCCTATTGGGGTTTCTATTTGTTTACTGCAGTACAGGAGTACCTGTCTCTTTAATTTTGGAGAAACCGGCACTCCGGAGGGGTGGGGGGCTCAGCAGATGTTCCTCTCCTGCTCAGCCAAAGCCGCTTGCAGTTACTTTTAATTAGCTTGGATCTCTGTGCCCAAGGCTGTTCGGGACAGAGCTCCGGCGGCGGCTGTCCAGCGCCACAGTTCCTGGAAGGTAGGATTCTGTGCGTGGCGAGTGCCGACGGGTGGCTCGGCAGCAGGCACAGTTTGTGCAACGGCCCCTGTCTTTGCCGCTATCGTGGTTTGTTCTTTACTTTTCTTTACTTTTCTTTCACTTTCTTTTTTTAGCGTTTTCTTTGGCCCGAGTTTTTATTTTCAGACGGGAGCGGGCTATTTCGACGGGGCCTTGACTGGGCTGCTCTTTTCAGCGCCAAATTTTTCCCGCGCCTCAACTTGGTGGGTAACCGCGGCCATTTTGTTTCCTGCGGTCCTCTGCTTCGCGCGGTCCATGCGGCAGCAGTCGGCTGTCCCGGAGCCGCGGCGTCTCTCCGCTGACCCTCTTTTTGGTGCCTTTGTTGTTTTTTTCCCTTTTTTGCTTTATTTCTTTTGTATATTTTCCTTTTTTTCTGGGCTCTCCCTGCGACGGGTGTGTTGTGGGCTGCTAGGAGTGATTTTCACGAGCTGAGCAGCCTGCCTGCGTTTGGCTCGCTTTCTATTGCTATAAAAATAAATAAAAAAAAGAAACAATCAATCAACCAAGCAAAGAGTCAGCAGCAGAAGCTCTCCTTGCTGGCAGCCACCCAGTATCTGGGTAAGGGCTTGATTTTGGCTGGGGGTCAGCGTTCTCATTTTTCTTTTCTGTAGTCTAGGCGCAAAGGGCCTCTTTTTTCTTCCCTGGGGTACAGGGTTTCCTGGCTTCCATGCCCTCGGGATCCCTGTGTGTCATTTGTGGATCACGGAGGGGCGCTTCAGCAGAGACGGGCGTCTGTCAGCGCTGTGCCTCCGTGTCCCTCAGTATGGAGCAGCGGCTGGAGACATCGTTGGCGGGTTCCCCACCCTCTGCCGCGCCTATGGTTATTGACTCGCCCTTAGAAGGGCCCTCGGGGGCGAGCCCCGCTCTTTCTGCAAGCACAGGGGCACCAGCTGATTTCGGAGGAGCTTCCCTCTTGGAAGACTTTTCTCCCGATTTTATTTTACTGATGCATCAAGCGTTTTGTCGGCGGCGTCAAGGGGTTGCGCTGGTTTCCCCTTTGGAGCAGGCCACTACCGCGCAACCTTCGGCGAAGGACGGCGGGTTCTCAGGTGTGCGAGCGGCCAAGAGGCCGCGCCTACAGGAGCCCCTGTTGTTTGAGTCGGATTGGGTAGAAGGAGAAGATCATGAGTTGGACATGGAGGAGGAAGCCTTAGAAGAAGGCGAGCTCCCGGAGCCGGAAGACCAGGCGAAAATCATATGGGTTTTTCGCAGAGAGGAATTGCCTGCGCTCCTGTCTGAGGCGCTTCAGACTCTTGGGCTGGTTCCAGCACCGCCGGCTGAGGAGGACGATGGTGTGGACCCCATCATTCAGGCTGTCCGTCAGCCGCAGGCGGTTTTTCCCCTGCACCGGGTCCTTGACCAAATGATACAAACAGAGTGGGATGCCCCAGAATCTGGTCTCAAGGGCATAAAGATCATGCGTAAACTGTATCCGTTGTCGGACAAGGATCTCGACCGGTTCCGTTTGCCTAAGGTGGATGCGGCAGTCTCGGCGGTTACTAAGAAGACCACGATCCCTGTTGAGGGTAGCGCGGCCTTAAAGGAGCCTCAGGACCAGAAACAATCACTATCAACAAAACCTCCATACCTGTCAGAAAACAGGTAAAATACTTAGGAGTAATAATAGACCACACTCTCACCATGCTACCACACATAAAACAAACAGTAAAAACCATTTTCTATAAACTCAAAACAATTCAACACCTAAGGCCACTCCTAGAAACACCAGACTTTAGATCCGTAGTAGGTACACTGATCACCCCTCACTTCGACTATTGCAATAGTCTCCTAATAGGCCTCCCGCAAAAAAGCACATACCTTCTTCAAAGAGCACAAAACATCTGTGCAAAAGTGATTGCTAAAGCTCGCCTAACAGACCACGTAACCCCTATACTGCTAGACCTCCACTGGCTCCCTATAAACAGCCGAATTAAATATAAAATTATCCTAACAACCTATAAACTCATAAATGACATAACCCCCTCACACCTATCTACATTACTGCAATCTCCAACTTCGACAAGGACCCTCAGACAAAACGCAGCCCACTCTCTCATCATACCAAAAACCATCCGCAAAACTAAGAAAACCACTAGCTCCAGAGCATTCTCATTCGCTGCTCCTACACTCTGGAACGACCTCCCCATTGAACTTCGTACCATAAGAGACCCCTTCCAATTCAGAAAAGAATTAAAGACCTACCTGTTCACTGAACACTTCGAAGTCCCCTACTACCCCAAAGCTAGCTCCACAACAAACGTGGTTACACATGCTCAAACTCCCTTAATCCAAACAATGTAAACACAAGCCTGCCCCCTCCCTCCACACACACGCCCCAAGACGACATAAAAAGGAACTAAATTCCAACACCTACACCAATATCTGACCCACACAACACCCACACCACACACTGTAAATATACATTTGTAAAAAGTTAGATGTGTTTGTTTTAATACCTACAAAGTTCTTGCTTTAATACCTAAAAGATGTTTCTGCTTTTTGTTTTTCCTTTAATACCTACAAAGTTTATATTACTGTTCAATGTAAATAGTTGAATTCTATTGTTCTATGTAAAATGTATACAAACTGTGTACAAGACTGTTAACCTGTTATATGTAAACCGCCCTTGATCTCTGGAAGGGGCGGTATAAAAGAATTAGTTAAATAAATAAATAAATAAAATAAAATAAATGATGGACGGTTTGTTGAAACAATCGTTTGAGGCGGACGCTGTAGCGTTACAGGCCTCCATTTGTGGCGCTTGGGTTGCTCGCGCCTGCCTTCGCTGGGTTCAGCGTCTTCGACAGGCGGCGACCGCGGAAGCCGAGGACCTTGCCGAGCTTCAGCGCTTGGAGTCTGGGTCGGCGTATCTAGCGGATGTCCATTATGACCTCATCCGGGCGCTGTCTAATAGTATGGGTTCTTTGGTAGCCACTCGCAGAGCCCTTTGGTTGAAGAGTTGGGCGGCGGATGCTTCTTCTAAGTTTCGCCTGGGCAAGTTGCCCTTTAAAGGCAAGCTGCTCTTTGGTGAGGATCTTGATAAGTTGGTCAAGGAGGGGCGAATCCAAGGGCGGCCGTCTCCCGGAGGATCGCCCGAAGAGAGGGAGGTCCCTCCCTTCCCCTCGGGGTCAGTTTCGGGACTTTCGTCGATTTAGGTCTCCCCGTTTCGTGGGATCGCAGCGAGGCAGGTATCTCTCGAGATCTCCCAGTTTTCGGGGCTTCCGAGGAGCCTCTAGAGGATTCACTGCTGCGACTCCGTCCGCCGCTCGCAAGTCCCAATGAAGGGCTGTGGGTCCAGGCCGGGGGTAACTGCGATTGGGGGTCGCCTTCGGCAGTTTCTCCCTGTTTGGACCCGTATCACATCCGATCGCTGGGTTTTGGAGATTATTCGGGACGGGTACGCCTTGGATCTTGCCAAACCCGTTCTCGATTCCTTCGTGGCATCTCCATGCCGGGGCCCGGTAAAGACCGCTCATGTTCGCCAAACCCTGGATCGCTTGCTCCGGTTAGGGGCCGTCGTCCCTGTTCCGCCGGCGGAGTATGGTCTCGGCAGGTACTCCATTTATTTCGTGGTGCCAAAGAAAGATGGTGCTCTTCGTCCCATTTTAGATCTCAAAGGCATGAATCGCTGTCTTCGAGTTCCACATTTTCGCATGGAAACCCTGCGGTCCGTAATTGTAGCGGTCCGCAAAGGCGAGTTTCTTTCCTCTCTTGACCTGTCCGAGGCCTATCTCCATATACCTATCCGGGAGTCCCATCAAAAGTATCTCCGGTTCGCGCTTCCGTGGGGTCACTTTCAGTTCCAGGCGTTACCCTTCGGGCTGGCCACCGTTCCTCAAGTGTTCACCAAAGTCCTGGTGGTGGTGGCGGCAGCCTTGCGTCAGGAGGGGGTACTTGTTCATCCCTATCTGGACGATTGGTTGATACGCGGAAAAACTCGCTTGGAGAGCGAGACAGCGACGGCGAGGGTCGTCGGGCTTCTGCAGTCTCTCGGCTGGGTGGTCAACCCGGACAAGAGTCACTTGGTTCCGACTCAGTCGCTCGAGTACCTGGGAGTACGCTTCGATACTTGCAGGGGTGCCGTGTCTCTCCCGGAGCGGAGAGTGCTAGCTCTTCAGTCTCTTGTGCGCCACTTTCGGAAGGCTGCGGCTCCGTCAGCCTGGCACTATCTGCAACTGTTGGGGACGATGGCGGCATCCTTGGAAGTGGTGCCTTGGGCTCGCTTCCACATGCGATCCCTGCAGAGGGCCTTGCTCCGTCGCTGGTCCAATCAGAACGATTCGTTGAACAAACGTCTTCCCTGCCCGCGGACAGTTTGCCAGGATCTGAAGTGGTGGTTGCGCCCATCCTCGCTCCAAGCGGGGATGCCCTTGGAACAGCCGGACTGGATTCCGCTGTTGACGGATGCCTGTCTCACGGGCTGGGGCGCACACTGCGGGGACCTAGTGGCGCAGGGCCGTTGGTACCAGCAGGAGAGCGGTTGGTCGATCAATCGTTTGGAGCTCAGGGCCGTTCGGTTAGCGCTGCAAAGCTTCGAACTACAGGTCACGAACCGGGCGGTTCGAGTTCTCTCAGACAATGCCGCGACCGTGGCTTACATCAATCGGCAGGGAGGTACCGGAAGCATGGGCTTGGAAGCGGAAGCCCAGTTGCTATTCGCGTGGATAGAGCCCAGGTTGCAGACGATATCGGCAGCACACATTGCCGGAAAGGACAATGTCACGGCGGATTTTCTCAGTCGAGTTCAAGTGGATGCCGGCGAATGGGAGCTGAATCCTGCGGTTATTCCAACAGTTAGTGAGGCGTTGGGGTCCGCCGGTAATGGACCTGATGGCCACCTTTCGCTCCGCAAAGGCGTCTCGTTTTTACAGCCGTCGGCAGGAGCCCATGTCCGAGGGCATCGATGCTCTTTTGCAGACCTGGCCCACCTCCGGCCTTCTTTATGTGTTTCCCCCGTGGCCTCTACTGGGGCGGGTGATTCAGCGGATCGAGTCTCACAAGGGACGGGTATTGTTGATAGCGCCGGATTGGCCCCGTCGTCCCTGGTATGCCGACCTGATACGGTTGTTAAGCGATTCTCCGTGGCGGCTTCCGCTTGCTCTGGATCTGTTGTGTCAGGGTCCTCTCCGCATGCCAGAGGTGGAGAGATTCTCTCTTACGGCCTGGCTATTGAAAGGGCACGGCTGAGGAAGAAAGGTTATTCGAAGGCTGTTGTGACGACGTTGCTTCAAGCCCGAAAGCGCTCCACTTCGCTGGCTTATGTCCGAATTTGGCGTATATTTGAGGATTGGTGTTCCAGGCGACAGGTTCGGGCGGCTACGGCCCCTCTTCCGGTTGGATTGGATTTTTTGCAGGACGGGTTTGATAAAGGTTTGGCGGCTAGTTCTTTGCGGGTGCAGCTCGCGGCTCTCTCCTGTTACAGAGGTAAAATACAGGGGGTCGCGCTGGGTACCCATGCCGATGTGATCCGTTTCCTAAAGGCAGTTTCTCGACTGCGCCCTCCACGCCGCGTTTCCGTCCCTCCGTGGGATCTCAACTTGGTTTTGCGGGCGCTCTCTGCCGCGCCGTTTGAGCCTCTCTCTCGAGTTTCGGTGAAGGATTTGACCCTTAAGACGGTGTTTCTTGTAGCGATTTGCTCGGCGCGGCGTATCTCTGAGCTTCAAGCTCTTTCTTGCAGGGAACCTTTCCTGTCTTTCTCGGATCAGAAGGTGGTTGTACGGCCAGTACCTTCCTTTTTACCTAAAGTGTCTTCTTCTTTCCACTTAAATCAGGTGGTGTCGCTCCCAGTGTTGCATGCGTCGGGAGCGCGGGCCTCTGATCGCGGTCTTAGTCGTTTGGACCTTAAGAGAATTTTGCGTCGGTATTTAAAGGTCACCGAAGACTTCCGCAAGTCAGATCGTTTGTCTTGTTCGGCGGTTCTAGGAAAGGTGAGGCGGCAGCGAAAGTCTCTATTTCTAGATGGATTAAAGAGGCGATTGCCTCCGCTTATCTGTTGCAGGGGCGTGTTGCGCCGCTAGGCTTGCGGGCTCATTCTACCAGAGCTCAAGCGACGTCCTGGGCGGAATATAGTTTGGTGTCGCCGGCAGAGATTTGTAAAGCGGCGACGTGGTCGTCTCTCCACACTTTCAGTAAGCACTATCGTCTTGATGTCTTGGCGGCACGTGATTCCTGTTTTGGTTCCGTGGTCTTGCGTGCCGGTTGGCGGAATCCCTCCCGTTAAGGCTGCTCTGTTACATCCCATACGTAGAGGACTAAGCTGGAGGAACGATAAGGAAATAGTAATTACACTTACCTGGTAATTGTAGTTCCTTGAGTGACGACAGCTTAGTCCTCCTTCCCTCCTTTGGGACGCTGTTTTGTCTCGGCACGCATTCAGTACGGGAGTCAGTAATTTACAGGTGAGTTCTTCAGAGGTTTCTTCTTTGACCTTTTGCTCTCGCTGACTGCTTCTGGTGCGGCAGGCGCGGGACCCTCGGTTGGCTGTTTTTGGTTTTTTCCTTCCCTTCTTGTGGGGGTGGATGCAGTCTAATACGATTTTTGTAGGTTTCACTTCACGCAAAAAAACAAACAAAACAAAACTGGTTTTGCAATTTACGTGACATACTAAACTTACGTTTTTCTTAAAGGTTAGCTATCTCTTTCAGTTTGCTTTGACAGTAGTTCACTGGGGGGCAAGGGAAAGCCAGGATGCTGGATCCAGTGATGCTGAATTTTGATTGGTCCAGTCTTCATGCTGCAGGAGGAGGTGCACTACCCATACGTAGAGGACTAAGCTGTCGTCACTCAAGGAACTACAATTACCAGGTAAGTGTAATTACTATTTAATCAAAAACCACTGCATGCCAAACCATTGTATTTTAAAGTTTATAAAGTATAAAAATTGCTGTATTTCAGGTAGGTGAAAACCAATAGTCAAAAGTAGGCAATGAAGAACATATATAGCAGCTAATTATGAAACCTGTGTTCCCACAAAATTATAATAGAAGCAAGTACATCACACACCCTTAAAGTCCAAATCACATAATATCATTTCGGGAAGGCAAGACCTCTGTAAGGAAACAATTCTTTGCTGAAAAAGCTTTTTGCCATGATCGGTCATAGAAAAACACAAGAAACCCTTCCATGCCTTCCATTAAATATTAAATTTTCGCTAACAAATATGCTCACGGTTTTCATTTCCACATAAAACCATAAAATGTCTCTTACTTATCTTATAAAAACTATAAATCCTTCTACTAGCTAAGACTAGATCTTCACAGCTCTGACTCTGACAGCGTTTTGCCTCTGTTGCCTCAAGGAGCGTAATATTTAGAACGAACTGCGAAAACAAAGAACTTGGTTATGCATTGCCTCATAAATTGCTCAAAAAATAAATGTCATAAACAACAGAAATTAAGTGATGTTGGCAAATAAAATTCATAAATGCAGCATTCACTGTGGTTTAACCAGCATTAGACTGCTGACAAATCTATAGAATGCTGTGCATGCAATTTAAAGGGCTCTGTCACCATATCTGTTTTAAAGATACACAGTAACCGACAACATCCGTCTCTTGCTGGTAAAATTACTTTGGGACCTTTACCCGATATTTCACACAAATGATTATACTTTTCAGGTGTAAAACTATCCCTGCACCAAAATTGCATGAAGTACTCTTATTTGGCTCGTTGGGCCCATTAGTGGATCCACACTACATAAGCACATTAAAAACTTGTCACTTGGACCAACTCATTAATTGTTCTTATGTTACTAACGTCATCTATTTCTCATCAATGGGATAAGCCAATCATAATCACCATATATGATACAAACAATTCTCTTCATGCATGAGGCTTTCCCTGCAACATGATAGATTTGCTCAATCAAAGCAGGCACTCCACTCAATGCCATTATTCAACGCATGAAGCTCAATAGTGTTCATTCAGAATATCCTTTCTCCAGGACCAAGCAGGAAGTCAGTCCTCACATATGGGTGACGTCGGCGCCGACGGAGCCCTCGTGCGGAGCATTTCCCCAGCTTTCAAAGAAAGCCTTTGGGAATTGCAGCGCGCATGAACAGTCCCCTTCCCGCCCAAGGGTGCCATCTTGCTCAGTCTTCTTTTTTCCGCGGAGCCCGACGGACGTAGTTCATTTTTCCCCGAGGAAAAAGTTGATTTCCCTGTTTTTTCTCTTTTTTTCTTCGGTTTGACGCCGGATCCTTTTCCCACCTTGGCCCGACACGCCGGTATCGAGTCCACACTCTCTTTTTCGTTTTTTGTCCTTTGTGACTAGCGTTCGCGCCATTTTTCTTTTTTCACTGGCAGCCCGGTCTTTTGACCTCGCAGGGGCCCTTTAAAAAGTGTGATCGGTGTAAGAAACTTATGTCTCTTACCGACATACATGACTGCTGCCTCCGCTGCCTCGGATCCGATCATGACCCCATGATCTGTGGTCCGTGTGGCAAAGTGTCCTCGAAGGCGTTGAGGAGTCGGCAGCACCAAAAGGATAGGATCTTCTCTGACTCCGCGTCTGGATGGGCCCGGACCTCGTCAGATGCCTCGACGTCTCGGGACTCCGGCCCCGAGCAGCATCGGGGTTCCTCTGAGCGGGGGTCTCCTTCGCGGGAACATCGCAGGAAGAAGAAACCCGTGAGGGTGGCGTCGGTGGACGCTCCTGGTTCCTCGAGGGCCAGGTCGCATAGCCCCGATAGCCGTCCCGGGTCTTTGGAGTTAGAGAGGCCTGCCAAACATACTCGTATCGAGATGGAGTCTCCTGGACACGTAAGTGCTGTAGTCCTCGTGGACTCTCCTCCAGGGGAGCCGACGTCAGGCATGACGCCGTCGGGGGCTGCTGGGTCTCCTGAGCTCGGACTCAGGTTGACGGCCTTGGAGAGCAGCCTTGCTGCCTTCATGGAACAGCAGCGGGCATTGATCGCCGGTCTCACCGGTGCATCTGCCCCGACCACCGGGACCTCGACGTCCAAGTCGACCCCGGAGGCCGAGCCGATCCTAGAGTCCATACGGGCTCGAGTCGATCCTCGGCCACGGTCTCCCTCAGCCTCCCGTTCGGGACCGAGGTCGTCGACGCCGGTACCCTTGGCGTCGGGGCGGATGGCATCGGTGCCCGCCAGACCGGAGCCGCTCAATTCCTCCTCCGAGGAGTCGGGCTGGGAGACGGAGGACGAAGAGTCACCCGGCACTTATCGGACTCGGTGTGTCCCATCGGACTCGCTGGAGTCCGAACCTCGGAGACGGTCCCCACCGGAGGATACCCGGTTCTGGGACTTCATGCGGGATATGGCCAAGGCCTTGGCCTTCCCCGCGGATCCCGAGGAGGAGCCTCTCGCCCGAAGGAGGCCTTTACTGTACCGGTTCCTCCGATGCTGGAGCGGCTGCTCATCCGCATGTGGTAGACCCCGGCCTCGACGCCGGTGTTAAGCAAGCGGGTCGATTCCATCTATCGAGTCCGCAAGAGCCCCGGGTTCCAAAAGGCGCAATTACCGCACCACTCTATGGTTGTGGAATCGGCCATGCATCGGCTGAAAAGTCAGAAGATGCACTCCTCGGTGCCTCCCGGCCGGGAGGCCCGGAACCTGGATGCCCTCGGTAAGAAGTGCTTCCAGGGCTCTATGCTTGCTTGCCGTGTCCAGACGTACCAGCTCTACATGGGCATGTATCTCCGAGACCTGGCAAAGGAGATTGCCAGGTTCTCTGCTGGTCTCTCCGAGGAACCTTTGCAGAGGTTCCAGGCCTTGTCCACTGGTATTCGAGAGTGCTCGAAGTTTTTCTCGAGCAGCCTACGATGGCTTCAAGGCTTCGGCCCGAGTAGCCGGGGCCGGCATCGGTGCCCGCAGACAGGCTTGGCTACAGTCATCCGTCCTCGAGCCATGGGTGCAGGACAAGTTGGTCGATGTCCCCTGCCGAGGTGAAAACCTCTTTGGCAAGCCCATGGCTGAAAAGGCTGCAGCACTCGAGACCGAGACTCTGACCAGGACTAGGCTGTCCAGGAAAACCTCTGCCCCTTCTCAGAAGAAGGGCTCAGGGAAAAAAGACCTTTTACCCGAGGACGTCATCTGCCTATAAACAATACCCTCATTATCAGGCCTCTGCAGCTCCCCAACAGGGTCAGCAGGCCAAGGGGCAGGGTCATGGGCCCCGTAGGCAGAAGGCCCCCAAGCCACCAACACCGGCCCCCGCTCAGCAGGGTGGGGGGGTTTTGACTCAGCAAGCATAGCCTCTTCTCCTCAACTGCCTCTCATCAGCACAGGAGGCCGGCTGGCCCACTTTGCCCACAGGTGGTCAGCCGTCACATCAGATACCTGGGTGCTCCATATAGTCCAGAAGGGCTATCTTCTCCATTTTCACCAGGTACCTCCCTCCTATTTTCCAGGGGAGCCTCCAAGACTCCCTCTGCACAGGGACCTACTCCTTCAGGAGTTAGCAAGTCTGCTAAAGGAACAGGCTGTGGAACCGGTGCCCCACCACCTGAGAGGTCACTGCTTTTATTCCAGGTACTTTCTGGTACCAAAAAGAACAGGAGGACTCAGACCTATCCTAGACTTGCGCAACCTCAAGTTCCTGGAGAGGGAAAAGTTCAAGATGCTTACCCTTGGAATCCTGCTGCCCTACCTCCAGCAGGGAGATTGGCTATGCTCCTTAGATCTAAAGGATGCTTTTACTCACATCCTTATTCATCCAGACCACAGACAATATCTCAGATTAGTTGTGGGGGGAAACCACTACCAGTACAGAGTACTTCCCTTTGGCCTAACCTCCGCTCCCAGGGTGTTCACCAAGTGCCTGGCGGTGGTGGCGGCCTACCTGAGGCTTCAAGGTCTTTTTGTGTTTTCATACCTGGACGACTGGCTCATAAGGGGCCAGTCTTCCCAGGAGGCCAGTCAAGCCACCCTTCGCACTGTGGCTCTGCTTCAGCACTTGGGATTTGTCATAAACTTCGCAAAGTTCACTTTGCTCCCGTCCCAGAACTTGGAATTCATAGGAGCAAGGCTAGACACTCTTCAGGCGAGGGCTTTTCTGCCAGTGGACAGGGCCCTCCGGTTGATGGATGTGGCCGGGCAGTTTCACAGCAATTCCCTTGTCTCCGCCAGGCAATTCCTGAGACTTCTCGGCCATATGGCTTCCACGGTTCATGTAACCCCCACTGCCCGCCTGCACATGCGGCCTGCTCAGTGGAGCCTTCACACTCAGTGGCATCAGGCCACCGGGAGCCTTGCAGACTCGGTGAGAGTTTCCACCCTGCTCGTCGTCTCTCTACAGTGGTGGCTTCATCTTCCGAATCTTGTACTCGGGGTGGATTTTCAATCCCCCCCCGCATTCTCGAGTGCTGACGACAGATGCTTCTCTTCTAGGTTGGGGAGCACATTGCCAAGGGGCATGTACTCAGGGTCTCTGTACTCCTTGGGAGGCTGCTCAGCAGATAAACTTCCTGGAGCTACGGGCGATACGCCTAGCTTTGAGAGCCTTCTCCCACCTCACGTCTCACCAGTCTGTACTGGTCCAGACGGACAATCAAGTTGCCATGTTCTACGTGAACAAACAAGGAGGCACAGGCTCCTTCCTTCTCTGTCAGGAGGCACAACGGCTGTGCTCTTGGGCCGTCAATCACGGAATCCTCCTCAGGGCTGTCTACCTCCCCGGTCAGGAAAATTACCTGGCGGACAGACTGAGCAGGATCCTGCAACCACACGAATGGAGATTGAATCCATTGGTGGTTTAGCAGATCTTTCTCAGGTGGGGACTCCCCACCATGGATCTCTTCGCCAGCCCTCTGAACCGGCAACTCCCGAGATTCTGTTCTGCATCCTCTCAGAGTAGCAGCGGATGCCTTTCTGATTCCGTGGTCCCAAGGCCTACTGTATGCGTTTCCTCCCACGCCACTAGTGTCTCGAACACTGTTCGAGGTCCTCAAGGACAGGGCCTCAATGATTCTGATAGCCCCCAGGTGGCCGAGGCAGCCGTGGTTCCCACTCCTGTTGCAATTGGCGGTTGACACTCCCCTGCCTCTGGGAATTCAACACGATCTCCTGTCTCAGGACCAGGGGTCTCTCTTAAACCCCAACCTCCAGTCCCTTCATCTGATGGCCTGGCTGCTGAAAGGGTAGTCCTGGCTCCCCTGCTCCTGCCTAGAGAGGTGGAAGACGTAGTCTTAGCCTCTCGGCGGCAATCCACCAGGAAATCCTACGCCCTTAAGTGGCGTAGATTCTCCGCATGGTGTGCTCAGCACAGCGAGAATCCCTTCTCGTGCTTGGTAGCGGTAGTATTGCAATATTTGCTCTACCTCTCCAATCTAGGCCTTAAGTCCAATTCTGTCAGGGTTCACCTCAGTGCCCTCTCAGCGCACCACTCGCCGGTGGATGGGAGGCCTCTTTCCAACCACCCTTTGGTGGCTCGTTTTCTCAGAGGCCTCCTTCTGCTTAAGCCTCCTTGCGTCCACCAGCCCCTGAGTGGAATCTGAATGTGGTCTTACAGCGGCTTACTTGTCCGCCATTTGAACCTATGGCTACCTGCCCTCTCCGTTTTCTCTCCTGGAAAACCTTGTTTCTGGTAGCTCTTACCTCTGCTAGGCGAGTGAGTGAGCTTCAGGCCCTAGTGTCTGATTCCCCCTTACACTAGGTTCTACAGGAATAGGGTAGTCTTACGGACTCACCCGAAGTTTCTTCCTAAGGTTGTATCCCCTTTTCACCTCAGTCAGGAGGTGGTTCTTCTGACCTTCTTTCCCAGGCCGCATGCCAACCGGGCTGAGATGGTCCTGAATACCCTGGACTGTAGGAGGGCGTTATCCTTCTACCTCGACCGTACGCGGGAGCACCGAAGGGCTGTTCAGCTCTTCGTTTCTTTTGACCCCAATAAGTTGGGGCTCCCTGTCTCCAAGCGTACTTTGTCCATATGGGTCGCTGACTGTATCGCCTGGGCTTATGGGGCAGCCGGCCTCTCGTTGGAGGGTCGAGTCACGGCTCATCGTGTTGGGGCGAAGGCTGCGTTAGTGGCTCATCTCCGCTCTGTTCCGTTGGCAGACATCTGCTGGGCCGCTACTTGGTCTTCAAGCCAGACTTTTGCGGCCCATTACTGCCTTGAGAGGGAGTCCCGCAGGGACAATGCTTTCGGACAGGCAGTACTCCATAATCTCTTTGGGGTTTAGGCAACTCCTACCCTCCGGCCCTGGTGTTGGGCTACCGGTCGGGGGCGTTCTCAGAGAAGATTCCTTCCTTACGTACTGACGAGCTAGAGGGAGCTCATTTTTCCGCTTGAGGTCTCCGGTAGCCTTAAGCTGGGGAGTCCCATATGTGAGGACTGACTTCTTGCTTGGTCCTGGAGAAAGAGTAGTTACTCACCTGTAACAGGTGTTCTCCAGGAGCAGCAGGAATCAGTCCTCACAACCCTCCCTCCTCCCCTTGGAGTTGCAGTCCTATGATTTATTTTGCTAATTTTTACTGTCTTTTAGCTATGTCATCAGACTGAGCAAGATGGCACCCTTGGGTGGGAAGGGGACCGCGCATGCGCACTGCAATTCCCAAAGGCTTTCTTTGAAAGCTGGGGAAATGCTCCGCACGAGGGCTCTGTCGGCACCGACGTCACCCATATGTGAGGACTGATTCCTGCTGCTCCTGGAGAACACCTGTTACAGGTGAGTAACTACTCTTTTCTGTTCCAATCTAAGCTAAAGCTTCTCTTTATCTTCTCCTCTGATGTTTACTGATATGTGGTCAGTACAAAAATATCTGTCTTACAAATGAATAACCATACAGTGATTTAGAAGAAGTGCTTCCATCTCTTCTATTTTACTTTTGCTTTTATGTTGACTCATCCTTATTTTAAAAGCTCTGATGGTTTCCTGATGTTTGCACATTTAGTAAGACAGATATTGAGGAACTCATCATCTAAGCATAAGAGGACTCAACATCTTAAAATTACAATTCCTAGTATGTACCATTCTAATTTTGCTATGTTCCAAAAATGTGAATGTTATACGATCTTCTTTATATTAATGCTTATCTGTTGTTTTGTCTCTTATTGTTTTAAAATTAACTGCCTAGGTAGGATACTTTATCGTACATTATAGGCGGTATATCAAATAAAGTCTATGCCATTAGATCGCTCGATGAGAAATATTAAACCGAACAAAGAAGCTCCCACATTCACAACATTACCTATCTAACTACCAATTAATTTCAAAAATTTCTAAGGAACTTTAAACTTTAATTTCTATATGGAAAGCGGCAACATCCAATAAATCCAAAAAATATGATAATTTTTAATAGTTCTTTTCAACTTATACTCAAGGAGAAAAAGGCCTCAGCAACTTAGCTGATTTTCCCTCTATGTAGCAGAAACTTGCCTAAAGGGGAAAATGCTGTTACAAACCATCATCGGCCTAAAAAACCTCCCTGGTCCTTATATTAAATTTGAGTTCAATACCAGAGTCTCTGTCATTAATAGCACTATTGTATATTTTATTTATATATTTTTTAAAGTTTAAAATTACCAAATTATCTAATTTTCTTTTATCAAACTATTATAATGTCATATAGCAGCAACCAAGTTGCTAATACTGCCCAACAGGATCCATTCCTGAAACAAAACTAGAGTAAAAGTTTCACTGGAGGAAAACATCTACAAACGGCACAATCGTGCTCCAAATTACTTATCTGATAGTTGTCGACTCTCCGCATAGATCAGCCACCCAGCAAAGACCTTTGTTTCACCTAAATAAGTTTCCTCAGGTATGATATTTTACATGAAGATCTGAAGCTCAACATAAAAGCTCAATATCCACTCCAGTGCTGGCGTCCAATGACATCAACTCCAATTTTAAATCTCAGCCCAGCCTATTGGAGAAGAGTTAGGTGGAGCCAAATAGTAGCCCATTATTGAGCAGTCCAGCCAGTCACTATAAGGAATTGAGAAGAATGTTCTTAAAAACATTCCAATCGATTTTAATCTTTAATCCTTCTGATTCTAAGGCATGCAGTCGGTATATCCATTTCTGTTCTTGTTGGAGGATTTTCCTGTAGTCACCACCGTGCACCAAGGGTAAAACATAATTGATGGCAACACATTGCAGATCATAGAAATCCATGCTGGAGCAATACACCATGTTCTACTAATGGTACCTGTTTAGATAAACTATACTTATTGTTGAGTTGTCTTTCCAATATATATCTTCTGACAAGGACAACGTATCAGATACACAATGAGTTGAGAAATACAAAAATGGCAAATCTCAGAGACTGTTTTCTCAAGGAGAACGACCTTGTCATTTTCTTCCATAATAGGGAAAATATGACAATGCCCGCACCATACATGACTCCCAGTATCTGTTAAAACTTTCTTCGGGACCTCAGGGCAAAGCATATCTTGCAGATTCTTTCCCCTACTAAAAGCAGCTCTAGGTTCAAGTTTTCCAAAAACAGAGTCCATAAACAAAACAAACCAATGTTTCCATATTGATGCAACTGTCTTGGACGATAAAGATGAATATTGTAACACATAGGTAAATTTTTCATGCTGTGTATTGATTCTGAGAGACCAGATGGATTTATTAACCATTCACGATGGCTATAATAAGCCTGCTTGTATGCTTTATTAACAACTTCCAAAGGATATCCTCTTTTTATAACCTTTACCATCATTGACTGTGCTTGCATTTTAAATTCACTGTTAAAGGAACAGATTCGTCAACACCGTAGCAACTCAGGGAAACAGGATGGAAAATGTCAGTTGGTTTAGAGAACAAGATTTTAACAAAGTTGTCTACAGATTTATACAACTGAACATCCAAAAGATCATAGGCCATTTCACACTTAACCGCTTGACTATAGCCATTCAAAGGTCTTCCTTGGTTCCTTTCCATAAAAGGAAAATATCATAGATATACCATTTCCATTCAGCAACATATTCCATGTACCTTGAAGAATATACATATTGATCTTCAAACCCCCTGTTCCTCTAACAGTGAATTTAAAATGCAAGCAGTGTCAATTATGGCAAAGTTTATAAAAAGAGGATATCCTTTGGAAGTTGTCCATAAAGCATACAAGCAGGCTGCTTATAACCATTGTGAATGGTTATTAAATCCATCTGGTTCCTCGGAATCAAATACACAACATGAAAAATATACTTATGTATTGAAATGTTCATCTTTATTGTCTAAGATAGCTGCATCAATACGGAAACATTGGTCTGTTTTGCCTGTGCACTCTGTATTGGAAAACCTGAACTTAGAGCTGCTTTATTAGGGGAAAGAATCTGCAAGATATGCTTTGCCCTGTGGTCCCAAAGAAAGCTTTAACAGATACTGGGGGGTCATGTACGGTGTGGACATTGTCATTTTTTCCCTATTATGGAAGAAACTGATAAGGTCATTCTCCCTGAGAAGACAATCTCTTTGAGATTTGCCACTTGTATTTCTGAACTTGTGTATCTAATATGCTGTCCTTGTAAGAAGATGTATTGGAAAGACAACTTGACAATTAAACCAACTTTTATCTGAGCAGAAGTATAGCTTATCTAAACAAAGGAAAGAGGCACCATTAATAGAACATTGTGTGTCATTCCACATGGTTTCTATGATCTGCAGTATGTTGCCATCGATTGTTTTACTCTCGATGCGCGGCTGTGACCGCGGGTAAATCCTTCAACGAGAACAGAAATGGATATACCGGATTCATGCCTTAGATCCAGAAGGACTGAATAATAAAATCGATTGGAATGTTTTTTAAGAAAATGCTTCTCTATTCCTTATAGTGATCGGTTGGACTGCTCGATAATGGGCTACTATTTGGCTCCACTTACCTCCTCTCCGATTGGCTGGGCTGAGATTTAAAATTGGAGTTGGCGTCATTGGACGCCAGCACTGGAGTGGATGTTGAGTTTCAGATATTCATGTAAAATATCACCCCTGAGGAAGCGTATTTAGGCGAAATTAAGATCTTTGTTGGGTGGTTGATTTATGTGGAGAGTCAGCAACTATCAGATAAGTAATTTGTGGCACGATTGTGCTGTTTGTAGAAGTTTTCCTCCAGTGAAACTTTCATTCTAATATTTCAGGAATGGATCCTGTTGGGCAGTATTAGCGCCTTGGTTGCTGCTGTATGACACTGTCAAATTTTCTTTTATCAAACTATTATAATTTCGTAATTTTAAACTTTAAAAAATATATAAATAAAAATAGTGCTATTAATGATGATAAAGACGAGTATTGAACTCAAATTTCATATAAAGACCAGGGAGTATTTTTAGGCCTGCGATGGTGTATATATAACAGCATTTTTCCCTTTAGTCAGGTTTCTGCTACATAGAGGGAAATCAGCTAAGTTGCTGAGGCCTTTTTCCCTTTGTATAAATTGAAAAGAATTATTAGTAATTATCTTTTTTGGGCTTATTGAATGGTTGCCGCTTTCCATATAGAAATTAAAGTTTAAATTTAAATCGGGGCTGTGGGAGAAGGAGGAGGAGCCAGCCACCAAACAAAAGAAGCCGCCGTTGGCGGGCCAGCTGAACTGCCCGCAGCCATCTTCCGCTCCCCCGATCGGGGTCGAGCGCCCTGAGCGGGCCTGCCAGCTTTCCCGCTCGGGGATCTCCAGCCCAATCGGGGCTGTGGGAGAAGGAGGAGGAGCCAGCCACCAAACAAAAGAAGCCGCCGTCAGGCCCTTTGGTGTGGCCCTTAGGCGGGGACCAAACGCAGTCCAGTAAGCTGAATTAAGAATGACAGTCCAGATCATAGCATAATCAGCTAAGAGCTAAACAGGTACTTTACCCTGAACGTCTTCATAGACATTAATATTCGTCAGACCCTGCCCAGCGGGTCTCTGCTAATTATATATATGTCATGCCCGTCTCCGGACTAAAACGTCATGTCATATCACTATTTCATCACTGTGGTAATCACTAATGGTTGATAATTGTCTGCTTATGTGAAATGTCAGTATATATACCTTTGTTTTGCAATTACATTATTTGCCTGTAATTATACATGTTTTCTGATCTATATCCATGCCATATGTTTATATCTACCTATGATGCTTAGCTTAGCTAATTATTTATAGTTCATTCCGACAGTCAAATTGATGCATTGACCATCACGCTTAAACAGCATTATTTAAACGACTTATCCACCCACACGTCTCTTTCAAACATGCCCAATCTAAATATACAAATGGCCTTCCACTTCATTGCCTTTGTCAGTTTTTACCTTCTCACAGACTGGCTTGGGAACTCCCTTGCCCTCTCCCCCTCATACAATCAAATCCCCATCCTTAAGAATCATGGAAAAAGATGGTCAGGGCCCCCATACCATTACCCAGGAGGTGATGCTCACACACGTCACTCTCACTTGATACACATCACAATCCAACAATCTAAGACATCTAAACAAGAGGAAGCCCCGTTTTCCCGAAGCCTAAAATGTGCTCTCATAAATGCACGTTCAATTCGTAAGAAATGGCCGGTCATCCTAGACATAATTTCCCTTCATGATCTGGATATACTCATGATCACTGAAACCTGGTTATCATATGAAGACAATGTCCTTCTCAACCAACTCCTACCCCCCAACTTCTCTATACACACACGACATAGAGAAAACAAGAAAGGAGGAGGAGCGCTCATACTCACCAAGTCAGACCTTCACTTCTACACGACCGACTCCTCTAGCACTAACAACTTGGATATAATTTCCATTGCAAACAAACAGTGCTCTATCAACCTGCTATACAGAACCCCCTCAGCTTCTCTGGACGACCTCCCTACCATTGTAGACCTAGCTGCCAACATCCACAATCCTAATACACCAAACTGGATAATGGGAGATTTCAATCTCCCATCTTTGCATCAAAATCAGGCGTCCGCCCTCCTCGATGCCATTGAAGATCTAGGATACAAGCAAATAATCAATGAACCCACGCATATAAAGGGAAACATTCTCAACTTGGTGTTTGCTCCACAGTCTGTCTTTGAACAAAGCCGCAACCTTGTGATGTCTGTTACTGCTGTACCCTGGTCAGACCACAAACTAATCAATCTCCAGATACCCATTAACAACAAGCAACCACAGGACAACAGAAGATTGAACAGCACCTCAAGAACGTCAACAAGAAGTTTTTGACCGTTCAACAGAGAACTCATCCTGTCTGAGACCCACCCACTCCTCAACGACACAACTCTCAACCTCGAAGATCTGATTTCCTCCTGGAACAGCAACCTTAACGCCATTGCACAACGACCGCACCCCAATAACACCTCAAGGAAAAGAAACTATGCTCCATGGTTCTCCCCTGAGCTGCGGTCTTCTCTTACACATCTATGAAGACTTGAGAGACGATGGCGCCGATCATTCTCCATTGAGGATCAGACAGCTTACAAACTCCACTTATCAATTCACCAAGAGGCAATCACGGCCAAAATAAAGCAATTTCACACTGATACTCTCAAAAGATCACTGAACAAACCACGGGATCTTTTCAATTTAGTCAAATCCCTTTCGAAGGAACCTTCTCCTGAGCAACATGATGAGATTCATCCACAAAAATTTGCCGACTACCTGCAGTCTAAACTTCAACAGACAGATAAGGTTTCAGAAGCCTCTTCACAAGAACCAACCTGCCTAATGTCTCTACCTATGTTCTCCACACCATCTGCAAAATACATTGAGGACACAATCACATCTCTCAATACCACCACGGCTCAAACTGATCCCTGCCCAGAATTTTGGATAAAGGAGCTACTCAGTGAGTTCAGTCCTTTCATCGCAAGACTTATGAACCTATCTTTCACAACCGGATCTTTCCCCACAGCACTCAAACATACATCCATTAGACCGCTCTTAAAAAAACTCCAAACTAGACCCCCAAAGGGTCGACTCATACAGGCCCATAGCTAGTATTCCTCTCCTAGCTAAGATAATCGAGAAAGAGGTACAAAGACAAATCCAAGATCATATAGACTCTACAGCCCCTCTAGACCAGTGCCAACATGGGTTCAGAGAGTCTCATGGAGTAGAAACCCTCCTTACCACCCTCTTCAATAATATAATCACAGGCATCGACAACATCTGGCAAGGTTTTGTGCTTATCTTCTTAGACATCGCTGCAGCATTCGACTCAGTAAGTCATGAACTCCTCCTCAGGCGACTGAAAGAGAAGGGCGTCTGCAGCACTGCACTCGAATGGTGCAAATCATATCTTGCCGGAAGATTGCAACATGTAAAATCCGGATCAGAAGAATCAAAACCCTTCCATCAAACACAAGGTGTACCGCAAAGTTCCTCTCTATCATCACTCATGTTCAACATATACATGCAGCCTATCTGCAGTATCATCAGATCTTTCAATGTGAACTGTTTGATATATGCAGACAATATACTCTTATACATGATGTTCTCTACGGATCAAATGGACCTTTCCCCCCTGATAGAATGCTTCAACGCAGTTTCAGAATGGCTCCAATCTCAAAACCTCCGTATTCAGCACAAGAAAACTGAGAGACTCTTCATCACGAGAGACCCCAATTTTACTCCACCATCCCATGTAAGAGTTAAGGAAGCAGATCTGCAGACAAAAGACACAATAAGATACCTTGGGGTCACGTTGGACCAACGTCTTGATATGAAATCACACATAGGCAATATAGTAAAAGCAATATACTTCAAGATCCGTACACTCAGGCATCTGCGTTCCTTATTAGATCCAGATGACTTCCGGACTATATACCAAGCACTAATCTTACCCCACTTTGACTATGCCAACACCATTTTACAAGGCCTCCCACAATCTACCTTGAACCCGCTACAGCTTGCCATGAATGCTGCAGCAAGGGTCCTCCATGGAGCCTCTAGGAGTGACCATGTGACGCCTATCCTGAAGCAGCTTCACTGGCTCCCCATACACGGAAGGCTTGTTTTCAAGACCTTACTCCTGACCTTCAAGTCCATCAATGGTCTCTCATCCTCCTCACTTACAGAGCTCATTCACACCGTGCCACCTAACAGATCCAGAAGACCAACAGCTTTAAACTCTCTAATAATTCCAAAGTCCCTGACAAAATGCAACCTGACAATGGCGAATAGGGCCTTCAAATTTTTCACCCCAAGATGCTGGAATGCTCTACCATCTGACATTCGTGCTATCGTTGACTTAGCTCAGTTCAGGAAGGCACTCAAATATCACCTGTTCCTCAAGTACTACCCAGTCAGCAATGAAGCCTAGATAACCCCACCAAAGAAAGTAACCACATGTTACCTCTAGAGCTTTGTCATCGCGCCTACTTGTAGATATTTTATGTAAATAGTTCACCCATGTTATCCAAGTTTGTACACCTGTTCTCTGTAAAACCGAACAGCCTGTTCTGGTCCTTTTGTTTTAATGTAAACCGCGCTGATGTCGAATAGTGCGGTATATAAGAAATTGTAATAAATAAATAATAAATTAATTAATTAATAGTAAAGTGTGATTCCTTAGAAATTTTAAAATTTATTAGCAGTTAGATAGCTAACGTTGTGAATGTTGGGAGCTTTTTCATTTGGCATAATTGTTTAATGCTCTTGACGCGGGTGTTTATCTGTGAGACGTATTACATCAGTACAGCATCTAAGCTTTTAAAATAAGGATGAGTGAACAAAAAACAACCGTAAAATAGAAGTAATGGAAGCACCTCTTCTAAATCATTTGTAAGCCTGAGATATTTTTGTACTGACCACATATCAGTAAATAAGCCTAATGAAGCTGAGCTGCTATTAGCACTGCCTCAATATCTGTCAAGTTAAATGTGCAGTAGAACTTGGGGGTATGTTTACAAAGCAGCGGTAGTGGCCTCCGTGTGATATCTGAGCCGTGGCCCTATTGAATTCAATGGGGCCACAGCTCCGATATCGCACGGAGGCCACTACTGCTGCTTTGTAAACATACCTCTTGGTGTTAGAACTCATCTTCCCATCTGATAATGGCAATCCAAATAGGAAATCAGGTGGGAAGATGAGTTCTAACACCAAGTTATATTGTACATTTAACTTGACAGATATTGAGGCAGTGCTAAGTAGCAGCTCAGCTTCATTAGGCTTGTCGAGATGAATAACCAAAGAAAGTAATCAGTTTTTCCTAAACGTTCTTCCATGCCAGTCCATGTACACATGGGTTGTCACCGTTCACCAGCAGCTGAGAACTGAGCATGACAGAATTTCCATGATGCAGTATAAGAGCTCCCTCTAGCTCCTTGCTCCAGTCTCTCAGTTCTTAGCAGCTGAGTGAAGAGCCTTTGTGTAGTGGATTCACTGACAGGCCTTCAAACTTTAAAAAAAAAAACAACAACCCCAAAACAACAAAAAAGGAAGCCGAAAGGGATAAGATAAATTATAGCTAATTGGGATATCTCCAGGATAGAGAGTACAAGCCAGATACTGGGGACCGGGAGAGAACAGCTGGGCAGAGCCTGTCCGGTGTTCACTTCTCTCTGGAGACCACTTTCAAATGGGGGAGGGGGTAAATATCTGGGAACCCCGGTCATTAGATCCTTCCCCAGACAGAGGCCCTTTTCCAGTTGTCCTACAGGACCCTGGGTCCTCAAGGTTCTTGCGGCGCTGCTGTGACAGCTGTTTGCAAGGATTGGTAGGTGAAAGTAGAAGCCAGAGTAGTGTGGTAAGCAGGCAGGAGCTCATTTCAGACAACGACTTTGTGTGCAGCAGTGATTGCTGTGTATTGGTGGCGGTCGGTGCCTTGCCCTCCAGGGACCGTTTAGACAGCTCGGCTGGTCAAAGGGAGGTTCGGTGTGGCATCGGGCACATGTCGTCAGACCTCCCAGCTTGTCCTCAGTGTGCGGGCAGCCACGGAGTATCACCGGGAGGTTTTTGCTGCATTTGTTTTAGACAGGGAGAGTTTCTTTTTAAATCCTTGCATAGTTCACGCATGGAGTTGGATGGCTGGATCTCTGCTGGTGATTCTGTTGATGTGCCGGTTCCTGTGGTTTTGGCGGGAACTGTGGCCATTTCAGCAAGGTCGGCCATTTCCTCGGGAGAAAAATAAAAACACGGGAAATGCAAAAAGAAGTAAAAACATAAGCCGAAGCCACAGCCATGGATAGGGCCCGATGAATTACCGGTTTCTCTCGAGGCTGTTTTCTCACCGGATTTTATATTATCACTGCATAAAGCCTATTGCATGAAGAGGCAGCAGAAAGAGGCTTTGGCTAACATGGCTACCATTCTGACTCTCTTAGCTATAGAGTCCATACAGGATGAGGAACCTGTGGAGGGGACTCTTAAAGTAAAAAGGTCACAGTGAGCCAGACTCCTGGCTAGATCGGGACTCAGCGCAGTCTCAGGTCTCTGAGTAGTTGGGGGAGGGTTCCTCTGACCTCTGGGGGGATTTGGCTGGGCCAAAACTGGAAGATCCCAGCTGGGAAAGACTCCAGTGTCTTCCGAGTGTTTCGTAAAGAGGAGCTGCCTGCCCTCATTAAGCACTTGCTGGCGGCCTTGAATATCATTCCTCCTCCGGCAATGGCAGAGGAACCCTTAGAGGACCCCTTGTTACAGGGGTTCAGGGGAGCTCAGGCATGTTTTCCAGTTCATAGAGTTATTTGAAAGATGATTGATGCTGAATGGGAATTTCCAGAGGTGACCTTGAGGGGCAGCCACTCGATAGGGCGTTATATTCTATCCCCCAGGATGAATGTGAACTTATGAAAATGCCCAAGGTGGATGCTTTGGTCTCAGTGATGACCAAGAAGACCACTGTCCCTGTGGAAGGGAGGAGCCAGCACGCAAGGATCCCCAGGACCGGACGTTGGAACCATTGCTCAAGCAGGTCTTTGACACAAGCACATTGGCCTTGCAGGCCACCCTATGTGGAGCCTATGTGTCCAGGGCTGCCATCTGGTGGATCAGGGCTAGACTCCATCGGGAGTCCGGCGAGCTCTCAGCTGGTGTCAGCGGTGGCATATTTGGCAGATACCTTCTACAATCTGATTCGGATTTCGTCGAAGACCATGGCATATAGATTATTGCGTCTCGATGGTTCCTGTGGCTGCGCAATTGATTGGCATATGTCTCCTCCAAGGCGCGGCTGTGCAAGCTCCCCTATAAAGGTAGATTGCTGTTTGGGGAGATGCTGGACAAGATTATCAAAGACAGGACATTCAAAAGGAGGCTGACTACCGGAGAATAAGCCTAAGGGGCCCTAAGCCAGGGACTTTCCAGTGCAGGCAACTCAGATTTTCAAAGGTCATGGACTGCACGTTTCACTCCTTATCAGAGGGGATGTTAGAGTGCAAGGACAATCTCTTTCGGGGGTACTACTCTGTCCTGGCAGCTCTGATCAAAAAAGCCCCAGTGAAGCCAGGGGGACCCTGACACATGTGGCGATAGGTGGTCAGTTGCAACAGTTTTATTCCGTCTAGGCCAGCATTAAGACTGACCATTGGATGTTGGAAATAATTCGAGAAGGGTATGCGCTTGGAATTCACCCATTCTCTTTCCGAGGTCTTCATGAGATTGCCTTGCAAGGCTCCAGGGAAAGCAGTAGCACTGCAAACTACTCTGTAGCATCTGTTACAGATGGGCACCGTGATGCCAGTGCCTCGGAGCCAGTATGGCATGGTTCAGTACTCTTATCTCATGGTACCCTAAAAGGAGGAATCCTTTCGACCCATCCTGATCCTCAAACATGTGAATTGAGTATTGCACATACCTCACTTTCGGATGGAAATGTTAAGGTCCGCCATTCTAGCAGTCAGACAGGGCCTACGGCTCTGCACACCTTCACCAAGGTCATGGTGGTGGTGGCAGTGGCATTGTGGAAAGAAGGGATTTTGATCCTTCTCTATCAGGATGATTGGCTCATTTGAGCAAAGTCTCAAGACGAGGCATTCTCTACTAGGGAGCTGAGTGATGGAATTCTTTCAGGGTCTGGGCTGAGTGGTCAATCTGGCTTAGTCAGTTCAAGCCCACTCAATGGTTGGTAACTGCACCATAAGGTATAGGCACAAGATCCAGACCCAGGTGCATTGATTCTTGTGCTTGGCGGCACCAATAGCATGGGCTCTACCTTCAGTTTCTAGGGTCCATGGTGGTGGCGCTTGATCTGGTGCCATGGACTCGGGCACATATGTGGCCTTTGCAGCAGGTGTTGCTGGCACGCTGGTTGCCACAGTGCTACCTCTTGTCTCAGAGGATGCCATGTTCAGAAGACACAGGAAAGAGCCTGGAGTGGTGGCTGCAGGTGGGCCACCTCGCTGTAGGGGTTCTGCTAGAAAAGCCACAATGGATACCGATTACAACAGACACCAACCTCGTAGGCTGGGGTGCGCATTGCTTGTCGCAGGTGATGCAAGGGGTGGTGGACACCGGAGGAGAGTGTGTGGTCCATCACCGCCTAGAGATGAGGGGAGTCTTCCTGGCACTGCAGTTTTTCCATCCGTGGCTAGCAAAAAAGGCTGTTCGAATGTGCTCCAACAATGCAACTACGGTGGTATAAATCAACCGGCAGGGAAGCACAGGCAGTGCAATTCTGCTGGAGGAGAGTCAGACCTTGCTGCAATGGGCAGAAGACGATCTCATGGTGCTGTCCGTGGTGCACGTAGCGGGCAAGGACAACATTCAGGTGGACTTCCTCAGATGGCACCAATTAGATCCTGGTGAGTGGGAGCTCAACACAGCAGTATTTCATGACCTCACTATGATGGGGAGAGCCAGTCATGGACCTGTTGGCCACCTTGGCCAATGCCAAAGCAAACCACTTTTACAGTCTACACAGGGAGCATATGTCGGAGGGCACAGATGCTCTGGCTCAGCACTAGCTGAAGAAGGGGCTACTTTACGTGCCCCCCCCCCCTTGGGCAGTGATAAGTCGCCTGCTACAGAGGATAGAGGCTTATGGGGGGCAGTGGTTCTCATAGCACCAGATTGGCCTTAGAGACACTGGTATGCAGATCTCATGTGCCTATTAATAGATCATCCAGCCCAGCTTCCCGACAGGGTCAACCTCCTATCCCAGGGACCGGTCCTGATGCCTCAGGTGGAGAGATTTTCACATCTCCAGGAACAAGCAGGAATGTAGTCTTCACATATGGGTATCGTCGGTACCGACGGAGCCTACGCAGGAATGCTTCCCAGAGTCCAATTAGAAAGCTTTTGGGAGCCGGTTCTTTCTTTCTTTCTTTCTTTCTGTTAAAAAAAAAAAAAAAAATATATACACTTTTTTTCCAAATCTTTCTTCTTCAGGTGCACGTGCCATTTTGGGCATTAGGCCCAAAATTTCCTTTACTATGGAAAAACCCGCTTCGGGTTTCAAGAAGTGCACCAAGTGTGGCGGTACCATCTCCGTCACCGACACCCACGAGTGGTACCTTAATTGTTTAGGTCCTGACCACTCCATTTCGGAGTGTATGGCCTGTGGGATGATGTCTTAGAGGGGTCGTCAAAACCGAGCTGCAAAGCTCAGCACCCTTTTTCCCTCCGATGCAGCCTCTGTGGCATCAACGTCTTCCAGAGCTTCGTCTTCCTCCCATGGATCTCAGGTAACTAAACATAAGTCTGGCTGGTCCTCAAAGGGTAGATCTCCTTCCAAGCATCAAGATGCCTCTGGCATTGCCCTTGAGGGTTCTGCACCGGCAAAATTTCCCCGGTGGAAGGCTTCGGCTTCCAAAGCATTATCGGGGCTCCAGGATGTTCTTGAGGCCTCAACCTCGGCAGAACTACTGGTGCCATGCTCTGGGGTACCGGCCGCTTTCTCCGGTACCGATACCCAGGCATCGGCAGCGTCGATAGACCAGAGATTCCTGGTGATTGAACGCAGTCTGGCGACTCTCCTTGCGGCATCGGTACCCCTGAAACCACTTCAGACAGTTCAACCGGTACCGGCACTGGTTCCGGTACCGGTACCGACGGCATCGACATTGGTGTCTGCATTGCCGGCACCGAGTTCTGCTATGCCTTCCGGTACTGATAGACCGGTACCGATTCCCCCCGACACCGACTTCGGTCGGTACGGGTATCGTGCTCTTCAAGAGCATCCGGATAGAAGGTACTTTGAATCCTCAGAGGAGTCTGAGGATTCTGACAGCTCGGTCGGTACCAGAGTACTTCTCCCAGAGGAGCCTTCCTCTCCTAAACGTAGGATGTCTCCTCCAGAAGATATATCCTTTCAGGATTTTATCAGAGAGGTGGCTCGAGGTCTTTCCATTACAGTGGCTCCCGAAACAGAGCCCAGAACAAAGGAGTTGGAGAGTCTACAATATCCCAAGGCTCCTAAAGAGGCAGCTACTTTGCCTATTCATGAGATCTTACATGATCTCATATTAAGAATGTGGGAAACACCTCTTACCACCTCTACTCACTCTCGTAGACTGGATACCATGTATCGAGTGCCTCCTTGTCCTGGCTTCCAGAAGACTCAGCATCCTCACCACTCCATTGTAGTGGAATCAGCTATGAGAAGGATCAGGAGTGCAAAGAGGCATGCCTCTAATCCTCCAGGACATGAGAGTCGAACTTTGGATGCCTTTGGACGTTGTACTTTCCAGGCTTCCATGCTTTCTGCCAGGATCAGTTCCTATATTTTATATATGGGAATGTTCCTTAAGGAAGTCACAGGAGATTTGGAGATTTTAAGCCCTCTCCTTCCTGATGATAAGAGGCAGGATTTTCTCACACTGGTTAAACATGCCCAGGATGTTTCTAAGTTTGTCAGTTGTGCAGCTTTTGACTGTTTTGAGTGCATAAGCAGAACCTCTGCCATTGCCATAGGTGCACGTAGGATTGCTTGGCTCCAGGCATCTGACTTGGAGCTCTGGGTGCAGGACAAACTGGGCAATATTCCTTGTACAGGTGAGAATCTTTTTGGCAGAAATTGTCAAGAGAAAGCCAATGAACTGGATGCTGATAACTCCATCTTGGATAGAATATCCAAAGCTACAGCTGATCCTGCAAGGAAGAAATCTTTCAAAAAACCATTCTTCTCCAAAAAGAAGAGGTTTTACCCCTCTTTTACCCATCAGGGACGTTCTGCAGGTCAGTCTGCCCGAAAGGGTCAGCAACCACCTAAACAAAGGAAACCAAAGACTGCTAAGCCTCAGCCGTCTCAGCAGTCTCAGCCTCCACAAGGCCTTTGACTTCCATCTGGAGAACTTAGCCTTCCTGGCCCTCAGCGGACCAGAGCCTTCCACCATTCCAGGAAGGTTGTGTCATTTTGCCCCCATATGGGGGCAGATAACAGCAGAGGATTGGACTCTCTCCATTATAAAGGAGGGGTACAAGCTTTACTTTCTTTGCATGCCCCCTCCTACAATGGTAAGACTATTCATTTCTCAGACCTCTCTCAACAACCTGTTAGATCAAGAGGTCACTATGCTTCTTGCTCAAGGAGTAATAGAAGAAGTACCCATTCCTCAACAGGGTACAGGGTTTTACTCCCCTTATTTCCTTATCCCAAAGAAAACAGGGGGACACAGACCTATTCTAGACCTCAGAGAATTGAACAAATTCCTGTTCAAAGAGAAATTCAAGATGATTTCTCTGGGAACTCTGCTGCCATACCTTCAGAGTCAGGATTGGCTTTCTCTAGATCTCAAGGATGCATACACTCATGTTCTCATCCATCCATCTCACAAAAGATTCCTTCGGTTCCTTTTTCAGGGAAAGCATTACCAATACAGGGTGCTTCCTTTTGGCCTGGCCTCAGCACCAAGAGTGTTTACGAAATGCTTGGCTGTAGTAGCAGCATTTCTTCGCACTCTAGGAATATTCGTCTTCCCCTACTTAGACGACTGGCTCATTCGAGCCCCATCAGAGTCAGAGGCCAGGATTTCTCTATCGTGCACAATGCGTATCCTTCAGTATTTGGGTCTGGTCATAAACATCCCAAAATCCAGCCCAACTCCCACTCAGTCTCTGGAGTTCATAGGAGCTTTGCTGGATACCAGAAAAGCGAGGGCCTATCTTCCACAGCCCCGCTGCCTTCGCATTGTGAAGTTAGCCTCCTAGGCAGTGTTGAAAACTCATCTCACTGCTCGGGAAATGTTACAATTACTAGGCCACATGGCATCTACCGTGCATGTGGTCCCCGATGCTCGTCTCCATATGAAAGCAGCCCAATGGACTCTATCCACTCAATGGACTCAAGCATCAGGCTGCCTATCAGACAAAATAGCAAACACGAGTCGCCTTATTTTGTCTATCTAATGGTGGCAATCAACCCAAAACCTGTTGGTAGGGTGCCTTTTCCAGTAGCCCCTACCCCAGGTCACTCTAACAACAGATGCCTCACAGCTGGGTTGGGGAGCTCACCTGCAAGATCTCTCTACCCAAGGCACCTGGACTCCACAGGAGACCCAATTGCATATCAATTTCCTAGAACTCAGAGCAATCTTCTTTGCTCTTCGAGTGTTCCATACCCAGCTAAGCTACAAGGCAGTCCTAATTCAAACGGACAATCAAGTAGCTATGTTCTATCTGAACAAGCAGGGGGGAACAGGCTCTCTGTCTCAGGTCCTGGTTGCTGAGAGCCTAGACCTACATGGTCTTGACCTTTCTCAACAAGTAAGGTATGTCCTTTATGCTTCCAGGAAACCTTCCACAAGACGCTCTTATGCTTTCAAGTGGAAAAGGTTTTCCACATAGTGTTCGCAGAAGGGTCTTGACCTCCTTGCGATACCTCTGGAATCATTACTTGCGTATCTCCTTCATGTATCTAATGCCGGAATTAAGACTAACTCAGTAAGAGTCCATTTAAGTGCTATTTCAGCTTCTTTAAGGCCTTTAAATGGGCAGCCTATTTCCTCTCATCCTCTCATAGCGAGATTTATGAGGGGCCTTCTGCTAACTAAGCCTCCCATTAGGCCACCACCAGTGGCATGGGACCTGAATCTGGTTCTTGGCCAGCTCATGAAGCCGCCCTTTGAACCTTTAGCTGCTTTGCTGGGCAGACTAGATGGACCACGCTGGTCTTTATCTGCCGTCATTTACTATGTTACTATGTTACCTCCTTGAAATTCCTTTCCTGGAAAGTTATCTTTCTCATTGCAATCACATCAGCACGTTGCATCAGTGAATTGCAAGCATTGGTTGCTGATCCTCCTTATACGAGGTTCCATCATGATAAGGTAGTCCTTAGGACTCATCCACACTTTATGCCAAAGGTGGTCTTACCTTTTCATTTAAACCAAGCAGTTTACCTGCCTGTATTTTTTCCAAGGCCTCATGCTTCCAATGCGGAAAGGAATCTTCATATTCCTAATTGCTTCTCCGGGCCAGTCCAGGGAACGTTAGGGTTGTCAATCCCGTTCAGCACCTGAGGACTGACAAACTACAAGTTTTGCTGACATCTTACGCCACTCCCCCTTATGCCAGTGTTCCAGTCTTTCAGTCCTCAGCAGCTGAACAGGACATCGTGGCTGACAGTTTCCCTAACAGAGAGGAAAGTTTTTGTTATTTTTGGACAGGAGTTGGAAAGCGGGCTGGCTCTAGCAGGGCTGATGGCTGCTATATTCCCCTTGGCTATAAAGTCAATTAATTAAGCTACATACAATATCAGCGTTGCCGGTTCTAGGCAGCAGGAGAGTGCAGAGCCTGCATTCTTCTAGGCGAGTAGCTACCTTGGTGGAGGTCTGGTCCTGGGAGCCCCAGTTGCCATCCTCCTTGCTGAACCGCCGCGTTTTCTCTTCCCCCGCTAGGAGCGGGAAAATGGCTCTACGCTGTTGCGCTCAGATCAGGGGAGCCTTCGGGGCAGGCGGAGGCCTTCATTGAGTTAATCCGCGCAGATTTGTTTCGGCGGGGGTTCCCTCGGATACGCAGAACTGCGGCGTTAAGTTGTTTGCGGCAGTGTTGTTCGGAGCGCGTCAGGTCCATTTCCTTCTCTGCGGTTTTATTTGGTCTCCGTTTGAACAATATGGATAATAAGCCTGGAGAGGCAGAAAGGCCTTCAGTCGCCTCAGAAAAGGCGGGAACGGCCGCCATCTTAGGGGAGCCATCCGTTGCTCCCGCGGGTCCTCACAAGCAGGGAAAGAGAAAATCTAAGTCTAGTAAGGAAGCTCCGGCGGTGGTCCAGACTCAGCAGAAGCCTCCTGAAGCTCAGGAGGTCTCTGCATTGTTTTCCCCCGAGTTCATTTTAGCGCTGCATCGGGCTTTTTTGCTGAAATCTTCACAGGCTGGATCTGTCCCTGATTCCCGTCAGGGGCAGCTAGTGCATCCTGAGGGGACTGCAGTAGACCCGGGAGAGGGCTCTTCCCAGAGTGGTTTAAATAAGCTGTCTAATGTGGAGCCAACAGGGTCGCTGAACACGGAGCCTCAGTTAGGAGAGGAGGGTGAGCTCCTCTCTGAGGCAGGCTTGGATCCTTGGCTGGGGGAGCTTGAAGAGGGGGAAATTGCACCGGGCGAAGATCCTAATGTGTTTATGGTTTTTCGCAAGGAGGAACTAGGAGCGCTGATATCTCAGTCTTTGTCTGCTCTGAACATTCTGATGCCCTCCATGTCACAGGAACCGCTTGAGGATCCATTGTTGCAAGGCTTTAAAGCAAAGCAATGCTGTTTTCCTGTTCACCGCGTCATTAAGCAAATGATTAAGTCTGAATGGGAATGTCCTGAGGCTACTTTGAGGGGTAGTCGCGCTTTAGGTCGCCTATACCCAGTGCCTCAGGAGGAGAGAGAGTTGTTAAAGATGCCTAAAGTGGATGCCTTAGTTTCAGCGGTAACTAAGAAGACAACGATTCCGGTGGAAGGCGCAGCGGCACTTAAAGATCTGCAGGATCGTAAGTTGGAGGTTCTCTTAAAGCAGGCATTTGATTCTAGTGCTCTAGCTCTGCAGGCTTCCATTTGTGGAGCGTATGTGTCCAGAGCTTCCATCCGGTGGCTCCAGGGGGAGGTCACTACTGATTCAGCTGAAGCGTCTTCCGCGGAAGGGGCAAAACTAGAGTCAGCAGCGGCGTACCTGGCAGATGCCTTCTATGATTTGGTACGAATTGCCGCGAAGTCTATGGCTTCCTTAGTTGCGGCCAGACGTTTTCTGTGGTTACGAAATTGGGCAGCTGACGTTTCCTCGAAGTCGCGGCTCAGTAAGCTCCCCTATAAAGGGAAGTTACTGTTTGGAGAAGCTTTGGAAAAGATTGTTAAGGATCTTGGTGATTCCAAAGGTGGTCGTTTGTCAGAGGATCGGCCAAAGGCTCCTAGAGGGGGAGCGACGCAGCGGGGACAAGGTAGAGATTCTCGTAGATTTCGAGGTGCTCGCTTTCTTCCCTATCCCAGAGGCCGCTTTGGCTCTCGGGGGTAGTCCTTTTGTGGAGCTAGAGGATTCGGTAGGAACTACTTCAATTCTCAACAGTCCACAGCTAAGAAGTCGCAATGAAGGTCGGCCGGTCCAGGCGGAGGTACCTGTGGGAGGCCGCTTGCGGGAGTTTCTCTCAGCCTGGGCCACCATAACTTCTGACAAATGGGTGCTAGAGATCGTTCGAGAGGGGTATGCGCTGGATTTTGCTTACCCTTTGACAGAGGCCTTTGTGGTGTCCCCTTGTGCTCCGGGTCCGAAGATGCAGGCAGTTGCCGAGACGCTAGGATGTTTGGTACAACTGCAGGCGGTGGTACCAGTTCCTCGCAACCAGTGCGGCTTAGGTCGATACTCGATTTATTTTGTGGTCCCCAAGAAGGAAGGATCTTTTCGGCCAATTCTCGATCTCAAGCATGTCAATCGCGCCTTGCGAGTTCCGCATTTTTGGATGGAGACGCTAAGATCTGTTATTCGGGCGATGCGACCGGGAGAGTTCCTCTCGGCCATAGATCTCACGGAGGCTTATCTGCGCATTCCCATCAGAGCAGATCATCAATGATTTTTGAGATTTGCCATTCCGATGGGTCATTTCCAGTTTCGCGCGTTGCCTTTCAGGCTGGCAACTGCTCCTCGCACCTTCACGAAAGTGATGGTGGTGGTGGCAGCGGCCCTGCGGAAGGAAGGTGTCCGGGTGCACCCTTATCTGGACGATTGGCTAATCAGGGCTGATTCCTGGGTGGACGCAGTCGTGGCAACAGCTCGGGTGGTTCAGCTCCTGGAGCAGCTCGGTTGGGTCATCAACCAAGCAAAGAGTCAGTTGCAGCCCATGAGACGGTTCACTTATCTGGGGGCCTTCTTCGACATGGAACGGGGTTCGGTCTTTCTACCCGAGAGCAGAGTTCAAAAGATTGGGCAACAAGTGCAAGCTTTTTTGCGGATTTCAGCTCCTTCGGCGTGGACCTACTTGCAGCTCTTGGGGTCCATGGCGGCGGCCCTGGACTTGGTTCCGTGGGCCAGAGCGCATATGCGGCCTCTCCAACAGGCGTTGCTTTCCAGGTGGTCACCACAGCTTCATCCTCTCTCACAAAAGCTGATCTGTCCAGACCCAGTGCGCAAGAGTCTGCTGTGGTGGCTGGATTCCAGTCATCTGCGCGCAGGGGTGCCCTTACAGGATCCTGCGTGGGTGCTGCTGATGATGGATGCCAGTCTCTCGGGCTGGGGTGCGCACTGTTAGTCTCAGGTGACACAGGGCTTCTGGTCCCAGATAGAGAGCTCGTGGTCGATCAATCGGTTAGAGCTCCGTGCCGTCCGCCTCGCACTTCTACATTTCGGATACCTGCTCGAAGGGGCGCGGTCCTTTTCCGACAATGCGGTGACTGTTTCATATATCAATCGGCAAGGGGGTACCAGGAGTCTGCCTTTACTGGAGGAGAGCCAGGAATTGTTGTGTTGGGTGGAGAATCATCTCGTAGCCTTATCAGCGGCGCACGTGGCAGGCAGGGACAATGTGCAGGCAGATTATCTCAGTCGGAATGTTCTCAACCCTGGGGAATGGGAACTGAATGTGGCTGTGTTTCATGACATAACGGTGCGCTGGAGGCAGCCGGCGATGGACCTGATGGCTACGCTCGACAATGCCAAAGCGTCTCGTTTTTTCAGCAGACGCAAGGAACATGTCGGAAGGCCTAGATGCGCTGGTGCAACCCTGGCCGCTGGACACCCTTCTGTATGCCTTTCCGCCGTGGCCGATGCTAGGCTGGCTCATTCAACGCATAGCGAGTCACAGAGGAACGGTGATTCTCATTGCGGCGGATTGGCCTCGGCGGCCGTGGTATGCAGATCTGGTGTGGCTGTTGATAGATTCTCCTTGGCGACTTCCGCCCCGGCTCAATCTGTTAAGCCAGGGACCCGTGTTGATGCCACAGGTGGATCGCTTCTTGCTTACGGCTTGGCTCTTGAAAGGGATCAGTTAAGACGCAAGGGTTACTCGGATTCTGTTGTCTCCACCTTGTTGCGATCTAAGAGGCCTTCGACTTCGCTAGCGTACGTGCGCGTCTGGCGCGTCTTTGAAGAGTGGTGTGCACATCGGGGCTACAAGCCGATGTCTACGGCGTTGCCACAGCTGCTATTGTATCTTCAAGATGGTTTGGATAAAGGCTTACCTTTTAGCACCCTGAAGGTGCATGTGGCGGCCTTGAGTTGTTTTCGAGGTTCGGTGCTGAGTCGCCGTATCTCAGCACATGGAGATGTGCAGCATTTTTTTTGGGCGGCCAAGATCATCAGGCCTCCATTGCGCAACGTCGTACCTCCTTGGGATTTGAATGTGGTCCTGGAGGCATTAACGCAACCACCTTTTGAATCCGCTTCCGCTGTAAATTTAAAAGAGTTTTCCTGGAAGACTGCCTTCTTGGTAGCATTATGTTCGGCTCGGAGAATTTCGGATTTGCAGGCTTTATCTTGTCGAGAGCCATACCTTTAATTTTTGCCAGAGAAGGTGATGATGCGGCCTGTCCCTTCGTTTCTGCCTAAAATGGTGTCCTCTTTTCATGTGAATCAGGCGGTGGCGTTGCCGATTTTCTCCGATCTCTCTCTGGTTCCCCGATGGATCGCGCTCTCAGAAAGTTGGATCTCGGCCGCATACTGAGGAAGTACCTTAAGATCAGTAAAGATTTTCGCAGGTCAGATAGGTTGTTTGTACTGTTTGCGGGCCAGCGTTAAGGGTAAGGCGGCTACGAAAGCCTCGATTGCCCGATGGGTGAAGCACGCTATAGTGGTGGCTTACGAAACTGAGGGGAAGGAGCCGCCAGTGGGGCTCAGAGCACACTCCACACAATCTCAGGCGGCGTCTTGGGTGGAATTCGCGTTAGTTCCTCCAGTGGATATTTGTAGGGCCGCTACGTGGTCGTCTGTACATACTTTCACTAGACATTACAGGTTAGATGTTCTCGCCAGACGGGATGCGAATGTGGGAGCCTCGGCCATTGTTGCAGGTCTAGCGGGTCCCTCCCAAGTTTAGGTTCACTACCCTTACCCCCATAGCCTAAAATGTGCCCTTATCAACGCCCGTTCTATCCGGAAGAAGTGGCCAGCCGTCACTGACATCATTGCCAGCCAAAGCCTTGATATACTCATGGTCACTGAGACGTGGTTATCCACCGAAGACAACGTCTTACTCAACCAGCTCCTCCCCCAGAATTTTACCGCACATTCAAGTCATAGACAAGACAAAAGAGGAGGTGGCATCCTCATCCTCTCAAGGTCAGACCTCCATTTTCGAACTGTAGACTCCACCAGTACAAACCATATGGAGACCGTCACCATCTCCAATAAACGCTGCTCAATCAACCTTCTTTACAGAGCTCCCTCAGCCTCACCTGATGATCTCTCTGCTATCATCGATCTGGCGTCTAACACTCATAACCCAAGCATCCCAAATTGGATCCTAGGTGACTTTAACCTGCCTACACTACAAGATAATCAAGCATCAGCCTTCCTCAATGCCCTCAAAAATCTTGGCTTCAAGCAATTAGTTAATGACCCTACTCATATTAAGGGAAATATCCTGGATCTAGTATTCGCCCCGCAAACCTCTCTTAACCCAGCCCAGGATCCTATAACCTCCATAACTCCTGTTCCTTGGTCAGATCACAAACTGATCATCATCCAGATCCCCTCATACAAAGCCTACACAAAAATCAACAAAATACAAAGCAACACCACAAGACCGCCATCTCGATGTTTCAAGCCTTACAACAGAGATCTTATCCTTGCTGAGACGCAACAACTCTTCTCTGAAACCACCCAGAACCTTGACGACCTAATCTCTCACTGGAACAATTGCCTCAGTTCAATTGCCCTACGCACACCAACCAACAGACCCCCAGGTAAAAGGGTGAGTGCCCCATGGTACTCAGTTGACCTTAAAGCATCACTGAACCAATTACGGAGACTAGAGAAACGCTGGCGCCGATCTCATTCTTTAAGTGACCAGACAGCATACAACGGTCATCTGGCTGCTCATCGCAACGCAATCACCGACTCGATGAAGCAGTACTACTCAGACACCTTAAAGAGATCACTCAATAAACCACATGACCTTTTCGACCTGGTTAAGACCTTATCAAAGGAACCATCCTCTGGACCTCCAATTGAGATACACCCACAAAATTTTGCAACTTATCTCCAATCCAAAATATGCCAGACTAACAAAACCTCTACTACAACCTTCGCAATAGAACAAGACTGCCAAACAACACTTACCATGTTTTCTACCCCCACCAAGAGAGGAATTGAAGACACTATTGCGGCCCTAAATACCACTACTGCCCAGTCTGATCCATGCCCAGCCTTCTGGATCAAGGAGCTTTGCAGCCACTTCAGCCCAGTACTATCCAAAATAATGAACCTCTCCTTCTCTACCGGCTCTTTCCCTTCTGCCCTTAAACACACTTCTATTAGACCGCTGCTAAAAAACTGCAAGCTTGATCCCCAGAAGGTGGAATCCTATAGACCCATATCCAGCATTCCACTACTTGCAAAGATCATTGAGAAGGAAGCTCAACGACAATTGCAGGACCACATCGACTCCGCTACACCGTTAGACCCATGCCAACATGGTTTTAGGGAATTCCACGGCGTGGAAACCCTCCTTACCACTCTCTTCTGCAAGATAATCACAGGCATTGATGACATCCGTCAAGGTTTTGCTCTCATCTTTCTGGACATCGCGGCAGCTTTTGACTCAGTAAATCACGAGCTGCTATTAGGACGACTGATCGACAAAGGCATTAATGGACGAGCGCTTGAATGGTGCAGATCCTACCTGTCTGAAAGATGGCAACATGTCCGTTCTAGAGGAACAAATTCTGAACCTTTCCACCAAAGCCAAGGAGTCCCACAAGGATCCTCCCTTTCAGCGCTCCTGTTCAATATTTACATGCAGACAATTTGTAATATCATCCGGTCCTTCAATGTCAACTGCATGTTATACGCAGACGATGTCCTTCTTTACATACCCTTCTCTACGGAGCATCTGGACCTCTCCCCACTAACGAGTTGTTTCAATGCAATATCTGACTGGCTTCTTTCCCAAAACCTAAGAATACAACATAAGAAAACGGAAGTACTCTTCATTACGAGGAACCCCAACTTTACACCCCCACAATATCTTAAAGTAAAAGAAGCTGAGCTGCACTCCAAATCCTCAATACGATACCTGGGAGTCACCCTAGATCAACGCCTGGATATGAAGGCTCACATTGGAAACATAGTCAGATCAGTCTACTACAAGATCCGCTCACTTAGGCATCTACGCTCTATGCTTGAACCAACTGATTTTCGGACAATTTTCCAGGCATTGGTCATACCTCATTTCGACTATGCCAATGCAATATTACAAGGTCTTCCCCAGTCTACACTAAACCCGCTGCAGCTAGCCATGAACGCTCGGCAGCAAGAATCCTTCATGGAGCATCCAGGAGCGACCACGTGACGCCTCTGCTAATACAGTTGCATTGGCTACCCATTCAGGCTAGAATAGTTTTCAAGATCTTGATAATCACTTTTAAAGCTATTCACAATCTCTCATCCACATCCTTAACCTCCCTCATCCATGCCACATCACCAAATAGAGCAAGAAGATCCACGGCTATAAACTCCCTAACAGTCCCGAAGGCACTCACTGCTTGCACTAAATCGACAGCCAACAGGGCTTTCAGTCTCATTGCCCCAAGATACTGGAATACATTACCCCATGATATTCGGGCTATTAAGAATCTACCACAGTTTAGGAAAGCCCTCAAAGGCTATCTCTTCAACAAGTACCTTATTGAGCCCAACTGCATCCCCTAGAGCAGTGTTTTTCAACCTTTTTTGTGCAAAGGCACACTTTTTTCATGAAAAAAATCACGAGGCACACCACCATTAGAAAATGTTAAAAAAATTTACCTCTGTGCCTATATTGACTATATATAAAGTAATTCTCTTGAATAGGAATCAAACACTCACACCAACCCCCCTCCCCTGCTGGTTCACACCAACCCCCATCCCCTGCTGGTTCACTCACACCACCCCCCCCCCCCCGCCACTGCTGGTTCACTCACTCACCCACCCCCCTGTCACTCACCCCTCTTGCTGGGTCACTCACTCACTTACCCCCCTCCCCTGCTGGTTCACTCACACCATCGCCCCCCCCCTTGCTGGTTCACTCACACTCCCCCCCCCTCCACTGCTGGTTCACTCACACTCCCCCCCCCCCTTGCTGGTTCACTTACACTCCCCCCCCCCTTGCTGGTTCACTCACACACACACACCCCCCCTCTGCCCAAGCCGCTGCTTCTGCTTTGTACAGAGCAGCGGCTGCACTACATTTACATTGAAAAGTAAAGAGAAACTGTGTCAGGAGCCCTCCGGTCATCGCAGAGCCCGAGGAAGTGATGTCATGGGGGCGGGCTCCTCACAGGCTGTCTTTCCTTTTCAAATTAACTTTATTGCAGCTAAAGTTAATTTGAAAAGGAAAGACAGCCTGTGAGGAGCCCGCCCCCATGACATCACTTCCTCGGGCTCTGCATGATCGGAGGGCTCCTGACACAGTTTCTCTTTACTTTTCAATGTAAGTGTAGTGCAGCCGCTGCTCTGTACAAAGCAGAACCAGCGGCTGCACTGCTATAGGGAATCGCGTTCGCGCCGCGGACTTCGGCACAAAAGCCGTTTTTTTGCTCTGGCCACTCCCGATCTTGCGGCCAGAGCAAAAAACCGGCTTTTCAATGGCCGGTTTTACAACTGTGCTGGCAGCCGGCCTGGCCATGGAAAAACCGGCCAGGCCGGCTGAAAACCGGCCGGTTGGCAACCCTAATTTGTGAGCCGAGGCCACATGTTACGGATGAAATTGGAATTTTTCCCACGGCACACCAGACAATATCTCACGGCACACTAGTGTGCCGCGGCACAGTGGTTGAAAAACGCTGCCCTAGAGCTCCAAGACACCCTGATACCTTTCCCAGACAAACTTATAGCATACCAACAACACACCAAGTTGACACCCATACCCATGACGTGGAATGTGTATTCCATGCATCCTCTTTGATTATGACTCCAAGTATTAAGTTTTGTAAATAGTTACCCATGACTCCATGTAGTAAGTTTTGTAAATAGTTACCCCTGTTATCCAAGTTTTTGCTCCCTGTTATCTGTAAACTCATACATTTATCTGTACTGAGCATTTTGTTCCATGTAAACCGCGCTGATGCCGAATAGTGTGGTATATAAGAGAATGTAAATAAATAAATAAATAAATAGGTACTGCTTTGGTACTGCCCTAACGTTCTCTGGACTGGCCCGGAGAAGCGATTAGGAAGGAGAAATTAGGCCTTACCTGCTAATTGTCTTTCCTTGAGCTCTCTCCGGGCCAGTGCAAGGCCCACCCAGGGTTTTCACTGAAGGAGGACTTTCGTTCTCGGTTTTGGTCTTTCTGAGCGCAAAAGCGTGAGCAATATTTTTGGCTCAGTAATCTGCAGAGGAACAAATAAGTAAAAAAAAAAAAAAAAAAAAGGAGAAACAAAAGGAAATTCATAAATAAGATAAAAGGTAATAAACAAAAGAGGGAAATTAAGTGATCGGCTCACATTGCGTTGGCGTGTGCAGTCCGTGTCTGGGGAATGTAGAAAGTTATCAGTTCGGGTCAGTGCGTTTCTTGGTTGCGTTCTTTGGTTCTTTAGTTCTCTTTTCCACTGTGGGAGTTAAGCTGCTTTGTCAATACAAGACTGGAACACTGGCATCAGTGGGAGTGGCTTAAGCTGTCAGCAAAACTTGTAGTTTGTCAGTCCTCAGCTGCTGAACGGGATTGACAACCCTAACTTTCCCTGGACTGGCCCTGAGAGAGCTCAAGGAAAGACAATTAACAGGTAAGGCCTAATTTCTCCCTTTGGACTGCAAAAGAGCACTTGCCTTTTACTTACAAAGAACACAGCAACATAGAAAGTCCTCTCAACTTTGTTTTTGATCCTTCTCATTTGGGACTTCCAGTCTCCAAGAGAACATTGTCCAATTGGATTGCACAATGTATTTCCTTTGCCTATCAGAGTAAGAACCTTTCTCTGGAAGGCCATGTCACAGCTCACAATGTGAGGGCCATGGCAGCCTCAATGGCTCATCTACACTCTGTGTCTATTGACGACATTTGTCGAGCAGCTACTTGAGCCTCAGTTCATACCTTCACAGCTCATTACTGCTTGGACAAGGACTCCCGCTGGGATGCCTTGTTTGGTCACGCTGTTCTACAACACCTGTTCCATACTTAATCAACTCCTACCCACCTTCCCCGGTAGGATGCCAGAGATCCATGGGGGGAAGTGGAGCCCTTTCACAAGGGCACACAACTTCTGGGGTCTCTCCCTGGCATCAGTAGCTAGGGAGTCCCCATATGTGAAGACTACATTCCTGCTTGTTCCTGGAGATAGCATAGTTACTCACCTGTAACAGGTGATCTCCAGGAACAGCAGGAATTTAGTCTTCACAACCCACCCACCTCCCCTAGGAGTTGTATCTCTCTTTTGTTTCCTTTCCCTCTCTCTCTCTTTGTCTCAGCTTTAAAACTCAACTGGAGAGAGGCAGTTGGGAAAGGCGGGAAGGCAGCACGCAGGCGCTGTTGGATGTTCCCAAAAGCTTTCTAATTGGACGCTGGGGAGCGTTCTCGCGCAGGCTCCGTCGGTACCAACGATACCCATATGTGAAGACTAAATTCCTGCTGTTCCCGGAGATCACCTGTTACAGGTGAGTAACTATGCTTTATGGCCTGGCTGTTGAGCGGGCAAGACTGCAGCATCGGGGCTTTTCCCCTGGCTGTCATAGCTGCTTTATTGATTGCCTGGAAGAGGTTCATCACCGTGGCTTACGTAAGAGACTGGTGACTGTTTGAGTACTGGTATCAAGGTCAGGGACTTCGTCCTATTTCCTGCACGTTGCTGGAGATTTTACTGTTCCTGCAGAATGAACTAAAAAAAAGGTTTGGCTCCTACTTCTTTGAAAGTACAGGTGGTGATTCTAGTCTGCTATAGCGTACCGGTACAAGGGCGGTCCTTGATGATGCATTCAGACATGGTGCGGTTTCTCAGGACGGCTCAACATGTTCGTTCTCCTGTCCAGCCAGTGGTTCCTGTCTGGGATCTGAACTTGGTGCTGGCTGGCTTGACAGGGCCGCCTTTTGAACCCTCGCTAAGGTCTCTCTTACGTTAAAGATTGTCTTGTTGGTCGCGCTTTGTTCCACGCATCACACATTGGAACTTCAAACACTTTCATGCAGAGAGCCCTTTTTGTTGATCTCTAAGGAAAAGGTGGTACGTACTGTGACCAGTGCCTTTCTTTTTGCCAAAGGTAGTTTTGTAGTTCCATCTGAATCAGGTGGCCTCCTTACCAGTTTTGTCCATGTTGGGAGATATGGAAGAGGATCGACAGCTGCACTTGCTTGACTTGTGCCGGGTGCTTCGGTATCTGAAGCAGACGGAGTCTCTGCGAAAGTTGGATCATTTGCTTGTGCTGTTTGGAGGGTTGCATAAAGGAGAGGCAGCTTCTGAGGCTATGATTGCCAGATGGATGAAGCAGGCTATCTGTTTTGTCAACATCACCCAGGGGGTCTGAAAGTCCATTCAACAAGGGTGCAAACTACTTTTTGGACGGGATACAGTTTGGTGCCTCCGGTGGAGATTTGCAGAGTGGCAGGTTGGTCTTCACTTCAACTTTCACCAGGCATTATAGGCTACATGTCCAGGCGGCCGCAGATGCTAGGGTTTGAACCTCAGTACTGCAAACGGCCCTCATGGTTCCCTCCCAAGGATAGGCACTACTTTGGTACTTCCCATGCATACCTGGATTGGCCTGGAAGGACAATTAGTAAAGAGAAATAAACTAATTATTACCTGCACAGTGTAAGGGGCAGGTCAAATAGAGCAATACTTGCTGGAAAGGTGTACCTCTGGCAGAGACCCTGTCCCCACAACAGTACTTAAATCCTTCACATCGACCTTCACACTCAGCTGGGCACAACCTGCAAACCAGGCTTGCTGCCACCAGAGGCCGCAAAACTAAAAGAGAAGACATTCACACCAGGGAGGACTCTGGATTAGCCTGGAGGTACTAGCAGGTAAGGTTTAATTATTGGCTATATTATGGCTTTTCTGCTGTTCCTCTTGTCTGCGGTTCTAAATTTCTGAAATTTTCTCTGTCGTTTGGAGGCTGCTTGGTAGAGACTGGAGCCAGGGAGCTATAGGGGAAGCTTTTAAACTGCATCATGGAAATTGTCGTGCTCAGTTTTCAGCTGTTGATGAACAGTGACAACCCATACGTATCTGGACTGGCCTGGAGGTACTCAAGGAAAGACAGTTAGCAGGAAAGGTCTAATTTCTCCTTTTTTAAAAACAATTTTAATGAAGTTGGCATATTACTGTGTTGTGTTAGATTATTCTTTATATTTTAAATATGTTTTAATGGCTAATTGAATTTCACTTTTAGGAACAATAGTGAGCATAGGCGATCCGAAGAAAAAATATACCAGATATGAAAAAATTGGACAGGGGTGAGTGTCTGTGTATATGTGTTCCTAACTGGTAATTGTTTTTTTGTATATTTTTAAAAATATTGAGGGTGGGGGTAGTTACTAACATGTTTTAAGGGAATAGCGCATGATTTTACTTTTTAATGTTTGTTGTTTTACCATTACACACATTAGTTTACCACAAATAACATTAGCTAATAATGATATCCAAAGCATTCAAATGCATGTAAAACATCTTATGCAAATTGAATAACGCAGCTTGTAAAGAAACAGGGATTGATGAGGTAGGACCTAGGGGACGGGGAGATTATGGTGGGGTGGGTGGAGGGAATGTCTTTCAGGGGGAGGGATTAAAGGTGTGGAGGGGCGTCTCTCAGGGAGAATGGGGGACTTGACTGGGGGCCCAAGGAGAGGGGAATGCTTGTGGCTTTTTTAAAAAATGTAGCTCTTCTAAGAAGGCTGTCTGGGTGCAGAATAATGCAGCTTTTGAGATTGATTGCAAGTTGTTCATTTAGTGTGGGATTCACTAATCTGTGGTACTGAGTTACTGAAGGTTAGTACATTAAATTGCAGTAAAATGTTATTTTTTGTACAGAGTCTGCATAAGCCATTTAAATTCCTTGTGTGATGATTTTGTTTGTTTTTTCCTTTTAGTAGTGCTGTATTTTGAAAGTATTTCCCCTTTTCTGTTACATCCTGTATATCTTTTCTTCTTGCTCTTAACCTTAACAATCCTACTTTTCAGCAGTTAGTGCAGAGCAGGAAGTGAGGTGGGCAGTCCAGATGGACCTTATAGTCTTTAACTACCGGATATTATCTTTGGGGGAACATAGATTTTCCAAATGTCTCCCCTTAATAAAAGGAGGTGTATATCTTTCCAAATCTGTTACAAATAAGTGTGCATCATTTTTGTATCACCCTCAGAAGCTAGGAAAGAAATACAGTTGTGGTCAACATTATTGGCACCCTTGCATTTTAGGTATGTTGTGTGCAATATCTTGAGAAATAATTGGGAATATTTCAACTGTATATCATCATAATATTTTAATAGTATGTTCACAGGAATACAACAACAACAAAAAAGATGTCTGTCAGACTTAGTAATTTCTGAGGAAAAAAATATGACCTGGACAGGATTAATGGCACTCTTCACTAATATTTGGTTTTGCAACCCTTGGCAGTGATAGCCTCCAAGCATTTCTTGTAGCCATCTATAGGTTTCGTACATCTGTCTGCTGATAGTTTCTATGACTCTTCAACTGTGATTTGTTCCAGCTCATGAATGTTTCCAGGATTTCTTTCATCAGTGGCAGATTTCAGTTCTTTCCAAAGGTTCTCAGTCGGACTGAGATCAGGACTCATTGCTGGCCAATTTAAAACAGTCCATTTGTTTCTTTTTAACCATTCATTTGCACTTTTGGATGTTTTGGGTCATTGTCCTGCTGGTGGACCCATGACCTTCTACCCAGACCTAGCTTTCTGACACTAGATAGCACATTTCGCTCCAAAATATCTTGATAGTCCTCTGACTTTGATTCCTTTAATATGTTCCAGGCCTTCCGCAAAACAGACTCACAACATTATGGAACTCCGCAATATTTAACTATAACAAGGTTGTTTTTTTTCCTTATAAGCTTCATTTCTTCGCCTGTAAATGCATCGTTGGCCTGCATTGCCAAAGAGGTCATTCGGTTTCATCTAATCACAGAACATTTTCCCAGAAGGATTGTGGTTTCTCCAGGTAGGTTTGGGCAAAGATCAGGCATGCCTTTTTGTCTGTCTTTGAGCAGTGGGGTCCTCCATGGCCTTCACCTATGAAGTCTTTCTTGTTTAGTGCATGACGTATGGTACAAGTTGAAACCACCACTCCAGATTACTCCTGGTCAGCCTTAAGCTTTTTGGATGTTGTATATGGTGTTTTTCCAACGGTTCACACTAACGTTCGAAGACTTCTGGGATTAATTTTCCTCTTCCCACCACTTCCTGGGAGGTTCTTGACACTTCCATGAGCAGAAAACGTCTTAATAACATTGGGAACTGTAGACACAGGAATCCCAAGGTCTTTGGAGATGACCTTGCACCCCTTTGAAGTTTGATGTTTGGTGGTGATGGCTTTTCTGATGGTCTCAGACAGCTCTTTTCTTCACCATTGTGAAAATGGAAGAGGGAGTGAATGTGGCCATTTTAAACGTTAGAGCGATCATTCATTGGTTGATTCAAGTCATGCGAGTACTGACCATTGATCACAGGTATGTCTAATTTTACTGCAGTGAGAATGTGGTTCTAATCTTCAAACTTATTTGAGTTGTTTATAAAGGTGCCAATAATTGTCCTGGCAATGTCCCAGTTTTTTTTCCTTTTTTAATTGGTCTTGATTTATTTGATTCTTGTATTTGTCAAATATGTGTGCATAAATAGTACAAAGCATTTCACTGGCCACTTTGTTTAGGAAGATATTGGATTTTGAGGGGTTGAACTGCAAGGGTGCCAATAATGTTGACCACAACTGTACATAAAACAGGATGTTAATTGAAAGCTTGTATCTTTACCTGCCTATCTTTATCTAGATGTTCAAAAGCACTTATTCAGTAAAGATTTCACTGTATATCAAACTAAATGGATTCAGGTGGTGTTAAATATTGCATTTATGTTTATTTATGTTTGTTTATTTACATACTTGATATACCGCCTAATAACATCAGTATTGGGGGGGGGGGGGAGGGGTTACAATAAAGCCATAAATTCAAAATTAAAAATGCTGCAGAAAAAAGGAAAAGGAATGCCATAAAATCAAAGAAACAAGACAGAAAAGATAGGAACAGAAAAGAGAAAGGCAAGGAAAGGCAAAGTAACAAAAGAACTCTAGTAGGAAAAGACAGTGAAATGTTGTATCAATGAGGAAGTGGGGAAATGAGAGAAAGGGAAGGGGGGAGGTCATACGCAAGACAGAAAAGGTGAGTTTTTAATTTGGCTTTGAAAGCGGTATAAGACTATTCCAAATGGAGGGCAAGGGGGAGCGAGTTCCAGAGCTTCGGACCAAGGAAGTAAAAAGCTGAGGAACGAGTGGACTCCAGGTGGGCATGGGAGGGGGAAGGGAATGACATACAGTTAGCGTGAATGGAATGAAGGGTACGAAGGGGAGTGTAGAGGTGAACCTGGTCAGCGGGATAGAGGGGAATACCTGTATGAATTGACTTATGGACGAAAATAAGACATTTTAATTGAATTCGAAAAGAGACGGGAAGCCAGTGGAGACGAAAAAGAAGGGGAGTGACGTGATCAAAGCGGGAAGCATGGGTGAGAATTCGGGCGGCAGTGTTCTGTATACGTTGAAGGCGAGACAGTTGTGACTGAGGGAGACCAGCTAAAACAACATTACAGTAATCAAGACGAGAGACCACAAGAGAGAGAAACAGAGTAGTCAGGGAGGAAAAAGGAAGAAAGGAACGAATAGCGCGGAGTTGTTTTAGGGTGAGGAAAGAACGCTGAACAACTGAAGAGATGTGACTTTTAAAAGAGAGGGATGAATCAAGAGTGACACCAAGATATACCGAAGGGAAGAAACCATAGGGATAGGTGAAGAAGCAAAAAGGGGAGTGAGGGGAGGGGGAGAAGAATGACCAAGAGTAAACCAAATAGCAGAGGTTTTTGCAAGATTAATGTGAAGAAAATTAGAGGAAAGCCAGGAGGCCACAGAAGAAAGACACGTGTTGAAGGAAGTGATGTCGGGAGAAAAGGAATCTGTGTGATACAAGAGGAAGATGTCATCTGCATAATAGTGAGCCGAGATACCATGTTGCTGAACCAATAAAGCAAGAGGGGCAAGGAAAATATTAAAAAGAAGAGATGCAAGGACAGAACCCTGGGGAACACCACAAGAGAGGGGGGTAGGGGGAGAAGAAGACCACCCTGAGAAAACCGAAAAGGAACGACAGGAAAGAAAAGAACGAAACCATTAGAGAACTGAACCGGTAAGACCGGCGTCCCTAAGACGAACCAAAAGAGTGCGGTGATCAACCAAATCAAAAGCAGCGGATAGATCAAGAGAAACAGCGAGAGAAATAGACCCATGGTCATGTGCAGTATGCAGTTCATTAAGAACTACATTGGTTACCAATATACTGCCGCTTAACCTACAAGGTAACCATTATCACTTTCAAGATCACCTCCAACCAAACAAATCTACCTGACGCTCAGGAATATGCGGACTACCTTCGCTCAAAGACAAGCCAACACATTGCTCCTGCAAATCACCACCCTCTGAAACATACAAGCCCGCTACCTCCCGACTCCCTCCCTCTAAATGAGACAGCAGATAACCACCACATTCTTAACTCCTTCTCCCCCCCAACAGCAAGGGAGATCCAAGATACCATCACATGCATCAATACCACCACAGCTCCGAGCGACCCATGCCCGGCACAATGGATAAAAGCGCTAAAATCAGACCTCAGCCCTTTCCTCGCCAAACTAATAGGATCATCCTTCACTTCGGGGATTTTCCCACAGAACCTGAAGCAAACTTCAATAAGACCCCTACTGAAGAACAAAAAGCTCGACCCCACAAAGATGGACTCTTACAGGCCCATATCGAGCATCCCGCTTCTAGCTAAAATCATCGAAAAAACAGTCCAACAGCAACTAACCCATCACATTGAAAACAACGCGCCTCTTGATTACTGCCAGCATGGATTCAGAGAGTCCCATGGAGTCGATACCCTTCTGACTACATTATTCAACTCCCTTACCATTGGGCTCGATAACATCAGGAAGGGTTTTGCCCTTATCTTTCTGGACATCGCAGCCGCCTTTGACTCGGTGGACCACAAGATACTCCTATCACGCCTCACTGAGAAGGGTCTTCGTGGCAACGCTCTAGCTTGGTGCGCCTCATATCTGAATAACAGATGGCAACATGTCCGCTCCGGATCCTCTTTATCGGACCCTTTCCCACTAGAAAAAGGCGTTCCCCAGGGCTCATCCCTCTCAGCACTTTTATTCAATATCTATATGCAGCCCATCTGCAATCTTATCCGGTCCTTTAACATCAACTGCCTAGTATATGCTGATGATGTCCTAATGTTCACCCCAATAGACACAGATCATCCAAATCTCGACCAGCTCTCCTCTTGCTTCAATGCCGTCACAGATTGGCTACACAACCAAATGCTCAGAATAAATCTGAAAAAGACAGAAGTTCTATTCATCGGAAGAAACCAGTCATTCACTCCCCCATCTTCAATCAAAGTGAACAACGCAGAACTCCTCTCCAAGACAACGATCAAATACTTAGGCGTAACACTGGACCAGCACCTGGACATGCATGCTCATATAGACAATACAATCAGAACAATATACCACAAATTACGGACACTACGCCTCATAAAGAACACCCTTGAACCAAACGACTTCAGAACAGTCTTCCAGGCCATAATCATGCCCCACTTCGATTACGCCAACCCCATCCTACTTGGACTCCCAAAGAGCTCGATAAACCCCTTACAGCTTGCGATGAATACCGCAGCAAGAACCCTCTATGGCGCATCTCGCAGAGAACATATCACCCCTATCCTGAAGAGCTTGCACTGGCTCCCCGTCCAGTACAGGATCACATTTAAGATCCTCACTTTGACCTTCAAAGCAGTCAACTGTATCACCGCAAATATATTGTCAGATATGATCCAACTTACTCCAAACAACAGATTAAGAAGAACCACATCCTGCAATACCATCCTCCTTCCAAAAGCCATCACAAAATGCAACAAATCCACTAGAAAGCGTGCCTTTGCCTTATTCGCCCCCTTCTTGCTGGAACTCCCTCCCAACAGAAATCCGCAGCATAAATAACCTCCCCCAGTTCAGAAAAGCCCTCAAACTGCAATTATTTATACAACACTTTGGTAACTCCGACAGCATCACCTAGACAGTACCACATGATCTTATAGTCTAACAAGCCAACGCTGTCTAACCAATTTCCGATGAAAACTCGTCACCTCCCCCATCTATCCCCCTTAGGGCCTGTATCATAAACTTAGATGTGATGCAATCCCTGTGTATATAATGTATAAAGTTCACCTGTTACCCTTGTTTAAATCTCCCTTTGTTTGCTATGTATAAAGTTCACCTGTTATCCATGTTTAAACTCCCTGTTCTATGTAAGTTCAATGTATGGCTGTTCCTCATTGTACAAACTTGTTTATTGTAAACCGTGTTGATGCCGAATAGTGCGGTATAGAAAAACCTTAAATAAATAAATAAATAAATCAATAAGTTAGGCCCCCCAGCCTTAATGGACCTGATTCACCCTGTTACAGCCAATAGAGAAAGGAGATCACATACCACTAACACACTACTGATCCCCAAGGAAATAATTAAATGTACAGAGCTAACAAGGAATAGAGCCTTTCAATTCTATGCCCCCAGCTGCTGGAATGCTCTTCCAGCAGCCATTAGAGCCATAAAGGACCTAGCACAATTCAGAAAAGTGCTTAAGCACCACCTCTTTCTCTTACACTACTCACAACCCTCCAACCTGACAGCCCCTGCGAACACATGAACACCATTAATGTATGTAATCTTGTGGATACTACTTTTAATCGAATGTTTGTTGTACATAGTTAATCCCAGTTGATATCCAAGTTAAGCTTCCAGTTCAATGTAAGTGCCCTGGCACAACCTTTGTTTTATGTGAACCGCGCTGATTTCTAAGAGTGTGGTATATAAGAAACAATAAATAAATAAATAAGAAGAGAAAGGAGGACAGATTCTGTGCTGTGACTGGGTGGAAACCAGATTGGCGAGGGTGAAGAGAAAGAGAGACCTCGAGAAAGACCACATAGCATATCTAGTCTGCCCTTCCATATCAATCACTACAACAGTCCCCTTTTTTTCCTTTAGACATCCTCGGTGTTTGTCCCATGCTTTTTGAATTCAGATACTGTCCTTATCTCTACCACCTCATATATACAAATTTAAACAAGCAGGGAAAGCATGCAAAGCTTGGCTTGTGGAATTCTTTACAACTGCTCTGTATATACAAAGTCCATTAAACATATTAGGTATAGATTTATTAGTATAAGTATCCCCAGCAACCTTTAGTAAGTAAAGAACATAAATACCTAAACACAATCTTAAAACTAAGATGCAGACAACAGTCCAGCAGCAAGATGGGGGCTTTCCAGTCTTTTGAATTGAGTGTCACGTGTATGATTTTTTTCCCCAGTTGGTGAGGGATCTTACGTGTGCACTAGGTGCAAAGAGCTCTTTGCTCTCAGGGTACAAGTCCGTACTGTGGAGGCTAGAGTAGCATACTTGGAGGACATAGGGAAGACAGAGGTACATAGACGAGACCTACAGGGACATAGTACTGAAGTCCCCACCTCCAGTCTGGCAGCATCCCTGTTGCCATGGAGGAGAGAGGTCGCGTGACAGGAGAGCATCATCTTGGTGTGACAGAAAGAGATCCCAGCTACAGGATCACTTCCTACCACACCAGTGTGATGCCACACTAGTTGATGTCAAACCCTCTCACACCGAGGAGGTTTCTCCATGGCCATGTGCCCACAAGGGAATGTTTAGGACAGCCATGGGTGATTTGATCATTAGGCATGTAGATAGGTGGGTGGCTGGTGGACGTGAAGATCGCCTGGTAACATGCCTGCCTGGTGCGAAGGTAGCAGACCTCACGGGCCACCTAGACAGGGGCTTATAGAGTGCTGGGGAGGAGTCTGCTGTCTTAGTACATGTCAGTACCAATAACATTAGGAAAGTGTAGTAGGGAGGGTTTGGAGGCCAAATTTAGTCTTTTAGGTAGGAAGTTGAAATCCAGAACTTCCAGGGTAGCATTCTAAAAAATGATTCCTGTTCGACACGCAGGACCCAAAAGGCAGGCAGAGCTCCGGAGTCTCAATGCGTGGATGAGACGATGGTGCAAGGAAGAGGATCTTGGATTTGTTAGGAACTGGGGAACATTCTGGGGAAAGGAAGGGCTCTTCAGAAGGGATGGGCTTCACCTTAACCAGGATGGAACCAAGCTGCTGGCATTAACCTTTAAAAAGGAGATAAAGCAGCTTTTAAACTAGATTATAGGGGAAAGCCGACAGTCGCCCAAGAGCAGTGATTCGGAACAATGTATCCTTGAAGGATACTAGCAAAAGATTGAAATTAGAGCATATCAACAGAGAGGCTCCAATAAAGACAAAAGTAATCCAAATGCCCTCGAGTATAGAGCATACAGAGCTTAAAGATTCACAATTACCCCTGCCTACTAATAGCCAGATTAATATGAATAAAACACAGCCTTTAAAATGCTTGTTTGCAAATGCTAGAAGTCCAAAAAATAAGATGGGAGAGTTAGACTATATAGCACTAAATGAGATGTTAGATATGATTGGTATCTCAGAGATATGGTGGTGGATGGAGGACAACCAATGTGACACTGTGATACCTGGGTACAAACTATATCGTAATGATAGAGCAGATCAAATTGGGGGGGGGGGGGGATGGACTCTGTTAGAGAGAGCATTGAGTCACAAAGGATTAAAGTTTTTCAGGAAACAAAATTTGCTGTAGAATCTCCATGGATTGAAATTCCATGTAAAAAGGGGAAGGCAATAGCAGTGGGGGTGTACTATCGACCGACAGGCCAGAATGAACAAATAGATGATGAAATGCTCGAAGAAATCAGGGAAGCTAACAAAAGTTGCAGCACAGTAATAATGGTGATTTCAATTACCCCGGTATTGACTGGGTCAGTGTCACGGCAGGACATGCTAGGGAGAGAAAGTTTCTAGATAAAATAAATGACTGCTTCTTGGAGCAGCTGGTTCATGAACCGACCAGAGGGGAAGCTATTTTGGACCTAGTCCTTAGTGGAACACCAGATCTGGTGCAAGAGATAAGGGTGTGTTGGGGCCACTTGGCAATAGTGACCATAGCATGATCATGTTTGATTTAATTAATGGAGGAGGGATGGTAGGGAAATCCTCAATACTACCTTTTAACTTTCGAAAGGGAGACTATGATCAAATGAGGAAAATAGGTAAGAAAAAACTAAAAGAAGTAGTTGCAAAGTTTAAAGACTTACAACAAGCTTTGGTGTTTAAAAAAAACTATCTTGGAAGCCCAGACCAGCTGTATACCACGCTTTAAGAAAAGTAGAAGGAAGTCCACAAAGCTGCCAGTTTGGTTTAAAGGTGAGGTCAGAGAGGCTGCTGTTGCCATAAAAGCATCTTTCAGGAAATGGAAAAAAGAGCCAAATGAGGAAAACTGGAAAAAGAGCACAAGCACTGGCAAGTTAGATGCAAGGCATTGATAAGGCAGGCAAAGAGAGAATTTGAAAGGAAGTTTGCTGTGGAAGCAAAAACGCATAATAAAGGCTTTTTCAAATACATTCATAGCAAAAAAAACCTGTGAGAGAGTCAGTTGGATCTTTAGATGATGGAGGGGTAAAAAGGGCACTAAGAGGATTCAAGGCCATAGCAGAGAGATTGAATGAATTCTTTGCTTTGGTCTTTACTGAGGAAAATGTAGGGATGTTACCTATGACTGAAGTGGTATTTAAAGGTGATACTGCCAAAGATTTGAAAGAAATATCGATACAGCGGGAAGATGTATTACAACTATTTGATAAACTGAAGAGTAGCAAATCACTTGGACTGGATGGTATACATCCAAGGGTGTTGAAAGAACTGAAATATGAGTTTGTAGACCTACTATTAGTAATCTGTGAACTATCATTAAAATCATCTCTAATACCTGAAGATTGGAGGATGGGCAATGTAACACCAATTTTTAGAAAGGATTCCAGGAGTGATCCGGGAAACTACAGACCCGGTGAGCCTGACGTCAGTACCCTGAAAAATGGTAGAAACCATCATAAAGAACAAAATTACTGAACCTTTAGATAGTCAGGGCCTAATGGGAGACAGCCAACATGGCTTTAGACAAGGAAGGTCTTCTCTTACTAATCTGTTTTGTATGTTTGAAGGTGTGAATAAACAGGTAAACAAAGGTGAGTCAGTGTATCTGGACTTTCAGAAAGCCTTTGACAAGGTCCCTCATCAGAGACTTTTGGCAATACCAAAAAATCATGGGATAGGAGGCAGTGTACTATTGTGGATCAGGAACTGGTTTAAAAAATAGAAAGCAGAGGGTAGGGCTAAATGGCCAGTTTTCCCAATGGAGAAAGGTGAATAGTGGTGTACCCCAGGGATCTGTGCTGGGTCTGCTGCTTTTTAACATATTCATAAATAACCTGGAAATGGGAATAATGAGTGAGGTTATCAAATATGCAGATGACACATAACTATTTAAAGTTGTTAAAACCCATGAGGATTGTGGACAATTACAAAAAGGATCTTGATAAATTGGAAGACTGGGCATCCAAATGGAAGATGAAATTAAATGTGGACAGGTGCAAAGCTAAACACCTAGGAAAGAAAAACCCAAAGTATGTTTACACGATGCAAGGTTCCACATTAGGAACCACCACCCAGGAAAAAGATTTAGGTGTCATCATGGATAACATGTTAAAACCGTCTGCCCAGATAGTGAGAGGATCAGCTGATTTCTAAGATGGCGGCGTGAGCGTTTTGGGCTGAACATGCCTAAACGAAAAGGCAAACAGAAGGCTCCTCCCGCGGAGCCCATACCTGCCGTTCCTGTTGCTGCTTCTGTCGGTCCCATGGATCGCTTCGTTCAGCTGACGGATAAACAGAAGGGGGAGATTCGTGCGAGCGCTGTGGCGTTGGATGGAGTGGCTCCGGTGCTGCCTGCCCTAGAGGTATCTTTCTCCCCTGATGAGCGTTTGCCGCCGACACGAGGGAACTATCCGGTGCCTCTTCTCGCGGGAGGAGAGGCAGCCCCGCCCGGAGTTGGTTGTGCTGCGTCGGATATGCGGGCCTTGCTGGAGGAGAGCCCCGGAGTGCAGCGCTCAGTGCTGGGAGCTGTGGATGTGGATTCCTCGATAGTATCTGAGGCGGCCTTACCTGCACGCTTAGAGGGAGAAGTAGGAGTAAAGGTTACTGTCTTTGGAGTCTGATGTTTTTGGAGGTATTTTCTTGAAGCGCCCTGAGGTGATCTCCCTGGGCACGATATGGGACGCGATTTCACAGCTTTCTTCAGCACTTAGTAAGCAAGTGGAGCTGACAACTTTGCGCTTGGAGAATTTGGAGACTGTTTCGTCTGGGATGCGGGAAGAGCTGGGCAACCTCTGTTCGAGGATTGAAGTTGGGGAACAGAAAGCGACTCAGAATTCTTTAGTAAATGAGACTATTATGAAAGATAATGTTTCGATAAGAATGAAATTGGAAAACTTAGAAAATGCAGTGAGGGCATCTAATATAAGATTGTTAAATTTTCCAATATTAGTAGGTTTATCTCCGATTGAAATGTTTAAGAAATATATACAGGAAGTTCTAAATGTTTCTGCTGATTTAGTTCCCCCAGTAGTAAAAGCTTACTTTTTGCCTAAAGCTAAGAAAGAAAGAAATATATCTCAGGATGGTATAGTTATGGATGTTTTGGATGTCTCTGCTCTTCTACAATCACCTAAAGAAGCTGAGTTGTCAGTTTCTACAATGTTAGTGACCTTCGCATTACCATCTGATAGGGATTGGATATTGAAATTGTACTTTAGGAAAAGGTCCGTATTATATTTGGGGAAGAAGGTAATGATGTTTCCTGATGTCTCTAGGGAGACTCAGAAACGGCGTAGAGCCTTTCTGTTATTGAGATCTGGTGCTGCTCAGATAGGTGCTTCATTTATACTACGCTTTCCTTGTAAATGTATTATTTCCTTTAAAGCAAATAAGTATGTATTTTTTCAGCCTGAAGAATTATCTTCATTTATTAGTTCGCAGATAGTTGTTACCTCTTCACCTCAGTGAATGTTATCGCAGGGTGTCCTCATCAAGTTGTTGTTTTTTTTTCTGTCCTCTCTCGCCATCTTATATTTACTTATTGGTACTCTGTTTCCTATATTTCTCAAGGAACCACTGTCCTTGAGTTTGTCTTTCCTTAGGCTGACTCCCTCTATATTGTGGGCTAATAATACTCTTGTAATTTTTATTTCCTGTTACCTTTTATTATATTATTTTTTACAAGTTGTTGTTTGCTGTACAAGCTTTTGCTTGATTAATTTTGTAAAATTGCATAAATAATAATAAAAAAAAAAAACCCTCTGCCCAGGGTGCAGTGGCAGCCAAGAGAGCAAATAGAATGCTAGATATCATAAGGAAATGAATGGAAAATAAAACAAAGGATATTATAATGCCTCTGTATCGTTTCATGGTGGGACCGCACCTTGAATATTGTGTGCAATTCTGGTCGCTGTATCTTAAAAAAAGATATAGCGTTATTAGAAAAGGTACAGAGAAGAGCCACCAAAATGGTAAAGGGGATGGAAGGATGCCCCTATAAAGAGAGGCTAAAAAGGTTAGGGCTTTTCAACCTGGAAAAGAGATGGCTGAGGGGGAGATATGATAGAGGTCCATAAATTAATGAATAGAGTGGAATGGGTAAACATAACATAGAGCAGGGGTCTCAAACACGCGGCCCGCGGGCCGCATGCGGCCCGCAAGAGAAGGTTGTGCGGCCCGCGACGGAGGGAAATAAAAAAAGCCTTGCTTCTGCCGTTGCCGCCGTGGCAGCGGCAGAATCGACTGTCAATTTTTTTTTTTAAAACGGGCTTCTGCTGCTCAAGCAGCAAAATCAGCTGTGCTGCGTTACCTTCCTCTCTGCCCGGAGATCCTTCATTGTGCTCCATCAGCGTGTGCTTTTCAAGCCGCGAAGAGAGTATTCCCCTCTCGCGAGGCTTGACAAGTGAATAGGCTTTAGCCGCGCGAGAGGGAAATACTCTCTTCGCGGCTTAAGAAGCACACGCTGATGAAGCACAATGAGGGATCTCCGGGCAGAGAGGAAGGGGCCGCGGGACAGCTGATTTTCTGCTGCAGCAGCAGCAGAAGAAGCCAGGTGTTTTTTTTATTTACCCGGGGGGGGGGGGGTAGGACTGGAAATGGGCTATTGGCAGGGGGGGGGGTTAGGACGGCAAAGGGGATATTGGCGGGGGGGGGGTAGGAATGGAAATGGGCTATTGGCAGGGGGGGGGGGTAGGAGTGGAAATGGGCTATTGGCAGGGGGGGGGTAGGACTGGAAATGGGCTATTGGCAGGGGGGGGGTAGGAGTGGAAATGGGCTATTGGCAGGGGGGGGGGTAGGACTGGAAATGGGCTATTGGCAGGGGGGGTGTAGGACTGGAAATGGGCTATTGGCAGGGGGGGGTTATGACTGGAAATGGGCTATTGGCAGGGGGGGGTTATGACTGGAAATGGGCTATTGGCAGGGGGGGTTATGACTGGAAATGGGCTATTGGCGCGGGGGGGGGGTTATGACTGGAAATGGGCTATTGGCGCAGGGGGGGGGGGGTTATGACTGGAAATGGGCTATTGGCAGGGGGGGTATGACTGATACTGGGCTATGGTGGGGGCTAGGACTGGAAACGGGCCGGTGGGGGCTAGGAAGGACTGGTAATGAGCTATGGAGGGGCTGACTGAAATGGGGTAATGGGGGTTAGGGCTGGAAGTGGGCTATTGGCAGGGGGGGGGTTATGACTGGTAATGGGCTATGGTGGGGGCTAGGACTGGAAATGGGCAGATGGGGGTTAGGACTGGAGGTGGGCTGATTGGAAGGGGGGCTTGAACTGCAAATGGCTGATGGGGAGGGGGCTTGGAATGGAAATGGGCTGTGAGGGGAGGGAGCTAGGATTGGAAATGGGCTGATGGGGGGCTAGGATTGGAAATGGGCTGATGGGGGGCTAGGATTGGAAATGGACTGATGCAGGGACTAGAAGGGAGCGTATGCTGGGTGGGGCTGGAACTAGAAGGGAGCTGATGTTGGGGGAGGATTAGAATGGGATGGAGCTGGGAAAGTGAAATGGAGAGGGGAAAAATATTTTGTCTGGGAGAGAAGACAAATCTACAATTGGCCAGGTATTGGGAGAGTAAGTGGGGATTGAGGATGGAGGGGTAAAATTTGAGTGGATGAAATAGGAATGAGGAAAGAGAAAAAGGAGAAAGATTAGTATGTTAAAGCAGATGTAGAGAGAGAATGGAAAAAAAACTAGGAGAGAAGAAAGGGCAAATGGACAGCAGACGATGGAGAGTTAGCAGAAGACATGAAGAAACCAGAAGAAAGTGGCTGGAACAATTGCAACTGAAAAAAAATGCACAAAAGGTAGAAAAATATCTCTTTATTTTGAATTATTAACTGGAATATGTCAGCTCTGGGAAATGTGCATCATTAATGTTTGCGCTTTGTTTAGTACAAGAGGAAATTAATTTATAGTTTTATTTCTACAGTGTTGTTGTACATTCCAAGTTTGGCTTTTGGGGTTCCCAGTTTAATTATTGTCTTCCTGTTTCTAAATCTTTTAGTCTTTCTTTATCCATGCACTCATTAAAGAGGCATGTTTACTAAAAGTTAGTGCATGGTAACATTATGCAAATATTTATGCAAATGAGGCCCCTTATGCAAATGAGGCCCCGCGTCTTATGCGGCCCCCGGGTTACTTTACAAGTCCTCATTCGGCCCTCAAAGCAATTTGAGTTTGAGACCCCTGACATAGAGTAACAGAAAAAGACCACATGGCCTATCTAGTCTGTCCTTTCATATCAACAACTACAACAGTCCACTTTTTACCTTTAGAGATCCTCTGTGTTGGTCCCATGCTTTTTTGAATTCAGTTACTGTCCTCATCTCCACCACCTCCACTGGGAGACTATTCCATGGATCCACTACTCTTTCCATAAATAAATATTTCCGCATATCACTCCTGAATCTATCTCCCTTCACCCTCATCCCATGTCCCCTCGTAGCAGAACTTGCTTTCAATTGAAAGAGGCTCTCTCTCTGAACATTTATGCCACAGAGGTATTTAAACATTTCAATCATATCACCTCTATCCCGCCTTTCTTCTAAGGTGTACATATTAAGATCCTTAAGTCTGTCCTCATATGCTTTATAATGAAGCCCACTAATCATTTTAGTAGCCACCCTCTGCACCGACTCCATCCTGTTCACATCCTTTTGAAGGTGCGGTCTCCAGAATTGCACACTATACTCCAAATGAGGTCGCACCAAAGACTTATAGAGAGGCATTATCTCCTCCTTTTTTCTGCTAGCCATTCCTCTCTGTATGTACCCAAGCATCCTTCTAGCTTTTGCTGTCGCCTTTTCTACCTGTTTAGCTACCTTAAGATCATCAGACACAACCACGCCTAGGTCCCGCTCTTCTTTAGTGGACAAAAGTACTTCACCTCCTATACTGTATTGCTCCCTTGGATTGCTGCAGCCCAAATTCATGACCTTACATTTTTTAACATTATTTATTTTATTTATTTACATTCTCTTATATACCGCGCTATTCTGCATCAGTGCGGTTTACATTGAACAAACTGAAATTACATTGAACAGGGCATTATAACTTGGAGGTAACTATTTTACAGGGAACATGGGCTATGGAGGGTTAAGTGGCTTGCCCAAGACCACAAGGAGCACCTGTGGGACTAGAAACCCCAGTCCTTCCGGCCCAAGGTTGCTGTCCTCTAGTGGGATTTGAACCCCCGACCTTCCAGCCTGAAGTACCTTGCCCCAACCACTAGGCTACACATTAAATCCCAGCTGCCAAATTCTAGACCATTCTTCAAGCTTAGCTAGATCCCTCCTCATGCTATCTACACCTTCCTGGGTGTCTACTCTATTGCAGATTTTGGTATCATCCGCAAAGAGGCAAACCTTACCCAACAGCCCTTCCGCTATATCACTAACAAAGATGTTAAAAAGAATCGGACCAAGGACAGATCACTGGGGCACACCACTGATAACATCCTTCTCCTCAGAGTGAGCTCCATTTACTTGTACTCTGTCGCCTCCCACGCAACCAATTTCTAACTCAAGCAGTAATTTTAGGGTCCATCCCTAGGGTGCTCAGTATGTTTATAAGTCGCCTGTGAGGAACAGTGTCAAAGGCTTTACTGAAATCTAAATACACCACATCTAGAGCTCTCCCTCGGTCCAACTCCCTGGTCACCCAGTCAAAGAAATCAATCAGATTTGTCTGACAAGACCTGCCTCTGGTGAATCCATGCTGCCTCGGATCCTGTAATCCGCCGGACTCCAGAAACCTCACTATTTTCTCTTTCAGCAGCGTTTCCAATAATTTACTCACCACCGAAGTTAAACTAACCGGCCTGTAGTTTTCAACCACATCCTTACTTCCGCTTTTGTGTAAAGGCACCACATGAGCCTCTCTCCAGTCCTTTGGCACTACTCCCGACTCCAACGAGGCATTGAAAAGGTCAGTCAGTGGAGTTGCTAGAACGTCCCCAAGTTCCCTCAGTATTCTAGGGTGTATCCCATCCGGTCCCATCGCTTTGTCTACTTTAAGTTGAGCTAATTTCTCACGAACACAGTCTTCTGAAAATTGTTCAATATGTCCCTCGCTTCTGTTCCTATTTGTGGGTGTTTTCTGAGGTCCTGCTCCTGGTTCATCTGTGAACACAGAACAAAAATATTTAAGCAATTCTGCTTTATCCTTATCAGCTTCTACATATTCCCCCCCTGCACCCTTGAGTCTGATCGATTGTTTACGTCATCAGAGTATTGAAAGACTAGGGGACATGCAATGAAGCTACATTGTAACCTATTTAAGACTGATAAGTGAAATATTTTTTCACACAACGTGTAATCAAACTCTGGAATTTGTTACTGGGGTATGTAGTAAAAGCTGTTAGTGTAGCTGGGTTTAAAAAAGATTTGGACAAGTTCCTGGAGGAAAGGTTCATAAACCATTATTAACAGGCACCTGGGATATCACTGCTTGACCCAATACAAGCATTGTGAAACCTGTTTCTTTTGGGGACACTGCTAGGTACTTATGACCTAGATTGGTGACTGTTGGAAACAGGATTCTGGGCTTGATGGACCTTGGTCTGATCCAGTATGCCATATCTTATGTTCTTATGTTCATCCACATGTTTGTCGGTATTGGATTCTGTTTGTCTTGTATATATGTTGTCTCTACATGTATGTGTGTATGCCTTTCTGTGTTTTGTTTGGTTATCAGGACGATTTCTCCAAATGAGATTTGCTCATAGCATGACAGTCTCACTTAGTAACATAGTAAATGACGGCAGATAAAGACCAGAATGGTCCATCTAGTCTGCCCAGCAAGGTGACAAATGTAGGTGCACCTGCCGCTCCGTGCAGGTCACCCCTCCTGATATCTTTGTTTAGGGGCGAACCCACCATTCCATGTAGGGCACCCCTGTTTGTTGAGAAATTAGATAGTTAAATTTATTTTGATTTTATCCTGTTGCTATAGAGGGATCTACTGTGTCTGTCCCATTTTTGAATTCTGTCACTGTATTTGCCCCCCGCCACTTCCATTGGGAGGGCATTCCAAGTATCCACCACCCTTTCAGTGAAAAAGTATTTCCTGACATTTCCTTTCATTGTACCCCCTTGCAGCTTCATGTTATGCCCTCTAGTTTTACAGCTTCCCCATCTTTGGAAGAGGTTTGTTAGTTCATTAATAATCTTTAAGCCAGGTTCTCCAGGAACAAGCAGAAAGTCAGTCCTCACATATGGGTGATGTTGGCGTTAACAGATCCCTCACGGATCATTTCCCCAGCTTTAAAGAAAGCCTTTTGGACATGCTACCATGCGTACCTGGTCCCCTTCCCGCCCAAGGGTGCCATCTCGCTCACTCTCCTTTTTTCCAGGGAGCGCAGCGAACGTCTGCTCTGTTTCCCCGGAAAAATCCTTGATAATCATCCTCAAAATTGTTAGTTTCCTGGTTTGCATACCGGTTCCTCTTCCTGCCTTGAGACTACATTCCTTGCATAGCCTTTAAATCAGATATCTGAGTGTGCTCTTGGTTCATGTTAAGGTCTGCTGGCCAGGGGCACTTATGATACAAGGTTTGTCCCAAAAGTAATGAGAGAGATTTTAAAAAATTGTTATTGAACATACATACATTATAGTTTATCCCCTTCAAAATAGGCTACGGTCGAATACAGCGATTACAGCGTTGCTGCCACTCTTCATAGCAGTGGAGGAAGTCTTCACCTGAGATGTTGTTCAAAGCCCTCGTTTCGGCTGCCTGGATGTTTTCAACTGTCCCAAAATATTGTCCTTTGAGGTGGATTTTGAGCTTGGGGAATAAAAAGAAATCGCACGGAGCCAAGTCAGGGCTGTACGGTGGGTGGGAAAGCATTGTGATACTGTTTTGAGCCCAAAATTCCCTCACAGCAAATGATGTGTGACTTGGCACATTGTTGTGGTGAAGGAACCACATGTTTGCAATTTCATGGTGAACGCGCACGACTCTGTTTCTCAAGCGCTCGAGTACCTGGCACCAGGACCGTACCTAGCCCTGTGCGAGCGGTGCGGCCCCACAGGGCGCAAAGGCTTAAGGAGTGCATTTCAGCTGTCTGCCGTTGCCTGCCCCGGCACTTTTTCTTCTCTCAGCAGCAGCAGGCAACAGCAGACAGCTGAAATGCGCCCCTTAAGCCTTCTTGCGGCATGTTAAGCAGATCTGTCCCTCCTTCCTCTGATGCAGCATTAGAGCAAGGAGGGACAGATCTGCTTAGCGCACCGGCGACTTGAACATCGGGTGCGCCTCTTCTCTCCCGCCCCCATCCAGAAAGTGGCTAGATGGAGGTGCGGGGGCGGGGGGCGTGACCCCGATGTGCAAGTCGCACAGGGTGCGATTCATGCTCAGTACGGCCCTGCCTGGCACAAGCATCTTTTGAACAACTCCCTTTGAATCAAAAAAAAAAAAATGATGAGCATGGATTTCACTCTTGATTTGCTCCTTCAGGCCTTCTTTGGTTGAGGTGACTGGGAAGTGTGCTACTCTGAACTCTGTCTTTTGGTTGTGGGATTGTACTCGAAAACCCAAGTTTCATCTCCAGTTATCACTCACTGCAGAAAGTCGGGCTCACTTGTCACACGATCCAAGAGTTCCCGAGAAACCAACACACGATTGTCCTTTTGTTCATCAGACCAATTCTTCGGGACCAGTTTTGCATAAGTTTTTCTCGTGTGCAGATTTTCCGTAATGATTCACTCTATGTCCGTTTTCGGTAGTCCTACCTCCTCTGCGATTAACCGCACATTCAAACGTCTGTCCCTATCCAGAACAGCCTTCACACGAGCCATATTCTCAGTTCTTGAAGTTGAAGGATGCCCTGCGCGCTGTTCGTCCTCAACGCTCTCCCTTCTGTAATTGAACGCCTTGTGCCACCTGAAGACTTGGGCTGAAGACAAATGAGCATCCCCATAAGCTGTCCTCAACTTCAACATTTCGTAACCAGATTTTCCAAGTTTCATGCAAAACTCAATAGTGTATCACTGTTCCAGGACTCCTCTGCATTTTCACCCATAATAAGACACAAAAACTACTATGCGCCTTGCTAATGTACCAACTGCTGCAAAGGCGTGGACTCAACTGAGGAAGGTCAAACTCTAAACCTGGGTTCCCCCTCCACCTGCCTCGACCTCCACTGTCCTTTCCTGGCCCTTCTGCGCTGCGCAAAAAAATCATTCTCATTACTACTTCGTATATAGCTGCTTAGAATAGAAGTACACATTTGTTTTCAGATTTGCAGAGACCTGGTCTTCTACCTATGTCTTCCTCTTAATTTTGCATCAAAGGTATATATTTTAAGATTACAGGGACATTTGCATAGTAATCTGATACATAGAAATAAGATTTCAGTTTGAATATTTGTTTCCATTGTCTGTTAGAAGCCTGCTTCACTGGGTGGGACTAATTGAATTACATCTACAGCCTCTCCACAAGTACCTGATCAACCCTGGTCATCAAAGCTTCAAGAGACTCCATGCAGCTAAGCTTTCAAACTTTACAATTGCCGCCTGTTTCTTTTTTAATTTAAATTTTAACTGTTGGATATAGGTTTTTAGGAATATTCTGACTTCCTACATTCCTTTCATAGCCTTTAAATCAGATATCTGAGTGTGCCCTCAGTTGATGTAAGTTCTACTAGCCAGGAACACTTAAGTTCCTGCCCTCCCTACCCCTCACCCCACCCACCCCTGGGTTGCATTGCCTATATAGTCATCATATACATTGACATCTGTCCTTTAATTAGATGTTACACCCACCTTTTCTCCTTCTCCTAGGACCGCTTAATCAGCATGTCATATATTCAATATAATAATTGTGGTGCTTTCATTCTGAGAAGAATTATTTGGAATCTAAGAGCTTGCATTTATAATTAAGAAGAAACTTGCATGAACTGTAATGAAATACAATGCAATCAATGAACGCTTAATCTCCATTAGTCTACGAGGAATGCTTATCAACACAAATGAAATTAAAGTATATGTCCCAACAACACCTGCAGAAGAGGATGAAATTGATGAGTTCTATGAACAAGTACAAGCTGAAATTGACAGAACATGCAAACAGGATATTCTGATAGTCATGGGTGACTGGAACGTAAAAGTTGGCAACAAAGAAGAAGGCAAAGTGGTTGGAAAATATGGACTTGGCAACAGAACTGAAACTGGAGAAGACTGAGAATTCTGCAAGAGCAACGATCTGTTCATCTGAAACACCTTCCAGCAACTCGGTCGGCGACTGTACATATGGACTTCACCCAATGGATTGTACAAAACTCAAATTGACTACATCTGTGGAAGTCAACGATGGAAAAGCTCTATAATATCAACAAAGGCACAACCTGGAGCTGACTGTGGTACAGATCACCAACTACTAGTATGCAAGCTCAAGCTAAAGTTGAAAAAGAGCAAGCCACTCATGAATGCTGCAAATTATGACCTTGAGACTATACCATTGGAATTTAAAGACTGCCTGCAAAATCGATTTGCTGCTTCAGATAGAAATGGCAGAGCTCCAGAAGAGTTATGGAATGACATCAAGAAGGTTGTGTTGGAAAAAAGCGAGAAGTCTCTACAAAAGGTGAAAAAGCAAAAACTACCAAAATGGATGACGGAAGAAACTTTGAAAATTGCCCAGAAATGCAGAGAAGTTAAAGCCAGAGGAGAAAGAGAGGCAATCACATTACTCAACAGAGATTTCCAACGTGTAGCAAGACAGGACAAAGAAAAGTACTACAATGATGCATGTAAGGAAATAGAAGCAAACACTATTAGGAGGAAGAACAAGATCGGCTTTCCTAAAGCTGCGAGAGTTAAAGAAAACATTCCAGCCTTGAATTGGAATGTTACAAGATGCTCAGGGATCTATGTTGAATGATGCTGAGATGATCAAGAAAGTGTAGAAAGAATATACAGAGTCGTCATACCATAAAGATCAAGTGTACCAACAGCCGTTTCAACCTGTACTTTATGATCTGGAACCATTGGTGATGAAAGAAGAGATCAAAGCAGCATTGAAAACCTTATCAAAGAACAAAGAACTAGGCATTGATGGCATTCCCATTGAGTTATTACAGCAGTCTGATGCAGTTGTTACCATACTTACAAGGCTCTGTCGGGAAAGTTGGACGACAACATCATGGCCAACTGACTGGAAAAGATCTGTGTTTATACCAATACTAAAGAAAGATGATCCAACTGACTGTGGAAATTATCTCACAAACGCTCTGATCCCACATGCCAGCAAGATTCTACTGAAGATAATTCAGCAGAGACTACAACCATACCTGGAACAAGAACTACCTGAAGTGCAAGCAGGGTTCAGGAAAGGGCGTGGAACGAGAGACATCATCGCGGATGTGAGATGGATCCTTGAAAAGATTAAAGAATACAAAAAAAGATATCTATTTGTGCTTTATTGACTACAGCAAAGCTTTTGACTGTGTAAACCATGAGAAACTCTGGGTCACATTAAGCATGAGTATACCAGAACACCTGATCATTCTCTTGCACAATCTGTACATTGATCAAGAAGCAACAGTTTGAACGGAACAAGGAGAAACAGCATGGTTTAAAATGAACAAAGGTGTACGATAAGGCTGCATACCTTTCCCCCTACCTGTTTAATTTATATGCCGAACAAGTCATCAGAGAAACAGGATTGTATGAAGACAACAGAGGTGTGAAGATTGGTGGAAGACTCATGAATAACCTTCGCTGTGCTGATGATTTATTTATTTATTTTATTTTATTTATACCAAATTACTGGCTCAAAGGGAAGATGATCTGAAACATTTGCTTCTCAAGATCAAGGAACATGGTCTTAAAATGGACCTGCACCTTATTGTAAAGAAGACAAAGATCATGACAACTGGCAAAATCAATAAGTTCATCGTTGATGGAGAAGAAATTGAAATTGTGGATAACTTTAGCATTCTTGGATCAGCTATCAATAAAGAAGCAGCAAGCAGTCAGAAATCCAACATCACATTGCTCTTGGCAGGATAGCTATGAAGGACCTAGACCAGATTCTCAAGAACAGATCTCTCTTTCCATCCAAAGATTTGAATCGATCAAGCCATTGTATGTTCAGTAACATCATATGGATGCAAAAGTTGGACAATGAAAGGGATAGGAAGAAATTTGATGCCTTTGAATTATGGTGCTGGAGACGAATACTGCTTATACCATGGACTGCCCGAAGAACAAACCATTCAGTACTAGAGGAGATCAAACCTAAGCTTTCTTTAGACACTCAGATAACAAGACTTCGATTTTCATACTTTGGACACATCATGCGAAGAGAGAGATATCGTTAGAGAAAGATATTACAGAAAAATACCACTTTGATTTTAGGATAAGGTGGTATGCAAATCTGTCTAAATAAATAAATAAAATATGCTTGGCAAGGTAGAAGGTTAACGCAAAAGAGGAAGGCCAGCAATGAGATGGATCGATAAAATAACAGCAGCTATGGGTGCCAGTCTGTCAACAATGAGCCGCCTGACTGAAGACCGAACACAATTTAGGACAACTATCCAGTGGGTCGCCATGAGTCGACACAGACTCGATGGCACTTAACAACAACAAGAGCTTGCTCTATATGCTTCAAGTTAGCTGCTATGCATAAAGAGTTGACTCTACTAAGGGAAGAATTAGCTGCAATTAAACATACCTATTCTAGAGTATAAACTGAACAAAATCCACCACCGCTCCCACAAAGAATCAAACAGCCCAGGAACAAATGGTTCACAGTAGGCTCTGGTAGATTGCGACCTGTAACGCAGACACACCCTATACATCAAGAGATCTCCCTGCATAATGCCTTCTCTACCTTGGATAATGAGGAATGCCGAATCTGTGGAAACTAAGAGCCCTTAAATGAGAGTCAGTGCCCAATCTACTGATAACACAGGTACACTAAAAACATTTTTTTTAAACTGCCTCTAATGTTTCGATTGATTTTTATGTTTTTTGGTGCGCTGAATCCAAATCTGGTAACCAATTTGCTCCATCACGTACAGATGTTTTGCTACATTGGGTTAGCAGTTTGAGGTGAACGTTTCAGATTGAGTGCGATCGAGATAAAAGTTTCTTGGATGAATTCTTTATACTAATTGTTTAGTAGTTATTCAAATAAGAATAAAGAAAATTGTAACAAGGCAGCACATAAGAATAGAGTAATGTCAACAAAACACACTGTGATGGTAGCAAAATTGTCTGCACTTAAAACAGCCACATACATGTGCACAAACATTGAGCATATAAGAGCGAGGTTAGACACAAAGCAAAGCAAAGGAATGTGCAAAAAATGTTGTACAGGTATGTATGTAAGAATAGAAAACGCAAACCGCACCATTGCAATACATGAAGACAAACACCCGATGGTGTGAAAATAAAATTCTAATAAATGAGATCCGACACTGTGGTAATAACTAGCAAATTTTTATTTCAAAGTTTAGTAAAAACACGATATTTGTCAACACAGTTTAGATTTTAAAGTCATTCTTGGGTCAATCAATCTCCTGGTGGGCCCGTTTCTTCTTCCCCCGAATGCTTCTCTTTGTGCGCTGCTTGGCGTATTTTTCATCTGGGGTTTCCCGCAGCAGCAACCAGCAGAAATCAGCCATCATAGTGGTGTTCCATCTTCCTTGGTACCTTCTCTCTGCGTCCTTGATGTCCTGGTGAAACCTTTCACCTTGTTCTTCACTGTACGCCCCCAAGTTTTCGGGAAAGTAGTTCACATGGGAGTGCAAGAAATGGACTTTCAGGCTCATGTTACAGCCTTGTTCTTTGAAGGCATTGAGCATCCTGGCAACAATATCCTTATAGTTCTCATCCCGCCTGTTCCCCAAGAATTTGAGAACAACATCCTTGAAGGAATCCCAGGCTTCTTTTTCCTTCTCAGACATCGTTTCAGCGAATGCTCCATCTGAAATGAGTTTCCTTATATCAGGGCCAACAAACACTCCTTCCTTTAGCTTTGCTTCAGAAAGTCGGGGGAACTTTGAGCAAAGGTACCGAAAGCACTCACCATCTTTTGGAAGGGACTTGATGAATTGCTTAATGAGACCCAACTTAATGTGGAGAGGTGGTAATAGAATTTTATCACGAGGTACCAAGCTCTCATGAAGAACATTTTTCTCACCGGGTCTCAAATACTCCCGAATTGGCCAGTCTTTTTTCTCCCAGTGTAGGTCGCGTGCCCGGCTATCCCACAAGCAAAGGAAGCAGGGATATTTGGTGAAACCGGATTGCTGCCCTAATAGCATGGATAGAATTTTAAAGTCTCCACAAATCATCCACTTATGCTCATCATAACGAATCTTCTGAAGAATCAGGGCCAAATTCTCGTATTTTTCTTGGAGAATAACAGAGTGAGCAATAGGAACTGAAGCGAATGTGTTGCCATTATGAAGAAGAACACCTTTTATGCTGTCTTTTGACGAATCAATGAACAGCCGCCATTCAGCAGGATCATACTTGAGTTTAAACTTTTCCATCACTCCGTATATATCGTTGCAAAATACCAAATCTTCCTCTTTGCTGAAATACTTCAAAAATTGTGTCTCGCGGTTGTGGTACCAATAAAAAGTTGTTCCTGGTGACAATAGATTTTTCTGTTTAAGCCGAGAACCTAGCAGTTGGGCAGCATCTTTTGGGAGTCCTAAATCCCGGACTAAATCATTCAATTCAGCTTGAGAGAAAAGTTCAGGTTTCGGATCTGGTTCAGTTTCAAACTCGGAAGTACTGGACTCATCGGGAAAAGCCATCTGATGAGTCTCATCATGATCAGAACCGTCCACACAAATATGATCCAAAGATTTTGGTGGTTCAGGCACAGGTACTTCGTTGCTATGAGGCATAGGCCTAATTGCTGAGGGAAGGTTGGGGTAACTTATTACGTTCTTATTTTTTAAGTTGTATCCCTTCACAATGCAAGAGCAAAAATAGCAGTTACTGCTGTGGTCTCTTTGTTCACGCCACATCATAGGTATTCCGAAACGAAATGCTTGTTTTTTACCTTTCATCCATAAGCGTAGATCTTCCTCACATGTCTTGCACACTTTGTGAGGAGCCCACGGTTTGTCTTGATCGCCTAACTTCAAACCGAAATAGGCGAAATATACTTTTTTAATAAATGCAGAAATGTTCCTCTGCCGCTTTTTCACGGTATATTCCCCACAAATAAAACAAAAACTGTCCGGAGAGTTGACACAACCTCTGGCTCTGTGAGCCATCACAAATACACAGCACTGCAAACTACAACTGTAGTGAACCACTTCGGAATAAAGCTGGATTACGACTGAGCAAACAAAAGGTAATAATGAACTTGCAAGAAACTGAAATTTGACCGGAACGTTTATGTCGCAACCACCGTGTTTGAGCGAGCGAACGAGGCGAGGCGAACAGGAAAGAACATGCGCCAGCGCGAGTACTGGATTTAGCCCCCCGCCTCCCAATTGTCCTGTTAATGTATAAAATGAATACAAAACACTCTAAAATATCATGAGGGAGTGTTTCTAGTTAGTTAACCATTACAACCTCTATTTTGGGCCAAGAAAATAAACTGCAGTCGGCTAAAAAGAAATTATGTGAACATTCCTTATATGGGTAAGAAATCTAATTTTGCAAGAAAACGTGACATGATGAAACATTTTGGCTATTTTTCCTGGATTCAGCACCCCAAAATCTATAGGAATCAGTTGCAAAACTGGAGGCAGTTTTTTGGTAGTGTACCTGTGTAATGCACCAAATATGAAGAAAAAATCACAAAACTGAAAACTACTACTACTTGGAGATTCCATCATCAGAGGCACCAACTTGTGAATGCAGTTCAGAGGAGAGAAGATGGTCAAATGCTTTCCAGGCTCTTAAGCCAGCAGGAATTCAAACCAAATTGTTGGTATAGTTAGTGCAGAAAGTGAGCACTACAAAATTGAGGTTGTCATCCACTTGGGTAGAAATGATCTGGCTAGAAACAGTGCCTCTGCAGTTCAAAGGGACTTCCAGACTCGGGAAGAGAAACTCAAGCCCATTGTTAACACTATACATTCTCAGAAGTTCTACCTGTTCTTGGTAAGGGGGCAGAAAGGCTGCATCGCATAAACAACTTTAATACACGGCTCCAAACCTGGTGCAAACAAGAAGGATTTATATATATAGGCGACTGGAAACAGATGGATCAATAAGAGGCTATACTGTGCTGATGGACTACATCTCTCCCATCACAAGAAAAAGGATCCTGAGTGAAAAACTCAGGCAGTATGTGGACAGGCATTTAAACTAGGGAAAGAGGGTGATGGATGGAGGAGGACAAGTTCAGGACGTCACTCCCAGCAAAAGCATAATAACATTGAAAACAGCCACACTTTTAAACCACACATCAATGGCAAGTGGGAAGAGGTGTGTAGAACAAAATCCATGCAAAATACAGGCAAGCCAGTCAATAACTGCTGGAAAGCATGAGCAAATATGCTCAAAGCCTAGCCAACAAAGTTCCTGATCTTGAAGCCCTAATGGTGGAAATGGACTTGAACATTGTGGCCATTACAGAAACGTGGTTTAACAAGTCGCATGAATGGGATATAGCCATAGCTGGCTATGATCTATTTAGTAGAGATAGAGAAGATAGAAAAGGAGGAGTAGCAGCCCTATATGTCAAAAGCAGTATTAAAGCTACTGAAATGCAGAGGATGTGGGTTAAAGAAGAAGCGCTGTGGATTGTGTTGGAAAGAGGAGATGGCACTGTCATCCATACTGGTGTAGTCTACAAAGTTCCAACTCAAACCGAAGAAATAGATGACTTATTGATATTGCAAAGATAGCCACAAAGGGAGTAGTGATCATATTGGGTGACTTTAATCTACCCGATGTGGATTGGAGTATTCCTTCTGCAAATCGGGAAAGAAGTTAAAAAAAAAATTGTGGATGCCTTCAAGATGCATTACTTAGACAGATGTTGATGGAACTGACCAGGGAAAGCTCGATGCTGGATTTAGTGCTCACCAATGGAGATAGCATGTCAAATGTCTGGGTTGGTGGCTTGGTGCCCATGTGAGCAGCAGCATCTATCACATGGTGTGGTTTGAGAGAAAAGCCAAGGTGGAGTCCAATCACAACAAGCTTGAAGTCCTAGACTTCAAAAACACTGACTTCAGTAAATGGCCAAGTACCTGAAGAGAGGAGTTGGCAGGGTGGGAAGGGATAAGGGAAGTGGAATTGCAATGGACTAAACTGAAAGAGGCAATGAAAGGGAAAACAACAAATAAAAACAAGAGGAAAAGGAAACCTATTTGGTTCTCCAAAGAAGTGGCTGCAATAATAAAGGCAAAAACCTTTTGCTGCTCTCCACCTCGGCTCCCATCTGCTCTCCCCGGCGCGGGATCGAGCAAGCCGCAGCACTGCTCCACCTCCACCTTGAAGAGCTGCCCAATCGGGGCAGCCGGCCAGCGATTTAAAAAGCAGCGCCGAAGGGAAAAGGCCCTTTTGCTGCTCTCCACCTCGGCTCCCATCTGCTCTCCCCGGCGCGGGATCGAGCGAGCCGCAGCACTGCTCCACCTCCACCTTGAAGAGCTGCCCAATCGGGGCAGCCAGCCAGCGATTTAAAAAGCAGCGCTGCCAGGCGCGCCCGCACCTGAGGGCCTCGCCAGAGGGCCCTTTGGCGTGGCCCTTAGGCGAGGCACGATAGGCAACACGATAGAATCCACACCAGCTCACCATTGACCCGACTGCCCGACGCCTGCTTCGCTCAACCCCCTGCCGCCCGACCAAGAATCCAGCTACCTTCCAACACTGGAGCTGTAAGATGGTGCTATTATTGATGAATAGAGCTTGAAAAGTTCCCTGGTCCCTGCTCACCCGCTGCCTTCATCGGCTTTCCCCAGTCTGGGGATAGAGCCACAAGCGACGGGAGCAGCAGCACCAACATCCTGTCCAATCGGGGCTCCAGCCAGGAATTTCAAAGACCGCCGCACCCTATCCAGCACCAGACGGCATACTCTAACATCAAAACCCACCCAGCTACGGACAGCAGCGCCGATTCTCAACGTCCAAGTACTCATCACCTTGACCGGCCAGCTGCTTGAGCTCCCCCAGGGTCGAGCTCGCTATCGTCATCTGCTAGAACAATTGATCCATTACAGCAAGTATACATTCAGCATCTGTCTCAAATTTAACCACTTGTACTGTACCTAGTAGCTTGAACTCTCTCTCTTTACTGTTGCCAGTAACTTGCCATCGTACAAGTCCCGACAGCTAGCATTAACTACACAACCAGCATTCTACTTTTACCCTATTGGTCTACCTTACAGATTACTGTTGTCAGTAACTTGCCCACAGTAACTCCACCGTTTATTACCTTGTAGACTACTGTTGTCAGTAAATTGTTGCCAGTAGCCTTACCATTTGTTACCTTACAGATTACTGTTGTCAGTATAGTGTTGCCAGTAGCTTCACTGTCTGTTACCTTACAGATTACTATCGTCAGTATATTGTTGCCAGTAGCTATACTGTTGTCCGTAGCCAACACTCTTGCATTTACTGTTGCCAGTACCTGTTCCAGTAGCCTGATCTCCCTACTTCTCCCTGACACCATGGCGCCTCCCACCACTGTCGCACTATCACATACATTCATCAGCTGCTACGTACTGCTCGCACTGACACAAGTCTCCCAAGCCCTCACCTCCTCCCATAGCTCCATCCCAATCCTTCACAACCCTTGGAAAAGACAACATGACCACACCAACCACTATACAGCCAGATCATTGCACACTACACACCCTCACCTCATCTACGTTGCCCTTCATCAGGCTAGACCCTCTCAGCACAACCACGACACCCCCCCTCACGACTTGAAATGCGCCCTAATAAATGCCCGCTCTATCAGAAAGAAATGGCCTGCCATAGCCGACTTGTTAGCCACTCCCGACATCGACATACTATGCATCACAGAGACATGGATGTCAGAGGCAGACGCAGCAATCCTCCACCAGTTTGTCCCCCCCAACTTCTCCACCCACTCGTGCCCCAGAACGGACAGAAGGGGGGAAGGGGTACTTATACTAAGCAAGGCCATTCTACAATTCCAGACAATTGCATCAACCAGCTCCCCCTATCTAGACCACATCGCTATAGCGAACAAACATCTCACCATCAACCTACTATATCGAGCACCCTCACCATCACCAGATGAACTTTCCACAATTATTAACCTCGCCTGTAACCCCATCAAGACACAGACCTCGAACTGGATACTAGGAGATTTCAACCTCCCCTCACTCCATGACAATCAAGCCAGAGCCTTCCTAGATGCTCTCGAGACGGTGGGCTACACCCAGCTGATCAACTCCCCGACCCATATCAAGGGAAACACTCTGGATCTCATATTCGCACCACAATCAGTTCCCTGTTCCACATCCAAAATCAACCTATCTCTATGCTCAGTACTCTGGTCAGACCATAGTCTAATCAGATTCGCAATGCCTTCACATCCCTCATTCTCCAACCCTCATTCCTCAAACAATCCACCTGCACCAGTCTCAAAACGTTTCCGCCAGTTCAACAGAGAAGAGGTCTTAGAGAGAATACAACCTCTCCACAACACACATGGATTGAATCTTGATGACATGATTTCCACATGGAACTCATGCCTTAATGCTGCAATCAACCCTCCTGCCATCAATGCTTCACATGACAAGAAGAAGAAAGCACCCTGGTATTCGCCCGAGCTCAAGACCTCCCTCCGACAACTCCGACAGCTAGAAAGACGCTGGCGCCGCTCCAGATCGACTGAAAACAAGGAAGCTTACTCTACCCAGCTGTGCGCCCACCGAACAGCAGTTTCAAGGAGAATGAGGCAATACCATGCTGAGGTTCTACAACGATCCATTAATAAGCCGCATGAGCTATTCAACATTGTCAAATCCTTAGCTAAGGAACCTTCGACTGATCAGGCAAACCAGCCTGACCCACAGAAATATGCAGATTACCTGCAAACCAAAGCAAACCAGGCCACCCCACCCGCTAGCTCCAGGTTGCAAGACATTACGCTGGCTCTTTCCCCCCCACCTGTTCCTACACAAGTATTGACAGCTACCCAATGTTCCATCTCCACCTTTACTACCCCATCTGAAAGAGAAATACAAGACATCATTCTGAATATAAACACCACCACAGCACCAAATGACCCATGTCCAGCATTCTGGATAAAAACCCTACGTACTGAACTCAGCACCTTCCTGACTAAATTGATTGATACCTCATTCCAGACAGGCATCTTCCCCCGAAGCCTAAAACAAACCTCAATTAGACCTCTGCTCAAGAACAATAAACTGGATCCCACAAAGATGGACTCATACAGACCCATCTCCAGTATACCGCTTCTAGCTAAAATCTCAGAGAAAATAGTACACCGTCAACTGAGCCAACATATCGAAGATAACTCACCCCTCGATCCCTGCCAGCATGGGTTTCGCGAGCAACATGGTGTGGAAACCTTGTTAACAATTCTACTCAGCACTCTGATAACAGGGATAGATAACGCCAAACAAGGATTCGCCCTCATCTTTCTCGACATTGCAGCGGCTTTTGACTCCGTCAGCCATGATCTACTTCTGGCCCGCCTTGTTGAAAAGGGAATCCACGGCATCGCCCTCGCATGGTGTACCTCATACTTACATGACAGATGGCAACACGTCCGCTCCGGTACCTCAACCCTCCACCTCATTCCCACTAACGAAGGGTGTCCCTCAAGGTTCCTCACTCTCCGCCCTATTCTTCAACGTCTATATGCAGCCTATCTGCTCCATCATCAGGTCCTTTGGTATAAACTGCCTAATTTATGCCGATGATGTCCTCATGTTCCCCCCAATACATACTGATCACCCAGATCTATCCCGATTATCCTCATGTTTCAACGCAGTCACAGACTGGCTACACTCACAGAAGCTCAAAATCAACCTTAAAAAGACGGATGTACTTTTCATCAGCAGAGACCAAGCATTTACCCTGCCACCTTCATTGAAAGTACGTGATGCTGAACTCCTCACGAAATCAACGATCCGTTACCTTGGTGTAACGCTCGACCAACATCTCAACTTAAACGCCCAGATAAGCAACATCTCAAAAGCAATTTACCACAAGATCCGTATGTTACGTAACGTCAGACCTCTACTCGAGCCAGAGGACTTTCGAACAGTCTTTCAGTCACTGGTGATGCCCCATTTCGATTATGCGAACTCCATTCTCCACGGCCTTCCGAAGTGCACTCTTCAACCTCTGCAGCTAGCAATGAACACTGCAGCCCGAATCCTTCACCAAGCCTCTAGAAGGGAGCACATCACCCCCATCCTGAAAACGCTACATTGGCTCCCAGTACGCCACAGGATCACCTTCAAAATCTTAACAACTTTCAAAGCCATCAACAAATGCACAGCCAGCGCACTCTCTGAACTTATTCAACTCACCCCGCCCAACAGACTGAGAAGATCTGCCGCCACCAACTCCCTAATACTCCCGAAATCCATCACCAAATGTACTAAAGCCACTAGAGACCGCGCCTTTGCTCTATCAGCACCTTCATGCTGGAACAACCTACCAACCAACATCCGTGCCATAAACAACCTTCACCAATTCAGAAAGGCTTTGAAGCACCACCTCTTCCTGCAATGCTTTCCCAACTTAGAAGACATTATGTAGCCTCACCTCATCCCTACCCAACACCCATCCAATCGCCCTCTCCAACCCTCCATCCCTCCTTTCCTGGTCACCTGACCGACCTCAACTCTACACCTCACAACGACCTTTAAATACATGCATAGATAGATTTAAGAGTGATGTACATAGTTTTACCTGTTCTCCAAGTTCAAATTCCTGTTTTATTGTAAGTCCAATGTAGACTTCCCACACTGGACATTTGTGTTACCTGTGAACCGCGCTGATGTTAAATAGTGCGGTATATAAAAAATGTTAAATAAAATAAAATAAATAAAAAACCACAGCTTTCATAAAATTCAGAAGTTCGCAAACAGAGGAACACAGAAAGGAATACAGGATCAAACTAAGAGAGACTAAAAGAGAAGTAAGGATAGCAAAATAAAAGGCAGAAGAAAAGATGGCTAAAGATGTGAAGTGTGGTGACAACACTTTTCTTCAGATATATCTGGGAGAGGAGGAAAAGCAAAGGTGGACTTCCAGGATTCAGAGGTGCTGGGAACGGATTTGTGGAAAGTGACATTGAAAAAGCAAAAATGCTAAACAAATATTTCTGCTCTGTTTTTACTAAAGAAAATTCTGGAGAAGAACCACCTGTGACTGACAAATATCTATTCCATTCCCATTTGTATACCACACCATTCATAGAAGATGATGTGTTAGAACACCTTGCAAAACTGAAAGTGGACAAGGCCATGGGACCGGATTGGATACATCCCAGGATACCGAAAGAGCTCAGAGAGGTTCTTGTGGGGCCATTAAAGGATTTTTTTAATAGATCCTTGGAGACAGGAGCAGTTCCACAGGATTGGAGAAGGGCTGATGTGGTACCTCTTCAGAAATGTGATAACAGGGAAGAAGTGACAAACTACAGGCCAGTAAGCTTTACCTCAGTGGTGGAAAAAGTAATGGAGGCGCTCCTGAAAGAGAAAATAGTGGACTTTCTTGAAACCAGCAGGTTGCACAATCCGAGGCAACATGGTTTTACCAACGGACAATCTTGCCAAACAAATCTGATTTAGTTCTCTGACTGGGTGACCAGAGAACTAGATCAAGGGCACGCGATGGATGTCATCTACCTGGATTTCAGCAAAGCCTTTGATACTGTCCCTCATAGGAGGCTTATCAATAAACTCAACAGCTTGGGGATGGGTCCGAAAGTGGTGAACTGGATCAGAAATTGGTTGACTGACAGACGACAGAAGGTGATGATCAACGGAACTCACTCAGATGAAAGGAAGGTGATTAGCGGTTTGCCCCAAGGTTCTGTCCTGGGTTCGGTACTGTTTAATGTATTTGTGAGTGATATTGCTGAAGGACTGAATGGCAAAATTTGTCTCTTTGCAGATGACACAAAAATTTGCAATAGAGTGGACTCCCATAAGGGAGTGGAGAACATGAGGAAAGATCTACAAAAGCTGGTAGAGTGGTCTAATGCGAAGGTTTAATGCGAAGAAGTGCAGTGTCATGCACTTGGTAAGCAGAAATTCAAGGGAATTTTATGCGATAGGGGGCGAGAGATTGGTGTGCACGGACCAGGAGAAGGACCTTGGAGCGATTTCTTTCTGAGGATCTCAAAGGTGGCAAAACAGTGCGACAAGGCAGTGACAAAAGCGAGGTGGATGCTGGTGTTGCATTCAAAGAGGAATTACCAGCAGAAAGGAAGAGGTACTAATGCCACTGTACAAGTCGCTGGTAAAGCCTCACTTGGAATATTGTGTTCAGTTTTGGAGACCATATCTCGCAAATCTTCCACTGTCATCCAAGTCTGTTACCGAGGCGGTAGCCTCCTATAATGCTGCACTCTTTTCCGCTCTGGATGCTCTCACTCCACCCACCCCACATCCTGAGACGTTCTCCATCCCAGCCCTGGCTCTCATCCACCACCCGTTACCTGCGTTCCTGTGCCCGTTCCGCTGAGCGTGCCGGGCTCAAATCCTGCTCCCCTGAAGATTGTCTGCACTTCAAATTCATGCTTGTCTCTTTCCAGTCAGCCATAGCTCTTGCCAAACAAGACTACTATGTCCATCTGACTAACTCTCTTACCTCTGATCCTCGCCGTCCCTTTACTACTCTCAGCTCTCTCCTTTAAAGTACCTCCGCCTCTGATCCCTCCTTCCCTTTCTGCCCAAACCCTAGCTGACTTTTTCCATGACAAAATCCACAAGATCACCCTTCAATTCCCCACAAGCTCAGTTACTGCCCCTCCCTCCCTCCCTTCCCAACCTCCCTTCCCTGCCATCTCTGTTGAGGAAACTGCACACCTTCTTTTTCCTCCAAACTCACCACCTGCTCCTCTGATCCTATCCCCACCCGCCTCCTGAGCCCCATCTCCTCCATCGTTGTCCCCTCCATCTCTTATATTCTCAACCTTTCGCTCTCCACAACTGTCCCTGCAGACTTCAAGCATGCTGTGGTCACACCTCTCCTCAAGAAACCCTCACTCGATCCTACCTGTCCTTCTAACTATCAACCCATCTCTCTCCTTCCCTTCATTTCTAAACTACTTGAACGTGTGGTTCACCACCGCTGCCTCAACTTCCTCTCCTCTCATGCACTCTTGGATCCCTTACAGTCTGGATTTCGTCCCTTGCACTCCACGGAAATCGCTCTTGTCAAAGTCTCCAGTGACTTGTTCACGGCTAAATCCAAGGGCCTGTATTCTGTCCTCATCCTTCTTGACCTCTTTGCTGCTTTCAACACCGTTGACCACAACCTTCTCCTCGATACCCTGTCCTCACTTGGTTTTAGGGGCTCTGTACTATCCTGGTTCTCCTCCTACCTCTCCCACCGCTCCTTCAGTGTGTGTTCTGGTGGCTCCTCTTCCTCTCCTACCCCGTTCCCAGTTGGTGTACCCCAGGGATCCATCCTGGGTCCACCCCTTTTCTCTCTCTATACTCAGTCCCTTGGTGCGCTTATCTCTTCCCATGGCTTTCAGTACCATCTCTATGCTGATGACTCCCAAATCTACCTCTCTATGCCTGAAATCTCTCCGGCATTCCAGACCAGGATCTCTGCCTGCCTTTCTGACATTGCTGCTTGGATGTCTCGCCGCCGCTTGAAATTGAACATGGCCAAGACTGAACTCCTTATCTTTCCCCCCAAAACCTCCCCTCCTCTTCCTCCTTTCTCAGTTTCTGTGGATAACTCTGTAATCCTTCCTGTTTCCTCGGCCCGCAATCTAGGGGTTATCTTTGACTCCTCTCTCTCTCTCTCTCTCTCTCTCTTTCTCCACACATATCCAGCTCGTAGCTAAGACCTGCCGTTTCTTTCTCTGCAACATTAGCAAAATCTGCCCCTTCCTTTCTGAACACACTACTAAAACGCTTATCCACTCCTTAATCACCTCTCGTCTTGACTACTGCAACCTACTTCTTGCTGGTCTCCCTTTGAATCATCTCTTTCCCCTTCAATCTATTCAACATTCTGCTGAGCGACTAATCTTCCGCCAGCCTCGCCATACCCACATTACTCCTCTTCTCAAGTCACTTCACTGGCTTCCTATCCATTTCCACATCCAGTTCAAACTTCTTCTTTTTTTTTTTTTTATAATATTTATTTAAGCATTTTGCAAATACTCTCCCAGGAGGGAGGAGAACAGCTCAGCACAGCCCGCAGCAACGCCGACCCGACCTTGTGCTGCCCAATCGGGGAAGATCACTGCCAACTTAAAAGGAGCCATTACCCGGACCGAAGCCTCTTCGCGCGGCTCTCCCAGGAGGGAGGAGAACAGCTCAGCACAGCCCACAGCAACGCCGACCCGACCTCGTGCTGCCCAATCGGGGCAGATCACCGCCAACTTAAAAGGCGTGCCACAGGCACACCCACGCCTGGTGGGCCCGTGCCTGAGGGCCTCGCCAGAGGGCCCTTTGGCACGGCCCTTAGGCAGCGGCCCCACACCAAGACGACAGAGCAACCTCCATTAGACCCTTCTACACTCTGCAAAGCTCCCGGCAGCTCGAGCTCCCCCCTGGGTCGAGCTCGCTCTCACAATCAATGCATCCAGCCTCTCAACCAATGCAAGTAATAACCGCCTAAACAGACCGAACATAATACCTTTACGCTGTCACTGCCATTACCGGTAGCACATTATAACTGGTTCTACGTTTACTACATTTATCTCAGCACATTATAACTGGTTCTACGTTTACCACATTTATCTCAGTACCCTAACATACCTACTGCTCCTCTGACTATTCTCTACTGTCGTCAGTAGCCGATATAACTGTACCATCTTTACCGTTGCCAATAGCCTGATATATCTCTGCCAGTAGTCTGATATATTTGTTCCATTCTCACTGTTGCCAATAGCCTGATATATTTGTGCCATTTTACTGTTGCCAATAGCCTGATATATTTGTGCCATTCTCACTGTTGCCAATAGCCTGATATATTTGTACCATTTTACTGTTGCCAGTAGCCTGATATAGTTGTGCCATTCCTACTGTTGCCAATAGCCTGATATATTTGTGCTATTCTCACCGTTGCCAATAGCCTGAGATATTTGTTCCATTTCACTGTTGCCAGTAGCCTGATATATTTGTTCCATTTTTACTGTTGCCAGTAGCCTGCTACAACAGTGTTATTCTGACCACCCTCGCTGTTACCAATAGCCCATCCCAATACCCTCCTGCACACATGTCCCTACAAACGTAGATAGATCATTCATAGAATGGCTCACACCACCGCAACAATAATTTGTTGCTACCTTCTCTTGGAGCTGATCAGTAGCTCCTTAGCACTAACCAATACCCACAAACACATACCTATTCTACACGGTTCTGGGAGGAGGTGGTCAAGAGACCCCACCCACAAGCCAGTAGAGGACTCACAACCAACCTATCATCACCTACTACACATTGCAATCCAACACACCACAAGGGTAAAAAAGATAACCTACCCCCCAAGACTTAAAAGCCGCCCTCATAAACGTGCGCTCAGTCCGCAATAAATGGCCCGTCATCACTGACCTACTAACCTTTCACAACCTAGACATACTCCTCATCACAGAGACATGGCTATCGAATGATGACATGGTCCTCATCAACCACCTTCTACCCCCCAACTTTACAATACACAGCTGCCATAGAATCAACAAAAGGGGCGGAGGAGTTCTCATACAAAAACCTACCTCAAGTTTCACCTCTCCAATAGCACCAACACAACCAACCTTGACATGGTAGTCATAGCAAACGACCAATGCTCCATCAACCTAGTATACAGAGCCCCATCATCATCCCCTGACGACCTAGCTGTGATAATCGAGCTAGCCTGTAACCTCCCAAATCTGCGCACCCCAAATTGGATACTGGGAGACTTCAATCTATCAACCCTACATGACTCCCAAGCATCAGCTCTCCAAGATGCACTCAAGGACCTGAGCTATTTGCAACTAATCAATGAACCAACTCACACAAAGGGAAACATGTTGGACCTGATCTTCGCCCCCCTATCCGCCCACAACTCCACCCACTCCACCCCACCTACCTACACCGCAGTACCTTGGTCCGATCATAAGCTAATCTTATTTCAAATTCCCTTAGATTCCCGGCCCAGGAAGCCCCTTGGAAGTATGTCAAACCCCATAAGTCTACCCCCACGAAGGTTCTAACCTTTTAACAAGGAATCCATCTTACACAACACACAGCCCCTCTTCAGCATAACGACAACCAGCCCAGATACGCTAGTCTCCAGCTGGAATGACAGCCTCAGTTCTATTGCCTTACGCACAGCCCACAAGAAAGCCCCTAAGAAAAAAGCTCCCGCCCCCTGGTACTCCGAAGATCTACGGACCTCTCTCATCAAACTTAGAAAACTCGAAAGGCGATGGAGGCGCTCACGA